>CM062243.1:15676864-16306864 GCA_031216285.1 Syzygium syzygioides | reverse complement strand
TTGAAACCTCAGATTCATACTAGAACCGCGATGATTCAATAAAACTTCAAACTAAGTCCAAAGATTCCCTGAGTAAGAACCATTGGATCATCACTTATTCAATGAATAGATATAATGACTAAAAATCCAAAGAAAGTTTTGTCCTTTGATCAAAAAAAAAGGGGGAATTTTTTGAAAAAGAACAAAAATCTTTTGATTTATAACGTTTTGGAAAATTTTTTGGAGTCCGGTCACAGGGTCTGAATATTAAGTATGAATCATAGTTAATATTTTGTGATCTATTTCGTGCTCCAGATACTCGAATGAATATCCGACGAGGTAAAACCATCTATATCAAGATGACAGACCCATTTTCTGTACTATCAATAGGATCAATTATAACAAGTCACACACTCATATTCCGGAAATACAGAAAGAAAGAAAGAAATTCCACGATCGAACTACCAATAAAAAAATAATATCATGAGATCAAAATCCGAAACCTAAATGCTTTACTTTGTATTGAAAAGCTAAGAATTTACGTTTCTTGTGAATCTAATTCATTGAAATTCCGTCCAGTAAAACGGAAGAATTATAAATTTCTAAAATAATAGATAGGAATACTGCAAATAGAGCCATTGCGACACCCATCAAAGGAGTAGTTCCCCATCCAGGAGCTACTTTACCATATTCTGAATTCAATGGTTTCAATAAATCCCCTACAATAGTTCGTCTTGGTCCAGATCTAGAACTACCCTCAACGGTTTGCGTAGCCATAAATCCTATTTTGTATTCATTGAGATCTGTTGACTTTGTATACCATTCCGTTGTAAATAAACGATCTTATCATAGATCCATTTTGGTCTTGAAATTATATAATAATGGAAACAGCAACCCTAGTCGCCATCTCTATATCTGGTTTACTTGTAAGTTTTACTGGGTACGCCTTATATACTGCTTTTGGGCAACCCTCCCAACAATTAAGAGATCCATTCGAAGAACACGGGGACTAGTTGAAGTAATGAGCCTCCTAACATTGGGCGGCTCATTACTTCAATTCAATTGATATAATGAAAAATCATTTCACCTTTTTAGTTGGAACTTTAGGTGGTTCTCGAAAAAAGATAGCGAAAAAAATTATCCCTAGAGTCGAGACTAAGAGGAATGTATAAACCAATGCTTCCATAAATTCGATCGTGCTTTACAATTATAGCTTCCATACCTGTTCTGTTTATTTGGGATTATCTCCCAAAGAGCAAGACAAAAAAATAAAGGAAAAAGATAAGAGAGAAATCTTGTATCAGACTACTTGTCTTCTTGTAGTTGGATCTCCAAGTTTTTGGAATGCTCCAAATTCCACTTGAGCATCCAAATCCGGGTCAATACCAGCAAAAACATCTCTGAACAAGGTTCTAGCACCATGCCAAATGTGTCCGAAGAAGAAGAGCAGAGCAAACGAAGCATGTCCAAAAGTAAACCAACCCCTTGGACTGCTACGAAAAACACCATCGGATTTCAAAGTAGCACGATCTAATTCAAAAATTTCACCTAATTGGGCACGTCTAGCATATTTTTTCACAGTAGCAGGATCACTATAACTGACTCCATTGAGTTCCCCCCCATAGAACTCAACAGTTACACCTACTTGTTCAACACTATACTTCGATTCCGCCCTTCGAAAAGGAACGTCGGCTCGAACAATTCCGTCTCCGTCTACCAAAACAACCGGAAATGTTTCAAAAAAAGTAGGCATACGACGTACAAAAAGTTCACGCCCTTCTTTATCTCGAAAGATAGGATGTCCTAACCACCCAACAGCTATTCCATCCCCGTTGTCCATTGAGCCCGCTCTGAATAATCCCCCCTTTGCCGGATTATTACCGATATAATCATAAAAAGCTAATTTTTCAGGAATTTTAGACCAAGCTTCTGATAAACTTTGATTTTTGGCTAGCCCAGCACCAACTCTTCGATATATTTCTTGCTGGAAATATCCCTGATCCCATTGATAACGAGTGGGACCAAATAATTCGATAGGGGTAGTTGCTGAACCATACCACATAGTTCCAGCAACAACGGGATGCTCGCGCTTCGTGGGGTACGGAGCGTGACATCCCCGTTCGATTTGGTATTAGAGCAAGGTCAGCTCGGTCCAATCAGGTCGAAGTCTGGAGTTATAAGGAGCGATGACCTTGGGTAGTCAATAGGGTGACCTCGTGTGCTGAGTGTACCTCCTGACTGTCTGTGTCTTGATTGATTGATTGCGATTAAATTGATCCGTGAAATGCAAGTGCGGCAGGACCTGAGGTGAGTATGTGTATCTCCTTATTTGAGGTCCTGTGTTGTTTGTGCTTAGCCGCATGTGAGTGGTTGATTATTGTTGTGCTAGCTAGCTGCTTAGGACCTTAGACCGGTTTAGTTGGTTTAGGTCTTTAATTCCTGGTGGAATTATAGTAGGTAGGCGGGTAGTGAGATCAGTACCATGAGGCGTTGAGGAAAGGAACCCCAGGGGCAACCGAGTGCTAGAGGCCAAGAAGCCCGAGACCCTAGAATGGAGGAGGTTATACAGACCTTGCAGGAAATAGGAAACCTCATGGGTAGGCAGGCTTAGGAAAGAGCCGCCACTATCGCCCAGGCTGCTGAGGCTACAGCCCCCGCCGCTGTGAATGAGAATAATGCTAATCAGGGGCAACTGCAAATGAAGGCTAATAGACAGATGCATCAGCTGGTAGAACAATTTTTGAAGTTAAAACCGCCCAAGTTTGCGGGAAAAGGTGATCCCGAGGCTGCACCTAGATGGGTAGAAGAATTAGAAAAAAGCATTTGAGGTGTTAGGGTGCACCGAGAGAGAGAAAGTAACCCTGGCTGTGTACCAGTTGCAGGAAAATGCGAATGATTGGTGGAAGGCCACCAGGGCTAGGGTATTTCAGGAAGGTGTCGCCTAGACTTGGGCCGTGTTTACTAAAAATTTTTATAGAAAATACTTCTCGGATAGTGCTAGGGAAAAGAAAATAGCAAAATTTGTGCAACTCTGCCAGGGTTAGATGACTGTCGATCAGTACGAGGTGGAATTTACTAGATTGTCGAAGTTTGTGCCGAAGATGGTGGAGCATCCCAAGGACAAGGTGTGAAAATTTCGAGAAGGATTGAAACCTGACATTTGTACCCTGTTGATACTGTCCAATTTGAGGACCTATGAGGACATCTATGACAGAGCTCAAGCTCTTGAGTGGGACCAGGTGGATAGGGCAACTGTTGTATCTGGATCGTGGTTTGCCCAGAATAGAGACAACCCCCGTTTGGGGAAGAGACTGATGACAGAGAATAAGCACTTTGTCCCGCCAATTAGGAGGAACCTTGGCAAGCTTGACCGGCAACCAAACCGATTTGGGGCTAGTTTTAAGTGTGAGAGTTTGCAGCATCAGATTAAAAATTGTCCCTAACAACGCCCTTCACTACCCCCAGGACAACTGCAGCAAAGCCGAATAGGGAATCAAGCCGAGAATCCCTTACCAGCTAATCAGGGCAGACCGCCAGCGCAAGGACGAGTATATGCTATGGCGCGTGGAGAGGCGGAGGATACGTCGGGCATGGTTACAGGTACGATTTCTCTATGTGATCATTCAGCCTATGCATTGTTTAACCCGGGGGTGACCCATTCATTTATTTCAGAGCAGTTTGTTAGATTAGTTGGAATTATCGTTAGGGTGTCCTAATTGTAAAATAGTGATTGGGGGTAGAGAAAAAAGCATCGACTTGGCAATATTGGTCATGTTCAATTTTGATGTGATAGTTGGAATGGACTGGCTAAGCAGAAAGCTGTAGTGGATTGCAGCAATAGGGTAATCCGGTTGGACATCCTAAGTTTGAATTTCAGGGAATCCGAAGAGGAACCTCGACCCCTTGGATTTCCTCGCTTGAAGTAAACAAGTTGTTGAATGAAGGGTGCGAGGGATATTTAGTGAATGTGATTGATTAGACCGTGGCGGAACCTAAGTTGAAAGAGATTCCAATAGTGTGCAATTTCCCCATAGTATTTCCTCATGAATTACCAGGTTTGCCACCGGAGCGAGAAGTGGAATTTGTAATAAAATTGGCCCCTGGCACAGAACCGATTTCAAAGGCACCATATTGGATGTCGTTGTTAGAATTGAAAGAATTGAAAGTTCAGGTGTAGGAATTATTGGACAAAGGTTTCATTCATCCTAGTGTGTCTCCATGGGGAGCACCGGTCCTATTTGTAAGGAAGAAGGACGGGTCGTTGACGACTATGTATTGATTATCGGCAGTTGAATCAGGTGACGATTAAGAATAAATATCCACTGCCAAGGATCGATGACTTATTTGACCAGTTGCAGGGAGCGTTCGTATTTTCTAAGATTGATCTTCGGATCGGATACCATTAGTTGAGAATTCGAAAAGAGGACATACCTAAGACCGCTTTTAGGACGCGGTACAGGCACTATGAGTTTACAGTGATGCTGTAACAGCCCGAATCTCGATGTAATTTCTGGGATTAATAAAATGAATGTTATTTCTCATTTCATTTGAGTACGACTCGCCCAGAGCTGATCACTCTTGGGATACTAACCATGGGGAATGGCTAACTAGGACGCTAGTACGTGGACCAGGGACTTAGTCGTGACTCGGGAGCCGATTTGAGAAAGAATGAGGGAATATTGTGAACCAGTGAGGGGCCGATCTTAGGAAAAGTGATGGAAATGGTATGGCCAAGGCCAACGATGCACAATTGGGATCGCAGGTGATTCTGCTTAACCAAACGTGCTCGTGGCCAACCAATCCTGAACTCGAGCCAAATGATCGTGACCCCGGGATTAGTAATAAACCCTCTTTCTCTCGATGATCGGAACCATTGAGACTCGGACAGCCCTAAGTCGATACGCGTATTCCTAACCAGCCGCCTGTTAGTGAGAGTTTCAGAAAAATTGAAGTTGAGAGAGAGTTGTTCACGGAATTGAGCCCAGATTTTGGTGTCGGATTTCGGGGACTCGACGGACTAATTTTAAGATTCTGACGCCAGAATATGTTGGCCACACACACATGGGACGCCTTGGTGCGAAAAATGGAATTTCGGTTCGGGATGGAAAAAGGACGGAATTGCCCTTGGGTTAATTAAGCTTAATTCCGAATTTTGGAAAATTATTTTGGTTTAACCAAGGTTGGTTAAGGTTAACTAGGTTGGTTAGGGGTTGGTTAGGGACTAATGACAAGAATGCCCCTCAATAATTGAATGGAATGATTTTAAACCATTGGATGCAGGGGTAGTTTGGTCAAGTGTGCTTAGATGATGACACATGGAGTCCACTAAGGCTGATTTGACCAAGCTTTGACCACTTTTTGGTCATGTTTCTCTCTCTCTCTCCTCCATTTTCGCCCCTCACGATTGGCCATCTCCCTCTCCTCCGTTTCTCTCCTTCTTCGCCGGACCAGCCACCGTCGCCGCCCTTCCTCAGCCGCTCGCCGGAGTTGTTGGTCACGGCAAAGGACCGCCGTGGAGAGCTGAACCAGCCCCCGAACCTTCGTCCTCAGCCGCGCCTCCTCCTCCCTCGTGGACGACCAGCCACGGCTGATCTTGGCCGAGTGGACGCCGGCGACGCAAAGGAGGTCCCGCGCCGCCGTGAACCACCGTCGTCGAGCCGCGAGTTAGATGTACTTGTTTCTTCCGCGAGTCGTCCACCCAGACGTGAGTTTAATACCCAAACTTAGTCTAGCCTTAATTGTGTTTAGTTGGGTTAATTGGGTTGATTAGTGGAGATTAAGCTAGTTTGGTGTTTGTTAGTGATTGTATGGTTGATGGCTGAATTAATGATGTTGTTGAGGGTGATTTAAGGTAGGAACTATGGTTGACTAGTGGGAGTTTGATGGCTGTCCATGGTGAGCCAAATTCGGAAGCCTTGAGTTTTTGTGCTAGAAATGGTGTTTTTAGGGCTAAATGGGCTTGATTTGCTATATTAAGCTAAGTGTATGCCTAATATGTTTGAGTGGACGTCTGATGAGCCAGAGTCGGATCGCAGCTCTTCAGAGGAGTCAGCTGAGTCTTACGTTGAGCCCGACGATTCCAGCGACCCAGACTATGAGCCTTAGACTAGTTGGTCGACGATAGGGATCCCTACCTTTTTGCTATAGTGATCCTTAGTACAGACCTACTCACCCGGCCACCGACACTTTTTGGATTAGTGGCCTTTTGACTTCGATGCTAGCTTGACCTTGACCTAGACCTGTAGTGGATATGACTGTACATGTATCTGCGTTCTTTGTGTAAACAGTTTATATATATATGAGAATGAGGTTTTACCTGATGATATTTTGATTGTTTGGCTTCCTTGCTCATCTTTATTTGTCAGGGTTTGTAATCTGCTTCCGCATGTGTTTTTATAACAGCTCGAATTTCGATGTAATTTCTAGGATTAATAAAATGAATGTTATTTCTCATTTCATTTGAGTACGACTCGCCCAGAGCTGATCACTCTTGGGATACTAACCATGAGGAATGGCTAACTAGGACACTAGTACGTGGACCAGGGACTTAGTCACGACTCGGGAGCCGATTTGAGAAAGAATGAGGGAATATTGTGAACCAGTGAGGGGCCGATCTTAGGAAAAGTGATGGAAATGGTTGGCCAAGGCCAACGATGCACAATTGGGATCGCGGGTGGTTCTGCTTAACCAAACGTGCTCGTGGTCAACCAATCCTGAACTCGAACCAAATGATCGTGACCCCGGGATTAGTAATAAACCCTCTTTCTCTCGATGATCGGAACCATTGAGACTCGGACAGCCCTAAGTCGATACGCGTATGCCTAAACAGCCGCCTGTTAGTGAGAGTTTCAGAAAAATTGAAATTGAGAGAGAGTTGTTCACGGAATTGAACCCAGATTTCGGTGTCGGATTTCGGGGACCCGACGGACTAATTTTAAGATTCTGACGCCAGAAAATGTTGGCCACACATACGTGGGACGCATGGGTGCGAAAAATGGAATTTTGGTTCGGAACGGCAAAAAGACGGAATTGCCCATGGACTAATTAGACTTAATTCCGAATTTTGGGAATCTATTTGGATAAACCAAGGTGGGTTAAGTTAACTAGAGTGGTTAAAGTTTGGTTAGGGGCTAAAGACAAAGTTGCCCCTCAATAATTCATTTGGATTGAACCTTAGCCATTGGATTAAAGAGTAGAATGGTCAAGTGGCTTAGATGAGTGACACTTGTCCTCCCCAAAAGTTGATTTGACTAGGTTGACCAAAAATTGGATAAGCTTTTCTCTCTCTCTCCTCCTTCACGCCATCTTCTCTCTCTTCCCTCCCTCTCACGTTCGGCCACTCCCCCTTCGTTTCCTCTCCCTCTCTCCCCTTCGTCTCTCTCTCTTTCGTTCCTCTCTCTCACTTGTCCGCCGGAACCAGCCACCGTCGCCGCCTCCCTCAGCCACTTGCCGGAGCCGTGGGCCACGGCAAGGAACGCCGTGGAGGGCCGGTTCATCCACCAAGCCACCGTCTTCAGCCGCTCTTCCTCCTCCCCCCTTCGGACGCCCAAACCAGCCACCAAGCCGCCGTGGCCGTGAGGTGCCGAGCACGCCGGGAGAGCCGTTGTGAGTTGCCGTTGTCGAGCCGCGAGTAGATGATCATCATCTTTCCCCGAGTGGTGCACCGAAACGTGAGTCGTATACCTAAACTTAGATTAGGCTTGATTGTGTTTAGTTAGGTTGATTTGTGGAGTTTTAAACTAGATTAGTGTTGTTAATGATTGTGTGGTTAATGGCTGAGTTAAAAATGTTGTTGAGGGTGATTTAAGGCAAGAAGTATGGCTGATTAATGTGGGTGTGGTTGCTGTCCTTGGTGAGTCAATTCGGAGGCCTTGGGGTTTGGTATGAGAAATGGTGATTTTAGATCCAATTGGGCTTGTTTTGCAAGATTAAGCTATGTTTATGCCTTATATGTCTTAGTGGGGTCTTGGCTGATCATTGGAGGCTTAATTGGAGTGTTTTGTATGTGTTTTGGCCATGTTTGAAGATAAGGTTTTGGTTTGGCCGAATTACACATGTTGGAATATAAATGTGAGAATATGCCCATTGTTGGTAAATGTTGGTAATTAGTATGGCATTTGTAGTCATTGTTGTGAAAATGCATGTCTCGCATATTGTATGTCGGGATTGAGAATTGAAATGACATCATGTGATTGTGCGAGTGTGGCATGGCATTGTGTGATCACGGTAAACGCCCTGAAATGAGTAGATTGGGCTAAGATAAAATTGGTATGTGTGATCACTTAAGGCCTTCGGGTCGTGGCCTACGGGTCGAGTTCCGTCCTCATGCACTTTGTAGCAGGACGATGCCCGGTTAGACCGGAAGACGACCATCCTCATGCACTTTGTAGCAGGCTCTGGTTCGTAGGTGAGCGGTGTTGCGCCTCAGGCACTTTGTAGCAGGCTAGAAGACACCGGGCCGGGGGCGTAGTATATACGCTGGCCATGAAGTGTTGTGGCCTTCGGGTCGGGCCCTATTGTGGGTCGTGAGATTAAGAATGAACTGAACGTTGCATTATGTGAATTGTGAACCATGCAGTATTGTGATGAGATTGTGAGAATTGTTAGCATGTGACTGCATGAGGCATTCGTGTGGGATGCGGTGGTTGAGTAATGTGAACCATTTAAAGAATCTGAGCACGCGTGTGTGAAGTACGCCTGCCCGTATGTACACGTATGTGGGTGTATATATATATGTTGAATTGCACTAACTTGCAGGGGTTGAATCACGTTGACACATGTTGAGTTTTATGTTGTTGGCTTGGATGTTTGATTTTGGTCCGCTAAGAGACACACTTTAGCCTAGCCTAGGTTTAGGTATTTGATTCACTGAGCTAGTCTCACGGTTGTGTAAAACCGATCATTTCAGAGCCTACCCCCTAGGATGCAGGATCCGCCTCCACTTTTTGGGATTCCCAGGCAGATATTGCAGTCCGAGGAGCATTTCCCAGCTGGGAATGGCGAGATGCATGTGAGGTTTAGGTCGGTTCTTTACATTAACACGGGTGAGGATGAACATAAGAAGCAAGAGTACATCGCATGGTGTCGCAGGGCAGAGGACGACTTTGACTCCAAGGCAGAGGCTGACGCTCTCTTAGCAGACTACTGGGGAGATCAGGAGGATCAGGCTGATCAGGAGGACCCCGACATGGACGTGGATGAGCCAGAGCCGGATCGCGGCTCTTCAGAGGAGTCAGCTGAGTCTTCCGATGAGCCCGACGATTCCAGCGACCCAGACTTTGAGCCCTAGACTAGTTGGTCGACGATAGGGATCCCTACCTTTTTGTTATAGTGATCCTTAGTACTGACCTACTCACCCGGCCACCGACACTTTTTGGATTAGTGGCCTTTTGACTTTGATGTGACCTTGACCTAGACCCATAGTGAATCGGACTGTAGTGTATTTGTATCTATGATCCTTGTATAAACAGTTTGTTGATATATATGAGCATGAGGTTTTACCTGTTGATATTGTGATTGTTTGGCTTCCTTGTTCATCTTTATTTGTCAGGGTTGTATTTGCTTCCGCATGTGTTTTTATACTCTGATTGTTGTTGGGTCGGCGAGGTCTCCTGGGGACGTCGCACTATAATCGACCGAAGTGGTAAGGGGATGCTCGCGTTCCGATGGGTAAGTTGGGTTTCCGCATGTGTTTTTATACTCTGATTGTTGTTGGGTCGGCGAAGTCTCCTAGGGACGTCGCACTATGAACGACCGGAATGGTAAGGGGATGCTCGCGTTCCGATGGGTAACTTGGGTTCGGGGCGTGACACGTGCCAACAAGTGAAGGCACAACACTGTAAGCCAGGAGGATTGCTGCGACCATTAGAGATCCCTGAATGGAAATGGGAGCACATTACAATGGATTTTGTCTCAGGACTACCAAGAAGCCAGCGAAAACATGATTTCATTTGGGTGATAGTAGATCGACTGATTAAGTCAGCACACCTCTTGGCAATGTGAAAGGATTTCGAATTGGAAAGGTATGTGGAGTTGTATGTTCGACAAATCGTCAGATTACATGGGGCACCATTATTGATCACGTTTGACCGAGATTTGAGGTTTACGACCAACTTTTGGAAAAGTTTGCAATCGGCCTTCGGAACAAAGCTGCAGTTCAGTACTGCCTATCATCCACAGACGGATGGCTAGTCTGAGAAGAAGATTCAGACTTTGGAAGATATGTTACGTGCCTGTGTTTTGGATTTCCAAGGTAAATGGAAAGAGTAGTTGAACCTGATAGAATTCGCCTATAATAATAGCTATCAGCAAAGCATTTAGATGGCCCCGTTTGAAGCCTTGTATTCCTGCAGAGTATGCTGGGATGAAGTAGGTGAAAGGAGTATCACAGGCCCAGAATTGATTCAGCAGTCGGTTGAAGCAATTGAGATTATCAGGGAAAGGCTAAGAACCGCGCAAAGTCGCCAGAAAAGTTATGCCGATCGAAGACGACGACCCTTGGAATTCCAAGTGGGAGATCATATATTTCTCAAGGTGTCGCCTATGAAAGGATTATCCAAATTTGGCAAAAAAGGAAAATTAAGTCCGAGGTTTGTTGCTCCGTTTGAAATTTTGGAGAAGATTGGTGATATGGCTTACTGACTTGCATTGCCACCCAATCTATCCCAAGTTCACAATGTTTTCCACATGTCAATGTTGAGAAAGTATGAGCCAGATCCGACCCACGTTCTAAGGTACGGGGAGATAGATGTGGACAACAGGATGTCGTATGTGGAGAGGCCAGTCAAGATCGAAGACAAAAAGGAGTGTGTGCTTCGAAATAAGACGATCTCGATGGTCAAGGTTGTATGAGAGCACCACGGAACGGAAGGTGCCACGTGGGAAAGTGAAGAGGCCATGAGATGTCAGCACCCCCACCTGTTTGAGTAAATAGGTTTGGATTGTAAATTTCGAGAACGAAATTTTTGTAAGGGGAGAAGAGTTGTAACATCCCGAATTTTGACTTATTTCCAAGATCAATAATACTGATAGTATTCCTCATTAATTTTAGGAAGTCTCACCTGAAATTGAGCTCTCTCGGGATACTAACTGGAAGAGAATGGCTAATTAGGAAACGGTACGTGGACTCGATTGCGATTCGGGCACTGATTCCGAGAAACGACAAGGAAATATTTTGGGCCAACGTGGGCCGATCCTCGGAGAGTTACGAATTTAGTTTGGCCAATGACGTACAATCGAATCATGGGTGATTCCGCACGACTGAGAGTATGCGTGGAGAACGAATCCCGAACTTAAATTGAATGATCGCGACCTCTGGAACTAGTGATAATTTCTCACGTTCTCTGGTAATTGAGACCGTCACAATTCGAGTAACTTTAGGTCAATACGTGTGACCCTTAAACAGCCGCCCGTCAGTGAAAGACCCTGAAATTGGAAATTGAGCGAGTTTTGGTCACGAAATTGGACCCGGATTTCGATGTCGATTTTCGAGGGCTTGTACGACTATTTTTGCGAATCTGACGTTATATTATGTTGGCCACACATATTTGAGGTTTGTACAGTCGAAAAATGAAATTTCGACCCGAGAATGGAAAATGACCATTTTGCTCCTAGGTTAATTATGGGTATTCCGAACTTTGAACAAAATTGAATAATTTTGGGGATTAAATTAAAGTTGTTTCGGCCCAATAATTCAGCCCTGGAAATGACTAAAGTGTCCCTCAATTATTGGATGCGGATTAATGTAAACCAAGTATCAAGGGGCAAAGTTGGAATTATGGAAAATTGGGTTAAACCCCTTGGACCAAATTTATTAATTTTGTTTCTTGCTCATCACTCCAAAACCGGCCACTTCTCCTCCTTCTTCCTCTCTCCCAAAATTCTCTCTCCCTCTCCTCCCTTTCTCGGCCAAGAGGCCGATCGCCGCCGATGCCACCGCCACTCGCCGCCGTGCCGCCATTCGGTTGTCGCTGCTCACCACTGTCGACCACTGTCCCATCTCTCCCTCTCGTCTCTCTCTATCCTGTTTGGCTAAGGAACGCCGGACCAGCCAAGCCGAGACCACCAACGTGAAGGACTCGCTGGACCGCCGAGACGCCGCCGCCGATTTCATCGCTCGTCGGTGATTGGCCGCTCGTTCCCCATCGGCTAACCTAGTGTGGAGTTTAGTTTAGTGTGAGTATTAACTCCTAATCCTTAATTAGGACTAATTTGCCTCTCTAGATAGATTAGCTGATTTTAGGGGTTAACTAGGTCGGATTTAGATTTATTAAGGTCCAATGGTTAGTGGGTGATTTTGTGGAATATTTGGGAGTTAAACACATCATTTAGGAGACGGATTGATGCCCTAATGTGGCTGTTTGGTGGCTGCCATACTTAGACCCGAATTTAGTTAAATTTGACTAAGTTGATGCCTAATTGGATTAATGCCGATGTTGAGGATTAATTGGACAACTTGGGGAGTTTAATTGCAATTTCCCGATTATGCCTTGTTTAAATGGTTTGTGAGCTGAATTGTGTGCCTTGATGATCAATTAAATGATGACATGCCGCGTGGTTGTGTAACCGATTAATGCGGTGTGCGATTAGCCATTGATTGGCGTGAATTATGGTGCCCGAGAATGTGAATTAGGTGTTGGACTTGTTAGCATGTTAATTGGGCTCGTGTGTCATGAATTGAGCATGTCACGCCCCGAACCCAACTATCCATCGGAACGCGAGCATCCCCTTATCACACCGGTCGATCAGAATGCGACGTCCCCAGGAGACATCGCCGACCCAACAGCAATCAGAGTATAAAAACACATGCGGAAGCAAAAACAACCCTGACAAATAAAGATGAACAAGGAAGCCAAACAATCACAATATCAACAGGTAAAACCTCATGCCCATATATATCAACAAACTGTTTATACAAGGATCATAGATACAAATACACTACAGTCCGATCACTATGGGTCTAGGTCACATCAAAGTCTAAAGGCCACTAATCCAAAAAGTGTCGGTGGCCGGGTGAGTAGGTCTACACTAAGGATCACTAAACAAAAAGGGTAGGGATCCCTATCGTCAACCGACTAGTCTAGGGCTCAAAGTCTGGGTCGCTGGAGTCATCGGGCTCGACTGAAGACTCAGCTGACTCCTCTGAAGAGCTACGATCCGGCTCTGGCTCGTCCACGTCCATGTCGGGGTCCTCCTGATCAGCCTGACCCTCCTGAGCCCCCCAGTAGTCTGCTAAGAGGGCGTCAACCTCAGCTTCAGAGTCAAAGTCGTCCTCCAAGTCCACCTCTGCGGCTGCATCCTCGGCGTCATCTATATCTACGTCATCGCCTACCTCATCAACCTCACCAACATCATCATCCTGCTCCATCGCCTCTGGCTCGGGGTCGTACTCGTCCTCTTCCATAAACTCCGGCTCTAGATCATCATACCAAACTCCAGGGCCTGGCTGGGCCTCAACATCTGGCGGAGCATCAGGTGGAGGCGCATCGACCACCTCGCCATCGGCTATCACCGGCTCTAACTCGCCATCGGCGCCTACTGGAATGTCAAAGGTGCGAATAGGTCGACTGAGGGTACCGTCCTCTGCCCTACGACACCATGCTATGTACTCCTGCTTCTTATGCTCCTGCTCACCCGTGTTAATGTACAACACTGACCTAAACCTCACATGCATCTCACCATTCCCCGCTGGGAAATGCTCCTCGGACTGCAATATCTGCCTGGGAATCCCAAAAAGTGGAGGCGGGTCCTGCATCCTAGGGGGTAGGCTCTGAAATGTTCGGTTTTACACAACCGTGAGACTAGCTCAGTGAATCAAATACCTAAACCTAGGCTAGGCTAAAGTGTGTCTCATCGGACCAAAATCAGTCAAACAAACCAACAACATAAGACTCAAAGTGTATCGATGTGATTCAACCCCTGCAAGTTAGTGCAATTCAATAACATATATATACACTCACATACGTGTACATACGGCAGGCGTTCTGCACACACGCGTGCTCATCTTCATTATATGGTACAAATCGCTCAATCACCGCATTCCACACAAATGCCTCATGCAATTACATACTGACAATTCTCACCACAACACAGCATGATTCACAACTTGCACAATGCAATGCTCAGCTCATTCTTAATCTCACGACCCACAATAGGGCCCGACCCGAAGGCCACAACACTTCATGGCCAGCGTATATAATACGCCCCCGGCCCGGTGTCTTCTAGCCTGCTACAAAGTGCCTGAGGCGCAACACCGCTCACCTACGAACCAGAGCCTGCTACAAAGTGCATGAGGATGGTCGTCTTCCGGTCTAACCGGGCATCGTCCTGCTACAAAGTGCATGAGGACGGAACTCGACCCGAAGGCCACGACCCGAAGTGTAACAGCCCGAATTTCGATGTAATTTCTGGGATTAATAAAATGAATGTTATTTCTCATTTCATTTGAGTACGACTCGCCCAGAGCTGATCACTCTTGGGATACTAACCATGAGGAATGGCTAACTAGGACACTAGTACGTGGACCAGGGACTTAGTCGCGACTCGGGAGCCGATTTGAGAAAGAATGAGGGAATATTGTGAACCAGTGAGGGGCCGATCTTAGGAAAAGTGATGGAAATGGTATGGCCAAGGCCAACGATGCACAATTGGGATCGCGGGTGGTTCTGCTTAACCAAACGTGCTCGTGGTCAACCAATCCTGAACTCGAACCAAATGATCGTGACCCCGGGATTAGTAATAAACCCTCTTTCTCTCGATGATCGGAACCATTGAGACTCGGACAGCCCTAAGTCGATACGCGTATGCCTAAACAGCCGCCTGTTAGTGAGAGTTTCAGAAAAATTGAAATTGAGAGAGAGTTGTTCACGGAATTGAGCCCAGAGTTCAGTGTCGGATTTCGGGGGCCCGACGGACTAATTTTAAGATTCTGACGCCAGAATATGTTGGCCACGTACATATAGGACGCATGGGTGCGAAAAATGGAATTTCGGTTCGGAACGGGAAAAAGACGAAATTGCCCTTGGACTATTTTAAGTTAATTCCGAATTTTGGGATTTATCTTGGTTTAACTAGGGTGAGTTAAAGTTAACTAGAGTAGTTAAAGTTTGGTTAGGGGCAAAAGACTAAAGTGCCCCTCAATAATTATCTTGGATTAATATGGGCCATAGGATGCAAGGGCAATTTAGGCACATGGGCTAAAAGAGTGACACTTGGCTTCCACTATGGAGATGTTGACCAATTTTTGACCAAGATTGGATAAAGTTTCTTCTCTCTCTCTTCTCTCACGATCACTCTCCCCCTCTCTCTAATTCGGCCAAGTCTCTCTCTTCTCCACTTCCTCTCTTCTTCGTTCTTCATTTTCTTCATCACCGAACCAGCTCTCCTTCATCACCGAACCAGCCACCGTCGCCACCTTCAACAGCCGTTCGCCGGAGAGTAGGACACGGCCAAGGACCGCCGTGGAGGAGCCGGGCCGGCCAAGCTCAAGCCGCCGTCGCCTCTTCCTCTCTTCCCTTCGGACGCCCAAGCTAGCCACCAAGCCGCCGTGGCCGAGAGTGAGCCGGGCCGCCGCCGTGAGTCGCCGCCGTCGTCGAGTTGCGAGATAGATGATCGTCATCTTTCCCCGAGTGGTGCACCGCAACGTGAGTTAAATACCTAAAACTAGTTTAGTCTTAATTGTGTTAGTTAGTTTAGTTTGGGTGATTAATGGAGGTTGAGTTAAATTGGGTGTTTTGTGGGTGATTATGAGGGTAATGGCTGATAGTATGATGTTGCTAAGGGTGGTTTTAAGGTGAAATAATGGCTGGTTGATGTGGGTTTGCTTGCTGCCCTTGATGAGTCAATTCGGAGTTCTTGAGGGGCCATGTTAGAAATGTTGTTTTTAGGTCCAATTGAACTTGTTTTGCTTAATTAAGCCTAGTACATACTATATATGGTTGAGGGGGACCTTGGCTGAACATTGGAGGCCTAAATGAAGTGTTTAGATTGTATTTTGGCCATGTTTAAATGTGGGGTGTTAGGTTGGCCGAATTTCACATATTAGAATGCAAATGCTAGAAAGTGTATATTGGTTGTAAATGTGGATAAATGTTGTGGCATTTGTGTTCATTGGAATGAAAATGCATGTCACTACTTGATATGTTGAGATTGATATGTGAAATGACATTGTGTGACATTGCATTATGTGTGATCACGGTAAACGCCCTGAATTGAGTGGAATTGGGCTAAGATAAAATTGAGACGTGTGATCACCTAGTGGCCTTCGGGTCGTGGCCTTCGGGTCGTTCCGTCTGTTGCGTTTACGCGAGACGATGCCCGGTGAGACCGGAAGACGACCATCCTCATGCACTTTGTAGCAGGCTCTGGTTCGTAGGTGAGCGGTGTTGCGCCTCAGGCACTTTGTAGCAGGCTAGAAGACACCGGGCCGGGGGCGTATTATATACGCTGGCCATGAAGTGTTGTGGCCTTCGGGTCGGGCCTTCGGGTCGGTTTCACTAGTGGCCTTCGGGTCGGGCCCTATTGTGGGTCGTGAGATTAAGAATGAGCTGAGCATTGCATTGTGCAAGTTGTGAATCATGCTGTGTTGTGGTGAGAATTGTCAGTATGTAATTGCATGAGGCATTTGTGTGGAATGCGATGGTTGAGTAATGTGAACCATTTAAGGAAGATGAGCACGCGTGTGTGCAGAACGCCTGCCGTATGTACACGTATGTGAGTGTATATATATGTTATTGAATTGCACTAACTTGCAGGGGTTGAATCACGTCGATACACTTTGAGTCTTATGTTGTTGGTTTGTTTGACTGATTTTGGTCTGTTGAGACACACTTTAGCCTAGCCTAGGTTTAGGTATTTGATTCACTGAGCTAGTCTCACGGTTGTGTAAAACCGAACATTTCAGAGCCTACCCCCTAGGATGCAGGACCCGCCTCCACTTTTTGGGATTCCCAGACAGATATTGCAGTCCGAGGAGCATTTCCCAGCGGGGAATGGTGAGATGCATGTGAGGTTTAGGTCAGTGTTGTACATTAACACGGGTGAGCAGGAGCATAAGAAGCAGGAGTACATAGCATGGTGTCGTAGGGCAGAGGACGGTACCCTCAGTCGACCTATTCGCACCTTTGACATTCCAGTAGGCGCCGATGGCGAGTTAGAGCCGGTGATTGCCGATGGCGAGGTAGTCGATGCGCCTCCACCTGACGCTCCGCCAGATGTCGAGGCCCAGCCAGGTCCCGGAGTTTGGTACGACGATCCAGAGCCGGAGCCCATGGATGAGGAGGAGGACGACCCCGAGCCAGACGCAATGGAGCAGGACGATGATGATGGTGAGGTCGAGGAGGTAGGAGATGATGTGGATATAGATGCCGTCGAGGACGTAGCTGCAGAGGTGGACCTTGAGGATGACTTCGACTCCGAGGCAGAGGCTGACGCTCTATTAGCTGACTACTGGGGAGTTCCGGAGGATCAGGCTGATCAGGAGGACCCCGATATGGACGTGGACGAGCCAGTGCCGGTTAGCAGCTCTTCAGAGGAGTCGGCTGAGTCTTCAGTGGAGCCTGATGATTCTAGTGATTCAGATTATGTGCCTTAGACTAGTCGGTTGATGATAGGGATCCCTACCCTTTTTGTTATAGTGATCCTTAGTGTAGACCTACTCACCCGGCCACCGACACTTTTTGGATTAGTGGCCTTTAGACTTTGATGTGACCTAGACCCATAGTGATCGGACTGTAGTGTATTTGTATCTATGATCCTTGTATAAACAGTTTGTTGATATATATGGGCATGAGGTTTTACCTGTTGATATTGTGATTGTTTGGCTTCCTTGTTCATCTTTATTTGTCAGGGTTGTTTTTGCTTCCGCATGTGTTTTTATACTCTGATTGCTGTTGGGTCGGCGATGTCTCCTGGGGACGTCGCATTCTGATCGACCGGTGTGATAAGGGGATGCTCGCGTTCCGATGGATAGTTGGGTTCGGGGCGTGACACGAAGGCCTTAAGTGATCACACATCTCAATTTTATCTTAGCCCAATCTACTCATTTCAGGGCGTTTACCGTGATCACACAATGCCATGCCATACTCGCACAATCACATGACGTCATTTCAATTCTCAATCATGACATACAAAGTGCGTGACATGCATTCTCACATCCATAAATACAAATGCCATAATAATTGCCAACAATTACCAACAATAGGCATGTTCTAACATTTATATTCCAATATATATATAATTCGGCCAAATCAGCACCTCATCTTCAATCATGCCCAAAACATACCCAAATCACTCCGTTTAGCATCAATAAACACAACTAAGACCCCACTCAACTATATAAGGTCTATACTTAGCTTAATGAGGCAAATCAAACCTAAACGGACCTCAAATCATCATTTCCAACATAGCCCCTCAATAACTCCGAATTTACTCATCAAGGGCAGCAAGCAAACCCACATCAACCAGCCATTATTTCACCTTAAAACCACCCTTAGCAACATCATACTATCAGCCATTACCCTCATAATCACCCACAAAACACCCAATTTAACTCAACCTCCATTAATCACCCAAACTAAACTAACTAACACAATTAAGACTAAACTAGTTTTAGGTATTTAACTCACGTTGCGGTGCACAACTCGGGGAAAGATGATGATCATCTACTCGCGACTCGGCGACGGCGGCGGTCCGGCTCACTCTCGGCCACGGTGGCTGGTTTGGGCGTCCGAAGGGGGAGGCGCGGCTGATTTGGGGCGTCCAAGAGGTGGCTGAATCGGCGAGGGGAACGGGCTGACCAAGGCGGCTCACGACGGCGCTCCGGCGATCCTTGGCCGTGTCCTACGCTCCGGCGACCGGCTGGGCAAGGCGGCTATGGTGCTGGTTCGGTGATGATGAAGATGAAATGAAGAGAAATGGTGAAGAGGAAGATGATGACCGAATGCAAGAGGGAGGGGGAGAGTGATCGTGAGAGAGGAGAGAGAGAGAGACTTGATCAAATTTTGGTCAAAAAGTGGGTCAAAGCTCCCTTAGTGGAAGACACATGTCATCCTCTTAGCATACTTGCCCAAAATACCCTTCATCCTATGGCCCACATTCATCCAAGATAATTATTGAGGGGCATTATGGACTTTAGCCCCTAACCAACCTCTAACCCCTCTAGTTAACTTAACCCAACCTTGGTTTAATCCAATTTAATTAATCAAATTCGGAATTATGCATAATTAGTCCAAGGGCAATTCCGTCTTTTTGCCGTTCCGAACCAAAATTCCATTTTTCGCACCCATGCGTCCCACGTATGTGTGGCCAACATTTTCTGGCGTCAGAATCTTAAAATTAGTCCGTCGGGTCCCCGAAATCCGACACTGAACTCTGGGCTCAATTCCGTGAACAACTCTCTCTCAATTTCAATTTTTCTGAAACTCTCACTAACAGGCGGCTGTTTAGGCATACGCGTATCGACTTAGGGCTGTCCGAGTCTCAATGATTCCGATCCTTGAGAGAAAGAGGGTTTATTACTAATCCCGGGGTCACGATCATTTGGTTCGAGTTCAGGATTGGTTGGCCACGAGCACGTTTGGTTAAGCAGAACCACCCGCGATCCCAATTGTGCATCGTTGGCCTTGGCCAAACCATTTCCATCACTTTTCCTAAGATCGGCCCCTCACTGGTTCACAATATTCCCTCACTCTCTCTCAAATCGGTCCTCGAGTCGCGACTGAGACCCTGGTCCACGTACTAGTGTCCTAGTTAGCCATTCCTCATGGTTAGTATCCCAAGAGTGATCAGCTCTGGGCGAGTCGTACTCAAATGAAATGAGAAATAACATTCATTTTATTAATCCCAGAAATTACATCGAAATTCGGGCTGTTACAACTTTCCCCCCTTACAAAAATTTCGTCCTCGAAATTTGCACTACTATCCCGTCTAATCGAACAACTGGGGGTGCTGACGCCGCATGGTCTCTTCACTTTCCCAAGTAGCGCCCTCTGTGCCGTGGTGCTCCCATACAACCTTCACCATTGGGATTGTCTTATTCCTGAGCACTCGATCTCTTCGGTCCTCAATCCTGACTGGTCTCTCCACGTACGACACTTTGTCGTCCACGTCTATCTCCTCGTACCTTAGAACGTGGGTCGGATCTGGTTCATACTTTCTCAACATCGACACGTGGAATACATTATGCACCTGTGACAAGTTAGGCGGCAAGGCAAGACGATAGGCCATATCACCAATCTTCTCCAATATCTCAAATGGCCCAACGTACCTGGGACTGAGTTTTCCTTTCTTACCAAACCGGGACAATCCTTTCATCGGCGATACCTTCAAAAATACATGGTCTCCCACTTGAAATTCTAAGGGTCGTCGTCTCCGGTCGGCATAACTTTTCTGACGGCTCTGAGCTGTTCTCAGTCTGTCTCTGATGATCTCAACGGCCTCAACAGTCTGCTGTACTAACTCTGGCCCAGTAATGCTGCGCTCACCAACCTCATCCCAACATACTGGTGTTCTGCACGCTCTACCATACAATGCCTCAAACGGCGCCATCTGAATACTCTGCTGGTAGCTGTTATTGTAGGCAAACTCCACTAAATGCAGTTGTTCTTCCCATTTGCCCTGAAAATCTACGACACAAGCTCTCAGCATATCCTCCAGAGTCTGAATCGTTCTCTCTGATTGGCCATCTGTCTGAGGATGATAAGCCGTGCTGAATTGCAACTTTGTTCCTAAGGCCACTTGCAGACTTTTCCAAAAATTGGCCGTAAATCTCGGATCGCGATCTGACGTAATAGTCACCGGTACTCCATGCAATCGCACTATCTGCCGTACATACAACTCAGCATACCTTTCCAATTCAAGGTCCTTTCGCACTGCCAGAAAATGTGCTGACTTGGTCAGACGATCCACTATCACCCATATAGAATCATTCCCTTTCTGGCTTCGTGGCAGTCCCGTTACAAAATCCATGGTGATATGCTCCCATTTCCACTCTGGGATCTCTAATGGTCTCAACATTCCACCAGGCTTGCAGTGTTGTGCCTTCACTTGTTGGCACGTCAAACACTTAGCCACATGTCTCGCCACATCAGCCTTCATTCCATTCCACCAATAATGTTGCCTTAAGTTCTGGTACATCTTCGTACTACCTGGGTGGATACTGTACTGACTCCGATGAGCTTCACTCAAGATTTCCTCCTTCAGACCTTCATCATCTGGTACACACAACCTTCCTCTGAACCTTAAAGTTCCATCCTCGCTCATCTGGAAGTCCGGCCTCCTTTTAGAAACATCCAATCCAATGATCTTCTGGATTTCTTGGTCCGTAGACTGGAGTTCCTTAATCCTTGCCTGGATCTCGGGTTCAATCCTCAAGGCTGCCATCAAACTGGACATCTGGCTCACTTCGAACTTAAACTCTGAATCCCTGAGCCGTTCCAACAACGTCCATTCTCGCACCATCATATGTGCCATACTAGACTTGCGACTTAAAGCATCTGCTACTCTATTGGCCTTACCCGGATGATACAGGATGTCGCAATCATAGTCTTTCAGTAGTTCCATCCACCTTCTCTGCCTCATGTTCAGCTCTTTCTGCGAAAATAGATACTTGAGGCTCTGATGGTCCGTGTAGATTTGAAACTTTTCTCCACAAAGATAATGCCTCCAGATCTTAAGGGCAAATACTATTGCAGCCAACTCTAAATCGTGCGTCGGATAATTCATCTCATGAGGTCTCAACTGCCTCGACGCATACGCCACCACTTTCCCATGCTGCATCAACACACAACCTAGCCCTCTCAATGAAGCATCACTGTACACCTCGAATCCTCCTGATCCGGATGGAATAGTCAACACTGGAGCTGTCGTAAGTCTGTGCTTCAACTCCTGAAAACTTTTCTCACACTTGTCATCCCATTCGAACTTGGATTCTTTCTTTAACAATCTGGTCAAGGGCATGGCTATGGATGAGAATCCTTCTACAAACCGTCTGTAATAGCCAGCCAGTCCAAGGAAACTTCGGATCTCGGTCACTGAGGTCGGTCTCGGCCAATTAGTCACGGCCTCTATCTTGGTCGGGTCTACTGATATCCCTTCTCCCGACACTATATGTCCAAGGAAAGCTACTCGACTGAGCCAAAATTCACACTTGCTGAACTTGGCGTAGAGCGCATGCTCTCTTAACGTCCGTAGCACCTCAGTCAAGTGTACCTCATGCTCTTCAGGACTCTTAGAATATACCAATATGTCGTCGATGAAGACAATCACTGACTGATCCAAAAATTCCTTAAACACTCTGTTCATTAGATCCATGAAAGCTGCAGGAGCATTCGTCAGTCCAAAGGGCATAACTGTAAACTCATAATGCCCATACCTCGTCCTGAAAGCTGTCTTAGGTATATCTTCCTTCTTGATTCTCAACTGGTGATATCCCGTCCGTAGGTCAATCTTGGAGAATACCGATGCTCCCTGCAACTGATCAAACAAGTCGTCGATCCTAGGCAATGGGTACTTGTTCTTTACTGTCACCTGGTTCAGCTGCCTGTAGTCGATACACAATCTCAGGGTTCCGTCTTTCTTTTTCACAAACAGCACAGGCGCTCCCCATGGAGACGCGCTCGGACGAATGAAACCCTTGTCCAATAACTCCTGCATCTGGACTTTCAACTCCTTTAACTCAGGCAATGACATCCGATATGGGGCTTTTGAGATCGGCTCAGTACCCGGGGCTAGCTCAATTACAAACTCAACTTCCCGCTCAGGTGGTAAGCCTGGCAATTCCTGTGGAAATACTTCTGGAAAGTTGCATACTACCGGGATATCTTCTAACTGAAGCTCTGGTACAGTTGGATCCACTACATTGACCAAATATCCTTCACATCCTTCGTTCAACAACTCATTCACTTCCAGTGAAGAGATCCAAGGAATCGATGTTCCTCCTCGACTTCCTTGAAATTCAAACCTAGGTTGTCCAATTGGATTGAACTGGATCGTTTTACTATCACAATCCACTACAGCCTTCTGCCGCACTAACCAGTCCATCCCAACAATAACATCAAAATCGAACATGGCCAACACTGCCAAGTCGATACGACCTTCCACACCACCAATCACTATCTTACATGCAGGCCATCCAAAAGAGACTATCATTCTATCATTCAACGGGGTAGATACGCATAACACAGTCTCAAGCAAAATAGGCTCAAACCCAACCAATCTAATAAACTGTTCTGACACAAAAGAATGGGTTGCCCCTGGATCGAACAAAGCATAAGCTGCATGGTCTCCCAAAGAAATCGTACCTGTGACCACCCCTGGCGCTTTCTCAGCATCCTTGCGCCCCATAGCATACACCCTTCCTTGGGCTGGTGGTCGTCCTGGGTTAGTCGCTGGGGGATGTCCACCCTGATTCCCCATCCTAGGCGGTTGAGCTGGTGCTTGCGATCCCACTGGACGCATCTGAGGACACGACCTGATCTGGTGGTCAAAACTCCCACACCTGAAACATGCTCCGAACCTACTCGGAGGCGGGTTAGGCTTCCCAATGTTTCTCCTCGCAGATGGAACGAACCGTCTATTCCCAGTCATTGGCCTCTTTCCCAACCTGCGATTGTCTCTGATAGGCATAAACCGTGATCCTGAAGCGGCGGCCCTCTCTTGCTGATCTCTTTCTATGATCTGAGCCCTCTCGTACATTTCACTGTAGTCTTTCAGGTTATGAGATAGAATCTGGCTCCTGAGGTCTGGTTTCAATCCATCTCGAAACCTCCTAGCCTTGTCTCTCGGATTCACCACCAACGTAGGCGCAAACTTAGCCAATCTCGCAAACTCCGCCTCGTATTGGTCCACTGTCATCTGTCCCTGGCGTAATCTCATAAACTCCGACAACTTCTTTTCCTGCGCTACCTCAGAGAAATACTTCTCATAAAAATGTTCAACAAACACAGCCCAAACCAACTCAGTACCTGCAGGAAATACCCTGTCCTTTACTGCATTCCACCAATCATTGGCACCGTCCTGTAACTGATACACTGCTAAGTCTACTCTCTCAGTATCGGTGCACTTCAGTACATTAAACGCCTTTTCCAACTCTTCAACCCATCTGAGCGCTAACTCTGCATCGCCCCTACCAGTGAACTTGGGCGGCTTAAGCTTCAGAAATTGCTCAACTAGATAGGGCATCTGTCTCGGTACCACTGGTTGTGCCTCTTCTGCCTGATTACCCCCATTACCAGCTATCGCTGCGGCTTCGGCTGCCTGAGCATACGCGGCTGCCCTCTCCTGAGCCTGTAAACCCATGATATGACCTATCTCGCGAAGGGTCTCCATAACTTCCTCCATTCTGGGGTCCCTGGCCTCTCTGGGCTCGGCTCTCGGTGGTTCTTGCGGTTCCTTTCCTCTCCGGCGACTCATCTCTCGCTAAGCTGGCTACTCAACTACCTGTTATAACCCCACTCAGGAGTCAAAGACTTAAACCATACTAACCCAGTCTAAGTCCTAGGCAGGTATCAAACAATAGCCAAACAATCACATGCGGTCTAGCACTGAGCACAATACATCACCCAAGGGAATATGTGTACTCACCTCAGGTCCTGACGCGCCTGCACCTTCGGGGTTGAATCACTTACACAATCAATCAATCAAACAAACACGATTAAGAGACACACCTAGCACACGAGGACACCTAGTTGGCTACCCTTGGTCATCGCTCCTTATCACTCCAGGCTTCGACCGTATGGATAGAGCTGACCTTGCTCTGATACCAATTCAAACGGGGATGTCACGCCCCGAACCCAACTATCCATCGGAACGCGAGCATCCCCTTATCACACCGGTCGATCAGAATGCGACGTCCCCAGGAGACATCGCCGACCCAACAGCAATCAGAGTATAAAAACACATGCGGAAGCAAAAACAACCCTGACAAATAAAGATGAACAAGGAAGCCAAACAATCACAATATCAACAGGTAAAACCTCATGCCCATATATATCAACAAACTGTTTATACAAGGATCATAGATACAAATACACTACAGTCCGATCACTATGGGTCTAGGTCACATCAAAGTCTAAAGGCCACTAATCCAAAAAGTGTCGGTGGCCGGGTGAGTAGGTCTACACTAAGGATCACTAAACAAAAAGGGTAGGGATCCCTATCGTCAACCGACTAGTCTAGGGCTCAAAGTCTGGGTCGCTGGAGTCATCGGGCTCGACTGAAGACTCAGCTGACTCCTCTGAAGAGCTACGATCCGGCTCTGGCTCGTCCACGTCCATGTCGGGGTCCTCCTGATCAGCCTGACCCTCCTGAGCCCCCCAGTAGTCTGCTAAGAGGGCGTCAACCTCAGCTTCAGAGTCAAAGTCGTCCTCCAAGTCCACCTCTGCGGCTGCATCCTCGGCGTCATCTATATCTACGTCATCGCCTACCTCATCAACCTCACCAACATCATCATCCTGCTCCATCGCCTCTGGCTCGGGGTCGTACTCGTCCTCTTCCATAAACTCCGGCTCTAGATCATCATACCAAACTCCAGGGCCTGGCTGGGCCTCAACATCTGGCGGAGCATCAGGTGGAGGCGCATCGACCACCTCGCCATCGGCTATCACCGGCTCTAACTCGCCATCGGCGCCTACTGGAATGTCAAAGGTGCGAATAGGTCGACTGAGGGTACCGTCCTCTGCCCTACGACACCATGCTATGTACTCCTGCTTCTTATGCTCCTGCTCACCCGTGTTAATGTACAACACTGACCTAAACCTCACATGCATCTCACCATTCCCCGCTGGGAAATGCTCCTCGGACTGCAATATCTGCCTGGGAATCCCAAAAAGTGGAGGCGGGTCCTGCATCCTAGGGGGTAGGCTCTGAAATGTTCGGTTTTACACAACCGTGAGACTAGCTCAGTGAATCAAATACCTAAACCTAGGCTAGGCTAAAGTGTGTCTCATCGGACCAAAATCAGTCAAACAAACCAACAACATAAGACTCAAAGTGTATCGATGTGATTCAACCCCTGCAAGTTAGTGCAATTCAATAACATATATATACACTCACATACGTGTACATACGGCAGGCGTTCTGCACACACGCGTGCTCATCTTCATTATATGGTACAAATCGCTCAATCACCGCATTCCACACAAATGCCTCATGCAATTACATACTGACAATTCTCACCACAACACAGCATGATTCACAACTTGCACAATGCAATGCTCAGCTCATTCTTAATCTCACGACCCACAATAGGGCCCGACCCGAAGGCCACAACACTTCATGGCCAGCGTATATAATACGCCCCCGGCCCGGTGTCTTCTAGCCTGCTACAAAGTGCCTGAGGCGCAACACCGCTCACCTACGAACCAGAGCCTGCTACAAAGTGCATGAGGATGGTCGTCTTCCGGTCTAACCGGGCATCGTCCTGCTACAAAGTGCATGAGGACGGAACTCGACCCGAAGGCCACGACCCGAAGGCCTTAAGTGATCACACATCTCAATTTTATCTTAGCCCAATCTACTCATTTCAGGGCGTTTACCGTGATCACACAATGCCATGCCATACTCGCACAATCACATGACGTCATTTCAATTCTCAATCATGACATACAAAGTGCGTGACATGCATTCTCACATCCATAAATACAAATGCCATAATAATTGCCAACAATTACCAACAATAGGCATGTTCTAACATTTATATTCCAATATATATATAATTCGGCCAAATCAGCACCTCATCTTCAATCATGCCCAAAACATACCCAAATCACTCCGTTTAGCATCAATAAACACAACTAAGACCCCACTCAACTATATAAGGTCTATACTTAGCTTAATGAGGCAAATCAAACCTAAACGGACCTCAAATCATCATTTCCAACATAGCCCCTCAATAACTCCGAATTTACTCATCAAGGGCAGCAAGCAAACCCACATCAACCAGCCATTATTTCACCTTAAAACCACCCTTAGCAACATCATACTATCAGCCATTACCCTCATAATCACCCACAAAACACCCAATTTAACTCAACCTCCATTAATCACCCAAACTAAACTAACTAACACAATTAAGACTAAACTAGTTTTAGGTATTTAACTCACGTTGCGGTGCACAACTCGGGGAAAGATGATGATCATCTACTCGCGACTCGGCGACGGCGGCGGTCCGGCTCACTCTCGGCCACGGTGGCTGGTTTGGGCGTCCGAAGGGGGAGGCGCGGCTGATTTGGGGCGTCCAAGAGGTGGCTGAATCGGCGAGGGGAACGGGCTGACCAAGGCGGCTCACGACGGCGCTCCGGCGATCCTTGGCCGTGTCCTACGCTCCGGCGACCGGCTGGGCAAGGCGGCTATGGTGCTGGTTCGGTGATGATGAAGATGAAATGAAGAGAAATGGTGAAGAGGAAGATGATGACCGAATGCAAGAGGGAGGGGGAGAGTGATCGTGAGAGAGGAGAGAGAGAGAGACTTGATCAAATTTTGGTCAAAAAGTGGGTCAAAGCTCCCTTAGTGGAAGACACATGTCATCCTCTTAGCATACTTGCCCAAAATACCCTTCATCCTATGGCCCACATTCATCCAAGATAATTATTGAGGGGCATTATGGACTTTAGCCCCTAACCAACCTCTAACCCCTCTAGTTAACTTAACCCAACCTTGGTTTAATCCAATTTAATTAATCAAATTCGGAATTATGCATAATTAGTCCAAGGGCAATTCCGTCTTTTTGCCGTTCCGAACCAAAATTCCATTTTTCGCACCCATGCGTCCCACGTATGTGTGGCCAACATTTTCTGGCGTCAGAATCTTAAAATTAGTCCGTCGGGTCCCCGAAATCCGACACTGAACTCTGGGCTCAATTCCGTGAACAACTCTCTCTCAATTTCAATTTTTCTGAAACTCTCACTAACAGGCGGCTGTTTAGGCATACGCGTATCGACTTAGGGCTGTCCGAGTCTCAATGATTCCGATCCTTGAGAGAAAGAGGGTTTATTACTAATCCCGGGGTCACGATCATTTGGTTCGAGTTCAGGATTGGTTGGCCACGAGCACGTTTGGTTAAGCAGAACCACCCGCGATCCCAATTGTGCATCGTTGGCCTTGGCCAAACCATTTCCATCACTTTTCCTAAGATCGGCCCCTCACTGGTTCACAATATTCCCTCACTCTCTCTCAAATCGGTCCTCGAGTCGCGACTGAGACCCTGGTCCACGTACTAGTGTCCTAGTTAGCCATTCCTCATGGTTAGTATCCCAAGAGTGATCAGCTCTGGGCGAGTCGTACTCAAATGAAATGAGAAATAACATTCATTTTATTAATCCCAGAAATTACATCGAAATTCGGGCTGTTACAACTTTCCCCCCTTACAAAAATTTCGTCCTCGAAATTTGCACTACTATCCCGTCTAATCGAACAACTGGGGGTGCTGACGCCGCATGGTCTCTTCACTTTCCCAAGTAGCGCCCTCTGTGCCGTGGTGCTCCCATACAACCTTCACCATTGGGATTGTCTTATTCCTGAGCACTCGATCTCTTCGGTCCTCAATCCTGACTGGTCTCTCCACGTACGACACTTTGTCGTCCACGTCTATCTCCTCGTACCTTAGAACGTGGGTCGGATCTGGTTCATACTTTCTCAACATCGACACGTGGAATACATTATGCACCTGTGACAAGTTAGGCGGCAAGGCAAGACGATAGGCCATATCACCAATCTTCTCCAATATCTCAAATGGCCCAACGTACCTGGGACTGAGTTTTCCTTTCTTACCAAACCGGGACAATCCTTTCATCGGCGATACCTTCAAAAATACATGGTCTCCCACTTGAAATTCTAAGGGTCGTCGTCTCCGGTCGGCATAACTTTTCTGACGGCTCTGAGCTGTTCTCAGTCTGTCTCTGATGATCTCAACGGCCTCAACAGTCTGCTGTACTAACTCTGGCCCAGTAATGCTGCGCTCACCAACCTCATCCCAACATACTGGTGTTCTGCACGCTCTACCATACAATGCCTCAAACGGCGCCATCTGAATACTCTGCTGGTAGCTGTTATTGTAGGCAAACTCCACTAAATGCAGTTGTTCTTCCCATTTGCCCTGAAAATCTACGACACAAGCTCTCAGCATATCCTCCAGAGTCTGAATCGTTCTCTCTGATTGGCCATCTGTCTGAGGATGATAAGCCGTGCTGAATTGCAACTTTGTTCCTAAGGCCACTTGCAGACTTTTCCAAAAATTGGCCGTAAATCTCGGATCGCGATCTGACGTAATAGTCACCGGTACTCCATGCAATCGCACTATCTGCCGTACATACAACTCAGCATACCTTTCCAATTCAAGGTCCTTTCGCACTGCCAGAAAATGTGCTGACTTGGTCAGACGATCCACTATCACCCATATAGAATCATTCCCTTTCTGGCTTCGTGGCAGTCCCGTTACAAAATCCATGGTGATATGCTCCCATTTCCACTCTGGGATCTCTAATGGTCTCAACATTCCACCAGGCTTGCAGTGTTGTGCCTTCACTTGTTGGCACGTCAAACACTTAGCCACATGTCTCGCCACATCAGCCTTCATTCCATTCCACCAATAATGTTGCCTTAAGTTCTGGTACATCTTCGTACTACCTGGGTGGATACTGTACTGACTCCGATGAGCTTCACTCAAGATTTCCTCCTTCAGACCTTCATCATCTGGTACACACAACCTTCCTCTGAACCTTAAAGTTCCATCCTCGCTCATCTGGAAGTCCGGCCTCCTTTTAGAAACATCCAATCCAATGATCTTCTGGATTTCTTGGTCCGTAGACTGGAGTTCCTTAATCCTTGCCTGGATCTCGGGTTCAATCCTCAAGGCTGCCATCAAACTGGACATCTGGCTCACTTCGAACTTAAACTCTGAATCCCTGAGCCGTTCCAACAACGTCCATTCTCGCACCATCATATGTGCCATACTAGACTTGCGACTTAAAGCATCTGCTACTCTATTGGCCTTACCCGGATGATACAGGATGTCGCAATCATAGTCTTTCAGTAGTTCCATCCACCTTCTCTGCCTCATGTTCAGCTCTTTCTGCGAAAATAGATACTTGAGGCTCTGATGGTCCGTGTAGATTTGAAACTTTTCTCCACAAAGATAATGCCTCCAGATCTTAAGGGCAAATACTATTGCAGCCAACTCTAAATCGTGCGTCGGATAATTCATCTCATGAGGTCTCAACTGCCTCGACGCATACGCCACCACTTTCCCATGCTGCATCAACACACAACCTAGCCCTCTCAATGAAGCATCACTGTACACCTCGAATCCTCCTGATCCGGATGGAATAGTCAACACTGGAGCTGTCGTAAGTCTGTGCTTCAACTCCTGAAAACTTTTCTCACACTTGTCATCCCATTCGAACTTGGATTCTTTCTTTAACAATCTGGTCAAGGGCATGGCTATGGATGAGAATCCTTCTACAAACCGTCTGTAATAGCCAGCCAGTCCAAGGAAACTTCGGATCTCGGTCACTGAGGTCGGTCTCGGCCAATTAGTCACGGCCTCTATCTTGGTCGGGTCTACTGATATCCCTTCTCCCGACACTATATGTCCAAGGAAAGCTACTCGACTGAGCCAAAATTCACACTTGCTGAACTTGGCGTAGAGCGCATGCTCTCTTAACGTCCGTAGCACCTCAGTCAAGTGTACCTCATGCTCTTCAGGACTCTTAGAATATACCAATATGTCGTCGATGAAGACAATCACTGACTGATCCAAAAATTCCTTAAACACTCTGTTCATTAGATCCATGAAAGCTGCAGGAGCATTCGTCAGTCCAAAGGGCATAACTGTAAACTCATAATGCCCATACCTCGTCCTGAAAGCTGTCTTAGGTATATCTTCCTTCTTGATTCTCAACTGGTGATATCCCGTCCGTAGGTCAATCTTGGAGAATACCGATGCTCCCTGCAACTGATCAAACAAGTCGTCGATCCTAGGCAATGGGTACTTGTTCTTTACTGTCACCTGGTTCAGCTGCCTGTAGTCGATACACAATCTCAGGGTTCCGTCTTTCTTTTTCACAAACAGCACAGGCGCTCCCCATGGAGACGCGCTCGGACGAATGAAACCCTTGTCCAATAACTCCTGCATCTGGACTTTCAACTCCTTTAACTCAGGCAATGACATCCGATATGGGGCTTTTGAGATCGGCTCAGTACCCGGGGCTAGCTCAATTACAAACTCAACTTCCCGCTCAGGTGGTAAGCCTGGCAATTCCTGTGGAAATACTTCTGGAAAGTTGCATACTACCGGGATATCTTCTAACTGAAGCTCTGGTACAGTTGGATCCACTACATTGACCAAATATCCTTCACATCCTTCGTTCAACAACTCATTCACTTCCAGTGAAGAGATCCAAGGAATCGATGTTCCTCCTCGACTTCCTTGAAATTCAAACCTAGGTTGTCCAATTGGATTGAACTGGATCGTTTTACTATCACAATCCACTACAGCCTTCTGCCGCACTAACCAGTCCATCCCAACAATAACATCAAAATCGAACATGGCCAACACTGCCAAGTCGATACGACCTTCCACACCACCAATCACTATCTTACATGCAGGCCATCCAAAAGAGACTATCATTCTATCATTCAACGGGGTAGATACGCATAACACAGTCTCAAGCAAAATAGGCTCAAACCCAACCAATCTAATAAACTGTTCTGACACAAAAGAATGGGTTGCCCCTGGATCGAACAAAGCATAAGCTGCATGGTCTCCCAAAGAAATCGTACCTGTGACCACCCCTGGCGCTTTCTCAGCATCCTTGCGCCCCATAGCATACACCCTTCCTTGGGCTGGTGGTCGTCCTGGGTTAGTCGCTGGGGGATGTCCACCCTGATTCCCCATCCTAGGCGGTTGAGCTGGTGCTTGCGATCCCACTGGACGCATCTGAGGACACGACCTGATCTGGTGGTCAAAACTCCCACACCTGAAACATGCTCCGAACCTACTCGGAGGCGGGTTAGGCTTCCCAATGTTTCTCCTCGCAGATGGAACGAACCGTCTATTCCCAGTCATTGGCCTCTTTCCCAACCTGCGATTGTCTCTGATAGGCATAAACCGTGATCCTGAAGCGGCGGCCCTCTCTTGCTGATCTCTTTCTATGATCTGAGCCCTCTCGTACATTTCACTGTAGTCTTTCAGGTTATGAGATAGAATCTGGCTCCTGAGGTCTGGTTTCAATCCATCTCGAAACCTCCTAGCCTTGTCTCTCGGATTCACCACCAACGTAGGCGCAAACTTAGCCAATCTCGCAAACTCCGCCTCGTATTGGTCCACTGTCATCTGTCCCTGGCGTAATCTCATAAACTCCGACAACTTCTTTTCCTGCGCTACCTCAGAGAAATACTTCTCATAAAAATGTTCAACAAACACAGCCCAAACCAACTCAGTACCTGCAGGAAATACCCTGTCCTTTACTGCATTCCACCAATCATTGGCACCGTCCTGTAACTGATACACTGCTAAGTCTACTCTCTCAGTATCGGTGCACTTCAGTACATTAAACGCCTTTTCCAACTCTTCAACCCATCTGAGCGCTAACTCTGCATCGCCCCTACCAGTGAACTTGGGCGGCTTAAGCTTCAGAAATTGCTCAACTAGATAGGGCATCTGTCTCGGTACCACTGGTTGTGCCTCTTCTGCCTGATTACCCCCATTACCAGCTATCGCTGCGGCTTCGGCTGCCTGAGCATACGCGGCTGCCCTCTCCTGAGCCTGTAAACCCATGATATGACCTATCTCGCGAAGGGTCTCCATAACTTCCTCCATTCTGGGGTCCCTGGCCTCTCTGGGCTCGGCTCTCGGTGGTTCTTGCGGTTCCTTTCCTCTCCGGCGACTCATCTCTCGCTAAGCTGGCTACTCAACTACCTGTTATAACCCCACTCAGGAGTCAAAGACTTAAACCATACTAACCCAGTCTAAGTCCTAGGCAGGTATCAAACAATAGCCAAACAATCACATGCGGTCTAGCACTGAGCACAATACATCACCCAAGGGAATATGTGTACTCACCTCAGGTCCTGACGCGCCTGCACCTTCGGGGTTGAATCACTTACACAATCAATCAATCAAACAAACACGATTAAGAGACACACCTAGCACACGAGGACACCTAGTTGGCTACCCTTGGTCATCGCTCCTTATCACTCCAGGCTTCGACCGTATGGATAGAGCTGACCTTGCTCTGATACCAATTCAAACGGGGATGTCACGCCCCGAACCCAACTATCCATCGGAACGCGAGCATCCCCTTATCACACCGGTCGATCAGAATGCGACGTCCCCAGGAGACATCGCCGACCCAACAGCAATCAGAGTATAAAAACACATGCGGAAGCAAAAACAACCCTGACAAATAAAGATGAACAAGGAAGCCAAACAATCACAATATCAACAGGTAAAACCTCATGCCCATATATATCAACAAACTGTTTATACAAGGATCATAGATACAAATACACTACAGTCCGATCACTATGGGTCTAGGTCACATCAAAGTCTAAAGGCCACTAATCCAAAAAGTGTCGGTGGCCGGGTGAGTAGGTCTACACTAAGGATCACTAAACAAAAAGGGTAGGGATCCCTATCGTCAACCGACTAGTCTAGGGCTCAAAGTCTGGGTCGCTGGAGTCATCGGGCTCGACTGAAGACTCAGCTGACTCCTCTGAAGAGCTACGATCCGGCTCTGGCTCGTCCACGTCCATGTCGGGGTCCTCCTGATCAGCCTGACCCTCCTGAGCCCCCCAGTAGTCTGCTAAGAGGGCGTCAACCTCAGCTTCAGAGTCAAAGTCGTCCTCCAAGTCCACCTCTGCGGCTGCATCCTCGGCGTCATCTATATCTACGTCATCGCCTACCTCATCAACCTCACCAACATCATCATCCTGCTCCATCGCCTCTGGCTCGGGGTCGTACTCGTCCTCTTCCATAAACTCCGGCTCTAGATCATCATACCAAACTCCAGGGCCTGGCTGGGCCTCAACATCTGGCGGAGCATCAGGTGGAGGCGCATCGACCACCTCGCCATCGGCTATCACCGGCTCTAACTCGCCATCGGCGCCTACTGGAATGTCAAAGGTGCGAATAGGTCGACTGAGGGTACCGTCCTCTGCCCTACGACACCATGCTATGTACTCCTGCTTCTTATGCTCCTGCTCACCCGTGTTAATGTACAACACTGACCTAAACCTCACATGCATCTCACCATTCCCCGCTGGGAAATGCTCCTCGGACTGCAATATCTGCCTGGGAATCCCAAAAAGTGGAGGCGGGTCCTGCATCCTAGGGGGTAGGCTCTGAAATGTTCGGTTTTACACAACCGTGAGACTAGCTCAGTGAATCAAATACCTAAACCTAGGCTAGGCTAAAGTGTGTCTCATCGGACCAAAATCAGTCAAACAAACCAACAACATAAGACTCAAAGTGTATCGATGTGATTCAACCCCTGCAAGTTAGTGCAATTCAATAACATATATATACACTCACATACGTGTACATACGGCAGGCGTTCTGCACACACGCGTGCTCATCTTCATTATATGGTACAAATCGCTCAATCACCGCATTCCACACAAATGCCTCATGCAATTACATACTGACAATTCTCACCACAACACAGCATGATTCACAACTTGCACAATGCAATGCTCAGCTCATTCTTAATCTCACGACCCACAATAGGGCCCGACCCGAAGGCCACAACACTTCATGGCCAGCGTATATAATACGCCCCCGGCCCGGTGTCTTCTAGCCTGCTACAAAGTGCCTGAGGCGCAACACCGCTCACCTACGAACCAGAGCCTGCTACAAAGTGCATGAGGATGGTCGTCTTCCGGTCTAACCGGGCATCGTCCTGCTACAAAGTGCATGAGGACGGAACTCGACCCGAAGGCCACGACCCGAAGGCCTTAAGTGATCACACATCTCAATTTTATCTTAGCCCAATCTACTCATTTCAGGGCGTTTACCGTGATCACACAATGCCATGCCATACTCGCACAATCACATGACGTCATTTCAATTCTCAATCATGACATACAAAGTGCGTGACATGCATTCTCACATCCATAAATACAAATGCCATAATAATTGCCAACAATTACCAACAATAGGCATGTTCTAACATTTATATTCCAATATATATATAATTCGGCCAAATCAGCACCTCATCTTCAATCATGCCCAAAACATACCCAAATCACTCCGTTTAGCATCAATAAACACAACTAAGACCCCACTCAACTATATAAGGTCTATACTTAGCTTAATGAGGCAAATCAAACCTAAACGGACCTCAAATCATCATTTCCAACATAGCCCCTCAATAACTCCGAATTTACTCATCAAGGGCAGCAAGCAAACCCACATCAACCAGCCATTATTTCACCTTAAAACCACCCTTAGCAACATCATACTATCAGCCATTACCCTCATAATCACCCACAAAACACCCAATTTAACTCAACCTCCATTAATCACCCAAACTAAACTAACTAACACAATTAAGACTAAACTAGTTTTAGGTATTTAACTCACGTTGCGGTGCACAACTCGGGGAAAGATGATGATCATCTACTCGCGACTCGGCGACGGCGGCGGTCCGGCTCACTCTCGGCCACGGTGGCTGGTTTGGGCGTCCGAAGGGGGAGGCGCGGCTGATTTGGGGCGTCCAAGAGGTGGCTGAATCGGCGAGGGGAACGGGCTGACCAAGGCGGCTCACGACGGCGCTCCGGCGATCCTTGGCCGTGTCCTACGCTCCGGCGACCGGCTGGGCAAGGCGGCTATGGTGCTGGTTCGGTGATGATGAAGATGAAATGAAGAGAAATGGTGAAGAGGAAGATGATGACCGAATGCAAGAGGGAGGGGGAGAGTGATCGTGAGAGAGGAGAGAGAGAGAGACTTGATCAAATTTTGGTCAAAAAGTGGGTCAAAGCTCCCTTAGTGGAAGACACATGTCATCCTCTTAGCATACTTGCCCAAAATACCCTTCATCCTATGGCCCACATTCATCCAAGATAATTATTGAGGGGCATTATGGACTTTAGCCCCTAACCAACCTCTAACCCCTCTAGTTAACTTAACCCAACCTTGGTTTAATCCAATTTAATTAATCAAATTCGGAATTATGCATAATTAGTCCAAGGGCAATTCCGTCTTTTTGCCGTTCCGAACCAAAATTCCATTTTTCGCACCCATGCGTCCCACGTATGTGTGGCCAACATTTTCTGGCGTCAGAATCTTAAAATTAGTCCGTCGGGTCCCCGAAATCCGACACTGAACTCTGGGCTCAATTCCGTGAACAACTCTCTCTCAATTTCAATTTTTCTGAAACTCTCACTAACAGGCGGCTGTTTAGGCATACGCGTATCGACTTAGGGCTGTCCGAGTCTCAATGATTCCGATCCTTGAGAGAAAGAGGGTTTATTACTAATCCCGGGGTCACGATCATTTGGTTCGAGTTCAGGATTGGTTGGCCACGAGCACGTTTGGTTAAGCAGAACCACCCGCGATCCCAATTGTGCATCGTTGGCCTTGGCCAAACCATTTCCATCACTTTTCCTAAGATCGGCCCCTCACTGGTTCACAATATTCCCTCACTCTCTCTCAAATCGGTCCTCGAGTCGCGACTGAGACCCTGGTCCACGTACTAGTGTCCTAGTTAGCCATTCCTCATGGTTAGTATCCCAAGAGTGATCAGCTCTGGGCGAGTCGTACTCAAATGAAATGAGAAATAACATTCATTTTATTAATCCCAGAAATTACATCGAAATTCGGGCTGTTACAGAGCACGTATTGATTTTGTTGAGTTATGTGCTCGTGATCAAAATTGGTTGCTCATTTTGCATGGCCACGCATTTCGTATGCTGAGAATGGGCATAAGAAGATAAGTGTGCGAGTTCGCATGCCTGACATGAGCATATGTGCTCACCCTAAATGCCCAAATGCGTTTACACTAGGCTTAGATAAAATTGGCGGTGTGCTGTGTGATCACTTAAGGCCTTCGGGTCGTGCCGTCCTCATGCACTTTGAAGTAGGACGATGCCCGGTTCGTCCGAAAGACGGCGTTAGTTCGTAAGGAGATCAGTGTTGCGCCTCATGCACTTTGAAGCAAGCTAGAGACAATGGGCCAGTTGCGCCTTGACGCGGGCAGCAGAGTATTGTGAGCCTTCGGGCCATGGCCTTCGGGTTGATTTGTCAATTGTGAGCCTTCGGGCCGATTTATAAAATTGCTAAAATGAGCCGTGTGCCAGAGTGCATCATTTGAGACGAATCATGAGCATGACAAATGTGTACCGGAGTATGTAGCTAATGTGCGTGCCGGTGATTCGTGTGTGAGACAGGCACTTTTAAGCATGAGCATGTATATAACGTACGTGTGACTAGTGTGTGTCGCGTATGTACCGTGACTTATATAGCATGCCTAACCTGCAGGGTCGTTCGTATAACCGATCTGGGCCCGAGGGCCTAGGTCAATTGGTTGAATATTGTTACTGTGTGTCTTGTTCGCCTGTCAAGAGGTGCATATTAGCCTAGTTTAGGTTTAGGGGTTTTTTTTATTCGTTGAGACTTGTCTCATTGTTGTTAAACCCATTCTTTTCAAACCCCCAGATTTGAGGATGACATGGTGTGCCGATTCTTGTGGGTGGAGCCCCGGTTAGATATGGTATTTGAACGCCGAGCCATGTACCCTCTTTTGATGTTTGGTAGCCGTTAAACCGTTTTGGCTTTTACAAGTGTATCTGGTGTAAAAATGGATATTGTAAACATATTTATAGTAATGAAATGTATATGTTTCCAGTCTTATTGATTTTACCTGTTGTATTATCCTTGATTGTCTGATTTATTGTACGGGTGTATATATATATATATATATATATATATATACATTGTTTCCGCATGTGCGAAGATCTGAGTGCTTTGGGCGTTTGGATCGGCGACACCTCCTGGGACGTCGCAACAAATTCGACCTATTCGTGGGATGCTCGCGCTTCGTGGGGTGCAGGGCGTGACACGTGACCTCTAAACAGCTGCCCATTAGTAAAAGACCCTAAAATTATAATTGAGTAATTTTGATCGCGAAATTTGATCTGGACTTGGATGTTGATTTTCGTGAGCGTATGCAACTATTTTTGCAAGGACGACATCATTTTAGTATGGCCAGTCATATTTGGGGTCAGTATGGTCGAAAAATGGAATTTCGACGCGAAATCGGAAAATGACGATTTTGCCCCTAGGCCTATTATTAGTATTCCAAATTTTGGATAAGTGTTGGGAGAATATTTAGGGATTAATCTATGGATAATTATCAGCCAATAATGCAAAAACTCTTGGACCAAAGTGCCCTCAATTATTTGGATAAAGATTCATCTCCACCATTGGCTTGAAGGGCAAGATTGGGATTATGGGAAAATTGGTCAAACCCCACTATTAGAGGCCAATAATGCTCTCTCTCTCATCATTTCTTCCTCACCAAGCATCTCTCTCTCTCTCCTTCCCCTCTCCTCTCCCGCCGGTTCTTCCTCTCTCAGCCACTTGAGCAGCGTCCGCCGGAGGAGACGCCACCACCGGCCACCGCCTGTCCAAGCCGCCGCCATCCATCCTCTCTCTCTCTCTCTGTCTTGTCTCTCTCTCCCCTTTGTTCGGCGTGAGGACCGTCGATCGGCCTTGGCCATGAGGATCATTGCCGCGGCCACATCTTTGTCGTCACAGCCGAAGCGCCGACGTGAGCCACCACCCTCACCTCTTCCTTTCCTTGCAACCGCCACCACCAGCCTCACCTCCCCTCTTCGCCGCCTTTCGGTCCAGCCAAGGATCGCCAAACACCGCCATCCGATCAAGCGCCACCATCCACCGCTAGAACGCCGTTGCTTATTTCGCTACACGCCAGCGATCAGCGGCCCGTTCCCTGCCGAACCAGCCTTGTTGAAGCTTAGGATTAGGTATGTAATCCCCTCCAAACCCTAATTAGGACGATTATGCGTTTCTAGACGGGATTAGGGTGTTTAGTGTTTAATTAGCACAATTTAGGGGTAATTAGCGCTCGGCAGATTATGGTTGAGGTTGTGATGATTTGGTGGATTAATTGGCCATGTACGTGAAGAATTATAGGCTTTGAGTGACCCAATTAGTGGCTGTCCACATCGGAAGTTGGTTAATTATGGGTTAATTAGATTGTTTAGGACTTGATTAGTGGATCATGGACTAGTGACTGATTTGGGAATCAATTGAAGATTTGTGATTTTGAGAGTGATTTGTGGCCCAATATGGCCTGATTTGGTGGCTGTGCATAGCGGAGATTAATTGGATTAAGATCGGACAATTTGGGGTTAATTGTGAATGTTTGGGAGTGTCTCGAATTGTCTAATTAGTGGCTACTTGGGAATAATTTGGGGAGCCTAACGGAGTATTTTAAAGTGGATTTATGGCCTAGATCGATTAGAATTGGTGGCTGCCCATAGTGCGTTTAATTGGCCTAAGTTTGGATTTCTTAGGGTTCAATTATGAAAATTCCCGAGCATGCCATGTTTGTTGATGTTGTGGCTGATTTGTACTCATTTGTGCTCAATTGTATATTGCCATGCCACATGGTTGTGTGGCCAACTAGTGCGGTATGTGATTGGCCAATACTTGGCATGAGATTTTATTGGCCAAGTGTGTGAATTGTGAGTGCCAATTGGGTGTGTTGTGTTACACGATATTAATTGGCCGAGTGCGTATATTATTGCAATTAATTGGGCATGTCGTGGCTGATTGAAACTGAGTGATTCATTAAGCACGTTGTAATGCACATTGACCTTGGCATGAATTATTTATGTGCCTCTATGAAATTGGATGCTCATTGTACATTGCATTATTGCTCGAGTGCGGGAATTGCATGGCCACGCATTTCGTATGCTGAGAATGGGCATGAAATGAGATTTATGCGAGAATGCGTGCTTGACATGAGCATGTGATCACCTAAAATGCCCTGATGCGTTTTACGCGGGGTTCAGATAAAACTGACTGTGTGTATGTGTGATCACTAAGGGCCCTGATGCGTTTTATGCAGGACAATGCCCGGTACGTCCGGAAGACGGCCAGCCTGATGCGTTTACATGAGTTTTGATTCGTAAGGAGATCGGTGTTATGTCTGATGTGTTTTGACGCGGGCTAGAGACACTGGGCTCGATGTGTTTTACGCGGGTCATGAAGTGTTGGTAATTGAGAAATAGGCCTAATGCGTTTTACGCTGGTCGAACTCTAATTGAGAAAATAAGCAGTGTGCCAATGTGCAGTATTAAGCATGGTTATATTGAAGGCATGTGTATGCGAGAGTGCATTGGTAAGTATGCGAGTATGTGAGACTCGATGACTCGTGTGCGATGCAGGAACTAATAATAATGAGCATGCGTATAGCGTACGTGTGACTAAGTGTATATCACATATGTGCCGTGGATATTATATTGAATTGCCTAACCTGCAAGGTCAGTGAAGTATGTGATCTGGGCCCAAGGGCCTAGGTCAATTGATTGATAGTCGTTATCAGTTGTATTCGGTTGTTACTTGTCAAGAGGTGCATGTTAGCCTAGTTTAGGTTTAGGGGGTTTTACTCGCTGAGATTCATCCCATTGTTGTTAAAACCAATATTCAGACCCTAGCCATGAACCCAGGAAACCCGTCTCCTCACTTTGGGATCCCTAGTCATATGGATAATCAGCGGGTGGAGTACCCTCTAGGAGACGATCAAGCTTATGTGAAACATTCAAGTATGGTTTGGGTTGACGAGGGTGGATTATACCTGAAGCCCTATTTGTACATGGCGTGGACATATCAAGATGGTATAGAGGAGATCGACCCACTGAGGAGTTTCAATCCCCCTTTTGATGGCGTTGGTGAGTGGGACCCTTTGGCAATCAAGCCTCCAAATGGCGAGATTGTGGATCCCAAGAAGTTGAATAAGGAGCCGCCCGTGGTGCCCCCAGTGGAGCCACAAGCTGTACAGCCATTGCAAGCGATTCCTCCAGAGTACGAGTCAGAAGACTCGGGAGATGGTAGGGTGGAGGATGACCCCTAGGTGCCACCGGGCTAGATTAGGGGTTGTGTAGAATAGGTCTGACCAGTCGCTTTTTGGAAGATAAGTCGACCTATAGTTAAACCAAGTTAATCCAACCACCTATCTCCTTTTTGTTGTGTCAGTGGTTTTGGATGCTCATCTTATTGAGCTTGTTTTTAATGCTGCTTGTATGCTCGGTATGTTGAATAATGTATATGTTTTCCTGGTTAATGCAAATATATATTTGGTAATGCTAGTTGATGCTCTACCCTTGGTCATGTGTTTATTTTGTACGGGTGATTTATATTTATCTATATATATAAATATATATATATATATATATATATATATATTGCTTTCGCATGTGCAATGCTCTCTATGTTGAGCATTGGGTCGACGACGCGTCTTGGGACTTCGCACTCAAATTCGACCTCTGCGTTGGATGTTGCGCGTCGTAGGGTTTGGGGCGTGACCTCTAAAAATTCCCAAATTTATATATATTATAGAAAAAAAAGTTCTCAACAACTTTTGCGAAGGAAACTTTTCCAAAATCGTCCTAGAAAAGCTTGTAGAAAATAAAGAAAGAGTGAACATTACCGAAATACCCATTCTGACCAGTTTTACACGGTCCGAAAATTAGGCTGTCGTACTACTCATATCAAGTCCTAAAATTTTGAAATTAAAATATATAAAACTTTAAGATGTCTAGAGAAACTTTCAAGAAGGAAGTGTTTGGAAATTCAGATCACAAACGTCTTTACAAAAATAACAAAACAAAGGGGTACAAAGGATCCGAAATTGGGTTTTCCAGAACAAGAGTAAAAATTGGTTTCAATTGAAAAACTACCAAATTTAAACCATAGCCATTTGCCAAGGACTGAAATTGAGGATGTTACACACGTTACATAAGAAATGACTCCAAAATTTAACACAATCAACATACAACAAGATTTGCGAGAAAATTATCCAAAAAGTCCTAAACCTATTGTACTTTTATCAATTTAGTTCTAAACCTTTTAATTGTACCAACTAGGTCCTAAATCTTTTCACTTTTTGCTAATTGAGCCCATTTAGTCAATTTTGGCCGAAAATCGTTGTTGTGAATGCCAGCCATGACGGTTGGCAATGACAATGATAATTTTCTAAAATTTTTTAAATATTTTGAATTATTTATTTTGTTTTTCCTTTTTTTCTTTTCTTCTTTTTTCCTTTTTTTCTTTTTTTTTTGTTACTATTGTTGGCAAGCGTTGCCGGCTATGGGCGAGGGTTGTGGCCCTCACTTGGCCTCGTCCATGATCAATGAGGGCCTAGCGACCCTCAACCAATAGCCACGATCACCTTGCCTAGATCTGGCAAGGGCCATAACCCTTGCTTATTGGCTGGCAGGGCCCGACGACCCTCGAGTCCTCATCAACCTCAGTAGAAAAAGTAAAGAAAGAAAAGAGAAGGAAAGAAAAAAAAAAGAGGAAAAAGAAAAGAAAATAATGAAAAAATTGGTAAAAAAATTTGAAAAAATATTAAATATTAATTAAAAATTATACACATCAATGCCGGTCATGCCACGTATGACGACTAAGGTCTATATCAGCAATTTCAAGTCAAAATTGGCTAGATAAACTCAATTGGCACAATTAAAAGGTTTAGGATTGAATTGGCAAAATTGCAATAAATTTAGAAATTTTTGGACAATTTTTCTCAAATTTTGCAATAACATGTTATTTATAAATATTTCATAAAATTGGAAAAAAATTGGAAGCAAATGAACACAAAGGATGAGGTGATATATTAATTCAAAGCACCAAGGATTTCTACCACATATTGCCACTGGATAGCGCCTGATGGTCCTATCTTAATGCTACGACCATACATTGGCTATAACACAAAAATATATTTTGATGAAATCTATTCTGTCAACATTTGTTTACGGCAATGAAGAGATAGTGATTGTTGAGCGTACATCATCTTCCTCGTTGACTAAAAAACGGGAGATCTAAACACAATACAAGAACCTTAATCCATTCCGCAAAATGTAGTTAATCATCTGACCTGCACGTCCTCGTGTCTCTAAAGCAACAACTTCTTTTAAAATCTACAATATTTACGTCATCATTATATTTAGGATAGTCCAAATAGTGTTGAAGAAATAAAATTCAAAAGAAGGTGCGAGTGGACACAAACCTCAAAAGGAGATGAGAGGAAGAGAGCAAGCTACCGATCAAACCGATACACTCTTCTATCACCTCTTGAAGAAACATATAATCAAATGTCATTCTAATTATCACTATGGACTTTTCCAAAAATATTGGTTTATCAACTATAAGCATCCATTTTTTTCTGATTAATTCATGCGCGTGAGCATAAAGAGCTAGTTGCCCGTTGGGCACTTAGCAAACCCATCAACTTGTAGTTGTAAAAGCGACGATCCTGATTTGGAAATCTCCTGATGCCCCCAATCAACTGTTCCGACTGTTACATATGAAAAGGAAAAGATGGAATAAGAAAAAAAATGAATTTCATAAATATAACCATTTGTTTTTTTTTTATTTCCAATGTTCCAGTTCACAATTGATAGAAAAACTTAAGGCAGACCATTAATCATAGATGGCCTATACATTGATATCTTAAAACCACTAAATGACTAAATGTTGAAGGCCAAACCATTCAAACTGTTAAAAGTAGCTTAAACCAGTAAGGTGAAGCCCAAAACACAACACCGATATACATAAAACATCTAGTTTAATATGATCTCCATCTTCCCTCTTTCACATTCATATTATAGCAGTATATTCCGTAATTCTTACTAGTTACTTATTGTTATCAATAGTAATCAATAATTAGCAAATTACATTCTTACCTTCAATAACTTGAAGCTCCAGCATCGCCATCACCACTTTGAGCGAGTAAACTTCGCATGAGATGGAGTTGATTATGTGATGCTGCTAACTGATCAATTATGGCTTGCTGACTTTCTATTTTTCCCTCGACGTTCACAGTACTGTCTTTCATTCTCTCTTTCTTCTTGAGCCTTTACTGTCTTTCATATGACTTTCACTGTGGAACAAAATTACAGCAGTTCTTTTTGCTGATTCTGTTACGTAATTCAGTGATCCAACTCCTATGATGCCCTTATAGATGCTGATCTTCAATTGTTCAAGGTGTCCAGAAAGGTGCTTCTTATCTGTTGCAAGCATAAACTTCCAGTTACAATTTACTGCATTCCTCAACACCGTGAATAGCATTCAATCAACCAACGATATAGAAAATGTTCAAATTCTATTTGAAAGGAAAAAAGTGGAAACATGGTAGGCTACAAAGTTTCAAATACTGCAAAAATGAGCCCCATCCAAACTTTCAGACAGGATTACATCCCACTTTCTCATTTGATCAGCATCATCACCCAGAAAAAGACGACACCATCAAATTCACTCGTTATATCCAGTTCAGATGACAGTATCAAGCTTCCTCCTGAATGGACAACTAAGGCTACATATAGGTACTCCATGAACTCCAACTAGGTGTTCTGTTTCGAATAATTGGGCAGTGCGCAAAAATAACACATTTCTACAAATTTCTCTATCAAAAACTGTCCCAAAAATAATGAAAGATGAGAGTTGTCTTCACAAAAAATTATCATCAATCAACACTACATAATCTCCATACAGGACAAAAGAGCCATCTCAGCTCAAACATATTTGCATTCATCAACAAAATTATGCCAAGAAAAAGGGGAAAAGAACAAAAGCAAAAGCAAAAGGGACAATAAAAAAGAGAGGACAAGAAAAGGGGGGCAAATTTACATACCCGATGAGATTAACTTTGAGGTGGATGCTCAACTCAATGAAGAGCTCGTACATCTGGCCAGTGTCCGTGGCATTGCTGTGGGAGTAGAGGAGCGTGGAGGTGGCCATGGGGTACCTCATGTTCACGGCGGCGATCTCCGTGCCCCACCGTGTCAGCAGGCGGAGGACGTCAACGTTCTCATGGTGGGGGAAGGGGTCCAGGAGCAGGAGCCCGGTGGCATGGTCAGTAATTACGTGATAGGAAGGTGGGTTCGGTGGGAAGAAGGCGAATTTCGCGGCCATGGATGAAGTGACTCCGCCCATTACTGTATTGTCTTTTCTCGCTCTCTCTCTCTCTCACTCTCGAGGACAAGAAAGGCAGGGGCTTTCTCACTTGCAAGAAACCTCCGGAGAGTTTTCTTCCCTTCTCTGGTTCCCCTTTACTTGGGACTCTGAGATGATGGTTTTAGAAGCAGCAGAAGGGGAATGACATGCTTTTGTCTTTTGGGATGCTTTTGGAAGGTGAATGTCCACGAGGGGTCTCTTCTTTTTGAGCTCAAATATAGGTGGTCTCGCTCCTTGTCCAACGCTGTGATCATAAAACAAAATTTGGCTTCAAAACCCTTTGAACAACTTAACGTCTAGGCACCTTCATAAGAACATTGTCTATGTAGCGTGACCATTTACTCCTAATTTTGGGAATCGAAAATTGCATCAGTATTATATAATGAAAGGTACATGTATAGCACTCAATAGAGATAAGTTTGCTTGAGCTTCTTGATGAATCCATGAGCCATCTTCCTTCTTATGTGTGTCATAGGATACCTTCAGCTCAAGAGGTACCTCATATGTATTCTCTGATATTTCCTATAACTTCAAAGTGCCGAACAGTTTTGTATAACCCAATTAGAGATGACGTTGGAAGTTCATTCATTCGATGCTTACCGTATCTCAGCAGAACTTATAACCTGAAGTATGGTTAGCTTGTAGCTTCTATCAATTTCCTCCATTAAACTCCACTTTGATGCTACATAAGTTCAAAGAAAATAGTAGTCTACAATGAGCACTTATGTATGAATATGCTAAAAATGTCACAAAAAAGCTTGCACAAAGGAAATCAATCAGCCTCCTCTATATCATCAGGAGAATGTTAAACGTGCTTCATTTTGAACAGGAACAGTCTTGAAAGGCAAGTGCATTCGATGCTCAAAATTACCCGGATTGCCCATTCCTTGATCCACCGCTAGCCTTGAATGTGAGAATCCACTGATGATTTTTCAAATTCACTCTGTAGAAGTATGAAATGTATAAGACAAGCCTAGGCACCTATGAAAGAGTCAACTCTAGTTTGAATTTATCTTACTTGAAGGGCCTGCTTGGTTTGGCATTTGGGGAAAACCTTCTGCAAATGCCAAGGCTTTTAGCGCAAGGGCTTTGGGGAAATGTATAACTACTTGGTAAACTATAATTGAAATGTGCTTTGGGGAAATGTAAGACTGTTTGGTAAACTATATTTGAAAAATCCTTCAGTGTGATCAATTTAAGTTTTTGAATTTTAATTGTTGAAAATTGAACTAAAAAAAACAATAATTGTAACTTTTATATTTTCGCTTTGAGATTAATGTAAAAGAAACGTATTAACAAATTCAAATAAAAGAGAGAGTCCTTATTATAAAAATACACGTGATCACATATCTTTAAGAATGAAATACATTATCCTTAAATATTACAAACATCCTTAACGACTTTATAAACTCATGACTATTTGATCATTAAACGTGCCATGTCAGGAGATACATTATCATTTGAATCACTCACCCCTCATTTAGATTATCATGGTTAACTGAATATCCATAATCAGGATCCAATTCTACACTTTCAAAATCCGTATAGATCAAGGCATTTCTTCGTATATAATTGTGCAAAGCTATTGTCGCTATGATAATTTACACTTGCTTTTCATACTAATAACTTGGCATCTTAGTTAGAATCTTCTACTTATTCTTTAATACAACAAATGCTCGCTCAATAACTGAGCGTGGAGAAGAATGGGCACAGTTGAACACTTCTCAATAACCCGCAGGGTGTAGGACCCCGTCATTACTCTGGCAAATGATATCTAAAATCTTTATATAGCCCCAAATAACCCATGAGATTTAGATATCCAACATTTATTATATAATATTTACCTAAATAAATATAATGAAATTTACTCAACATATGCTGCATAGATATGTGTGTATATATTTAATTATAATGCTGGACGAAGTCTAAACAATCAATTAACAAACCTGTACTCTTCGTCCAGCATTAGAAATAAGGGTGTGCAAAACGGACCGCCTAGACTGGATTGAACTGGCCGGTTTGTTTCACCTACAACTTCATGATAATGGAAAGTATTTTCCGTGAAAAGCATTTTTAAGGAAAATGATGAGATTTCATTTGTTCAGCTGTGATTTTCAACTTGGGCACTAATAAAACTTATTGAATAATTTGCACCGGCCGTAACTACGTTTTTTCAATTAATAACAAGATAGGATTAGATAAGATAAGTAAAGTGTCATAAGGTTCGGATATCTCGTATTATAAAAATATACACAAGAAGTCACCTTTAGCAAGTTTTGGCCAAAATTCTAGGAGCTAAGTCCCATTCGACCAAAACGAGAGTCCCATTCGACCAAAACTTTTGACATTTCCAATATATAGATCCTGCAAAAGTAAATATGGATGAAATTCTTACACATCTTACCAAAGGACTCTCAATGAAAGTACTGACAAGCATGCCTACCTCGACCAACATAATGTTTTGCTCGCAAGTCTAGGATAAGTTCTATAGAAGTCCATCTAACTGCATAGTTCTATGAAGTCATGAAAACCCACCGACACTTTCCACTAATATGAAAGAACATGGGAGATTGAGACTTGAATAGACACGAGATCATGTAACTGGCATCAGAACTTGCATTTTCTTGACTTACAAATATGTAATACAAAGCTCAAGCCACTCCAAAACGCAACTCCCCCCAAATGAAAAGGTCAAACTCAAAGGCAGGAAAATAAGAAAAAGAAAACTCAGCCGCTAAAGGAGATCAGATGTTCAAAACATTATAAACTCTAACAGGAGTTAGGATTTGCAGGATTATTCATGACATAGACTTGAATGTGTCCAAACTCCAAAATCTCCCGTGCCTGGTAGTGATCTGTTGCTCTAGGACCTGGGCTCCAACTCCTCCACTGCCACTTCCTCGTTCTCTCCGGACATCTCTTCCAATGACTTGCCCTTCGACTCGGGCACCAAGAACGTAAACAGAAGACCCAGCAAGTTGATGACTCCCAATAAGATGAGGGAGTTCCGGACCCCAATGCCTGCCGGGTAGCCTGCGTCGGCCTTGTTCTTGTCCTGGTTCTGCGCTAGGTACAGGAATCCGAAAGCACCCACAATCGCCCCAAGCTTCCCTGCCGCCGCAGATATCCCGTGGCAGGTCGACCGCAGCCTGGCAGGGAAGATCTCAGCTGGGACCACGAAAGTGGTGGCGTTGGGCCCAAAGTTGGCGAAGAAGAAGGTGAGCGAGTATATCACCACGAACCCGATGCGGTTTTCCTTGTGCGTCCAGTGGTTGTATGGGATAGCGAGTGCGAACATGAACACCGTCATGAAAGCGAAGCCCATCAGCTGGATAGCAAACCGCCCCATCCTGTCAATGAAGGCCACGGTGAACCAGTACCCAGGGACGGTGCTGCACAGGGCAATAAGCGTCTGTGCGCGCCCAATCCTGAACACCTCCTCAAGTGCGTTCATGGTCTTCGCAGCAGGGATCCACCCGATCGCGCTGAAGATATCCTTCTGGAACAGATTCTGGCTGTAGAACGCAATGTCGAGCAAGAACCAGGTGGAGGTCGTCCCAAGCAGGTGGAGGCCATGGCGCTGGAAGAATTGCTTGGTGAACAAGCCGAATGCGCCGGCCTCACTCTTGGTTAGCTGCTCGACCTTGCTTTGCTCGGCCTCGATGTCAACTTGCAAGACCTTGGACATGTCCGATGCAGCCTGCTTGGCGTTCTTAGCCACAAGGGCGGTGTAGCGGGCGGTCTCCGGCATCTTCATCCTCCAGTAGTAGGTGAGCCCTGCCGGAATCGCTCCCACCATCAAGATGATCCTCCAGACATAGTCAGCCTGTGGAACAGTCGAGCCAATCGGGTCCACCTCATAAGCCGGGGCATCGTACCTTGTCTTGAAGGCCGTCGACACGATGATGGCGAAGACACCGCCAACAAGGATCCCAAAGCCCTGCATGGCGAAGACAGCAGCAATGAAAGCACCTCGGGTCTTCTTATTTGCATACTCGGACATGATTGTTGCTGACAGCGGGTAATCACCACCGATACCGAAGCCAAGCCAGAAGCGGAAGAAGCACAAGGTTGCCATCACCGACTTGGAGTTGTGCCCAAATGAGAGGCCCGAGGCGATGGAGCATATGACCATGAGCATCAAGGTCAGGCCATACACCTTCTTCCGGCCCAACTTGTCACCGAGCCACCCGAAGAAGAGCTGGCCAGCAAGGGTCCCGCAGAGCGCGACCCCATTGACAGCTGCCGAGACATTAGGAGGCAGAGAGCCGGGCTTTGCCGCGCCATCGACATGGTAATAGATGCGGCCAAGCAACTTGGTGACAAGGGATATGCAGAATAGATCGTAGGCATCAGTGAAGAAGCCCATCCCAGCGATAATGATCGCAGTGAAGTGGTACCACTGGGTCTTTGCGACATCGAGGGCGTTGAGGACTTGCAACTGTTGCCCCGCCATGGCCACCGACTCTCTCCGCTCTCTTCCTCTGTGAATAATTTCAGGATCGACAAGAAACAACTATGAGCACTTGCCCTAACCAGCTAGAAACTAATCATATTTATAGCCACAAGCCAAGACCGTCAACAATTTCACAAGATTAGGCAATAAAAAAAACGAGCAAATTCACATTCGATTAGAACATTCAATTACACAGTCAAGCAACTGGGCCAGGTTCAACTGTGAACGAGGTCTAGGATCTCCAGTTAAAAGAAAAGTAAATTTGAAACGAAGAAAGAAGGTAAAGACCAACCTTACCATGGATCTACACCCAAATTTGCAAGCACAATTTATTGTCCATTAAAGTGATTCCTTGCAAATACAACTCATCGTCCATAAAGTGAATCATTGCTGACACAGCTTTCCTCAAACGATTCGGAATCCCACACAGTATTCAGAATTTCATTATCAAAATCAAAACGTATATTATCTCGACTCGAGCAAAGAAGGGAAAGACCCAAGCGTCAAGAAGAGGCCCCAACGAATTATATTAATTGTCCTTGAATGCCATTTACTTGTTTTCCCCTCATTCACAAATCCGAATACGCCCTTTCATCGGGGCAACAAACGACGAGTTCTTGATCTCTTTTCCGTATCTTTTTCTTCTTTTAATTCTTAGCCGAAGACAAAGTAAAACCACAGAAATGATCAAATGTCCAGGACACAAAGAACGATCTCCGGTGGCAAAGGAACCAGACGACCGAAACATCAAGAAACTCATGTTCTCCGAGTTGCAGGTGATGCGACGAAGACATGCAACGACAATGAGTTGCTGAGCTTTGTCGGGTGATACGAGACAAACCAACCAGAATAAACAAAGGAAAAATTGTACACAAGAACAAACGCGACAAAGACCAGCGTCCGAAGACCGACGAAGGAGACACACGTGCTTATGTAGAGAGAGACTAACCTTTGCTTTCTCTCTGGGGATGATAGAAAACGATGGAGAAAGAGAGAGCGAGAGAGGGCGAGAGGGAGATTAAACGGTAAGTTTTCTTTTATGGATGGCTTTGGGGGCTGTCATTCTAGGGATGAGAAGTGGTGAATTTATAAGCGAACCGAGTCCCATCGAGCCTTTAACAAACTGGGGAATCTCCACAGTATATTCCGCCTCGTTTTCCGCTCTACCATATTTGGGCCTTAAATTTCTCTTATTAGATTACAGGATATTCGAACCTTTTTATTTCGATTATTTCTTACTGGTAAATTCTGTCCACGCATAACTAGTAAAGGGTATTCGCAGGATACAAGACGTGACCCTGATATCACTTTGAGTAGAAGACGCACTATAATTAGGCCTCAGAATTTGCCCCGCCCAAATTAAGCACTTGATTACTCGATGAACTCCGACATAAATAGCTTTATTCCTAGAATATTCGAGAAAAGATTTACCATGGTGGCAAAATCAATATTTACGAGGGAAAAAGTTTTGCTACTTATGATTTTGGATTCATATTTTGTTGAGAGCATTTCAGGAATAAACTCATGTATTGACGTAACAATATTGGGGAGCGTGTCTTTAAGATAGCTTGGCAAGATAGATTATTCAAATTGAATGGGAGCTGACACAGCCACCTTATGATAGCTGAAACAAAGAGAAACCTATTTAAAGGTCCTGTCCATAAAATTGAAGGCATTAGGTCTCCAAATTTACCACACTCAAAATGAGCACACGACATTGCAACAAACTATTTGAGATCATTAATTTTATCTCTAGAATTATTCAAGAAAAAATCATTACTATAATATACATAGTGGACAAAATGAATTGTCATGTGGAATCTATCTATAGGATTGTCCACTCGTAACTTTATTAGTGTAGCTTAAAGTGAAATCTATTTTGTTTCATTTAGATATTGTTAAATATACCTAAATGGGTCAAATAATTTAATTTATTAAGTGATGTGACAGTATTATTCAATGTAAAATATGACTTACTTTTTCCAAATCCAAGTTATAAGCTATCATATAACGTCAACGAAGCAAATTACTAAAACAATCTCAGTATACCTAACATTTGATATACTCGTTACATTCAGTGTGAAAATGCATTATTCTTGATTTGCAATTTACGATGTTATCTTTGAAAAAAGTATTTCATTTCTCAATTGCAGAATATATATAGTCGGCATACATATAAAGAAACAAGTCAATCAATTGCGTGTTAATTATTTATGGCCAGCAAAAAAGATGCACTTAGGTAAATGCCAACAAAGATGGCTATCTCTCAATTGTTATAATTAAAGTGCATCTCCAAGTGGCTAATTCTTTCTACTGATGCACACATAGTCAACGGGATATCAATCTCATCTCAGCCCTCGCATTCATAAACGAGACGTTTGTTCAAGATAGACCGTTGTTTTGTCCCCATTCTAGTCCGAAAAAGCGAAGAAAATGATGCCTCGGCGTTGACACGTGGGACTTTTCATTATTTTTCTCCTTTTTTTTTATGAGAAATGTGTGTCAACAAGCAAGTCAAAGCAACAGCTGTACTTGTCAAAAGGACGGCAAGCTGGGCCCACCGAGGTCAAATTTCAATTGATTCTGTCCGGTTCTTGCTATGAAACCTCGGACTTGCAACAAAAGGAGCACGTGTTGCGGGGCTCCGAATTTTTAAGTTGGGACAATCGTATAGATAATTCATGAATTTTAATTTAATATGTAACGTAGCATCTCAACTTTTAATTTTTTTAATCTGGCCTCTTTACTTTAATCTAATGTATAATGTCATCACTGAATTTTTAATTTATTCAGTATGGTTCATGAACTTTAGGTTAATATTCAAACTAATCCTTAAAGTACATGAAAATAACTAATGTTATCCTTTCCTTAATTTAAATTTAGGGATAACATTGAACATTTTTATATAGTACAAAAACTAATATGAACATGTACTAAAAGTCCAGTAATCACATTAAGCAAATTAAAAGTTTAGGGACGGCATTACATATTAAGTTAAAAGTCAAAGATGACATCGAATAATTAAAATTTCGGGGACCGTATTATACATTGATTCATAGTTCAAAAACCATTTGAGTCATTTGCACTTGAGCGAATGATTTGGCACAATCCCTACATTTTGGAAATTTGTGGAGGTCTTTTGAATTGGGAAATGGGATATAGATATTTCTTCATTTTGGTTTTCGAGATGTCAAGGATACATATGACATGAACAAAAAGGTAAAATTATTAAAGGTCACATTGACAACCTTTTTAAAATACTTACTAAATATACTTCTCTTAGAATAATTTAATTTTCAAAACATTAATTACACATAATAATAGAAAAAGTCAATATCTTGAAATTTGCATAGTTTCGTTAGTTACTTGATTAACATATGTTCTTAGGATACTAATGCAGGAGCATCCGACTTAACTCCATCAACAAAATTAGCACCATTGATATTCATTTAAGTAAAGATAGAATTCGGTCATAACTTGCTTCTTTGGATCATCGACAATGAGACTATCAATCAGGTTATCAATTATTAAGTTGTTGATTCTTTCTTGATGTTCATAGTTCCTAAGTGTCATTAATACATTTATGAGTTCCTAGGTGTGACATCCCCAAATTTAGGGCCAAGACGATCAAAGGTGAATGGTAATAGAATGGGCGAGCAGTCCGATCCAACGGTCGGTAATGGAACGGATAACATGGTTAGAACGAGTGTACTGAGGGTTAGTCACGGTTTGATCGAAAGATTAGTCATGAATTGGCCATGGGATTGACAATAGAATGACTCCTCGAACATGCAAGTCAATTAGAATGATACGACTAAAGATTGACCCTTCGACTATAAGGGTAGTTAGTGGGAAGGTTTGGAACAACCATGGATTAGTGCCGTGTCAGCATGTGTCGGTCGTAGGTGATTCTACACCACCATGTATCGGTCTTGGATGACCATGGATTAATCCCGTGGTACTGGATTTCACACAACTACATGACAACCAAGGGTTGACCATGGGTCGTTAATATTTGAACGTGGACTAGTCGCGAATCAACCATGGATCGTTGTGTTAAGTTGGGTAGGCTATGGATGAGCCATGTGCTAAGCCACGAGCCATCTACTAGGCCACGAGCCTAGTGGCTTGGTAGTAGACCAAGCTTTGTGCCAGCCATGCCGGCCAAGCCTTGTGCCCAAACATGATCGACCATTGTGCCCGTTAGCTAGGCCATGGATTGGCCATGTGCCGAGTCATGTGCTAGTCATTGTGTTTGACCCTTGTGCCATGCATTGTGCCTATTAGATCCGACTTCGACCTAGTTCCGTGCCTAACAGACTTGGCCATGAGCCATACATTGTGCCCATTCATGAGCCAATGCATGTGTTTGGTCCATGAACCAATCCCTCGCTCGTATGGCCTAACATTGTGCCTAGCACACCGCTCATGTAGCCTAACACCGCGCCCATGCACTCGGCCCTATGCCCAGCCATGTGCCCAATCCCGTGCCAGTGTGGCCCGGTCGTATACTAGGCCCCGTGCTTGGTCAAACCCAACCACACAGGCCATGCGCCTAGTCAATCCAATTGATTCGAACTTGCACAATTGGACATGGACTTTGGCTTAACCATGTCTGGTCATATTTGGGAGTATTTTTACACCAAATCTCAAATTGGATAGGTAGGTCGGTCGATCGTTCTAAATCAGAAATTCCCCATTACTTAGGCATCCTTGCTAAGTATGCTTATTGATTTTGGTAGATAAACCTTAATGAAGAGGTGGACCATAAGTCGATTGTCCTTAGTAAGTTATTAAGTGCCATTAAGGAACAAGAACCAGCAAGATTCGGCCAAGCTTGGAGAGCAAGAAGCCAATTTTGACTAAGTCAACATAGAACCAATTATTGGAAGATAATCATTAAAAAGATCTTATCTTGCAAGGTCTTCATTAATTGAGAATCTTTAGTGATCTTGTATGATCTAGAGAGTGCCACACGGCCCTTGTAGATTGGAGAACAATAATGGAGGCCAAGACAAGAACAATTATTAAGAGACCATTATTAGAGGCTTATGTGTCCTCTAGAAAATTAATGCCTTAGGTGACTCATATACCCTAAGTTAGGGCATAATGACCCTAATAGGACACTTGGTGATCATTTAGACCATCCAATTATTAGGTCTAAAGATTTGGATAAGATTTCCACAAGATTTTCTCTAATAATAGGTGCCACATGAATGAATCTTATTGGACCATTTGGCAAGTGAATTATTGGAGTCATTGGCCTATAAATAGAAGGGACCCTAAGCCATTTCATCGTTTCCCAACCGAGCAGCCCACTCTCTCCCTGTCTCTTTCGGCCATCTTCTCTTTCTTGGTGTCTCTTTCTCTTTCTTTCTCGGCCACTCTTCCAGCTACACTCTAGGCCACACCATCACCAAACACCTTAGGATAGCCCGTGTAGTAAGTGAATTCCCCATACTTAGGTTAGGATATGGTGTTGTGTGTTTGGACTCAAGTGGTGACCTTGTTTGATGCTTATTGTGTGCTTGTTATTGTGCATCATGGCCATAAGTCAAGGCATGTACGGGTCATGAAACGAGATGTCGTATGATCTCATACTCATGTTGTGGCATCACGGGACGAGCATGGCTTGGTGTAGTTTTTCATTGAGGCGTGTAGATCTAGACCAAGTTCAACTCAAAGCCGGAGCTTGGCACAGCGGACCAAACCACGTACCCTCGATGGCGCCCCACATGTTAGGCAATTCGCCCTATAGAGCATGGATCACATAGGCATTACACGATTGTAGGGGCTAATATTATCAATATAAGAACCGAATTGTTTGATGATTATTGGATGATCACACAAGGGACTAAGGTTGTCATCGATAGATTTCAGGACGTTGCCGCCGCCAATATATTTCGGAGTGATGCCGTCATCAATGGATTTTGAGACGATGCCACCATCGATGGATTTCGAAGCAATGCCCGAGGGAGGCTCAAATGTTTGGTGAAAATCGGAGGAACCGATGGATTTCGGTTGATGAATAATGAATTCCGTGTGTTGACCTTTGCATACAACATTAAAAACCATGCTTGATGTTCTCTTGCTTGTTAAACATGCCATGTTTAGTATATAGGCAATGTAAGAAGCATGTGCTATTGATCTATCATCAATAAACCAACAGTAACAGTTATTTTTCTTGTTCGATGCGAGGCTATTTCTTAGCCGAAGTATAGTGAATTTAACTTACTGAGTTGTGTAACTTACTTCTTATATTTTCATCTTTGTAGGTATGGCATTACCACCTCCGATTCGCTTTCGTCTTTAGATTAAAATGCATGTGCGAGTGATAGATGTTGTTGATGTCGAGACCGAAACCACATATCGTAAATGTAGCACAATCGTAAATGTAGTTCGACAGGGACCTTTTGGGACCCCTAGCTAACTTTGGCGGGCCACTTGGGGCTACTGGTGATGACACGCCCAAGGGGAATACGGGTGCACCGTAGCTAGTTGAAGAAGCTTGAGAAAAAGCTAAGTTTTGTTTTTTTGTGAAGGGACGAAGGTAGTGAAACTAGGATAACCCCAACCACATGGTTAATATGAAACGAATTGGATGTGATCCGGATGTAAATAAATAACCAAGAAGGCTCATGTAAAGAAGGGCTTGTAACATAATCATCTATCATGTAAATTACGTGTGCTTGTTTAATAAGCTTCTTTGCTATGTTGTATTCTCGTTATTGTTGTTAGTTACTTCCACTTGAGCTTAATTAAGGAATACAATAACAGGATGTCACATTACAAATCCCCAAAACAATAAAGGCAATCATGACCGGGCCTAGGATTGAACATTACGGCCTTAGTTCGAGGCGTGACACTAGGTCTTTATGAGTCTTAATCGTTATGCAAGTCTCGAGAGTCAAAATCCTTAGTTCTTAAGTGTTTAAATGCTTTCTAGTTCCCAAGTCCTTAAATGTTTGCATAGTTCTCATGTCTTTTAATGTTTGTCTATTTCTTAAGTCCTAGTCTATCTTTAAATAGAGGATTGTTCTCCATTATAAGGTAGAAGACTTTGATGAATGAAAATACATGAGATTTTCCTCTGTGTGAGATCTTCGGAGAGTAGGTAACTCTTGTGTCGGTTTCTTTATCCTTGGAGAGTGGATTACTTCTCGGTGATAAGCTAATAAGCGCTTTATCCTTGTCTGATGGTTTTACTTTAGGCTTTGGTGGTGAACTTCTCCTATCCCGAAGTCCTTTAACATTAATGGGTGGCTTGTCCTTTAAGCCTTGGTGGTGAACTTTGTCGATCTCGATCCTCATCATTATTTGGTGGCGCATCCTTTATACTTAGGTGGTGATCATAATCCGTCCTTTGGTTTCCATTTTATCCTTCGGTAACCATCCTGTAACCACACAATCATCTATACACATAACCCCAAAAAACCTATTTCCGGAATCACTCGCTCACGCATCCATCAAGTTGGTATCCAGGTTGAACTCCTTTGGTGATTCCTTTTGTTATCATTCTTCTTAAAAAAAAAATGGATGAACCGGCTCTAAGAGATTTGACCTTAGAGCAAGCGCACAACGAAAGGTGAGACCGTGCAATTTCAAAATTTCCAACAACAAATGGAGATAATCCTTCATCTTCTTGAAGATCTAGCGAGATAGGGATAATCCGCAAGGCATCCTAAGAATCGACATTGACGTGATGGTTCATATTCTCGTCAAAGATCTAATGACGAATCAGATTTTACCTGAGGTAAATCTAGTGATTCACAATATAGAATATGAAGAAGAAGACGGAGACATAAGAAGAATGATCGTGAAATAAAAGTGGAGGCACCTAAATTTGAGGGTAGTCTCAATCTGGCTGATTTTGTCGATTGGCTACATGCAATTGATAGAGTTTTTGACTTCAAATCCTATTTGGACAAGAAGAGATGTAAGTTTGCTGTCTTGAAATCGACAAAATATGCTTTTATTGACACTTGATTTTTAGCTCCTTTTTTTTCATATTTTCAAAAATCTCAAAATTAGGATTAGGAATCTTGGGCAAGCCTAGAAACCTATTTCTAAACCAAAAATGTTTTTTTAGCATTTTCCTGATTTTTTCTTTAATTTCATTTAGTAAGAAAATCAAGAAAAATAGCAAATGGAATCAGAAAATTCCATAAAAAATAGTCCTTAGTCTTCTTTTATATCCAATTTCACTAATGCATCATCAATTTTGGAAAATCTCAATCGGGCTTGTGTTTTTTTCCCAAAATTGGGCAAAATCAAACTCGAATTGAACAAAAAATTCAATTAAATCTTTTCTAGTCATTTTTAAGTCATAGTGTTTTCACAACAAATGATTCTGAGACCATGAATTACATAATGGTCGGTCCAATTCCACAATTTGTCAAAGAAATCAGAAAATCCCAAAATTCAATTTAAAATTAGGAATTTTAAGCCCAAATTGGGAATCATGTCCAATTCGAAATTGTCAAACCATGAGACCATCATTTCTAGGGTTAATCAGATGTGGGAAATTCAATTTTAGCACCAATTTTGCCTAATCAGGTCATTAAGGCATTGAATTGAACAAAATCCTAATAACTCGAATACAAAAGTTCGAAAATCTTGGACATGATTTTGTCAAAAATTGGGAAAATCACATATTTGAGTTTAGAATGTTATGAAGAATTCAATTTTGGGATTTAATTTTGAAAATTTGATTGAAATTGGGCTCAATTTGAACTTTTAATCAAAACCGAGGCTGCCGAGTTAGCCAGCCCAACCTGACCCAACCCGGGTGAGCCTTCTTCTTCACGCTGTTCGCCCCAAAACGTGATGAACCCAGAAAATATCTTCTCGAACTCGTGACTTTGATGACCTTCTCCAATCAAATTAACACGTTTTAATTGAGTTGGCCAGCTGTAGAATCTCCAGTTGATGCCAGAAAGTCATTCCAACCGATTGGAAGGCGATGGAAACGGATTTTGGGAGGGAAAAATCGATCAACAAAAGAGAGAAAAAACTAAACGTGATGATAGAGTGTGTTCGACGAAATGCCAGAGAGAGAGAGAGAGAGAGAGAGAGAGAGAGAGAGAGAGAGAGAGAGAGAGTTAGAGCGAGAAATGAGAGAAAACCAGTGAACAGAGTGTGTTGAGATCTCGAGGGCAGAGTGATTGGCATTTTTCTAGTGGAAAAACGTAAGCAAATCGGTGCCGATCGTGGATCTCCATACTTGGAGATTCTGTGTTGAAGCTGGTTATCAGAGCCTAGAAATCTTGATTGGCCGGCGGTTCTAGACTTCGTCAAGAGAAGCCAAAGCTACTTACAAGAAGCCGAAGTGTCAAGAAATTACAGTACCTATTATCCAAAGAGGAATCCTTCCAGTAGTATCAGCCATTTATCCCGCTTCCCTCCACCATTTCTTTCATCAAGTTGTCATGCTAAAGACATAAACAGCCATAGATAATTATGAGATGTAATCCTTCCGAATGGGTTAAGATAATTCTTATTATTATTTAGTATTCTACTATTCTTTTTTCTTCTCTTAATTGAAGAAATAATTGGAAAATAAAACAGCAAGTACAAAAATGAGTAATAACCCCCAGTAGAGACTGGTACGATTCAATTCAACATTTTGTTTGTTCGGAGCGACCAATCAGCTCAATAACCTCGTTTAATCGTCGAACAAAAAAGGTAAACTTCGATCTTCGTCGCGGTTTTGATGAAATTCCAGAATATACGATTCGGTTCAATCTTATTTCTCTAGTGATTTTCTTCCCAATTTTGTATTTCTAAATGTTCAAAGCTTGTTTCTGATCAAGTTTTATGTCGTTTGATTGCATTTTGATTGTTAAACTTGCACAAACCACTTTGGTCACCATTGAAACCACTCGCTGGAGCTCGAGGGACCTTTGTCGGAGCGCCCTATGGCCATAGGCCTTCCAAGTTAGCCCTCTTTAACCATTGTTTGATGTTTTTATCCTTGATTTGAACTGAGTTTGATGGTTAGGACAATCGATGTGATGATTTACATTTTTGAGAAATAAAGAACAGTTTGCATGTTAGGGTGTTTAGGTTGATTTTTCGCCAGCCGGCAAATGTTTGGCAATGTTACAAGTACGCTAGACTGAAAAAAGAACACATGGGCATTACAATGGATCCATCGGAATGGCGAAATAGTCGCTGAAAGGTCGTCAGAAAGGGGCTCGAATAGGCGGCCTCGATAACACTTAAATCTGTAATATGCCCACCAAGTGCTCAACCAAACGCTCTAATGAGAAATGCCAAAAACGACACTGTTTTTGGCACTATGCTCGCCAGAGGATACAATTGGCACTGGCGAGGCCTAGTTCGACCAAGCCGAACTAGGTTGAATCGGGCCAGTCCAGTTCATTTTTCCAGTGGGAAAATCAATAAAATATAAAAATATAAAAATAAATAAAAATTAGAAAAATTTCATAAAAAATCAAAAAATTTTAGAAAATTCATAAAAATCCAAGAAATTCTAAAAATACAAATAAAAAATGTGAAAAATTCAGAAAATCTATAAAAAAAATTCGAAAAATTCAAAAATCCATAAAAAAATTTTCAGAAAAATAATAAAAATAAATTCTCAATTAATGAAAATTTTTAAAAAATTAAAAAAAATTCAAAAATTTTAAAAAATTCACAAAACGGTTCAAAAACACTGTGGCCAACCTTAGAAAGTGAAATTTGAATTTTTGGAACTGCCTAAGTGACATTTTTAGAAAGACCTAAAATTCAGGGGTTATAAACCTTAAACAATCCTAAAACTCTAAAAAGACACAAATCATGAAATGAATAAGTCTTTAGAGCTTCATTAGAAATTTGGATGTTTTTCGGTGCATTTTGATTTTTAGAGACAATTTAGGATTGTTTGGTTTAATTGACATTGATTGCGCATATTAAGTCTTGATTGATTTCCCTGCAATTAGAGTGGATAGGATTAGTGGATAGGCCTTGTCACGCCCCGAACCCAACTTAACCATCGGAACGCAAGCATCCCCTTACCACTCCGGTCGATTATAGTGCGACGTCCCCAGGAGACCTCGCCGACCCAACAACAATCAGAGTATAAAAACACATGCGAAAGCAAATTACAAACCCTGACAAATAAAGATGAGCAAGGAAGCCAAACAATCAAAATATCATCAGGTAAAACCTCAATCTCACATACATATATATAAACTGTTTACACAAAGAACGCAGATACATGTACAGTCATAGCCACTACAGGTCTAGGTCAAGGTCAATCTAGCATCGAAGTCAAAAGGCCACTAATCCAAAAAGTGTCGGTGGCCGGGTGAGTAGGTCTGTACTAAGGATCACTATAACAAAAAGGTAGGGATCCCAATCGTCGAACAACTAGTCTATGGCTCATAGTCTGGGTCGCTGGAATCGTCGGGCTCATCGTAAGACTCAGCTGACTCCTCTGACGAGCTGTGATCCAGCTCTGGCTCATCCACGTCCATGTCGGGGTCCTCCTGATCAGCCCGACCCTCCTGAACTCCCCAGTAGTCTGCTAAGAGAGCGTCAGCCTCAGCCTCGGAGTCAAAGTCGTCCTCAAGGTCTACATCTTCGGCTGCATCCTCGACGGCATTTATGTCTACATCCTCGCCTACCTCATTGACCTCACCATTCTCATCATCCTGCTCCATCGCCTCTGGCTCGGGGTCATCCTCATCCTCATCCATAGGCTTCGGCTCCAGATCATCATACCAAATTCCGGGGCCTGGCTGGGCCTCGACGGTTGGCGGAGCGCCAGGTGGAGAAGCATCGACCACCTCGCCATCGGCAATCACTGGCTCTAACTCGCCATCAGCGTCTACTGGAATGTCAAAGGTACGGATAGGTCGACTGAGGGTCCCGTCCGCTGCCCTACGACACCATGCGATGTACTCTCGCTTCTGATGCTCATCCTCACCCACATTAACGTAGAGAACTGACCTAAACCTCACATGCATCTCGTCATTTCCAGCTGGGAAATGCTCCTCAGACTGTAATATCTGCCTAGGAATCCCAAAAAGTGGAGGCGGCTCCGGCATCCTAGGGGGTAGGTCCTGAAATGTTCGGTTTTACCACAACCGTGAGACTAGCTCAGTGAATCAAATACCTAAACCTAGGCTAGGCTAAAGTGTGTCTCTTAACGGACCAAAATCAAGCATTCAAGCCAACAAACATAAAACTCAATACGTTTCAACGTGATTCAACCCCTGCAAGTTAGTGCAATTCAACATATATATATACACCCACATACGTGTACATACGGGCAGGCGTACTTCACACACGCGTGCTCAGATTCTTTAAATGGTTCAAATCACTCAATCACCGCATCCCACACGAATGCCTTATGCAGTCACATGCTAACAATTCTCACAATCTCATCACAATACTACATGATTCACAATTCACATAATGCAACGTTCAGTTCATTCTTAATCTCACGACCCACAATAGGGCCCGACCCGAAGGCCACAACACTTCATGGCCAACGTATAAACTACGCCCCCGGCCCGGTGTCTTCTAGCCTGCTACAAAGTGCCTGAGGCGCAACACCGCTCACCTACGAACCAGAGCCTGCTACAAAGTGCATGAGGATGGTCGTCTTCCGGTCTAACCGGGCATCGTCCTGCTACAAAGTGCATGAGGACGGAACTCGACCCGTAGGCCACGACCCGAAGGCCTTAAGTGATCACACATATCAATTTTATCTTAGCCCAATCCACTCATTTCAGGGCGTTTACCGTGATCACACAATGCAATGTCACACCCGCACAATCACATAATGTCATCTCAAATCTCAATCTCGACATACCATGTGCGTGACATGCATTTTCATATCAATGAACACAAAGGCCACAACAATTACCAACATTTACAAACAATGGACATATTCTAGCATTTGTATCCTAACACATGCAATTCGGCCATGACTAAACCCCAACTTTAAACATAGCCAAAACACACTCAAACACTCCATTTAGCCTCCAACAATTCAGCCAAGACCCCACTCAAACATAACAGACATATACTTAGTTTAATCTTGCAAATCAAGCCTATTTAGCCCTCAAATCACCATTTCTAGCACAACCACCCAAGGGTTCCGAATTTGGCTCACCATGGACAACAATCCAATCCTCACTAATCAGTCATAAGTCCACCTCAAATCAACCCTCAACCACATCCTTAATTCAGCCATAACTACACAACCACAACAAAACACTAAACTAGCTTAAACTCAACAAATCCATCTAATGAACCCAACTAAACACAATTAAGCCTAAACTAAGTTTAGGTATAAAACTCACGTCGGGGTGGACGATTCGCGGAAGGAACAAGTACATCCCCCTCACGGCTCGACAACGGCGGCTCACAGCGGTGGCTCGGCCCTCACGGCCAACGGCGGCTTAGGGTGGCTGATTGGGGCGTCCAAGGGGGAGGAGTAGGCGTGGCTGAGGACGGCGGCTTGGGGGTTGGTCCGGCTCTCCACGGCGGCCCCCTTGCCGTGACCAAAAGCTCCGGCGAGCTGCTGAGGATGGGCGGCGACGGTGGCTGGTTCCGGCGGAGATGGAGAGGGAACGAAGGGGAGGAGACGGTGGAGAGGGATGGCCGAACGTGAGGGGGAGGAGTGAGCTGCGAAAATGGAGGAGAGAGAGAGAGGAAAACAAGACCAAAATTGGTCAAAGGTAGTCACTTCAACCTTTAGTGGAAGACAAGTGTCAACATTTAAGCTCACTTGACCATTTTACCCCTTCATCCAATGGCTTAGATTCACTCCATTCAATTATTGAGGGGCGCTCTTGTCATTAGTCCTTAACCAACCCCTAACCACTCTCGTTACCTTAACCAACCTTGGTTAAACCAAATTAATTCCCCAAAATTCGGAATTATGCTTACTTAATCCAAGGGTAATTCCGTCCTTTTTCCATTCCGAACCGAAATTCCATTTTTAGCACCCATGCGTCCCATATGTATGTGGCCAACATTTTCTGGCATCAAAATCTTAAAATTAGTCCGTCGGGTCCCCGAAATCCGACACCGAAATCTGGGTTCAATTCCGTGAACAACTCTCTCTCAATTTCAATTTTTCTGAAACTCTCACTAACAGGCGGCTGTTTAGGCATACGCGTATCGACTTAGGGCTATCCGAGTCTCAATGGTTCCGATCATCGAGAGAAAGAGGGTTTATTACTAATCCCGGGGTCGCGATCATTTGGCTCGAGTTCAGGATTGGTTGGCCACGAGCACGTTTGGTTAAGCAGAATCACCTGCGATCCCAATTGTGCATCGTCGGCCTTGGCCATACCATTTCCATCACTTTTCTTAAGATCGGCCCCTCACTGGTTCACAATATTCCCTTATTCTTTCTCAAATCGGCTCCCGAGTCACGACTAAGTCCCTGGTCCACGTACTAGCGTCCTAGTTAGCCATTCCCCATGGTTAGTATCCCAAGAGTGATCAGCTCTGGGCGAGTCGTACTCAAATGAAATGAGAATTAACATTCATTTTATTAATCCCAGAAATTACATCGAAATTCGGGCTGTTACAGATATTGATAATCCAATCAAGTAAGTATCCCTAACTCATAAATTTGGGACTCGAAAAGGTTAATTTTCTAGAAAATGAAACTTCTTTTCCCCGAGTAGATTAACTTGAAAAGGTTATTTCAAAAAAGTTTTGAAATACGCATTCTTTAAGCATGCATTGTGCATTAGAATTCCTTAAAAAGGAAGTTTTGACGAAAGTCATGAAAAAAGATTTTCAAAGAAAAAGTTTGGAACAAATCAAGTAGAAAGACCTTCAAATGATGAAAGGTAAGTCATATCCAAACACATCCTTTATATACTCGACTGAATGGAAGGATGAGTATCAGGATAAGCGAAAACTTCATTTGCATGAAATAGAGAATATTCGCAATGATTACATGAATTGAAATGATGAAAGGCATATCATTTCGCTACCCCAAACACATGATTATCCTTTGCAAACCAAATTTGAGCCTAAACAATGGAGAAATTTCCTAAAAGCAACCCTGTTAAGAACCACCCCACATTGGGGAAAATTAGGAGGTTCACGGTTGACATTTATGGAGAAAAGGATCAAGAAAGATTTTATTGCATACACTTGCATTAATCTTTCTGTGATAACCTCAAATGAATTCGTATGGAAGCTCACAACATCCCAAAAGGAAGAAGAGCATCTCGTTTTCATATCCCAAACACATTTACCTTTGACAAAGCCCAATTGAGCCTGAATATTCATTTTAGAACCCCAAGTTAGTGATCAACTCTTCTCACTAGAGCATGAGCATATGATCTGTCACGCCCCGAACCCAAGTTACCCATCGGAACGCGAGCATCCCCTTACCATTCCGGTCGTTCATTGTGCGACGTCCCCAGGAGACTTCGCCGACCCAACAACAATCAGAGTATAAAAACACATGCGGAAGCAGATTACAACCCTGATAAATAAAGATGAGCAAGGAAGCCAAACAATCAAAATATCATCAGGTAAAACCTCATTCTCATATATATATAAACTGTTTACACAAAGAACGCAGATACAATTACAGTCATATCCACTACAGGTCTAGGTCAAGGTCAAGCTAGCATCGAGGTCAAAAGGCCACTAATCCAAAAAGTGTCGGTGGCCGGGTGAGTAGGTCTGTACTAAGGATCACTATAGCAAAAAGGTAGGGATCCCTATCGTCGACCAACTAGTCTAAGGCTCATAGTCTGGGTCGCTGGAATCGTCGGGCTCAACGTAAGACTCAGCTGACTCCTCTGAAGAGCTGCGATCCGGCTTTGGCTCATCTGCGTCCATGTCGGGGTCCTCCTGATCAGCCTGACCATCCTGAACTCCCCAGTAGTCTGCTAAGAGAGCGTCAGCCTCAGCCTCGGAGTTAAAGTCGTCCTCAAGGTCTACATCTTCGGCTACCTCATCGACCTCACCATTCTCATTATCCTGCTCCATCGCCTCTGGCTCGGGGTCATCCTCATTCTCATCCATAGGCTCCGGCTCTAGGTCATCATACCAAACTCCGAGGCCTGGCTGGGCCTCAACGGTTGGCGGAGCGCCAGGTGGAGAAGCATCGACCACCTCGCCATCGGCAATCACTGTCTCCAACTCGCCATCAGCGTCTACTGGAATGTCAAAGGTACGGATAGGTCGACTGAGGGTCCCGTCCGCTGCCCTACGACACCATGCGATGTACTCTTGCTTCCGATGCTCATCCTCACCCACATTAACGTAGAGAACTGACCTAAACCTCACATGCATCTCGTCATTTCCTGCTGGGAAATGCTCCTCAGACTATAATATCTGCCTAGGAATCCCAAAAAGTGGAGGCGGCTCCGGCATCCTAGGGGGTAGGTCCTGAAATGTTCGGTTTTACCACAACCGTGAGACTAGCTCAGTGAATCAAATACCTAAACCTAGGCTAGGCTAAAGTGTGTCTCTTAACGGATCAAAATCAAGCATTCAAGCCAACAAACATAAAACTCAATATATTTTAACGTGATTCAACCCGTGCAAGTTAGTGCAATTCAACATATATATATATACACCCACATACGTGTACACACGGGCAGGTGTACTTCACACACGCGTGCTCATATTCTTTAAATGGTTCAAATCACTCAATCACCGCATCCCACACGAATGCCTCATGCAGTCACATGCTAACAATTCTCACAATCTCTTCACAATACTGCATGATTCGCAATTCACATAATGCACGTTCAGTTCATTCTTAATCTCACGACCCACAATAGGGCCCGACCCGAAGGCCACAACACTTCATGGCCAGCGTATATACTACGCCCCCGGCCCGGTGTCTTCTAGCCTGCTACAAAGTGCCTGAGGCGCAACACCGCTCACCTACGAACCAGAGCCTGCTACAAAGTGCATGAGGATGGTCGTCTTCCGGTCTAACCGGGCATCGTCCTGCTACAAAGTGCATGAGGACGGAACTCGACCCGTAGGCCATTAGGTGATCACACATATCAATTTTATCTTAGCCCAGTTCCACTCTTTTCGGGGCATTTACCGTGATCACACGATGCAATGTCACACCCGCACAATCACACAATGTCATCTCAAATCTCAATCTCAACATACAATGTGCGTGACATGCATTTTCATGTCAATGAATACAAATGCGATAACAATTTTCAACATTACAAACAATGGCCATTTCTAGCATTTGTAACACCTAGCATGTAAAATTCGGCCATAACCATACTCCAACTTCAAACATAGTTAAACACATTCAAAACACCCCATTTTAGCCTCAAACAATTCAGCCAATACCCCACTCAAACATATTAGGCATACACTTAGCTTAATATAGCAAATCAAGCCCATTTAACCCTAAAAACATCATTTCTAGCACAAAAACTCAAGGCTTCCGAATTTGGCTCACCATGGACAGCTATCAAACTCCCACTAGTCAACCATAGTTCCTACCTTAAATCACCCTCAACAACATCATTAATTCAGCCATCAACCATACAATCACTAACAAACACCAAACTAGCTTAATCTCCACTAATCAACCCAATTAACCCAACTAAACACAATTAAGGCTAGACTAAGTTTGGGTATTAAACTCACGTCTGGGTGGACGACTCGCGGAAGAAACAAGTACATCTAACTCGCGGCTCGACGACGGTGGTTCACGGTGGCGCGGGACCTCCTTTGCGTCGCCGGCGTCCTCTCGGCCAAGATCAGCCGTGGCTGGTTGTCCACGAGGGAGGAGGAGGCGCGGCTGAGGACGAAGGTTCGGGGGCTGGTTCAGCTCTCCACGGCGGTCCTTTGCCGTGACCAACAACTCCGGCGAGCGGCTGAGGAAGGGCGGCGACGGTGGCTGGTCCGGCGAAGAAGGAGAGAAACGGAGGAGAGGGAGATGGCCGATCGTGAGGAGAGAGGGAGTGGGCGAAAATGGAGGAGAGAGAGAGAGAGAGAAACATGACCAAAAAGTGGTCAAAGCTTGGTCAAATCAGCCTTAGTGGACTCCATGTGTCATCATCTAAGCACACTTGACCAAACTACCCCTGCATCCAATGGTTTAAAATCATCCCATTCAATTATTGAGGGGCATTCTTGTCATTAGTCCCTAACCAACCCTTAACCAACCTAGTTAACCTTAACCAACCTTGGTTAAACCAAAATAATTTTCCAAAATTCGGAATTAAGCTTAATTAACCCAAGGGCAATTCCGTCCTTTTTCCATCCCGAACCGAAATTCCATTTTTCGCACCAAGGCGTCCCATGTGTGTGTGGTCAACATATTCTGGCGTCAGAATCTTAAAATTAGTCCGTCGAGTCCCCGAAATCCGACACCAAACTCTGGGCTCAATTCCGTGAACAACTCTCTCTCAACTTCAATTTTTCTGAAACTCTCACTAACAGGCGGCTGGTTAGGAATACGCGTATCGACTTAGGGCTGTCCGAGTCTCAATGGTTCCGATCATCGAGAGAAAGAGGGTTTATTACTAATCCCGAGGTCACGATCATTTGGCTCGAGTTCAGGATTGGTTGGCCACGAGCACGTTTGGTTAAGCAGAATCACCTGCGATCCCAATTGTGCATCGTTGGCCTTGGCCATACCATTTCCATCACTTTTCCTAAGATCGGCCCCTCACTGGTTCACAATATTCCCTCATTCTTTCTCAAATCGGCTCCCGAGTCACGACTAAGTCCCTGGTCCACGTACTAGCGTCCTAGTTAGCCATTCCCCATGGTTAGTATCCCAAGAGTGATCAGCTCTGGGCGAGTCGTACTCAAATGAAATGAGAAATAACATTCATTTTATTAATCCCAGAAATTACATCGAAATTCGGGCTGTTACATGATCCACCTTGATAAATAGAAAGCAAACGAGCAGAACATAGAGTCTTTAGAATGCAATAAGATCAAAGACAAAAAAGACTGGAGCATGAAAAACCAGTGTGCCTGGTAAACGCAAGGCCAATGCCCAGAAAAATGAGCAAAAGAAAAGAAAAGTATTCAAAAGAAAGAATGAAAGAAGTCAAGTCAAAAGAAAAGCAAAAGTTGTGAACAATAAAAAATCACAACATATTAGGGGAAGAGAGTTTGGTAGAAAGCAAGAGATTGGTAGAAAGCTATCAGGGGAAGAGAGTTTCCTGCTGGTACCGCTCAGATTTAGATTTTGTTTGTTAAGGCCTTCAAAGGCAAGTACTATCCTGAGAGGGCATGAGAGTAGAAGTGTAGTTTGTTATCGAGTTGGCCATGGGGTTGAGCCAATCTCGAAGTCGCCTTATCGGATGTCATTGTTAGAATTGAAAGAATTAGAAGTCCGAATGCAAGAACTACTAGACAAGGGTTTCATTCGTCTTAGTGCGTCTTCATGGGGAATGTCGGTCTTGATTGTAAGGAAGAAGGACAAGACATTTAGGTTGTGTAACAATTACGGGCAGTTGAATCAGAAGATGATTAAGAATAAGTATCCACTGCCGAGGATTGATGACCTGTTTGAGCAATTGCAAGGAGCCTCAATGTTCTCTAAGATTGCTCTACGGACCGAATATCAGCAATTAAGGATTTGGAAAGAGGACATACCTAAGACTGCGTATGGGACACAGTACGGGCACTACGAGCTCACAGTGATGCCCTTTGGTCTAACCAATGCCCATGCTGCCATCATGGACTTAATGAGTAGGGCGTGTCACGCCCCGAACCCAACTTACCCATCGGAACGCGAGTATCCCCTTACCAAACCGGTCGATCATAGTGCGACGTCCCCAGGAGACCTCGCCGACCCAACAAAAAACAGAGTATAAAAACACATGCGAAAGTAGATTACAAACCCTGACAAATAAAGATGAACAAGGAAGCCAAACAATCAAAATATCATCAGGTAAAACCTCATTCTCATGTATATATATAAACTGTTTACACAAAGAACGCAGATACATGTACAGTCATATCCACTACAGGTCTAGGTCAAGGTCAAGCTAGCATCGAAGTCAAAAGGCCACTAATCCAAAAAAATGTCGGTGGCCGGGTGAGTAGGTCTGTACTAAGGATCACTATAGCAAAAAGGTAGGGATCCCTATCGTCGACCAACTAGTCTAAGGCTCATAGTCTGGGTCGCTGGAATCGTCGGGCTCATCGTAAGACTCAGCTGACTCCTCTGAAGAGCTGCGATCCGGCTCTGGCTCATCTGCGTCCATGTCGGGGTCCTCCTGATCAGCCTGACCCTCCTGAACTCCCCAATAGTCTGCTAAGAGAGCGTCAGCCTCAGCCTCGGAGTCAAAGTCGTCCTCAAGGTCTACATCTTCGGTTGCATCCTCGACGGCATCTATGTCTACATCCTCGCCTACCTCATCGACCTCACCATTCTCATTATCCTGCTCCATCGCCTCTGGCTCGGGGTCGTCCTCATCCTCATCCATAGGCTCCGGCTCTAGGTCATCATACCAAACTCCGGGACCTGGCTGGGCCTCGACGGTTGGCGGAGCGTCAGGTGGAGAAGCATCGACCACCTCGCCATCGGCAATCACTGGCTCCTCGGCGTCGCTGGCGTCCGGCGGATTTCATTCGGCCAAGATCAGCCGTGGCTGGTCGTCCACGAGGGAGAAGAAGGCGCGGCTGAGGACGGCGGCTCGGGGACGGGTTCAGCTCTCCACGGCGGTCCTTTGCCGTGACCAACAGCTCCGGCGAGCGGCTGAGGAAGGGCGGCGACGGTGGGCTGATCCGGCGAAGAAGGAGAAAAACGGAGGAGAGGAGATGGCCGATCGGTGAGGGAGAGAGAGTGAGCGAAATGGAGGAGAGAGAGAGAGGAAACATGTCCAAATATTGGTCAAAGCTGGTCAACTCAGCCCTTAGTGGAAGCCATGTGTCAACATCTAAGCTCATATGACCAAACTACCCCTTCATCCAATGGTTAAAAATCATTCCATTCAATTATTGAGGGGCATTCTTGTCATTAGTCCCTAACCAACCCCTAACCAACCTAGTTAACCTTAACCAACCTTGGTTAAACCAAAATAATTTTTCAAAATTCGGAATTAAGCTTAATTAACCCAAGGGCAATTCCGTCCTTTTTCCATCCCGAACCGAAATTCTATTTTTCGCACCAAGGCGTCCCATGTGTGTGTGGCCAACATATTCTGGTGTCAGAATCTTAAAATTAGTCCGTCGAGTCCCCGAAATCCGACACCAAAATCTGGGCTCAATTCCGTGAACAACTCTCTCTCAACTTCAATTTTTCTGAAACTCTCACTAACAGGCGGCTGTTTAGGAATACAGGTATCGACTTAGGGCTGTCCGAGTCTCAATGGTTCCGATCATCGAGAGAAAGAGGGTTTATTACTAATCTCGGGGTCACGATCATTTGGCTCGAGTTCAGGATTGGTTGGCCACGAGCACGTTTGGTTAAGCAGAATCACCTGCGATCCCAATTGTGCATTGTTGGCCTTGGCCATACCATTTCCATCACTTTTCCTAAGATCGGCCCCTCACTGGTTCACAATATTCCCTCATTCTTTCTCAAATCGGCTCCCGAGTCACGACTAAGTCCCTGGTCCACGTACTAGTGTCCTAGTTAGCCATTCCCCATGGTTAGTATCCCAAGAGTGATCAGCTCTGGGCGAGTCGTACTCAAATGAAATGAGAAATAACATTCATTTTATTAATCCCAAAAATTACATCGAAATTCGGGCTGTTACAGGGTATTTAAGGAACTTTGAGACCAGTTCGTCATCGTTTTCATTGACGGTATACTAGAGTATTCGAAGAAGCCCTAAGGAACATGAAGTACATTCGAGTAATGTGCTACGAACTTTAAGAGAACACGCACTTTACGCCAAGTCTAGTAAGCGTGAGTGTTGGCTTAGCAGGGTAGCATTTATTAGACATATAATGTTGGGAAATGAAATTTCTATGGATCCGTTAAAAATTGAGGTCGTGACTAAGTGGCCAATACCAGTATCAGTGACGAAGGTTCGATGTTTCTTAGGATTGGCCGGTTATTATCGATGTTTGGTAGAAAGACTCTTGTCAATAGCCAGGTTGTTGGCGCGATTGCATAAGAAGAAAACTAAGCTTGAGTAGGATGAAAAACGTGAAAGGAGTTGTCAGGAGTTGAAGCATAGGCTGACAATTGCCCCGATCTTGACTATTCCATTTGGATAAGAAGGATTGAGGTCTATAGTAACAACACCGATGGATAGAACTCCTTAAGGACTATGACTGCGACATCTCATATTGTCACGCCCCGAACCCAACTTACCCATCGGAACACGAGCATCCCCTTACTACTCCGGTCGATCAGAATGCGACGTCCCCAGGAGACATCGCCGACCCAACAACAATCAGAGTATAAAAACACATGCGGAAGCAAATACAACCCTGACAAATAAAGATGAACAAGGAAGCCAAACACTCAAGTCATCATCAGGTAAAACCTCACTCTCATATATATCAACAAACTGTTTACACATTGAACACAGATATAAATGCTATCAGATCCACTACAGGTTTAGGTCTAGGTCAAGCTAGCGTCAAGTCAAAAGGCCACTAATCCAAAAAGTGTCGGTGGCCGGGTGAGTAGGTCTATACTAAGGATCACTATAACAAAAAGGTAGGGATCCCTATCACCGACCAACTAGTCTATGGCTCATAGTCTGAGTCGCTGGAATCATCGGGCTCAACTGAAGACTCAGCTGACTCCTCTGAAGAGCTGCGATCCGGCTCTGGCTCGTCCACGTCCATGCCGGGGTCCTCCTGATCAACCTGATCCTCCTGATCTCCCCAGTAGTCTGCTAAGAGAGCGTCAGCCTCAGCCTCGGAGTCAAAGTCGTCCTCGAGGTCCACCTCTGCGGCTGCATCCTCGACGGCATCTATGTCTACATCATCGCCTACCTCATCAACCTCACCAACATCATCATCCTGCTCCATCGCCTCTGGCTCGGGGTCGTCCTCCTCCTCATCCATAGGCTCCGGCTCTGGATCATCATACCAGACTCCGGGGCCTGGCTGGGCCTCAATGTCTGGCGGAGCGTCAGGTGGAGGCGCATCGACCACCTCGCCATCGGCAATCACTGGCTCTAACTCGCCATCAGCGTCTACTGGAATGTCAAAGGTACGGATGGGTCGACTGAGGGTACCGTCCTCTGCCCTGCGACACCATGCGATGTACTCTTGCTTCTTATGTTCATCCTCACCCGTGTTAATGTAAAGAACCGACCTAAACCTCACATGCATCTCGCCATTCCCAGCTGGGAAATGCTCCTCGGACTGCAATATCTGCCTGGGAATCCCAAAAAGTGGAGGCGGCTCCTGCATCCTAGGGGGTAGGCTCTGAAATGTTCGGTTTTACCACAACCGTGAGACTAGCTCAGTGAATCAAATACCTAAACCTAGGCTAGGCTAAAGTGTGTCTCTTAACAGATCAAAATCAAGCATTCAAGCCAACAGTCATAAAACTCAATATGATTCAACGTGATTCAACCCCTGCAATGTTAGTATAATTCACATATATATATATACACCACATACGTGTACATACGGGCAGGCGTACACCACACACGCGTGCTCATCTTCTTTAAATGGTTTAAACCATTCAATCATCGCATTCCACACGAATGCCTCATGCAATCACATGCTAACAATTCTCACAATCTCACCACAATACAGCATGATTCACAATTCGCACAATGCAACGTTCAGCTCATTCTTAATCTCACGACCCACAATAGGGCCCGACCCGAAGGCCACAACACTTCATGGCCAGCGTATATAATACGCCCCCGGCCCGGTGTCTTCTAGCCTGCTACAAAGTGCCTGAGGCGCAACACCGCTCACCTACGAACCAGAGCCTGCTACAAAGTGCATGAGGATGGTCGTCTTCCGGTCTAACCGGGCATCGTCCTGCTACAAAGTGCATGAGGACGGAACTCGACCCGTAGGCCACGACCCGAAGGCCTTAAGTGATCACACATATCAATTTTATCTTAGCCCAATCCACTCACTTCAGGGCGTTTACCGTGATCACACAATGCAATGTCACACCCGCACAATCACATAATGTCATCTCAAATCTCAATCTCGTCATACAGTGTGCGTGACATGCATTTTCATATCAATGAACACAAATGCCATAACAATTACCAACATTTACAAACAATGGACATATTTAAGCATTTGTAACCTAACACATGAAATTCGGCCAAACCAAAACCCCAACTTCAAACATGTCCAAAACACATTCAAAACACACCATTTAGCCTCAATTAACTCAGCCAAGACCCCAATTAAACATGTAAGGCATACACTTAGTTTAATTTAGCAAAACAAGCCTATTTAGCACTAAAAACACCATTTCTAGCACAATCACCCAAGACCTCCGAATTTAACTCATCATGGACAGCCATCAATTCTTCACTAATCAAACATAATTCCACTTCAAATCAACCATCCACAACCTCACTAACTCAGCCATTAACCACACAATCCCTAACCAACACCCATTTAACTTAATCTCTACCAATTAACCCAAATAGATCCAACTAAACACAATTAAGCCTAAACTAAGTTTAGGTATTAAACTCACGTTTCGGTGCACAACTCGAGGGAAGATTATGATCATCTAACTCGCGACTCGACGACGGCTCACGGCCACCCTCCGACGGGGCTCGGCACCTCACGGCCACGACGGTCCAAAGGCTGGTCGGCCACGAGAGAGGGGGAGGCGCGGCTGAGTTGGGCGTCCAAAGGGGGAGGAGACGGCGTGGCTGAAGACGGCGACTTGGGGCTGGTCCGGCTCTCCACGGCGGTCCTTTGCCGTGACCAACAACCTCCGGCGAGCGGCTGAGGAAGGTGGTGACGGTGGGGCTGGTTCGGTGAAGAAGATGAGAAACGGTGGAGAGAAAATGGAAGAGAGGAAGATGATGGCCGAATGGTGAGGGAGGGGTCTGCACGTGAATGGAGGGGAGAGAGAGAAACTTAATCAATTATTGGTCAAAAGTTGGTCAAATCCCCACTAGTGGAATCCATGTGTCAAGCCCTAAACCCATTAGACCAATTTACCCCTTCATCAAATGGCTCACATGCATCCAAAGCAATTATTGAGGAGCATTTTAGTCATTAGCCCCCAACCAAACCTTAACCATCCTAGTTAACTCTAACCCACTTTAGTTAAACCAAAATAAACTCCCAAAATTCGGAATTAAGCTTAAATAGTCCAAGGGCAATTCTGTCCTTTTTCCATTCCGAACCGAAATTCCATTTTTCGCACCCATGCGTCCCATGTATGTGTGGCCAACATTTTCTGGCATCAGAATCTTAAAATTAGTCCGTCGGGTCCCCGAAATCCGACACCGAAATCTGGGTTCAATTCCGTGAACAACTCTCTCTCAATTTCAATTTTTCTGAAACTCTCACTAACAGGCGGCTGTTTAGGCATACGCGTATCGACTTAGGGCTGTCCGAGTCTCAATGGTTCCGATCATCGAGAGAAAGAGGGTTTATTACTAATCCCGGGGTCACGATCATTTAGCTCGAGTTTAGGATTGGTTGGCCACGAGCATGTTTGGTTAAGCAGAATCACCTGCGATCCCAATTGTGCATCGTTGGCCTTGGCCATACCATTCCCATCACTTTTCCTAAGATCGGCCCCTCACTGGTTCACAATATTCCCTCATTCTTTCTCAAATCGGCTCCCGAGTCGCGACTAAGTCCCTGGTCCACGTACTAGCGTCCTAGTTAGCCATTCCCCATGGTTAGTATCCCAAGAGTGATCAGCTCTGAGCGAGTTGTACTCAAATGAAATGAGAAATAACATTCATTTTATTAATCCCAGAAATTACATCGAAATTCGGGCTGTTACACATATTATCTCGACAAAGTGAATCGAGTAGTGGATGCGCTAGGCTGAAAGTTGAAGTGTGGCGCTTATGATGGTTAAGGAGTAGATCTTGTTAGAAAGGCTAAGAGACTCAGGATTTGAGGTCGAGGTGAGTCTGATGTCTAATCTAATGACTACATCGAGAATCGAACCAGAGATCCAAGCAAGGATTAAGGCATTGCAGCCTACAGACCTTGAGATTCAAAAGAGTCTAGAAATGGATGGCATTAAGAGAAAACTGGACTTCCAAGTGTCCGAGGATGAAATTCTGAAGTTTTGAGGCATGCTCGATAATTTGGAGCTTAAGGAAGAGATTTTGGCGGAAGCTCATAGGAGCAGTCATAGTATTCATGTAACATACTGAATTTCAACTCATTTCCAAGATTAATGAAATAGATATTATTTCTCATTTAATTTTAGTAAGTCTCACTCGGAATTGATCAATCGAGGGATACTAACTGATAGGGAATGGCTAACTAGGAAAACGGTATGTGGACCAGGGATCGGATTGCAAATCGGGCACCGATTCCGAAAAATGACGAGGAAATATTTTGAGCCAATGTGGGCTGATCCTAGGGGAGGTGACGGATTTGGTTTGGCCAATGATGTACAATTGGATCGCGGGTGATTCCGTACGACCGAGAGTGCGCATGGCGAATAAGTCCTAAACGTAAATCGAATGATCGCGACCTCCGGAACTAGCGATAATTCCTCTCGTTCTCCCGATAATCAAGACCGTCATGACTTGAGTAATCTTAGGTCGATACACGTAACCCTTAAATAGACGCCCATTAGTGAGAGACCCTAAAATTTTAAATCGAGCAATTTTGATCGTGGAATTGGATCCAGACTTGAACATCGATTTCGGGGTCGTGTACGACTATTTTTGCGAGGTTGACATCATTTTAGAGTGGCCAAATATATTTGGGGTTGGTACGGTCGAAAATTGGAAATTCGATCCGAAATTAGAAAATGACCATTTTGTCCCTAAGCCCTATTTTTGTATTTCGAATTTTGGGGCTATTTTGGAGTTTATATTAGTGTTTTAATTAATTATTTTGGTCAGCCAAATAATTCAGCCTTGGTCATTTAAGCCCTTCTATTATTGGATAAGGACTAATCTAAGCCCTTGGATTAAGGGCAATTTGGTCAAGTCATGGGGATTTTGACACTTGGATTATGTAACAGCCCGAATTTCGATGTAATTTCTGGGATTAATAAAATGAATGTTATTTCTCATTTCATTTGAGTACGACTCGCCCAGAGCTGATCACTCTTGGGATACTAACCATGGGGAATGGCTAACTAGGACGCTAGTACGTGGACCAGGGACTTAGTCGTGACTCGGGAGCCAATTTGAGAAAGAATGAGGGAATATTGTGAACCAGTGAAGGGCCGATCTTAGGAAAAGTGATGGAAATGGTATGGCCAAGGCCAACGATGCACAATTGGGATCGCAGGTGATTCTGCTTAACCAAACGTGCTCGTGGCCAACCAATCCTGAACTCGAGCCAAATGATCGCGACCCTGGGATTAGTAATAAACCCTCTTTCTCTCGATGATCGGAACCATTGAGACTCGGATAGCCCTAAGTCGATACGCGTATGCCTAAACAGCCGCCTGTTAGTGAGAGTTTCAGAAAAATTGAAATTGAGAGAGAGTTGTTCACGGAATTGAGCCCAGACTTTGACGTCGGATTTCGGGGACTCGACGGACTAATTTTAAGATTCTGACGCCAGAATATGTTGGCCACACACACATGGGACGCCTTGGTGCGAAAAATGGAATTTCGGTTCGGGATGGAAAAAGGACGGAATTGCCCTTGGGTTGATTAAGCTTAATTCCGAATTTTGGGGAAATTAATTTGGTTTAACCAAGGTTGGTTAAGGTAACTAGAGTGGTTAAGGGTTGGTTAGGGGCTAATGACAAAAATGCCCCTCAATAATTGATTTGAATGAATGTAAACCATTGGATGAGGGGTAAATTGGTCTAATGGGCTAAGATCATGACACATGGCTTCCACTAAAGGCTGATTTGACCAACTTTGACCACTTTTTGGTCATGTTTTCTCTCTCTCTCTCCTCCATTTCGCCCACTCTCTCTCTCCCTCACCGATCGGCCATCTCCTCCCCTTCGTTCCTTCTTCTTCTTCGCCGGACCAGCCACCGTCGCCGCCCTACCTTAGCCGCTCGCCGGAGTTGTTGGTCACGACAAAGGACCGCCGTGGAGAGCCGGACCAGCCCCCAAGCCGCCGTCCTCAGCCACGCCTACTCCTCCCCCTTGGACGCCCCAAATCAGCCACCCCCAAGCCGCCGTTGGCCGTGAGGGCCGAGCCACCGCCGTGAGCCGCCGTTGTCGAGCCGTGAGTGGGATGTACTTGTTCCTTCCGCAAATCGTCCACCCAAACGTGAGTTTTATACCTAAACTTAGTTTAGGCTTAATTGTGTTTAGTTGGTTTAGTTATGATGGATTAGGGGAGATTGAGTAAATTTGGTGTTTTGTTAGTGATTATGTGGTTATTGGCTGAAATAATGATGTTGCTAAGGGTGGATTTAAGGTGGAATTATGGTTGATTTGTGATGGTTTGAGGGCTGTTCTTGGTAGGCCAAATTCGGAGCTCTTGAGAGTTTGTGTTAGAAATGGTGATTTTAGGTCCAATTAGGCTTGATTTGCTTAATTAAGCTAAGTATATGCCTTATATATTTGAGTGGGGCCTTGGCTAAGTTAATTGAGGCTAAATGGAGTGTTTTGAGTGTGTTTTGGCCATGTTTGAAGTTGGGGTTTTGGTTTGGCCGAATTGCATGTGTTAGGATGCAAATGCTAGAATATGTCCATTGTTTGTAAATGTTGGTAATTGTTGTGGCCTTTGTGTTCATTGTTATGAAAATGCATGTCACGCTCATGGTATGTCGAGATTGAGATTTGAGATGACATTATGTGATTGTGCGGGTGTGACATTGCATTGTGTGATCACGGTAAACGCCCTGAAATGAGTGGATTGGGCTAAGATAAAATTGATATGTGTGATCACTTAAGGCCTTCGGGTCGTGGCCTACGGGTCGAGTTCCGTCCTCATGCACTTTGTAGCAGGACGATGCCCGGTTAGACCGGAAGACGACCATCCTCATGTACTTTGTAGCAGGCTCTGGTTCGTAGGTGAGCGGTGTTGCGCCTCAGGCACTTTGTAGCAGGCTAGAAGACACCGGGCCGGGGGCGTAGTATATACGCTGGCCATGAAGTGTTGTGGCCTTCGGGTCGGGCCCTATTGTGGGTCGTGAGATTAAGAATGAACTTAACGTTGCATCATGTGAATTGTGAATCATGCAGTATTGTGATGAGATTGTGAGAATCATTAGCATGTGACTGCATGAGGCATTCGTGTGGGATGCGGTGATTGAGTGGCTTGAACCATTTAAAGAATCTGAGCACGTGTGTGTGAAGTACGCCTGCCCGTATGTACACGTATGTGGGTGTATATATATATGTTGAATTGCACTAACTTGCAGGGGTTGAATCACGATGACACATGTTGAGTTTTATGTTGTTGGCTTGAATGATTGATTTTGGTCCGTTAAGAGACACACTTTAGCTTAGCCTAGGTTTAGGTATTTGATTCACTGAGCTAGTCTCACGGTTGTGGTAAAACCGAACATTTCAGGACCTACCCCCTAGGATGCCGGAGCCACCTCCACTTTTTGGGATTCCTAGGCAAATACTACAGAGTGAGGAGCATTTCCCAGCTGGAAATGACGAGTTCCATGTGAGGTTTAGGTCAGTTCTCTATGTTAATGTGGGTGAGGATGAGCATCAGAAGCGAGAGTACATCGCATGGTGTCGTAGGGCAGCGGACGGAACCCTCAGTCGACCTATCCGTACCTTTGACATTCCAGTAGACGCTGATGGCGAGTTAGAGCCAGTGATTGCCGATGGTGAGGTGGTCGATGCTTCTCCACTTGACGCTCCGCCAACCATCGAGGCCCAGCCAGGCCCTGGAGTTTGGTATGATGACCTAGAGCCGGAGCCTATGGATGAAGATGAGGACGACCCCGAGCCAGAGGTGATGGAGCAGGATGATGAGAATGGTGAGGTCGATGAGGTAGGCGAGGATGTAGATATAGATGCCGTCGAGGATGCAGCCGAAGATGTAGACTTTGAGGACGACTTTGACTTTGATGCTGAGGCTGACGCTCTCCTAGCAGACTACTGGGGAGTTCAGGAGGGTCAAGCTGATCAGGAGGACCCCGACATGGACGTGGATGAGCCAGAGCCGGATCGCAGCTCTTCAGAGGAGTCAGCTGAGTCTTCCGTTGAGCCCGACGATTCCAGCGACCCAGATTATGAGCCTTAGACTAGTTGGTCGACGATAGGGATCCCTACCTTTTTGTTATAGTGATCCCTAGGTACAGACCTACTCACCCGGCCACCGACACTTTTTGGATTAGTGGCCTTTTGACTTCGATGCTAGCTTGACCTTGACCTAGACCTGTAGTGGATATGACTGTACATGTATCTGCTTTCTTGTGTAAACAGTTTATATATATGAGAATGAGGTTTTACCTGATGATATTTTGATTGTTTGACTTCCTTGCTCATCTTTATTTGTCAGGATTTGTAATCTGCTTCCGCATGTGTTTTTATACTCTGATTGTTGTTGGGTCGGCGAGGTCTCCTGGGGACGTCGCACTATGATCGACCGGAGTGGTAAGGGGATGCTTGCATTCCGATGGTTAAGTTGGGTTCGGGGCGTGACAGATTATTCCACTAGCCCATTATTTAACCCTTTGACCACTCTCTTTCCTTCCCATTTCTCCCTCCCCAAGCCAAGAAACTCTCTCTCTCATTCCCCTCTCCCTATCCACTGCCGGCTCTCTCTCCCTCTCTCTCTCTCTCTCTCGTCATGAGCGTCGCCACCGCCGGAGCACCGACCGCCCTACAACCGTCCAGCCTAGCCGCCGCCGCTCACCACCACCCGACCACCATCTCCACCTCATCCTGCTCTCTCTCTCTTTTCATCTCTCTCTTTGGGTGAGGGCCACGCCGAACCGCTCGCCGGACCGCCGCCCAAGCACCCCCGCGGAAGCCGCTGGTTCCGTCGCTTGCCGACGATTGGCCGCCCGTTCCCCATCGATTAGCTCTACTCGGAGCTTAGGATTAGTGTGAGTATTAACCTCTAAATCTTGATTAGGACTAATTATGCCTCTCTAGATAGGATTAGTTGGTATTAGGGTTTAATTAAGGTGTTTCTAGGCTGATTGGTGTCCAATTGATTGCTGAAGTTGTGGGCTGGATTAGTGGCTCGTCCGTGATGGGTTTGCTCGGATTGAATTCGATGAATTTTGGAGTTAAATCGTACATTTGCCAAGCATGGCTAGATTAATTGATTAGTGGTTGAATTGTGCCTGGTTGTGTTTAAATTTGTGATGCCAAGTGTGAACCCTAGAGTGGTTGAGAATGAGGTTGTAGGGCGGGCCTTGATTTGGCAAGTTGGTGATGCGCTAATGGTGTGAATTGTGTGCCGTGCCAATTTGTGCTTAATTGAAATTTGACATGCCGATGCAACGTTGATTGAACACGTTATGTCATAAATGTGGCATGTTATGGCTAGTGAATATATTGTGATACAAATTGAGTATGTTGTAGCCTTATTGATTTGTGTACTCGTGATTGAAATTGAGTGCCCATTATGCATGGCCTTGCATATCGCATATTGAATTTGGGCTTGAATCATGAGTTGTGCGAATACACGTGCCTAATATGAACATTGGAACGCCTAATTGCCCTGATGCGTTTTACGTGGGGTTTAGATAAAAATTGACGGTGTGCACATGTGGTCATAATAAGCCCTAATGCGTTTTACGCGGGATGATGCCCGGTACGTTTGGAAGATGGCCAACCTGATGCATTTACGTAGGTTTTGGTCCGTAAGGAGATCGGTGTTGCACCTGATGCGTTTTCACGCGGGCTAGAGATACTGGGCCTGATGCGTTTTACGCAAGTCATGAAGTGTTGGTAATTAAGAAATAGACCTGATGTGTTTTATGCGGGTCGAGCTCTAAATGAAAAATGAGCCGTGTGCTAGTATGTATTATTGAGCCAAATCATGAGCATGGTAAATGTGTGCCAGAGTATGTTGGCCATTGTGCGTATTCGGTGACTCGTATGTGAGGCAGGCATTAATGAGCATGAGCATGCGTATGGCGTACGTGTGACCAGTGTGTTCACGTATGTGCTATGAATATTATTATGATATGCCTAACCTGCAGGGTTAATTGTATGTTCGATATGGGCTCGAGGACCTAGGTCAATTGTTTGACTAGTATTATGTGTGGTGTGTATTGTTTGCCTGTTAAGAGGTGCATGTTAACCTAGTTTCGATTTAGGGGATTTTACTAGCTGAAATTTGTCTCACTATTGTATAAACCCAACTTTTTAGACCCCCGGCCTTGAAGATGGCAGAGGTACCAGTACGTTTTGGGATTCCCCATCACATCGAAAAGACGATGTTAGTATTCCCGATACGGAACAAGAAGATGTACATTAGATATTATACCTTAGTATGGGTTGATGTCGGGGAGACATACTATGATACACACGAGTACGTAGCGTGGTGTTTTAGGGATGATGATGAGATGGAGCATGGGTCCCTTCGAACGTTTGATATTCCGTTTACTGGGGAGGGCTAGTTTGACCCACAGTGTCCTGATGGAGATGTTGTGGACCCCATAACTTCAGTTGAAGAGAGTACGAGCTCTGATGGTGTACCCGTAGAGTATGAGGTAGATGAGTTTGATCCGATGGACATGGAGCCAACTAACTAGGATATTGATCCAGAGCCGATAGAGCCGGACGAGGAGGCAGAGTTGGATGAGGAGTTAGGGCAACTGATCGAGGAGGACCCTGTACCAAAGGCCGAGCCAGAGGATATGGACTCGGAGGAGGAAGCCGCGGAGGCCGAGTCTGAGTTGGGCTCAGTAGACTCTGAGGGGGAGCAATCCATTAGTTCTTCCTCTTCTGGATCCGATCCGGACTGGATCCCATAGGTTAGCCTCAGCTTAGTTAGGTCGAGTTGTAACTTTTTCACCAGAGCTCACCTTAACTTAGTACCCTTGGCCACCGATCCTTTTTGACTTTTGTGGCCGTTAACTAGTTTTTGGTTGTCATTTGTACTCCCCCGTAAATGGATATTGTATATATTCTTAATAGTAATGAAATGTATACGTTGTTAATCATATTGATTTCTAGTGTTGTGCTATCCATGTTATGTTGTTCATTATACGGGTGTATATATATATAGGAGATCTTCTACACCTATTTCTCTTCTCTTTATAGACCCCAGATCCTTGGACACTTATGGTATCAGAGCCAAGGGGTTGATAAAGATATTCTTTATAAGTTCATTCGCAGTTAAGGCGATTCCCTTCGTGGGGTCTTTTCACAGAGATTTCCACAGGACGTGTTCCAGGTAGTAAAGCCCAGAGGGGTAGTAAGTCCGTTGGTAAGCGTCGCCCGGAATCTATTGAAAAGAAGAAAGTAGTCTTATGCAATGAATTTATTAAGAAGATCTGAGTCTTCTTCTAGTTCTTTATCACAAATGTCCTATGATCAAGGACCTATAAACAGAGAAGAAATAAATATAGAAGATTTCAATAAGTCTATTGAAAATTGGTTTATTCCTAAAGTCAAGCTTGAGAAAATTTATGAACATTCTAAGTTTAAATTCTTTGGAAACAATGACTATGTCATTGTTACTGAAGAAAGAGATGTACCACTTTCTAATTCTTTTGCTTCAATCCAACTTTTAGATAAAGATTCTATAAAAAAAACATTCCCAAAAATGGAATTACATGCATATAGGCCTGGTACAGGTAGGTGCAAAGCCTCTTACCAAAGAAGGATTAGATACTTCTTTACTCCTTGTCTTAAGAGATGCAAGACTTTTAAAATATGAAGAATCCATTCTTGGAGCCGTAGAAACTAGTCTTTGTAGTGGACCAATCCATTTTGATAGTCATCCTAGTCTCACTGTCTCTCTCAAAGACAAAAATAATTTAAAATCTCTTACTCTTCAAATAAAGACTCATAATTATTCCATAGCTGAAGGTTCCATCCCAATAGAACTCATTTACAGAGTTTATTACAAGGTGATGAATTCTGCTTTTGAAAACAAAGCCTATAAATTGAATTCCAATAGAGAAACTCTTTTGCTTCAAACAGATATTTCTAAAGCAAACATTACCATTCCTAGGACCATTCCTTGGCACCAAATAACCCTTCCTAATCAATGGGAACTAGAAAATCGTGTTCCCCAACCAATCATTCAGAATACTAATCCTACCAACATCATTCAGCATCCCGAAGGTAGAGTAACCATTCAATTCTCTAGGAGATCTATTGAAATCCCTAGAAGGTCTTGCTACATCAGATCAATTCCCTCTTGGCATTCTACTTCATCTCGAAAGTCAGTAGACACAACTCCTAACATTCCTTTTAATAACCCAGAAGAAGCATCTGCAAGTACTCCTCCTTTTCCGAATATTAGCGGTATAGACAATAGGTCTGGAATTTCAAGACCAGTTTATCAACATACTCTTGATTTCCCTAATCCTACTCCTTCTGAAATGGAAGATCCGGAAATTAATGTTTTCGAAATAGCTTTTGAACCAGATAAAATCTTTTTGAATAATGAATTTAATTCCTCAGATAAAATCTTTTGAACCAGTTTATCAGAGAATGGTTCTTTGCTAATTTTCGAAACCAGGCATTAGAAATCAAAAAAGAATATTATGATTACATGTATTTGCATGAAATCGAAGTATTCTTCTTTGATTGGTTTGAAAATATATTTCTAAATGACAAACAGATTTTTAATTTAGATCAATTTTACAAATGGAAATTGGATGATGGTCATATCATCAAATCCAATCATCCTCCTCTCAAAAAGATCAAAATTGATCATCGGGAAACCGAAATTATTGCTTCTCCTTTTAAAATTGCCTCTGAAATAGATGGCCTTGTTGAACAAAACAATTTTTCTAATCAACATCTTCACACTATAGGCAAACAACTTGATCGAATTGAAAATCTTACTCAAAATAGTTTCTCATCCTCTTCCCTCACAATGTCGAAAAAGGATTTGAAACCACCACTTTTTAAGAATTTTGAAATCCCAAAAAATCCTAGTCTTGAATTTGCCAAAGCCTTAGAACAAAAGGAAAAGACTCCTCAAAGGAAAATCAATTTTGATTCCTAAAAAACCCATAGTTTTAGATACTCCTTTAATACAAAATTTGAGTGTCAAAGACACTCCAGACCGAGTAGAAGCTTCCAATCAAATCAATCTTTTAGATAAATCTGATACTGAATCTCTTCCGGAATTAAATCGTATCACTTGGAAGGATCCCCAGAGATTATATTACTCTTGTGCCACTCCTCCAGATATTCTCTCAGAAGAAACCTTTTCTAAAGTTCAAAATAAATATTCTTCTGATGCTATCTATAAATGGAACATAGATGGTGTTTCTTAACAAAATCTTATAAATATTTTGACCCAAATGGTTATGCTCGCAAACACCTACAAAACCATTCCTGATACTTCCGATCATTCAGTTGCAAATCTTTTAATAGCCGGATTTACAGGCCAGCTCAAAGGTTGGTGGGATAATTACCTGAATGAAGAACGAAGGTCACAAATCCTTAATGCTTATAAACTTGACTCTTTCGGTCAAAATATTCTTGATGATAATGATCAGCCTGTACAAGATGCTGTCAATACTTTGATATTTTCTATATCCCAGCATTTTCTAGGAGATTCTTCTCATATTCTTGATAAAAACCAAGATCTTTTATCCAATATGAAATGCAGATCTTTAGGAGAATTCTGAGAATATAAAGAAATATTTTTACAAAAATTTTTCCAAAGAACAGACTGCAATCAATGTTTTTGGAAAGAAAAATTTCTTGCTGGTTTACCAAAACTCATAGGAGAACAAGTTCGCAGTAAGATAAGAGAAGAATATGGAAATCAAATTCCATATGATCATCTTTCTTATGGTGAATTAACCTTTTATGTTTATAAAATAGGAACACAGTTGTGCACTAATATTCGTCTCCAAAAACAAATCAAGAAAGAACAAAAGCTTTCTTGTCACGCCCCGAACCCAACTACCCATCGGAACGCAAGCATCCCCTTATCTCTTCGGTCGATCATAGTGCGACGTCCCCAGGAGACATCGCCGACCCAACAATAACAACAGAGTATAAAAAAACACATGCGGAAGCAAATACAACCCTGACAAATAAAGATGAACAAGGAAGCCAGACAATCACAATATCAACAGGTAAAACCTCATGCTCATATATATATCAACAAACTGTTTATACAAGGATCATAGATACAAATACACTACAGTCCGATCACTATGGGTCTAGGTCAAGGTCACATCAAAGTTTAAAGGCCACTAATCCAAAAAGTGTCGGTGGCCGGGTGAGTAGGTCAGTACTAAGGATCACTATAACAAAAAGGTAGGGATCCCTATCGTCAACCAGCTAGTCTAGGGCTCAAAGTCTGGGTCGCTGGAATCATCGGGCTCGACTGAAGACTCAGCTGACTCCTCTGAAGAGCTGCGATCCGGCTCAGGCTCATCCACGTCCATGCCAGGGTCCTCCTGATCATCCTGACCCTCCTGATCTCCCCAGTAATCTGCTAGGAGAGCGTCAGCCTCAGCATCTGAGTCAAAGTCGTCCTCCAAGTCCACCTCTGCGGCTGCATCCTCGACGTCATCTATATCTACGTCCTCGCCTACCTCATCGACCTCACCATCACCATCATCCTGCTCCATCGCCTCTGGCTCGGGATCGTCCTCCTCCTCATCCATAGGCTCCGGCTCTGGGTCATCGTACCAAACTCCGGGACCTGGCTGGGCATCGACGGTCGGCGGAACGCCAGGTGGAGGCGCATCGACCACCTCGCCATCGGCAATCACTAGCTCTAACTCGCCATCAACGCCTACTGGAATATCAAAGGTACGGATGGGTCGACTGAGGGTACCGTCCTCCGCCCTACGACACCATGCTATATACTCTTGTTTCTTGTGCTCCTCCTCACCCGTGTTAATATACAGAACTGACCTAAACCTCACATGCATCTCGCCATTCCCAGCTGGGAAATGCTCCTCGGACTGCAATATCTGCCTGGGAATCCCAAAAAGTGGAGGCGGATCCTGCATCCTAGGGGGTAGGCTCTGAAATGATCGGTTTTACACAACCGTGAGACTAGCTCAGTGAATCAAATACCTAAACCTAGGCTAGGCTAAAGTGTGTCTCTTAACAGATCAAAATCAAACATTCAAGCCAACAGTCATAAAACTAGATATGATTCAACGTGATTCAACCCCTGCAAGTTAGTACAATTCACATATATATATACACCACATACGTGTACATACGGGCAGGCGTACACCACACACGCGTGCTCATCTTCTTTAAATGGTTTAAACCACTCAATCATCGCATTCCACACGAATGCCTCATGCAATCACATGCTGACAATTCTCATCACAATACAGCATGATTCACAATTCGCACAATGCAACGTTCAGCTCATTCTTAATCTCACGAAAACATAGCCAAAACGCATACAAAACACTCCAATTAAGCCCCCAATGATCAGCCAAGACCCCACTAAAACATATAAGGCATAAACATAGCTTAATCTTGCAAAACAAGCCCATTTAGCACCAAAAACACCATTTCTAGTACCACCACTCAAGGGCTCCGAATTTCACTCATCATGGACAGCAACCACACCCACCTAAATCAGCCATACTTTTTGCCTTAAATCACCCTCAACAACATTTCTAACTCAGCCATTAACCACACAATCATCAACAACACTAATCTAGTCCAAAACTCCACAAATCAACCTAACTAAACACAATCAAGCCTAATCTAAGTTTAGGCATACGACTCACGTTTCGGTGCACCACTCGGGGAAAGATGATGATCATCTACTCGCGACTCGACGACGGTGGCGGCTCACGGCGTGGTCCGGCTCTCACGGCCACGGCGGCTTGGTGGCTGATTTGGGTGTCCGAAGGGGAGTGGAGACGGCGGCTTGGGGACGGCGACTTGGGCTGGTCCCCACGGCTCACGGCGGCTTGGTGGTGGTGGCCGAATGGAGCGTCCAAGGGCTGGTCGGCCAAGGGGAAGGGAGGCGCGGCTGAGGCGGCGGCGTGGGGCTGACTTGGCCCTCCACGGCGGTCCTTGCCGTGACCCACGACTCCGGCGTGGCTGAAGAAGGCAACGATGGGGGCTGGTTCGGTGATGATGATGAAGAACGATGAAGAGGAAATGGAGAGGAGAGAGTGACCGAATGGTGAGGGAGGGATGGTGTGCGTGAGAAGAGGAGAGAGAGAGAAGATTATCCACACATGGGTCAAAGGCTGGTCAACTAATCCTTAGTGGAATCCACTTGTCAACATCCTAGCTCATGTGACCACTTTGCCCCTTCATCAAATGGCTCACACTCATTCAAGACAATTATTGAGGGGCAATATGGACTTTTAGCCCCTAACCAACCCTTAACCCCTCTAGTTAACTTAACCAACCTTGGTTTAGACCAATTTAATTAATCAAATTCGGAATTAAGCCTAAATAGTCCAAGGGCAATTCCGTCTTTTTGCCGTTCCGAACCAAAATTCCATTTTTCGCACCCACGCGTCCCACGTATGTGTGGCCAACATTTTCTGGCGTCAGAATCTTAAAATTAGTCCGTCGGGTCCCCGAAATCCGACACTGAACTCTGGGCTCAATTCCGTGAACAACTCTCTCTCAATTTCAATTTTTCTGAAACTCTCACTAACAGGCGGCTGTTTAGGCATACGCGTATCGACTTAGGGCTGTCCGAGTCTCAATGGTTCCGATCATCGAGAGAAAGAGGGTTTATTACTAATCCCGGGGTCACGATCATTTGGTTCGAGTTCAGGATTGGTTGACCACGAGCACATTTGGTTAAGCAGAACCACCCGCGATCCCAATTGTGCATCGTTGGCCTTGGCCAACCATTTCCATCACTTTTCCTAAGATCGGCCCCTCACTGGTTCACAATATTCCCTCACTCTCTCTCAAATCGGTTCTCGAGTCGCGACTGAGACCCTGGTCCACGTACTAGTGTCCTAGTTAGCCATTCCTCATGGTTAGTATCCCAAGAGTGATCAGCTCTGGGCGAGTCGTACTCAAATGAAATGAGAAATAACATTCATTTTATTAATCCCAGAAATTACATCGAAATTCGGGCTGTTACAACCTTCCCCCCTTACAAAAATTTCGTCCTCGAAATTTGCACTACTATCCCGTCTAATCGAACAACTGGGGGTGCTGACGCCGCATGGTCTCTTCACTCTCCCAAGTAGCGCCCTCTGTGCCGTGGTGCTCCCATACCACCTTCACCATTGGGATAGTCTTATTCCTGAGCACTCGATCTCTTCGGTCCTCAATCCTGACTGGTCTCTCCACGTACGACACTTTGTCGTCCACGTCTATCTCTTCGTACTTTAGAACGTGGGTCAGATCTGGTTCATACTTTCTCAACATCGACACGTGGAATACATTGTGCACCTGCGACAAGTTAGGCGGCAAGGCAAGACGATAGGCCATATCACCAATCTTCTCCAATATTTCAAATGGCCCAACGTACCTGGGACTGAGTTTTCCTTTCTTACCAAACCGGGACAATCCTTTCATCGGTGATACCTTCAAGAATACATGGTCTCCCACTTGAAACTCTAAGGGTCGTCGTCTCCGGTCGGCATAACTTTTCTGACGGCTCTGCGCTGTTCTCAGTCTGTCTCTGATAATCTCAACGGCCTCAACTGTCTGCTGTACTAACTCTGGCCCAGTAATGCTGCGCTCACCAACCTCATCCCAACATACTGGTGTTCTGCACGCTCTACCATACAATGCCTCAAACGGCGCCATCTGAATACTCTGCTGGTAGCTGTTATTGTAGGCAAACTCCGCTAAATGCAACTGTTCTTCCCATTTGCCCTGAAAATCTACGACACAAGCTCTCAGCATATCCTCCAGAGTCTGAATCGTTCTCTCTGATTGGCCATCTGTCTGTGGATGATAAGCCGTGCTGAATTGCAACTTTGTTCCTAAGGCCACTTGCAGACTTTTCCAAAAATTGGCCGTAAATCTCGGATCGCGATCTGACGTTATGGTCACCGGTACTCCATGCAATCGCACTATCTGCCGTACATACAACTCGGCATACCTTTCCAGTTCAAGGTCCTTTCGCACTGCCAGAAAATGTGCTGACTTGGTCAGACGATCCACTATCACCCATATAGAGTCGTTCCCTCTCTGGCTTCGTGGCAGTCCCGTTACGAAATCCATGGTGATATGCTCCCATTTCCACTCTGGGATCTCTAATGGTCTCAACATTCCACCAGGCTTGCAGTGTTGTGCCTTCACTTGTTGGCACGTCAAACACTTAGCCACGTGTCTCGCCACATCAGCCTTCATTCCATTCCACCAATAATGTTGCCTTAAGTTCTGGTACATCTTCGTACTACCTGGGTGGATACTGTACTGACTCCGATGAGCTTCACTCAAGATTTCCTCTTTCAGACCTTCATCGTCTGGTACACACAATCTTCCTCTGAACTTTAAAGTTCCATCCTCGCTCATCTGGTAGTCCTGCCTCTTTTTAGAAACATCCAATCCAATGATCTTCTGAATTTCTTGGTCCGTAGACTGGAGTTCCTTAATCCTTGCCTGGATCTCGGGTTCAATCCTCAAGGCTGCCATCAAACTGGACATCTGGCTCACTTCGAACTTAAACTCTGAATCTCTGAGCCGTTCCAACAACGTCCATTCTCGCACCATCATATGTGCCACACTAGACTTGCGACTTAAAGCATCTGCTACTCTATTGGCCTTACCCGGATGATACAGGATGTCGCAATCATAGTCTTTCAGTAGTTCCATCCACCTTCTCTGCCTCATGTTCAGCTCTTTCTGCGAAAATAGGTACTTGAGGCTCTGATGGTCCGTGTAGATTTGAAACTTTTCTCCACAAAGATAATGCCTCCAGATCTTAAGGGCAAATACTATCGCAGCCAACTCTAAATCATGCGTCGGATAATTCATCTCATGAGGTCTCAACTGCCTCGACGCATACGCCACCACTTTCCCATGCTGCATCAACACACAACCTAGCCCTCTCAATGAAGCATCACTGTATACCTCGAATCCTCCTGATCCGGATGGAATAGTCAACACTGGAGCTGTCGTAAGTCTGTGCTTCAACTCCTGAAAACCTTTCTCACACTTGTCATCCCATTCGAACTTAGATTCCTTCTTTAACAATCTGGTCAAGGGCATGGCTATGGATGAGAATCCTTCCACAAACCGTCTGTAATAGCCAGCAAGTCCAAGGAAACTTCGGATCTCGGTCACTGAGGTCGGTCTCGGCCAATTAGTCACGGCCTCTATCTTGGTCGGGTCTACTGATATCCCTTCTCCCGACACTATATGTCCAAGGAAAGCTACTCGACTGAGCCAAAACTCACACTTGCTGAACTTGGCGTAGAGTGCATGCTCTCTTAACGTCCGTAACACCTCGGTCAAGTGCACCTCATGCTCTTCAGGACTCTTAGAATATACCAATATGTCGTCGATGAAGACAATCACTGACTGATCCAAAAATTCCTTAAACACTCTGTTCATTAGATCCATGAAAGCTGCAGGAGCATTCGTCAGTCCAAAGGGCATAACTGTAAACTCATAGTGCCCATACCTCGTCCTGAAGGCTGTCTTAGGTATATCCTCCTTCTTGATTCTTAACTGGTGATATCCTGTCCGTAGGTCAATCTTGGAGAATACCGACGCTCCCTGCAACTGATCAAACAAATCGTCGATCCTAGGCAGTGGGTACTTGTTCTTTACTGTTACCTGGTTCAGCTGCCTGTAGTCGATACACAATCTCAGGGTTCCGTCTTTCTTTTTCACAAACAGCACAGGCGCTCCCCATGGAGACGCGCTCGGACGAATGAAACCCTTGTCCAATAACTCCTGCATCTGGACTTTCAACTCCTTTAACTCAGGCAATGACATCCGATATGGGGCTTTTGAAATCGGCTCTGTACCCGGGGCTAGCTCAATTACAAACTCAACTTCCCGCTCAGGTGGTAAGCCTGGCAATTCCTGTGGAAATACTTCTGGAAAGTTGCATACTACCGGGATATCTTCTAACTGAAGCTCTGGTACAGTGGGATCCACTACATTGACCAGGTATCCTTCACATCCTTCGTTCAACAACTCATTCACTTCCAGTGAAGAGATCCAAGGAATCGATGTTCCTCCTCGACTTCCTTGAAATTCAAACCTAGGTTGTCCAATTGGATTGAACTGGATCGTTTTACTATCACAATCCACTACAGCCTTCTGCTGCACTAACCAGTCCATCCCAACAATAACATCAAAATCGAACATGGCCAACACTGCCAAGTCGATACGACCTTCCACACCACCAATTACTATCTTACATGCAGGCCATCCAAAGGAGACTATCATCCTATCATTCAACGGAGTAGATACGCATAACACAGTCTCAAGCAAAATAGGCTCAAACCCAACCAATCTAATAAACTGTTCTGACACAAAAGAATGGGTTGCCCCCGGATCAAACAAAGCATAGGCTGCATGGTCTCCCAAAGAAATCGTACCTGTGACCACCCCTGGCGCTTTCTCCGCATCCTTGCGCGCCATAGCATACACCCTTCCTTGGGCTGGTGGTCGTCCTGGGTTAGTCGCTGGGGGATGTCCACCCTGATTCCCCATCCTAGGCGGTTGAACTGGTGCTTGCGATCCCGCTGGACGCATCTGAGGACACGACCTAATCTGGTGGTCAAAACTCCCACACCTGAAACATGCTCCGAACCTACTCGGAGGCGGGTTAGGCTTCCCAATGTTTCTCCTCGCAGATGGAACGAACCGTCTATTCCCAGTCATTGGCCTCTTTCCCAACCTGCGATTGTCTCTATTAGGCATAAACCGTGATCCTGAAGCGGCGGCCCTCTCTTGCTGATCTCTTTCTATGATCTGAGCCCTCTCGTACATCTCACCGTAGTCTTTCAGGTTATGAGATAGAATCTGGCTCCTGAGGTCTGGTTTCAATCCATCTGAGCGCTAACTCTGCATCGCCCCTACCAGTGAACTTGGGCGGCTTAAGCTTCAGAAATTGCTCAACTAGATAGGGCATCTGTCTCGGTACAACTGGTTGTGCCTCTTCTGCCTGGTTACCCCCATTACCAGCTATCGCTGCGGCTTCGGCTGCCTGAGCATACGCGGCTGCCCTCTCCTGAGCCTGTAAACCCATGATATGACCTATCTCGCGAAGGGTCTCCATAACTTCCTCCATTCTGGGGTCCCTGGCCTCTCTGGGCTCGGCTCTCGGTGGTTCTTGCGGTTCCTTTCCTCTTCGGCGACTCATCTCTCGCTAAGCTGGCTACTCAACTACCTGCTATAACCCCACTCAGGAGTCAAAGACTTAAACCATACTAACCCAGTCTAAGTCCTAGGCAGGTATCAACAATAGCCAAACAATCACATGCGGTCTAACACTGAGCACAATACATCACCCAAGGGAACATGTGTACTCACCTCAGGTCCTGACGCGCCTGCACCTTCGGGGTTGAATCACTTACACAATCAATCAATCAAACAAACACGATTAAGAGACACACCTAGCACACGAGGACACCTAGTTGGCTACCCTTGGTCATCGCTCCTTATCACTCCAGGCTTCGACCGTATGGATAGAGCTGACCTTGCTCTGATACCAATTCAAACGGGGATGTCACGCCCCGAACCCAACTACCCATCGGAACGCAAGCATCCCCTTATCTCTTCGGTCGATCATAGTGCGACGTCCCCAGGAGACATCGCCGACCCAACAATAACAACAGAGTATAAAAAAACACATGCGGAAGCAAATACAACCCTGACAAATAAAGATGAACAAGGAAGCCAGACAATCACAATATCAACAGGTAAAACCTCATGCTCATATATATATCAACAAACTGTTTATACAAGGATCATAGATACAAATACACTACAGTCCGATCACTATGGGTCTAGGTCAAGGTCACATCAAAGTCTAAAGGCCACTAATCCAAAAAGTGTCGGTGGCCGGGTGAGTAGGTCAGTACTAAGGATCACTATAACAAAAAGGTAGGGATCCCTATCGTCAACCAGCTAGTCTAGGGCTCAAAGTCTGGGTCGCTGGAATCATCGGGCTCGACTGAAGACTCAGCTGACTCCTCTGAAGAGCTGCGATCCGGCTCAGGCTCATCCACGTCCATGCCAGGGTCCTCCTGATCATCCTGACCCTCCTGATCTCCCCAGTAATCTGCTAGGAGAGCGTCAGCCTCAGCATCTGAGTCAAAGTCGTCCTCCAAGTCCACCTCTGCGGCTGCATCCTCGACGTCATCTATATCTACGTCCTCGCCTACCTCATCGACCTCACCATCACCATCATCCTGCTCCATCGCCTCTGGCTCGGGATCGTCCTCCTCCTCATCCATAGGCTCCGGCTCTGGGTCATCGTACCAAACTCCGGGACCTGGCTGGGCATCGACGGTCGGCGGAACGCCAGGTGGAGGCGCATCGACCACCTCGCCATCGGCAATCACTGGCTCTAACTCGCCATCAACGCCTACTGGAATATCAAAGGTACGGATGGGTCGACTGAGGGTACCGTCCTCCGCCCTACGACACCATGCTATATACTCTTGTTTCTTGTGCTCCTCCTCACCCGTGTTAATATACAGAACTGACCTAAACCTCACATGCATCTCGCCATTCCCAGCTGGGAAATGCTCCTCGGACTGCAATATCTGCTTGGGAATCCCAAAAAGTGGAGGCGGATCCTGCATCCTAGGGGGTAGGCTCTGAAATGATCGGTTTTACACAACCGTGAGACTAGCTCAGTGAATCAAATACCTAAACCTAGGCTAGGCTAAAGTGTGTCTCTTAACAGATCAAAATCAAACATTCAAGCCAACAGTCATAAAACTAGATATGATTCAACGTGATTCAACCCCTGCAAGTTAGTACAATTCACATATATATATACACCACATACGTGTACATACGGGCAGGCGTACACCACACACGCGTGCTCATCTTCTTTAAATGGTTTAAACCACTCAATCATCGCATTCCACACGAATGCCTCATGCAATCACATGCTGACAATTCTCACCACAATACAGCATGATTCACAATTCGCACAATGCAACGTTCAGCTCATTCTTAATCTCACGACCCACAATAGGGCCCGACCCGAAGGCCACAACACTTCATGGCCAGCGTATATAATACGCCCCCGGCCCGGTGTCTTCTAGCCTGCTACAAAGTGCTTGAGGCGCAACACCGCTCACCTACGAACCAGAGCCTGCTACAAAGTGCATGAGGATGGTCGTCTTCCGGTCTAACCGGGCATCGTCCTGCTACAAAGTGCATGAGGACGGAACTCGACCCGTAGGCCACGACCCGTAGGCCATAAGTGATCACACGTATAAATTTTATCTTAGCCCAATCCACTCTTTTCAGGGCATGTACCGTGATCACACACAATGCAATGTCACACCGCACAATCGTACAATGCCAATTCATATCTCAATCTCGACATACCAAGTGCGCGACATGCATTTTCACATCAATGAATACAATGCTACAACAGTTACGAACATTCACAACCAATGGACACATTCTAGCATTTGTATTCTATCAAGTGCAATTCGGCCAAATTGAAACCCTAACTCCAAACATAGCCAAAACGCATACAAAACACTCCAATTAAGCCCCCAATGATCAGCCAAGACCCCACTAAAACATATAAGGCATAAACATAGCTTAATCTTGCAAAACAAGCCCATTTAGCACCAAAAACACCATTTCTAGTACCACCACTCAAGGGCTCCGAATTTCACTCATCATGGACAGCAACCACACCCACCTAAATCAGCCATACTTTTTGCCTTAAATCACCCTCAACAACATTTCTAACTCAGCCATTAACCACACAATCATCAACAACACTAATCTAGTCCAAAACTCCACAAATCAACCTAACTAAACACAATCAAGCCTAATCTAAGTTTAGGCATACGACTCACGTTTCGGTGCACCACTCGGGGAAAGATGATGATCATCTACTCGCGACTCGACGACGGTGGCGGCTCACGGCGTGGTCCGGCTCTCACGGCCACGGCGGCTTGGTGGCTGATTTGGGTGTCCGAAGGGGAGTGGAGACGGCGGCTTGGGGACGGCGACTTGGGCTGGTCCCCACGGCTCACGGCGGCTTGGTGGTGGTGGCCGAATGGAGCGTCCAAGGGCTGGTCGGCCAAGGGGAAGGGAGGCGCGGCTGAGGCGGCGGCGTGGGGCTGACTTGGCCCTCCACGGCGGTCCTTGCCGTGACCCACGACTCCGGCGTGGCTGAAGAAGGCAACGATGGGGGCTGGTTCGGTGATGATGATGAAGAACGATGAAGAGGAAATGGAGAGGAGAGAGTGACCGAATGGTGAGGGAGGGATGGTGTGCGTGAGAAGAGGAGAGAGAGAGAAGATTATCCACACATGGGTCAAAGGCTGGTCAACTAATCCTTAGTGGAATCCACTTGTCAACATCCTAGCTCATGTGACCACTTTGCCCCTTCATCAAATGGCTCACACTCATTCAAGACAATTATTGAGGGGCAATATGGACTTTTAGCCCCTAACCAACCCTTAACCCCTCTAGTTAACTTAACCAACCTTGGTTTAGACCAATTTAATTAATCAAATTCGGAATTAAGCCTAAATAGTCCAAGGGCAATTCCGTCTTTTTGCCGTTCCGAACCAAAATTCCATTTTTCGCACCCACGCGTCCCACGTATGTGTGGCCAACATTTTCTGGCGTCAGAATCTTAAAATTAGTCCGTCGGGTCCCCGAAATCCGACACTGAACTCTGGGCTCAATTCCGTGAACAACTCTCTCTCAATTTCAATTTTTCTGAAACTCTCACTAACAGGCGGCTGTTTAGGCATACGCGTATCGACTTAGGGCTGTCCGAGTCTCAATGGTTCCGATCATCGAGAGAAAGAGGGTTTATTACTAATCCCGGGGTCACGATCATTTGGTTCGAGTTCAGGATTGGTTGACCACGAGCACGTTTGGTTAAGCAGAACCACCCGCGATCCCAATTGTGCATCGTTGGCCTTGGCCAACCATTTCCATCACTTTTCCTAAGATCGGCCCCTCACTGGTTCACAATATTCCCTCACTCTCTCTCAAATCGGTTCTCGAGTCGCGACTGAGACCCTGGTCCACGTACTAGTGTCCTAGTTAGCCATTCCTCATGGTTAGTATCCCAAGAGTGATCAGCTCTGGGCGAGTCGTACTCAAATGAAATGAGAAATAACATTCATTTTATTAATCCCAGAAATTACATCGAAATTCGGGCTGTTACATCCCAGTCCTCTTAATGACGCATTACTATAAACCTCAAATCCTCCTGGTCCAGAGGGAATAGTCAAGATCAAGGCAGTTGTCAGCCTATGCTTCAACTCCTGACAACTCCTTCTACATTTTTCATCTCATTTAAACTTGATTTCTTTCTTAAACAACCGCATCAATGGCGTGGCTATCGATGAGAATCCTTCTACCAAATGTCGATAATAATCAATCAAGCCTAGGAAACCTCGAACTCGCCATCATTGATACTGATCTTAGCCAATTAGTCATTGCCTCAATCCTCGGCAGTAGTTAATTATTCTTAATCATCTCCTGATTCAACTGCCTGTAATCGTTATACAACCTCAATGTCTCGTCCTTCTTTCTTCAAACAGCACCGATGCTCCCCATGGAGACACACTAGGGTGAATGAACTCTTGCCCAGCAGTTCGTGCATTTGGACTTTTAATCCTTTCAATTCTGACAATGACATCATATAGGGCGGCTTTGAGGTAAACTCGATAACAAACTCTGCTCCTCTTTTTTATGGCAATCCCGACAATTCCTGAGCACATCATTGTCATGTCCTTTAGCCGTACCTCCTCTATCGTCGAATCAATTGCACTTGCTAAGTATTCTTGACAACCATCATTCAACAATTTGGTTGCTTCCATTGGTAGAACTCGAGGGATGGAGGTTCCTCCTCGACTCCCCACTAACTCGAATTTAGGGTGTCCAGCTGGACTATATTGAATCATCCATTCACAGCAATCCATCACGGCATTTTGGTTGACTAATCAATTCATGCCCACCATTACATCAGCAGCACACAAAGGCAGAACCATTAGGTCTTTCCTTTCTTCTCTATCACCAATCGCGAAAGTGGCAGTCCTTTCTATCACATCATGATCAATTGTTTGGCCTGCCCGCAAGTCCCATTATAGACCTTCAGATTCAGTGGTATCGTCTGACTACGGAGGTCTGGCTTCAATCCATTACGGAACCTCCAGGTCCTATCCAATGGGTCCTTCATTATTTTTCGGAGGAACCTGGATAACCTAGCAACCTTAGCTTCATACAAGTCCATTGTCATCTGTCTTAGATGGAACCTCACAAACTCAGTCAACTTTCACTCTCGTGCCCACTGGGGTAACACTTGCCTCTGAAGGCCTCAACAAACACGATCCAAATTTGAGCGGTACTAGCAGGAAACACTCTTCCTCTGGTGGCTTTCTAGTAATCATTTGGATTTCCCTGCAACTAGTATACTGCTAAAATCTTATTTTCCCCATCCATGCACCCCAATACCTCAAAAGTCTTTTCCAATTCCTCTATCGAAAGTGACGTAACCTTACGGTCACCTTTTTCCATTAGACTTAAGAGTTTCAATCTCAGAAACTATTCAACCACTGATACCTCTATCTATTCGCGTTTCCTTGACCTCGGCCAGGGTTTTCATTTTCACCAATAACAGCAACTGCAGCAATCTCAACAGTCTGGACTTTAGTGGCAACTCGCTCTTGAGCCTATGTACCCATAAGATCACCAAATTTTCCTTAAGTCCTCACAACCCTGATTACTTGCAGGTTCATTACTGCTTGGTTCTCAGGACTTGGCCTCTTATACTAGACCTTTATCTCTCAAGCTCATCCTATCTGGGTTCTCGGGCCCCTTGGTCTACTGCATCAGACTGTCCTTGAATTTCTTTTTCTCTTTCTCATCCTTACAGTTCTTCGCTACTCACCTATCTGCTATAATTCCCTTAGGGCCATCAATACCACTCCCAAACCAGCCAATCAATCCATTAAACTCACCACAAATAGCCATTATAATCCACAGGTTGTTAATTATTCCTAAGATGTGCTAATTGAACACTAAACACCCTAATCCCATCTAAACGTGCATAACTCGCCTAATTAGGGATTAGAGAGTATTACTCACAGATTCCTAAATCGGGACGATGAGGAACGGCGGCCGATCATCGGTAAAAGGTGAGATCAGCAGCGGCGTTCCCGATAGCGGCGCAGCTAGATCGGTGTTCCTTGGTCGGGAGGGAGAGAGAACGAGAGAGGGGGAGAGCGGATGGGATGGTGATGGTGACGATAGCACAACAGAGCAGCGGCATGGCGGCGTCCCGGCGACAAGTGGCTCCAGCGTCCACGGCGGTCTCACGGTCGAGAGGGAGAGATCACCGACGGAGAGGAAGAGCTGATCGTGGGAGGGCTGGCCTAATGAGGGAGCGAGGAGAGAGAATTGGGTCAAGGCTTGTCAAATATGGGGGGGTAGTGGAGGACACTTGTAAAAATCCAAGCCCCTTGACCAAAATACCCCTAATCTAATGACCCTTGTTGTCACGCCCCGAACCCAACTTACCCATCGGAACGCGAGCATCCCCTTACACTCCGGTCGATCATAGTGCGACGTCCCCAGGAGACCTCGCCGACCCAACAACAATCAGAGTATAAAACACACATGCGGAAGCAGATTACAAACCCTGACAAATAAAGATGAGCAAGGAAGCCAAACAATCAAAATATCATCAGGTAAAACCTCATTCTCATATATATATATATATATATATATATATATATATATATATATATATAAACTGTTTACACAAGGAACGCAGATACATGTACAGTCATATCCACTACAGGTCTAGGTCAAGGTCAAGCTAGCATCGTAGTCAAAAGGCCACTAATCCAAAAAGTGTCGGTGGCCGGGTGAGTAGGTCTGTACTAAGGATCACTATAACAAAAAGGTAGGGATCCCTATCGTCGACCAACTAGTCTAAGGCTCATAGTCTGGGTCGCTGGAATCGTCGGGCTCATCATAAGACTCAGCTGACTCCTCTGAAGAGCTGCGATCCGGCTCTGGCTCATCCACGTCCATGTCGGGGTCCTCCTGATCAGCCTGACCCTCCTGAACTCCCCAGTAGTCTGCTAAGAGAGCGTCAGCCTCAGCATCGGAGTCAAAGTCGTCCTCAAAGTCTACATCTTCGGCTGCATCCTCGACGGCATCTATGTCTACATCCTCGCCTACCTCATCGACCTCACCATTCTCATCATCCTGCTCCATCGCCTCTGGCTCGGGGTCGTCCTCATCCTCATCCATAGGCTCCGGCTCTAGGTCATCATACCAAACTCCGGGGCCTGGCTGGGCCTCGACGGTTGGCGGAGCGCCAGGTGGAGAAGCATCGACCACCTCGCCATCGGCAATCACTGGCTCCAACTCGCCATCAGCGTCTACTGGAATGTCAAAGGTACGGATAGGTCGACTGAGGGTCCCGTCCGCTGCCCTACGACACCATGCGATGTACTCTCGCTTCTGATGCTCATCCTCACCCACATTAACGTAGAGAACTGACCTAAACCTCACATGCATCTCGTCATTTCCAGCTGGGAAATGCTCCTCAGACTGTAATATCTGCCTAGGAATCCCAAAAAGTGGAGGCGGCTCCGGCATCCTAGGGGGTAGGTTCTGAAATGTTCGGTTTTACAACAACCGTGAGACTAGCTCAGTGAATCAAATACCTAAACCTAAGCTAGGCTAAAGTGTGTCTCTTAACGGATCAAAATCAAGCATTCAAGCCAACAAACATAAAACTCAATATGTTTCAACGTGATTCAACCCCTGCAAGTTAGTGCAATTCAACATATATATATACACCCACATACGTGTACATACGGTCAGGCGTACTTCACACACGCGTGCTCATATTCTTTAAATGGTTCAAATCACTCAATCACCGCATCCCACACGAATGCCTCATGCAGTCACATGCTAACAATTCTCACAATCTCATCACAATACTGCATGATTCGCAATTCACATAATGCAACGATCAGTTCATTCTTAATCTCACGACCCACAATAGGGCCCGACCCGAAGGCCACAACACTTCATGGCCAGCGTATATACTACGCCCCCGGCCCGGTGTCTTCTAGCCTGCTACAAAGTGCCTGAGGCGCAACACCGCTCACCTACGAACCAGAGCCTGCTACAAAGTGCATGAGGATGGTCGTCTTCCGGTCTAACCGGGCATCGTCCTGCTACAAAGTGCATGAGGACGGAACTCGACCCGTAGGCCACGACCCGAAGGCCTTAAGTGATCACACATATCAATTTTATCTTAGCCCAATCCACTCATTTCAGGGCGTTTACCGTGATCACACAATGCAATGTCACACCCGCACAATCACATAATGTCATCTCAAATCTCAATCTCGACATACCATGTGCGTGACATGCATTTTCATATCAATGAACACAAAGGCCACAACAATTACCAACATTTACAAACAATGGACATATTCTAGCATTTGTATCCTAACACATGCAATTCGGCCATGACTAAACCCCAACTTTAAACATAGCCAAAACACACTCAAAACACTCCATTTAGCCTCCAACAATTCAGCCAAGACCCCACTCAAATATAATAGACATATACTTAGTTTAATCTTGCAAATCAAGCCTATTTAGCCCTCAAATCACCATTTCTAGCACAACCACCCAAGGGCTCCGAATTTGGCTCACCATAGACAGCAATCAAATCCTCACTAATCAGCCATAAGTCCACCTCAAATCAACCCTCAACCACATCCTTAATTCAGCCAATAACTACACAACCACAACAAAACACTAAACTAGCTTAAACTCCACAAATCCATCTAATGAACCCAACTAAACACAATTAAGCCTAAACTAAGTTTAGGTATAAAACTCACGTCGGGGTGGACGATTCGCGGAAGGAACAAGTACATCCCACTCACGGCTCGACAACGGCGGTGGCTCGGCGTGGCTCACGGCCAACGGCGGCTTGGGGGCTGGTCCGGCTCTCTACGGCGGCCCCCTTGCCGTGACCAAAAGCTCCGGCGAGCTGCTGAGGATGGGCGGCGACGGTGGCTGGTTCCGGCGGAGATGGAGAGGGAACGAAGGGGAGGAGACGGTGGAGAGGGATGGCCGAACGTGAGGGGGAGGAGTGAGCTGCGAAAATGGAGAAGAGAGAGAGAGGAAAACAAGACCAAAATTGGTCAAAGGTAGTCACTTCAACCTTTAGTGGAAGACAAGTGTCAACATTTAAGCTCACTTGACCATTTTACCCCTTCATCCAATGGCTTAGATTCACTCCATTCAATTATTGAGGGGCAATCTTGTCATTAGTCCTTAACCAACCCCTAACCACTCTAGTTACCTTAACCAACCTTGGTTAAACCAAATTAATTCCCCAAAATTCGGAATTATGCTTACTTAATCCAAGGGTAATTCCGTCCTTTTTCCATTCCGAACCGAAATTCCATTTTTCGCACCCATGCGTTCCATGTATGCGTGGCCAACATATTCTGGCGTCAGAATCTTAAAATTAGTCCGTCGAGTCCCCGAAATCCGACATCGAAATCTGGGTTCAATTCCGTGAACAACTCTCTCTCAATTTCAATTTTTCTGAAACTCTCACTAACAGGCGGCTGTTTAGGAATACACGTATCGACTTAGGGCTGTCCGAGTCTCAATGGTTCCGATCATCGAGAGAAAGAGGGTTTATTACTAATCCCGGGGTCACGATCATTTGGCTCGAGTTCAGGATTGGTTGGCCACGAGCACGTTTGGTTAAGCAGAATCACCTGCGATCCCAATTGTGCATCGTTGGCCTTGGCCATACCATTTCCATCACTTTTCCTAAGATCGGCCCTTCACTGGTTCACAATATTCCCTCATTCTTTCTCAAATCGGCTCCCGAGTCATGACTAAGTCCCTGGTCCACGTACTAGCGTCCTAGTTAGCCATTCCCCATGGTTAGTATCCCAAGAGTGATCAGCTCTGGGCGAGTCGTACTCAAATGAAATGAGAAATAACATTCATTTTATTAATCCCAGAAATTACATCGAAATTCGGGCTGTTACACTTGTTTGATCTCATCCAATAATGCAAGGGTAAAATGGTCCTTAGGCCCAATAATTGAGCTAAAATTCCAATTTAATTAATTCCAAATTTCCAGTCCAAATTTCGGAATACCCAGCACAGGGTCCAGGGGCAAAATGGTAATTTTTCCGTCCTGGGCCGAAATTCCATTTTTCGACCATACCAATCCCAAATGGGTGTGGCCAACATATTATGGCGTTGGATTTGCAAAAATAGTCGCACAATCCCTCGAAAATTGACATCGAAGTCTGGGTCCAATTTTGTGACCAAAACTCGCTCAATTTCAAATTTCAGGGTCTCTGACTAACGGGCAGCTATTTAGGGGTTACACGTATCGACCTAGGGTTATCCGAATCATGACGATTCCGATCATAGAGAGAGAGAGAGAGAGAGAGAGAGAGAGAGAGAGGAATTATCACTCGTTCTAGAGGTCACGATCGTTCGGGTTAAGTTTGGGATTTGTTCATCATGCGTACTCTTGGTAGTGCGGAATTACCCGCGATCTGATCGTACGTCATTGGTCAAACTAAATCCGTCACCCTCCTAGGATCGGCCCACATTGGCCCAAAATATTTCCTCGTCGTTTCTCGGAATCGGTGTCCAATTCGCGATCAGGTCCCTTGGCCCACGTACCATTTTCCTAGTTAGCCATTTCTTATTGATTAGTATCCCGTGAAGGATCCGTTCCAAGCGAGACTCACTAGAATTTAATTGAGGAATATTATCAATATCATTGATCCTGAAAATGATTCGAAATTCAGGATGTTACACTCCACACGTACCACATGGCCACACATACACACGGTCACACACAATTTCACATTCCACACACGTATCTTGAATGCACATCCTTGTTGTACAAACACACCACACAACCACACATGCTTGACACGCGAATTCATTACACAATCACACACCCCCCCACACACACACGGCACACATGACCACACATACATAGCTCGAAACACATTCCAAACTAGCCAAGGATCACAAGCCATACAATCGTTTAAATAAACCCATTCAAGCCATAAAACTATCGATAAAACGCTCAATTCAGTTCAGATCATTCCGCATTACCACAGCCTTATCCAAGCCTCGTAAACCTCCCAAATTCCTCCCATAAATCAGTCTACATCAACCATTAACTAGCCTCTTCCTCACATGCCTCAAACAACCCCTAAACTACCAAAACCGAGTCCTAAACGTGTCTAATAATACTCGAGGTCCTAAGGAGGGTTTGGAGGAGTCACTTACTTTAGAAAGGCATGACAAACAAGCTGGATAAGGGGATGGAACGGGCGGCGATCGGGCGACTGGGGGTGGCGGTCAGGTCGTATGGACCAGGGGAGGACTGCCAGGGGTGGGTCGATGGTGACTGAACAGAATAAGGGGGCGAACAGGGAGAGAGAGACAGGCGGATGGTGGGCGGTGAGGTGTAGCCAGAAGGGAGAAGCAGCGGCGCGGACAGCGGGAGGGCGGCGACTAGGTAGCGGTGAGCTAGTGGCCGGCCAAGGTGGCTTCACGCATGAGAGAGAGGGGAGAGAGAGAGCTGGTCGGTGGAGGGGTGAGGAGAGAGAGAGAGAGTGAATTATGAGAGAGGAAGAGAGAGAAATAGATATTTAAATTTTACACCCCAATAATTGACTCCAAAACCTCCCCGGAAATTACTAAAATACCCCTTATCTACCCCTCCGATCCAATAACCAAGATTTGATCTTATCCAAAATCCAACAGCCCACGTTCATCCTTATCCAAAAGTCAAAGGGCAAAAGAGTAATTACCTATAGGAGGAAAGGGGCATTCTTGTCCTCTCATTTTCGGCCAAATAGAATAATTTTCAATCCTCCGACTTAATCCAGTCCTCAAAATTCGTTTGCGGTCCTAGGGGCAAAACTGTCATTTTTCCGGTCCTGGATCGAAATCCATTTTTTTACAAAAACCGGTGGCCCTAAGGTTGGCCACACCAAAAACACCATCGGCTGCTAGAAATTGTCATTTTCAAAATTCTCGATTCTCGGGCCCGAATTTCAAGAAATGACTAGAATCGAACAATCACGACTTTAGCTTATCTCTTGCTAATGGATGGCTCATTGGGATTATGCGCTCTCAACCCGTGACCAATACTAAGTCAAATCATGTTTAAGTTTGCTCGAACCAGGGCGACCTCGATAGTCATGTAATTGCGAGGGTCTGTCGCTAGTTCCTTTTAGACACGATCAATCAAATAGATCGGTCTCTGTTGGATCAAAACATTCCCTCGTCAATTCTTATGGTCGAAGGTCGAACCAAGGTCGAGTTCTTTAGTTGTACGAACTCAATCCTGTAATGGCCTTACCCCTAAGATTAGCATCCCGAGAATGCGCGGCTCCGAGTGAGATCTCACTATAAGTGCATTGGCCAAAATATTCATTTCATAAATCCCGCGAAAAGGATCGAAAATTCAGAATGTTACAATTCTTCCCCCCTAATAAAAATTTCTTTCTCGAAATTTACAATTATACTAAGCTATCCAAACAAATGGAGGTGATGACGTCTCATGCCTCTTTTCTCCCACTTCATCCCACCAGGTTTACAATGTTGTGCCTTTACCTGTTGGCACGCCAATCCTAAGAAACCTCAAGTCTCCTTCACTAATATCAGTCTCAGTCACTTAATGACTACCTCAATATTCGCCAAGTCCACTGACATTCCATCTCCCGAAATCCTGTGTCCAAGGAACGCTACTCTGCTACACCCAAAACTCGCACTTACTGAGCTTGGCATAGAGCGCGTGTTCTGTTGAGGTCCATAGATCAATCTTAGAGAACACTAAGACTCCTTATAATCAGTCAACCAGGTTATCAATCCTCGGCAGTGGTTACTTATTCTTAATCATCTCCTGATTCAACTGCTGGTAATCGATACACCACCTCAATGTCTCATCCTTCTTCCTTATAAATAAAACTGGCGCTCCCCATGGAGACGCACTCAGTCGAATGAAATGCTTGTCCGATAATTCCTGCATTTGGACCTTTAATCCTTCCAATTCCGATCACAATATCCTATAAGACGGCTTTGAGATTGGCTCAGTTCTAGGGGCCAACTCGATAACAAACTCTACTTCTCTTTCCGGAGGCAATTTCGTTACTTCCTGAGGAAAACATCGAGAAAGTTGCCCACCATAGCTACATCCTCTAGCCGCATTTCTTCTGGCGTCACATCGACTACACTTGCTAAGTAACCATGACACTCCTCATCTAATAATTTGGTTACTTCTATTGACGAAACCTAAGGGACTGAGGTTCCTCCTCGACTCCCTACAAATTCAAATCTAGGGTGTCTAGCCGAACTAAACTGAATCACCCTGATGCTGTAATCCATTACAGCATTCTATTTGACTAACCAATCCATGTCCACAATCGTATCAAAATCATATATTGTCAAACAGCCAAATCTATCCTGCTTTCTACACCACCAATCACAATTTTGCAGTCTAAGCACCCTAACAACACGCAGATCTTATTCCTCAATGGTGTAGTCACATACACTTACACTTCTAAAAATGGTTTCAATCCAGCCAATTTAACCAATTGAGAAGACATACGAGTGCAACGCCCCTGGATCAATAAAACATATACACATAATTATACAGAGAACCATACTTGTGATTACGTCTGGCACATTCTCAACTCCCTTTCTGTAACAGCCCGAATTTCGATGTAATTTCTGGGATTAATAAAATGAATGTTATTTCTCATTTCATTTGAGTACGACTCGCCCAGAGCTGATCACTCTTGGGATACTAACCATGAGGAATGGCTAACTAGGACACTAGTACGTGGACTAGGGTCTCAGTCGCGACTCGAGAACCGATTTGAGAGAGAGTGAGGGAATATTGTGAACCAGTGAGGGGCCGATCTTAGGAAAAGTGATGGAAATGGTTGGCCAAGGCCAACGATGCACAATTGGGATCGCGGGTGGTTCTGCTTAACCAAACGTGCTCGTGGTCAACCAATCCTGAACTCGAACCAAATGATCGTGACCCCGGGATTAGTAATAAACCCTCTTTCTCTCGATGATCGGAACCATTGAGACTCGGACAGCCCTAAGTCGATACGCGTATGCCTAAACAGCCGCCTGTTAGTGAGAGTTTCAGAAAAATTGAAATTGAGAGAGAGTTGTTCACGGAATTGAGCCCAGAGTTCAGTGTCGGATTTCGGGGACCCGACGGACTAATTTTAAGATTCTGACGCCAGAAAATGTTGGCCACACATACGTGGGACGCGTGGGTGCGAAAAATGGAATTTTGGTTCGGAACGGCAAAAAGACGGAATTGCCCTTGGACTATTTAGGCTTAATTCCGAATTTGATTAATTAAATTGGTCTAAACCAAGGTTGGTTAAGTTAACTAGAGGGGTTAAGGGTTGGTTAGGGGCTAAAAGTCCATATTGCCCCTCAATAATTGTCTTGAATGAGTGTGAGCCATTTGATGAAGGGGCAAAGTGGTCACATGAGCTAGGATGTTGACAAGTGGATTCCACTAAGGATTAGTTGACCAGCCTTTGACCCATGTGTGGATAATCTTCTCTCTCTCTCCTCTTCTCACGCACACCATCCCTCCCTCACCATTCGGTCACTCTCTCCTCTCCATTTCCTCTTCATCGTTCTTCATCATCATCACCGAACCAGCCCCCATCGTTGCCTTCTTCAGCCACGCCGGAGTCGTGGGTCACGGCAAGGACCGCCGTGGAGGGCCAAGTCAGCCCCACGCCGCCGCCTCAGCCGCGCCTCCCTTCCCCTTGGCCGACCAGCCCTTGGACGCTCCATTCGGCCACCACCACCAAGCCGCCGTGAGCCGTGGGGACCAGCCCAAGTCGCCGTCCCCAAGCCGCCGTCTCCACTCCCCTTCGGACACCCAAATCAGCCACCAAGCCGCCGTGGCCGTGAGAGCCGGACCACGCCGTGAGCCGCCACCGTCGTCGAGTCGCGAGTAGATGATCATCATCTTTCCCCGAGTGGTGCACCGAAACGTGAGTCGTATGCCTAAACTTAGATTAGGCTTGATTGTGTTTAGTTAGGTTGATTTGTGGAGTTTTGGACTAGATTAGTGTTGTTGATGATTGTGTGGTTAATGGCTGAGTTAGAAATGTTGTTGAGGGTGATTTAAGGCAAAAAGTATGGCTGATTTAGGTGGGTGTGGTTGCTGTCCATGATGAGTGAAATTCGGAGCCCTTGAGTGGTGGTACTAGAAATGGTGTTTTTGGTGCTAAATGGGCTTGTTTTGCAAGATTAAGCTATGTTTATGCCTTATATGTTTTAGTGGGGTCTTGGCTGATCATTGGGGGCTTAATTGGAGTGTTTTGTATGCGTTTTGGCTATGTTTGGAGTTAGGGTTTCAATTTGGCCGAATTGCACTTGATAGAATACAAATGCTAGAATGTGTCCATTGGTTGTGAATGTTCGTAACTGTTGTAGCATTGTATTCATTGATGTGAAAATGCATGTCGCGCACTTGGTATGTCGAGATTGAGATATGAATTGGCATTGTACGATTGTGCGGTGTGACATTGCATTGTGTGTGATCACGGTACATGCCCTGAAAAGAGTGGATTGGGCTAAGATAAAATTTATACGTGTGATCACTTATGGCCTACGGGTCGTGGCCTACGGGTCGAGTTCCGTCCTCATGCACTTTGTAGCAGGACGATGCCCGGTTAGACCGGAAGACGACCATCCTCATGCACTTTGTAGCAGGCTCTGGTTCGTAGGTGAGCGGTGTTGCGCCTCAGGCACTTTGTAGCAGGCTAGAAGACACCGGGCCGGGGGCGTATTATATACGCTGGCCATGAAGTGTTGTGGCCTTCGGGTCGGGCCCTATTGTGGGTCGTGAGATTAAGAATGAGCTGAACGTTGCATTGTGCGAATTGTGAATCATGCTGTATTGTGGTGAGAATTGTCAGCATGTGATTGCATGAGGCATTCGTGTGGAATGCGATGATTGAGTGGTTTAAACCATTTAAAGAAGATGAGCACGCGTGTGTGGTGTACGCCTGCCCGTATGTACACGTATGTGGTGTATATATATATATATGTGAATTGTACTAACTTGCAGGGGTTGAATCACGTTGAATCATATCTAGTTTTATGACTGTTGGCTTGAATGTTTGATTTTGATCTGTTAAGAGACACACTTTAGCCTAGCCTAGGTTTAGGTATTTGATTCACTGAGCTAGTCTCACGGTTGTGTAAAACCGATCATTTCAGAGCCTACCCCCTAGGATGCAGGATCCGCCTCCACTTTTTGGGATTCCCAGGCAGATATTGCAGTCCGAGGAGCATTTCCCAGCTGGGAATGGTGAGATGCATGTGAGGTTTAGGTCAGTTCTGTATATTAACACGGGTGAGGAGGAGCACAAGAAACAAGAGTATATAGCATGGTGTCGTAGGGCGGAGGACGGTACCCTCAGTCGACCCATCCGTACCTTTGATATTCCAGTAGGCGTTGATGGCGAGTTAGAGCCAGTGATTGCCGATGGCGAGGTGGTCGATGCGCCTCCACCTGGCGTTCCGCCGACCGTCGATGCCCAGCCAGGTCCCGGAGTTTGGTACGATGACCCAGAGCCGGAGCCTATGGATGAGGAGGAGGACGATCCCGAGCCAGAGGCGATGGAGCAGGATGATGGTGATGGTGAGGTCGATGAGGTAGGCGAGGACGTAGATATAGATGACGTCGAGGATGCAGCCGCAGAGGTGGACTTGGAGGACGACTTTGACTCAGATGCTGAGGCTGACGCTCTCCTAGCAGATTACTGGGGAGATCAGGAGGGTCAGGATGATCAGGAGGACCCTGGCATGGACGTGGATGAGCCTGAGCCGGATCGCAGCTCTTCAGAGGAGTCAGCTGAGTCTTCAGTCGAGCCCGATGATTCCAGCGACCCAGACTTTGAGCCCTAGACTAGCTGGTTGACGATAGGGATCCCTACCTTTTTGTTATAGTGATCCTTAGTACTGACCTACTCACCCGGCCACCGACACTTTTTGGATTAGTGGCCTTTAGACTTTGATGTGACCTTGACCTAGACCCATAGTGATCGGACTGTAGTGTTTTTGTATCTATGATCCTTGTATAAACAGTTTGTTGATATATATATGAGCATGAGGTTTTACCTGTTGATATTGTGATTGTCTGGCTTCCTTGTTCATCTTTATTTGTCAGGGTTGTATTTGCTTCCGCATGTGTTTTTTTATACTCTGTTGTTATTGTTGGGTCGGCGATGTCTCCTGGGGACGTCGCACTATGATCGACCGAAGAGATAAGGGGATGCTTGCGTTCCGATGGGTAGTTGGGTTCGGGGCGTGACATCCCCGTTTGAATTGGTATCAGACGTCAAGGTGCTGGCGGTCTACTCGAATTAGCCGGCGGGGCTGTACCAGTCGGATTCCCAATCCGAGGTGTCTGCACTGACGGGGGTGGTCGAACCTGAAGACTCGGGCAATTCCTTATGTGATGTCCCATTCCACCGCACCCAAAACATGCCCCAGTCACACTTGGGCAGGGACCATTCCCATGGTATCTCCCACATCGTCTACAGGCAGAATTAGACGAATATGCTGACTTCCCAATATTCCTTCTTGCCGGAGGGACAAAACGTCGGTTCTCTATCATCGGCCTTTTCCCTTGCTGACGATCGTCCCCGGCTGAGGTATGCTTGTGATCCAGACGCAGCGGCTCTATCCATCATATCCTACTCAATAGCCTGAGCCCTCTCATACAATTCTTCATAAGTCCTCAAATTTACCGATAACAATTGGCTACGAATATCAGCCCTTAGTCCATCCCAAAACCTTTGCATCTTATCCTCATTCTCGACGCAAATTTAGATAGCTTGGCAAATTCTGCATCATATTAATCCACGGTCATTTGGTTCTGCTGTAACCTAAGAAAGCTGTCGTCTTTCTTTATCGGGCACTTACCGAGAAGTACTTCTCATTAAAAGCCTGAATGAAGGCCGTCCAATTCTGATCCACACCTGCTAGGAACACTTGGCCTTGCGTAGCTTTCCATCAGTCGTTCGCATTACCTTGAAGCTGGTACACTGCCAGCGTCACTTTCTCTGCTTCAGTACACCCTAATAAAGCAAAAGCTTTTTCCAACTCCTCAACCCATTTAGAAGCAGCCTCCGGATTCCCTACTCCTTCAAACTTGGGTGGTTTCAATTTTAGAAATTACTCTACTATCTGATGCATCCGTGGGTGGTTTCAATTTTAGAAATTGTTCTACTATTTGATCCATCTGTCGATTCCTATTTCCATTACCAGCATTCTCATTAACTACAGTAGCTGCAGCCTCAGCAGCTTGGGCGGTCGCATTCTCTCGCTCTTGGGCTTGTCTGTCCAACATATTCCCAATCCTCTCTAACACCCTAAGAACTCCTTCCATACGCGGATCTTCCGTGATTGGGATTTGAGAACTCGACGAGCTTCCTGCTCCCACACCTCTCCTACTCATTCTCACGAGCTCACGCTATCGTTCTACTTGCTATAATTCCATACAGGAATTAGAGACCTAGGCCAACTATACTAGTCCAAACCCTAGGCACAAAACTCGACAACTAACGCTCAACACTCAACAGCCAACCATCAAACTAATCACATAACATTAACCAACATCACCAAGCAACCAACAGGGTTCTCATACTCACCTCAAGTCTTGCTGCACCTTCGTCTCAATTAACATCACAATCACAATAAACCACTTAGCAATCACAGGTGCGTATTCACAGGGCATGCATAATCTGTCACGCCCCGAACCCAACTATCCATCGGAACGCGAGCATCCCCTTATCACACCGGTCGATCAGAATGCGACGTCCCCAGGAGACATCGCCGACCCAACAGCAATCAGAGTATAAAAACACATGCGGAAGCAAAAACAACCCTGACAAATAAAGATGAACAAGGAAGCCAAACAATCACAATATCAACAGGTAAAACCTCATGCCCATATATATCAACAAACTGTTTATACAAGGATCATAGATACAAATACACTACAGTCCGATCACTATGGGTCTAGGTCACATCAAAGTCTAAAGGCCACTAATCCAAAAAGTGTCGGTGGCCGGGTGAGTAGGTCTACACTAAGGATCACTAAACAAAAAGGGTAGGGATCCCTATCGTCAACCGACTAGTCTAGGGCTCAAAGTCTGGGTCGCTGGAGTCATCGGGCTCGACTGAAGACTCAGCTGACTCCTCTGAAGAGCTACGATCCGGCTCTGGCTCGTCCACGTCCATGTCGGGGTCCTCCTGATCAGCCTGACCCTCCTGAGCCCCCCAGTAGTCTGCTAAGAGGGCGTCAACCTCAGCTTCAGAGTCAAAGTCGTCCTCCAAGTCCACCTCTGCGGCTGCATCCTCGGCGTCATCTATATCTACGTCATCGCCTACCTCATCAACCTCACCAACATCATCATCCTGCTCCATCGCCTCTGGCTCGGGGTCGTACTCGTCCTCTTCCATAAACTCCGGCTCTAGATCATCATACCAAACTCCAGGGCCTGGCTGGGCCTCAACATCTGGCGGAGCATCAGGTGGAGGCGCATCGACCACCTCGCCATCGGCTATCACCGGCTCTAACTCGCCATCGGCGCCTACTGGAATGTCAAAGGTGCGAATAGGTCGACTGAGGGTACCGTCCTCTGCCCTACGACACCATGCTATGTACTCCTGCTTCTTATGCTCCTGCTCACCCGTGTTAATGTACAACACTGACCTAAACCTCACATGCATCTCACCATTCCCCGCTGGGAAATGCTCCTCGGACTGCAATATCTGCCTGGGAATCCCAAAAAGTGGAGGCGGGTCCTGCATCCTAGGGGGTAGGCTCTGAAATGTTCGGTTTTACACAACCGTGAGACTAGCTCAGTGAATCAAATACCTAAACCTAGGCTAGGCTAAAGTGTGTCTCATCGGACCAAAATCAGTCAAACAAACCAACAACATAAGACTCAAAGTGTATCGATGTGATTCAACCCCTGCAAGTTAGTGCAATTCAATAACATATATATACACTCACATACGTGTACATACGGCAGGCGTTCTGCACACACGCGTGCTCATCTTCATTATATGGTACAAATCGCTCAATCACCGCATTCCACACAAATGCCTCATGCAATTACATACTGACAATTCTCACCACAACACAGCATGATTCACAACTTGCACAATGCAATGCTCAGCTCATTCTTAATCTCACGACCCACAATAGGGCCCGACCCGAAGGCCACAACACTTCATGGCCAGCGTATATAATACGCCCCCGGCCCGGTGTCTTCTAGCCTGCTACAAAGTGCCTGAGGCGCAACACCGCTCACCTACGAACCAGAGCCTGCTACAAAGTGCATGAGGATGGTCGTCTTCCGGTCTAACCGGGCATCGTCCTGCTACAAAGTGCATGAGGACGGAACTCGACCCGAAGGCCACGACCCGAAGGCCTTAAGTGATCACACATCTCAATTTTATCTTAGCCCAATCTACTCATTTCAGGGCGTTTACCGTGATCACACAATGCCATGCCATACTCGCACAATCACATGACGTCATTTCAATTCTCAATCATGACATACAAAGTGCGTGACATGCATTCTCACATCCATAAATACAAATGCCATAATAATTGCCAACAATTACCAACAATAGGCATGTTCTAACATTTATATTCCAATATATATATAATTCGGCCAAATCAGCACCTCATCTTCAATCATGCCCAAAACATACCCAAATCACTCCGTTTAGCATCAATAAACACAACTAAGACCCCACTCAACTATATAAGGTCTATACTTAGCTTAATGAGGCAAATCAAACCTAAACGGACCTCAAATCATCATTTCCAACATAGCCCCTCAATAACTCCGAATTTACTCATCAAGGGCAGCAAGCAAACCCACATCAACCAGCCATTATTTCACCTTAAAACCACCCTTAGCAACATCATACTATCAGCCATTACCCTCATAATCACCCACAAAACACCCAATTTAACTCAACCTCCATTAATCACCCAAACTAAACTAACTAACACAATTAAGACTAAACTAGTTTTAGGTATTTAACTCACGTTGCGGTGCACAACTCGGGGAAAGATGATGATCATCTACTCGCGACTCGGCGACGGCGGCGGTCCGGCTCACTCTCGGCCACGGTGGCTGGTTTGGGCGTCCGAAGGGGGAGGCGCGGCTGATTTGGGGCGTCCAAGAGGTGGCTGAATCGGCGAGGGGAACGGGCTGACCAAGGCGGCTCACGACGGCGCTCCGGCGATCCTTGGCCGTGTCCTACGCTCCGGCGACCGGCTGGGCAAGGCGGCTATGGTGCTGGTTCGGTGATGATGAAGATGAAATGAAGAGAAATGGTGAAGAGGAAGATGATGACCGAATGCAAGAGGGAGGGGGAGAGTGATCGTGAGAGAGGAGAGAGAGAGAGACTTGATCAAATTTTGGTCAAAAAGTGGGTCAAAGCTCCCTTAGTGGAAGACACATGTCATCCTCTTAGCATACTTGCCCAAAATACCCTTCATCCTATGGCCCACATTCATCCAAGATAATTATTGAGGGGCATTATGGACTTTAGCCCCTAACCAACCTCTAACCCCTCTAGTTAACTTAACCCAACCTTGGTTTAATCCAATTTAATTAATCAAATTCGGAATTATGCATAATTAGTCCAAGGGCAATTCCGTCTTTTTGCCGTTCCGAACCAAAATTCCATTTTTCGCACCCATGCGTCCCACGTATGTGTGGCCAACATTTTCTGGCGTCAGAATCTTAAAATTAGTCCGTCGGGTCCCCGAAATCCGACACTGAACTCTGGGCTCAATTCCGTGAACAACTCTCTCTCAATTTCAATTTTTCTGAAACTCTCACTAACAGGCGGCTGTTTAGGCATACGCGTATCGACTTAGGGCTGTCCGAGTCTCAATGATTCCGATCCTTGAGAGAAAGAGGGTTTATTACTAATCCCGGGGTCACGATCATTTGGTTCGAGTTCAGGATTGGTTGGCCACGAGCACGTTTGGTTAAGCAGAACCACCCGCGATCCCAATTGTGCATCGTTGGCCTTGGCCAAACCATTTCCATCACTTTTCCTAAGATCGGCCCCTCACTGGTTCACAATATTCCCTCACTCTCTCTCAAATCGGTCCTCGAGTCGCGACTGAGACCCTGGTCCACGTACTAGTGTCCTAGTTAGCCATTCCTCATGGTTAGTATCCCAAGAGTGATCAGCTCTGGGCGAGTCGTACTCAAATGAAATGAGAAATAACATTCATTTTATTAATCCCAGAAATTACATCGAAATTCGGGCTGTTACAACTTTCCCCCCTTACAAAAATTTCGTCCTCGAAATTTGCACTACTATCCCGTCTAATCGAACAACTGGGGGTGCTGACGCCGCATGGTCTCTTCACTTTCCCAAGTAGCGCCCTCTGTGCCGTGGTGCTCCCATACAACCTTCACCATTGGGATTGTCTTATTCCTGAGCACTCGATCTCTTCGGTCCTCAATCCTGACTGGTCTCTCCACGTACGACACTTTGTCGTCCACGTCTATCTCCTCGTACCTTAGAACGTGGGTCGGATCTGGTTCATACTTTCTCAACATCGACACGTGGAATACATTATGCACCTGTGACAAGTTAGGCGGCAAGGCAAGACGATAGGCCATATCACCAATCTTCTCCAATATCTCAAATGGCCCAACGTACCTGGGACTGAGTTTTCCTTTCTTACCAAACCGGGACAATCCTTTCATCGGCGATACCTTCAAAAATACATGGTCTCCCACTTGAAATTCTAAGGGTCGTCGTCTCCGGTCGGCATAACTTTTCTGACGGCTCTGAGCTGTTCTCAGTCTGTCTCTGATGATCTCAACGGCCTCAACAGTCTGCTGTACTAACTCTGGCCCAGTAATGCTGCGCTCACCAACCTCATCCCAACATACTGGTGTTCTGCACGCTCTACCATACAATGCCTCAAACGGCGCCATCTGAATACTCTGCTGGTAGCTGTTATTGTAGGCAAACTCCACTAAATGCAGTTGTTCTTCCCATTTGCCCTGAAAATCTACGACACAAGCTCTCAGCATATCCTCCAGAGTCTGAATCGTTCTCTCTGATTGGCCATCTGTCTGAGGATGATAAGCCGTGCTGAATTGCAACTTTGTTCCTAAGGCCACTTGCAGACTTTTCCAAAAATTGGCCGTAAATCTCGGATCGCGATCTGACGTAATAGTCACCGGTACTCCATGCAATCGCACTATCTGCCGTACATACAACTCAGCATACCTTTCCAATTCAAGGTCCTTTCGCACTGCCAGAAAATGTGCTGACTTGGTCAGACGATCCACTATCACCCATATAGAATCATTCCCTTTCTGGCTTCGTGGCAGTCCCGTTACAAAATCCATGGTGATATGCTCCCATTTCCACTCTGGGATCTCTAATGGTCTCAACATTCCACCAGGCTTGCAGTGTTGTGCCTTCACTTGTTGGCACGTCAAACACTTAGCCACATGTCTCGCCACATCAGCCTTCATTCCATTCCACCAATAATGTTGCCTTAAGTTCTGGTACATCTTCGTACTACCTGGGTGGATACTGTACTGACTCCGATGAGCTTCACTCAAGATTTCCTCCTTCAGACCTTCATCATCTGGTACACACAACCTTCCTCTGAACCTTAAAGTTCCATCCTCGCTCATCTGGAAGTCCGGCCTCCTTTTAGAAACATCCAATCCAATGATCTTCTGGATTTCTTGGTCCGTAGACTGGAGTTCCTTAATCCTTGCCTGGATCTCGGGTTCAATCCTCAAGGCTGCCATCAAACTGGACATCTGGCTCACTTCGAACTTAAACTCTAAATCCCTGAGCCGTTCCAACAACGTCCATTCTCGCACCATCATATGTGCCATACTAGACTTGCGACTTAAAGCATCTGCTACTCTATTGGCCTTACCCGGATGATACAGGATGTCGCAATCATAGTCTTTCAGTAGTTCCATCCACCTTCTCTGCCTCATGTTCAGCTCTTTCTGCGAAAATAGATACTTGAGGCTCTGATGGTCCGTGTAGATTTGAAACTTTTCTCCACAAAGATAATGCCTCCAGATCTTAAGGGCAAATACTATTGCAGCCAACTCTAAATCGTGCGTCGGATAATTCATCTCATGAGGTCTCAACTGCCTCGACGCATACGCCACCACTTTCCCATGCTGCATCAACACACAACCTAGCCCTCTCAATGAAGCATCACTGTACACCTCGAATCCTCCTGATCCGGATGGAATAGTCAACACTGGAGCTGTCGTAAGTCTGTGCTTCAACTCCTGAAAACTTTTCTCACACTTGTCATCCCATTCGAACTTGGATTCTTTCTTTAACAATCTGGTCAAGGGCATGGCTATGGATGAGAATCCTTCTACAAACCGTCTGTAATAGCCAGCCAGTCCAAGGAAACTTCGGATCTCGGTCACTGAGGTCGGTCTCGGCCAATTAGTCACGGCCTCTATCTTGGTCGGGTCTACTGATATCCCTTCTCCCGACACTATATGTCCAAGGAAAGCTACTCGACTGAGCCAAAATTCACACTTGCTGAACTTGGCGTAGAGCGCATGCTCTCTTAACGTCCGTAGCACCTCAGTCAAGTGTACCTCATGCTCTTCAGGACTCTTAGAATATACCAATATGTCGTCGATGAAGACAATCACTGACTGATCCAAAAATTCCTTAAACACTCTGTTCATTAGATCCATGAAAGCTGCAGGAGCATTCGTCAGTCCAAAGGGCATAACTGTAAACTCATAATGCCCATACCTCGTCCTGAAAGCTGTCTTAGGTATATCTTCCTTCTTGATTCTCAACTGGTGATATCCCGTCCGTAGGTCAATCTTGGAGAATACCGATGCTCCCTGCAACTGATCAAACAAGTCGTCGATCCTAGGCAATGGGTACTTGTTCTTTACTGTCACCTGGTTCAGCTGCCTGTAGTCGATACACAATCTCAGGGTTCCGTCTTTCTTTTTCACAAACAGCACAGGCGCTCCCCATGGAGACGCGCTCGGACGAATGAAACCCTTGTCCAATAACTCCTGCATCTGGACTTTCAACTCCTTTAACTCAGGCAATGACATCCGATATGGGGCTTTTGAGATCGGCTCAGTACCCGGGGCTAGCTCAATTACAAACTCAACTTCCCGCTCAGGTGGTAAGCCTGGCAATTCCTGTGGAAATACTTCTGGAAAGTTGCATACTACCGGGATATCTTCTAACTGAAGCTCTGGTACAGTTGGATCCACTACATTGACCAAATATCCTTCACATCCTTCGTTCAACAACTCATTCACTTCCAGTGAAGAGATCCAAGGAATCGATGTTCCTCCTCGACTTCCTTGAAATTCAAACCTAGGTTGTCCAATTGGATTGAACTGGATCGTTTTACTATCACAATCCACTACAGCCTTCTGCCGCACTAACCAGTCCATCCCAACAATAACATCAAAATCGAACATGGCCAACACTGCCAAGTCGATACGACCTTCCACACCACCAATCACTATCTTACATGCAGGCCATCCAAAAGAGACTATCATTCTATCATTCAACGGGGTAGATACGCATAACACAGTCTCAAGCAAAATAGGCTCAAACCCAACCAATCTAATAAACTGTTCTGACACAAAAGAATGGGTTGCCCCTGGATCGAACAAAGCATAAGCTGCATGGTCTCCCAAAGAAATCGTACCTGTGACCACCCCTGGCGCTTTCTCAGCATCCTTGCGCCCCATAGCATACACCCTTCCTTGGGCTGGTGGTCGTCCTGGGTTAGTCGCTGGGGGATGTCCACCCTGATTCCCCATCCTAGGCGGTTGAGCTGGTGCTTGCGATCCCACTGGACGCATCTGAGGACACGACCTGATCTGGTGGTCAAAACTCCCACACCTGAAACATGCTCCGAACCTACTCGGAGGCGGGTTAGGCTTCCCAATGTTTCTCCTCGCAGATGGAACGAACCGTCTATTCCCAGTCATTGGCCTCTTTCCCAACCTGCGATTGTCTCTGATAGGCATAAACCGTGATCCTGAAGCGGCGGCCCTCTCTTGCTGATCTCTTTCTATGATCTGAGCCCTCTCGTACATTTCACTGTAGTCTTTCAGGTTATGAGATAGAATCTGGCTCCTGAGGTCTGGTTTCAATCCATCTCGAAACCTCCTAGCCTTGTCTCTCGGATTCACCACCAACGTAGGCGCAAACTTAGCCAATCTCGCAAACTCCGCCTCGTATTGGTCCACTGTCATCTGTCCCTGGCGTAATCTCATAAACTCCGACAACTTCTTTTCCTGCGCTACCTCAGAGAAATACTTCTCATAAAAATGTTCAACAAACACAGCCCAAACCAACTCAGTACCTGCAGGAAATACCCTGTCCTTTACTGCATTCCACCAATCATTGGCACCGTCCTGTAACTGATACACTGCTAAGTCTACTCTCTCAGTATCGGTGCACTTCAGTACATTAAACGCCTTTTCCAACTCTTCAACCCATCTGAGCGCTAACTCTGCATCGCCCCTACCAGTGAACTTGGGCGGCTTAAGCTTCAGAAATTGCTCAACTAGATAGGGCATCTGTCTCGGTACCACTGGTTGTGCCTCTTCTGCCTGATTACCCCCATTACCAGCTATCGCTGCGGCTTCGGCTGCCTGAGCATACGCGGCTGCCCTCTCCTGAGCCTGTAAACCCATGATATGACCTATCTCGCGAAGGGTCTCCATAACTTCCTCCATTCTGGGGTCCCTGGCCTCTCTGGGCTCGGCTCTCGGTGGTTCTTGCGGTTCCTTTCCTCTCCGGCGACTCATCTCTCGCTAAGCTGGCTACTCAACTACCTGTTATAACCCCACTCAGGAGTCAAAGACTTAAACCATACTAACCCAGTCTAAGTCCTAGGCAGGTATCAAACAATAGCCAAACAATCACATGCGGTCTAGCACTGAGCACAATACATCACCCAAGGGAATATGTGTACTCACCTCAGGTCCTGACGCGCCTGCACCTTCGGGGTTGAATCACTTACACAATCAATCAATCAAACAAACACGATTAAGAGACACACCTAGCACACGAGGACACCTAGTTGGCTACCCTTGGTCATCGCTCCTTATCACTCCAGGCTTCGACCGTATGGATAGAGCTGACCTTGCTCTGATACCAATTCAAACGGGGATGTCACGCCCCGAACCCAACTATCCATCGGAACGCGAGCATCCCCTTATCACACCGGTCGATCAGAATGCGACGTCCCCAGGAGACATCGCCGACCCAACAGCAATCAGAGTATAAAAACACATGCGGAAGCAAAAACAACCCTGACAAATAAAGATGAACAAGGAAGCCAAACAATCACAATATCAACAGGTAAAACCTCATGCCCATATATATCAACAAACTGTTTATACAAGGATCATAGATACAAATACACTACAGTCCGATCACTATGGGTCTAGGTCACATCAAAGTCTAAAGGCCACTAATCCAAAAAGTGTCGGTGGCCGGGTGAGTAGGTCTACACTAAGGATCACTAAACAAAAAGGGTAGGGATCCCTATCGTCAACCGACTAGTCTAGGGCTCAAAGTCTGGGTCGCTGGAGTCATCGGGCTCGACTGAAGACTCAGCTGACTCCTCTGAAGAGCTACGATCCGGCTCTGGCTCGTCCACGTCCATGTCGGGGTCCTCCTGATCAGCCTGACCCTCCTGAGCCCCCCAGTAGTCTGCTAAGAGGGCGTCAACCTCAGCTTCAGAGTCAAAGTCGTCCTCCAAGTCCACCTCTGCGGCTGCATCCTCGGCGTCATCTATATCTACGTCATCGCCTACCTCATCAACCTCACCAACATCATCATCCTGCTCCATCGCCTCTGGCTCGGGGTCGTACTCGTCCTCTTCCATAAACTCCGGCTCTAGATCATCATACCAAACTCCAGGGCCTGGCTGGGCCTCAACATCTGGCGGAGCATCAGGTGGAGGCGCATCGACCACCTCGCCATCGGCTATCACCGGCTCTAACTCGCCATCGGCGCCTACTGGAATGTCAAAGGTGCGAATAGGTCGACTGAGGGTACCGTCCTCTGCCCTACGACACCATGCTATGTACTCCTGCTTCTTATGCTCCTGCTCACCCGTGTTAATGTACAACACTGACCTAAACCTCACATGCATCTCACCATTCCCCGCTGGGAAATGCTCCTCGGACTGCAATATCTGCCTGGGAATCCCAAAAAGTGGAGGCGGGTCCTGCATCCTAGGGGGTAGGCTCTGAAATGTTCGGTTTTACACAACCGTGAGACTAGCTCAGTGAATCAAATACCTAAACCTAGGCTAGGCTAAAGTGTGTCTCATCGGACCAAAATCAGTCAAACAAACCAACAACATAAGACTCAAAGTGTATCGATGTGATTCAACCCCTGCAAGTTAGTGCAATTCAATAACATATATATACACTCACATACGTGTACATACGGCAGGCGTTCTGCACACACGCGTGCTCATCTTCATTATATGGTACAAATCGCTCAATCACCGCATTCCACACAAATGCCTCATGCAATTACATACTGACAATTCTCACCACAACACAGCATGATTCACAACTTGCACAATGCAATGCTCAGCTCATTCTTAATCTCACGACCCACAATAGGGCCCGACCCGAAGGCCACAACACTTCATGGCCAGCGTATATAATACGCCCCCGGCCCGGTGTCTTCTAGCCTGCTACAAAGTGCCTGAGGCGCAACACCGCTCACCTACGAACCAGAGCCTGCTACAAAGTGCATGAGGATGGTCGTCTTCCGGTCTAACCGGGCATCGTCCTGCTACAAAGTGCATGAGGACGGAACTCGACCCGAAGGCCACGACCCGAAGGCCTTAAGTGATCACACATCTCAATTTTATCTTAGCCCAATCTACTCATTTCAGGGCGTTTACCGTGATCACACAATGCCATGCCATACTCGCACAATCACATGACGTCATTTCAATTCTCAATCATGACATACAAAGTGCGTGACATGCATTCTCACATCCATAAATACAAATGCCATAATAATTGCCAACAATTACCAACAATAGGCATGTTCTAACATTTATATTCCAATATATATAATTCGGCCAAATCAGCACCTCATCTTCAATCATGCCCAAAACATACCCAAATCACTCCGTTTAGCATCAATAAACACAACTAAGACCCCACTCAACTATATAAGGTCTATACTTAGCTTAATGAGGCAAATCAAACCTAAACGGACCTCAAATCATCATTTCCAACATAGCCCCTCAATAACTCCGAATTTACTCATCAAGGGCAGCAAGCAAACCCACATCAACCAGCCATTATTTCACCTTAAAACCACCCTTAGCAACATCATACTATCAGCCATTACCCTCATAATCACCCACAAAACACCCAATTTAACTCAACCTCCATTAATCACCCAAACTAAACTAACTAACACAATTAAGACTAAACTAGTTTTAGGTATTTAACTCACGTTGCGGTGCACAACTCGGGGAAAGATGATGATCATCTACTCGCGACTCGGCGACGGCGGCGGTCCGGCTCACTCTCGGCCACGGTGGCTGGTTTGGGCGTCCGAAGGGGGAGGCGCGGCTGATTTGGGGCGTCCAAGAGGTGGCTGAATCGGCGAGGGGAACGGGCTGACCAAGGCGGCTCACGACGGCGCTCCGGCGATCCTTGGCCGTGTCCTACGCTCCGGCGACCGGCTGGGCAAGGCGGCTATGGTTGTAACAGCCCGAATTTCGATGTAATTTCTGGGATTAATAAAATGAATGTTATTTCTCATTTCATTTGAGTACGACTCGCCCAGAGCTGATCACTCTTGGGATACTAACCATGAGGAATGGCTAACTAGGACACTAGTACGTGGACCAGGGACTTAGTCGCGACTCGGGAGCCGATTTGAGAAAGAATGAGGGAATATTGTGAACCAGTGAAGGGCCGATCTTAGGAAAAGTGATGGAAATGGTATGGCCAAGGCCAACGATGCACAATTGGGATCGCGGGTGGTTCTGCTTAACCAAACGTGCTCGTGGTCAACCAATCCTGAACTCGAACCAAATGATCGTGACCCCGGGATTAGTAATAAACCCTCTTTCTCTCGATGATCGGAACCATTGAGACTCGGACAGCCCTAAGTCGATACGCGTATGCCTAAACAGCCGCCTGTTAGTGAGAGTTTCAGAAAAATTGAAATTGAGAGAGAGTTGTTCACGGAATTGAACCCAGATTTCGGTGTCGGATTTCGGGGGCCCGACGGACTAATTTTAAGATTCTGACGCCAGAATATGTTGGCCACGTACATATAGGACGCATGGGTGCGAAAAATGGAATTTCGGTTCGGAACGGGAAAAAGACGAAATTGCCCTTGGACCATTTAAGTTAATTCCGAATTTGATTAATTAAATTGGCCTAAACCAAGGTTAGTTAAGTTAACTAGAGGGGTTAGAGGTTGGTTAGGGGCTAAAGTCCATAATGCCCCTCAATAATTATCTTGGATGAATTGTGGCCATTTGATGAAGGGGCAAGATGGTCACATGGGCTAAAAAGGTGACAAGTGGAATCCACTAAGGAAATTTTGACCAGCCTTTGACCAAGAATGGATAAACTCTTCTCTCTCTCTCCTCTTTCACGCACACTCTCCCCTCCCTCACTATTCGGTCATCATCTTCTTCTCTTCCCCTTCGTTTCTTTCTTTCGTTCCTCTCTCATCATCACCGAACCAGCCCTCCCTCATCACCGAACCAGCCCACCGTCGCCACCTTGCTCAGCCGGCCGCCGGAGTGAGAGACGCGGCCAAGGACCGCCGTGGGGGACCGGCCAAGCCCAAGCCGCCGTCGCCTCTTCCTCTCTTCCCTTCGGACGCCCAAGCTAGCCACCAAGCCGCCGTGACCGAGAGTGAGCCGGGCCGCCGCCGTCGTCGAGTCGCGAGATAGATGATCGTCATCTTTCCCCGAGTGGTGCACCGCAACGTGAGTTAAATACCTAAAACTAGTTTAGTCTTAATTGTGTTAGTTAGTTTAGTTTGGGTGATTAATGGAGGTTGAGTTAAATTGGGTGTTTTGTGGGTGATTATGAGGGTAATGGCTGATAGTATGATGTTGCTAAGGGTGGTTTTAAGGTGAAATAATGGCTGGTTGATGTGGGTTTGCTTGCTGCCCTTGATGAGTAAATTCGGAGTTCTTGAGGGGTTATGTTGGAAATGATGATTTGAGGTCCGTTTAGGTTTGATTTGCCTCATTAAGCTAAGTATAGACCTTATATAGTTGAGTGGGGTCTTAGTTGTGTTTATTGATGCTAAACGGAGTGATTCGGGTATGTTTTGGGCATGTTTGAAGATGAGGTGCTGATTTGGCCGAATTATATATATTGGAATATAAATGTTAGAACATGCCTATTGTTGGTAATTGTTGACAATTATTATAGCATTTGTATTCATGGATGTGAGAATGCATGTCACGCACTTTTGTATGTCATGATTGAGAATTGGAATGACGTCGCGCATTTTGTATGTCATGATTGAGAATTGAAATGACGTCATGTGATTGTGCGAGTGTGACATTGCATTATGTGTGATCACGGTAAACGCCCTGAATTGAGTGGAATTGGGCTAAGATAAAATTGAGACGTGTGATCACCTAGTGGCCTTCGGGTCGTGGCCTTCGGGTCGTTCCGTCTGTTGCGTTTACGCGAGACGATGCCCGGTGAGACCGGAAGACGACCATCCTCAGGCACTTTGTAGCAGGCTCTGGTTCGTAGGTGAGCGGTGTTGCGCCTCAGGCACTTTGTAGCAGGCTAGAAGACACCGGGCCGGGGGCGTATTATATACGCTGGCCATGAAGTGTTGTGGCCTTCGGGTCGGGCCTTCGGGTCGGTTTCACTATTGGCCTTCGGGTCGGGCCCTATTGTGGGTCGTGAGATTAAGAATAATCTGAACATCGCATTATGTGAATTGCGAATCGTGCAGCATTGTGATGAGATCTTGAGAATAGTGAGCATATGACTGCATGAGACATTCGTGTGGAATGCGGTGATTGAGCGATTTGTACCATATAATGAAGATGAGCACGCGTGTGTGCAGAACGCCTGCCGTATGTACACGTATGTGAGTGTATATATATGTTATTGAATTGCACTAACTTGCAGGGGTTGAATCACGTCGATACACTTTGAGTCTTATGTTGTTGGTTTGATTGACTGATTTTGATTTGTTAAGAGACACACTTTAGCCTAGCCTAGGTTTAGGTATTTGATTCACTGAGCTAGTCTCACGGTTGTGTAAAACCGAACATTTCAGAGCCTACCCCCTAGGATGCAGGACCCGCCTCCACTTTTTGGGATTCCCAGGCAGATATTGCAGTCCGTGGAGCATTTCCCAGCTGGGAATGGCGAGATGCACGTGAGGTTTAGGTCAGTTCTGTATATTAACACGGGTGAGGAGGAGCATAAGAAGCAAGAGTATATAGCATGGTGTCGTAGGGCGGAGGACGGTACCCTCAGTCGACCCATCCGTACCTTTGACATTCCAGTAGGCGTTGATGGCGAGTTAGAGCCGGTGATTGCTGATGGCGAGGTGATCGATGCGCCTCCACCTGGTGTTCCGCCGACTGTCGATGCCCAGCCAGGTCCCGGTGTGTGGTACGATGATCCAGAGCCGGAGCCCATGGATGAGGAGGAGGACGACCCCGAGCCAGACGCAATGGAGCAGGACGATGATGATGGTGAGGTCGAGGAGGTAGGAGATGATGTGGATATAGATGTCGTCGAGGACGTAGCTGCAGAGGTGGACCTTGAGGATGACTTCGACTCCGAGGCAGAGGCTGACGCTCTATTAGCTGACTACTGGGGAGTTCCGGAGGATCAGGCTGATCAGGAGGACCCCGATATGGACGTGGACGAGCCAGTGCCGGTTAGCAGCTCTTCAGAGGAGTCGGCTGAGTCTTCAGTGGAGCCTGATGATTCTAGTGATTCAGATTATGTGCCTTAGATTAGTCGGTTGATGATAGGGATCCCTACCCTTTTTGTTTTAGTGATCCTTAGTGTAGACCTACTCACCCGGCCACCGACACTTTTTGGAGTAGTGGCCTTTGACTTAGATGCTAGTTTGACCTAGACCTGCAGTGGTTATGACTGTTCATGTATCTATGATCCTTGTATAAACAGTTGTTGATATATATATGAGAATGAAGTTTTACCTGAGGATATTGTGATTGACTGGCTTCCTTGTTCATCTTTAATTGTCAGGGTTGTATTTTGTTTCCGCATGTGTTTTTATACTCTGATGTTGTTGTTGGGTCGGCGATGTCTCCTGGGGACGTCGCATTCTGATCGACCGAAGAGATAAGGGGATGCTCGCGTTCCGATGGTTAGTTGGATTCGGGGCGTGACATCCCCGTTTGAATTGGTATCAGAGCAAGGTTAGCTCTGTCCATATGGTCGAAGCCTGGAGTGATAAGGAGCGATGACCAAGGGTAGCCAACTAGGTGTCCTTGTGTGCTAGGTGTGTCTCTTAATCGTGTGTGTTTGATTGATTGATTGTGTAAGTGATTCAACCCCGAAGGTGCAGGCACGTCAGGACCTGAGGTGAGTACACATATTCCCTTGGGTGATGTATTGTGCTCAGTGCTAGACCGCATGTGATTGTTTGGCTATTGTTTGATACCTGCCTAGGACTTAGACTGGGTTAGTATGGTTTAAGTCTTTGACTCCTGAGTGGGGTTATAGCAGGTAGTTGAGTAGCCAGCTTAGCGAGAGATGAGTCGCCGGAGAGGAAAGGAACCGCAAGAACCACCGAGAGCCGAGCCCAGAGAGGCCAGGGACCCCAGAATGGAGGAAGTTATGGAGACCCTTCGTGAGATAGGTCATATCATGGGTTTGCAGGCTCAGGAGAGGGCAGCCGCGTATGCTCAGGCAGCTGAAGCCGCAGCGATAGCTGGTAATGGGGGTAATCAGGCAGAAGAGGCACAACCAGTGGTACCGAGACAGATGCCCTATCTAGTTGAGCAATTTCTGAAGCTTAAGCCGCCCAAGTTCACTGGTAGGGGCGATGCAGAGTTAGCGCTCAGATGGGTTGAAGAGTTAGAAAAGGCGTTTAATGTACTGAAGTGCACCGATACTGAGAGAGTAGACTTAGCAGTGTATCAGTTACAGGACGGTGCCAATGATTGGTGGAATGCAGTAAAGGACAGGGTATTTCCTGCAGGTACTGAGTTGGTTTGGGCTGTGTTTGTTGAACATTTTTATGAGAAGTATTTCTCTGAGGTAGCGCAGGAAAAGAAGTTGTCGGAGTTTATGAGATTACGCCAGGGACAGATGACAGTGGACCAATACGAGGCGGAGTTTGCGAGATTGGCTAAGTTTGCGCCTACGTTGGTGGCGAATCCGAGAGACAAGGCTAGGAGGTTTCGAGATGGATTGAAACCAGACCTCAGGAGCCAGATTTTATCTCATAACCTGAAAGACTACAGTGAAATGTACGAGAGGGCTCAGATCATAGAAAGAGATCAGCAAGAGAGGGCCGCCGCTTCAGGATCACGGTTTATGCCTGTCAGAGACAATCGCAGGTTGGGAAAGAGGCCAATGACTGGGAATAGACGGTTCGTTCCATCTGCGAGGAGAAACATTGGGAAGCCTAACCCGCCTCCGAGTAGGTTCGGAGCATGTTTCAGGTGTGGGAGTTTTGACCACCAGATCAGGTCGTGTCCTCAGATGCGTCCAGTGGGATCGCAAGCACCAGCTCAACCGCCTAGGATGGGGAATCAGGGTGGACATCCCCCAGCGACTAACCCAGGACGACCACCAGCCCAAGGAAGGGTGTATGCTATGGGGCGCAAGGATGCTGAGAAAGCGCCAGGGGTGGTCACAGGTACGATTTCTTTGGGAGACCATGCAGCTTATGCTTTGTTCGATCCAGGGGCAACCCATTCTTTTGTGTCAGAACAGTTTATTAGATTGGTTGGGTTTGAGCCTATTCTGCTTGAGACTGTGTTATGCGTATCTACTCCGTTGAATGATAGGATGATAGTCTCTTTTGGATGGCCTGCATGTAAGATAGTGATTGGTGGTGTGGAAGGTCGTATCGACTTGGCAGTGTTGGCCATGTTTGATTTTGATGTTATTGTTGGGATGGACTGGTTAGTGCAGCAGAAGGCTGTAGTGGATTGTGATAGTAAAACGATCCAGTTCAATCCAATTGGACAACCTAGGTTTGAATTTCAAGGAAGTCGAGGAGGAACATCGATTCCTTGGATCTCTTCACTGGAAGTGAATGAGTTGTTGAACGAAGGATGTGAAGGATATCTGGTCAATGTAGTGGATCCAACTGTACCAGAGCTTCAGTTAGAAGATATCCCGGTAGTATGCAACTTTCCAGAAGTATTTCCACAGGAATTGCCAGGCTTACCACCTGAGCGGGAAGTTGAGTTTGTAATTGAGCTAGCCCCGGGTACAGAGCCGATTTCAAAAGCCCCATATCGGATGTCATTGCCTGAGTTAAAGGAGTTGAAAGTCCAGATGCAGGAGTTATTGGACAAGGGTTTCATTCGTCCGAGCGCGTCTCCATGGGGAGCGCCGGTGCTGTTTGTGAAAAAGAAAGACGGAACCCTGAGATTGTGTATCGACTACAGGCAGCTGAATCAGGTAACAGTAAAGAACAAGTACCCACTGCCTAGGATCGACGATTTGTTTGATCAGTTGCAGGGAGCATCGGTATTCTCCAAGATTGACCTACGGACAGGATATCACCAGTTGAGAATCAAGAAGGAGGATATACCTAAGACAGCCTTCAGGACGAGGTATGGGCACTATGAGTTTACAGTTATGCCCTTTGGACTGACAAATGCTCCTGCAGCTTTCATGGATCTAATGAACAGAGTATTTAAGGAATTTTTGGATCAGTCAGTGATTGTCTTCATCGACGACATATTGGTATATTCTAAGAGTCCTGAAGAGCATGAGGTGCACTTGACCGAGGTGTTACGGACATTAAGAGAGCATGCACTCTACGCCAAGTTCAGCAAGTGTGAATTTTGGCTCAGTCGAGTAGCTTTCCTTGGACATATAGTGTCGGGAGAAGGGATATCAGTAGACCCGACCAAGATAGAGGCCGTGACTAATTGGCCGAGACCGACCTCAGTGACCGAGATCCGAAGTTTCCTTGGACTTGCTGGCTATTACAGACGGTTTGTGGAAGGATTCTCATCCATAGCCATGCCCTTGACCAAATTGTTAAAGAAGGAATCTAAGTTCGAATGGGATGACAAGTGTGAGAAAGGTTTTCAGGAGTTGAAGCACAGACTTACGACAGCTCCAGTGTTGACTATTCCATCCGGATCAGGAGGATTCGAGGTATACAGTGATGCTTCATTGAGAGGGCTAGGTTGTGTGTTGATGCAACATGGGAAAGTGGTGGCGTATGCGTCGAGGCAGTTGAGACCTCATGAGATGAATTATCCGACGCACGATTTAGAGTTGGCTGCGATAGTATTTGCCCTTAAGATCTGGAGGCATTATCTTTGTGGGGAAAAGTTTCAAATCTACACGGACCATCAGAGCCTCAAGTACCTATTTTCGCAGAAAGAGCTGAACATGAGGCAGAGAAGGTGGATGGAACTACTGAAAGACTATGATTGCGACATCCTGTATCATCCGGGTAAGGCCAATAGAGTAGCAGATGCTTTAAGTCGCAAGTCTAGTATGGCACATATGATGGTGCGAGAATGGACGTTGTTGGAACGGCTCAGAGATTCAGAGTTTAAGTTCGAAGTGAGTCAGATGTCCAGTCTGATGGCAGCCTTGAGGATTGAACCAGAGATCCAGGCAAGGATTAAAGAACTCCAGTCTACGGACCAAGAAATCCAGAAGATCATTGGATTGGATGTTTCAAAAAGGAGGCCGGACTTCCAGATGAGCGAGGATGGAACTTTAAGGTTTAGAGGAAGGTTGTGTGTACCAGACGATGAAGGTCTGAAAGAGGAAATCTTGAGTGAAGCTCATCGGAGTCAGTACAGTATCCACCCAGGTAGTACGAAGATGTACCAGAACTTAAGGCAACATTATTGGTGGAATGGAATGAAGGCTGATGTGGCGAGACATGTGGCTAAGTGTTTGACGTGCCAACAAGTGAAGGCACAACACTGCAAGCCTGGTGGAATGTTGAGACCATTAGAGATCCCAGAGTGGAAATGGGAGCATATCACCATGGATTTCGTAACGGGACTGCCACGAAGCCAGAGAGGGAACGACTCTATATGGGTGATAGTGGATCGTCTGACCAAGTCAGCGCATTTTCTGGCAGTGCGAAAGGACCTTGAATTGGAAAGGTATGCTGAGTTGTATGTACGGCAGATAGTGCGATTGCATGGAGTGCCGGTAACTATTACGTCAGATCGCGATCCGAGATTTACGGCCAATTTTTGGAAAAGTCTGCAAGTGGCCTTAGGAACAAAGTTGCAATTCAGCACGGCTTACCATCCACAGACAGATGGCCAATCAGAGAGAACGATTCAGACTCTGGAGGATATGCTGAGAGCTTGTGTCGTAGATTTTCAGGGCAAATGGGAAGAACAGTTGCCTTTAGTGGAGTTTGCCTACAATAACAGCTACCAGCAGAGTATTCAGATGGCGCCATTTGAGGCATTGTATGGTAGAGCGTGCAGAACACCAGTATGTTGGGATGAGGTTGGTGAGCGCAGCATTACTGGGCCAGAGTTAGTACAGCAGACAGTTGAGGCCGTTGAGATCATCAGAGACAGACTGAGAACAGCTCAGAGCCGTCAGAAAAGTTATGCCGACCGGAGACGACGACCCTTAGAATTTCAAGTGGGAGACCATGTATTTTTGAAGGTATCGCCGATGAAAGGATTGTCCCGGTTTGGTAAGAAAGGAAAACTCAGTCCCAGGTACGTTGGGCCATTTGAGATATTGGAGAAGATTGGTGATATGGCCTATCGTCTTGCATTGCCGCCTAACTTGTCGCAGGTGCATAATGTATTTCACGTGTCGATGTTGAGGAAGTATGAACCAGATCCGACCCACGTTCTAAGATACGAGGAGATAGACGTGGACGACAAAGTGTCGTACGTGGAGAGACCAGTCAGGATTGAGGACCGAAGAGATCGAGTGCTCAGGAATAAGACAATCCCAATGGTGAAGGTTGTATGGGAGCACCACGGCACAGAGGGCGCTACTTGGGAAAGTGAAGAGACCATGAGGCGTCAGCACCCCCAGTTGTTTGATTAGACGAGATAGTAGTGCAAATTTCGAGGACGAAATTTTTGTAAGGGGGGAAGGTTGTAACAGCCCGAATTTCGATGTAATTTCTGGGATTAATAAAATGAATGTTATTTCTCATTTCATTTGAGTACGACTCGCCCAGAGCTGATCACTCTTGGGATACTAACCATGAGGAATGGCTAACTAGGACACTAGTACGTGGACCAGGGACTTAGTCGCGACTCGGGAGCCGATTTGAGAAAGAATGAGGGAATATTGTGAACCAGTGAAGGGCCGATCTTAGGAAAAGTGATGGAAATGGTATGGCCAAGGCCAACGATGCACAATTGGGATCGCGGGTGGTTCTGCTTAACCAAACGTGCTCGTGGTCAACCAATCCTGAACTCGAACCAAATGATCGTGACCCCGGGATTAGTAATAAACCCTCTTTCTCTCGATGATCGGAACCATTGAGACTCGGACAGCCCTAAGTCGATACGCGTATGCCTAAACAGCCGCCTGTTAGTGAGAGTTTCAGAAAAATTGAAATTGAGAGAGAGTTGTTCACGGAATTGAACCCAGATTTCGGTGTCGGATTTCGGGGGCCCGACGGACTAATTTTAAGATTCTGACGCCAGAATATGTTGGCCACGTACATATAGGACGCATGGGTGCGAAAAATGGAATTTCGGTTCGGAACGGGAAAAAGACGAAATTGCCCTTGGACCATTTAAGTTAATTCCGAATTTGATTAATTAAATTGGCCTAAACCAAGGTTAGTTAAGTTAACTAGAGGGGTTAGAGGTTGGTTAGGGGCTAAAGTCCATAATGCCCCTCAATAATTATCTTGGATGAATTGTGGCCATTTGATGAAGGGGCAAGATGGTCACATGGGCTAAAAAGGTGACAAGTGGAATCCACTAAGGAAATTTTGACCAGCCTTTGACCAAGAATGGATAAACTCTTCTCTCTCTCTCCTCTTTCACGCACACTCTCCCCTCCCTCACTATTCGGTCATCATCTTCTTCTCTTCCCCTTCGTTTCTTTCTTTCGTTCCTCTCTCATCATCACCGAACCAGCCCTCCCTCATCACCGAACCAGCCCACCGTCGCCACCTTGCTCAGCCGGCCGCCGGAGTGAGAGACGCGGCCAAGGACCGCCGTGGGGGACCGGCCAAGCCCAAGCCGCCGTCGCCTCTTCCTCTCTTCCCTTCGGACGCCCAAGCTAGCCACCAAGCCGCCGTGACCGAGAGTGAGCCGGGCCGCCGCCGTCGTCGAGTCGCGAGATAGATGATCGTCATCTTTCCCCGAGTGGTGCACCGCAACGTGAGTTAAATACCTAAAACTAGTTTAGTCTTAATTGTGTTAGTTAGTTTAGTTTGGGTGATTAATGGAGGTTGAGTTAAATTGGGTGTTTTGTGGGTGATTATGAGGGTAATGGCTGATAGTATGATGTTGCTAAGGGTGGTTTTAAGGTGAAATAATGGCTGGTTGATGTGGGTTTGCTTGCTGCCCTTGATGAGTAAATTCGGAGTTCTTGAGGGGTTATGTTGGAAATGATGATTTGAGGTCCGTTTAGGTTTGATTTGCCTCATTAAGCTAAGTATAGACCTTATATAGTTGAGTGGGGTCTTAGTTGTGTTTATTGATGCTAAACGGAGTGATTCGGGTATGTTTTGGGCATGTTTGAAGATGAGGTGCTGATTTGGCCGAATTATATATATTGGAATATAAATGTTAGAACATGCCTATTGTTGGTAATTGTTGACAATTATTATAGCATTTGTATTCATGGATGTGAGAATGCATGTCACGCACTTTTGTATGTCATGATTGAGAATTGGAATGACGTCGCGCATTTTGTATGTCATGATTGAGAATTGAAATGACGTCATGTGATTGTGCGAGTGTGACATTGCATTATGTGTGATCACGGTAAACGCCCTGAATTGAGTGGAATTGGGCTAAGATAAAATTGAGACGTGTGATCACCTAGTGGCCTTCGGGTCGTGGCCTTCGGGTCGTTCCGTCTGTTGCGTTTACGCGAGACGATGCCCGGTGAGACCGGAAGACGACCATCCTCAGGCACTTTGTAGCAGGCTCTGGTTCGTAGGTGAGCGGTGTTGCGCCTCAGGCACTTTGTAGCAGGCTAGAAGACACCGGGCCGGGGGCGTATTATATACGCTGGCCATGAAGTGTTGTGGCCTTCGGGTCGGGCCTTCGGGTCGGTTTCACTATTGGCCTTCGGGTCGGGCCCTATTGTGGGTCGTGAGATTAAGAATAATCTGAACATCGCATTATGTGAATTGCGAATCGTGCAGCATTGTGATGAGATCTTGAGAATAGTGAGCATATGACTGCATGAGACATTCGTGTGGAATGCGGTGATTGAGCGATTTGTACCATATAATGAAGATGAGCACGCGTGTGTGCAGAACGCCTGCCGTATGTACACGTATGTGAGTGTATATATATGTTATTGAATTGCACTAACTTGCAGGGGTTGAATCACGTCGATACACTTTGAGTCTTATGTTGTTGGTTTGATTGACTGATTTTGATTTGTTAAGAGACACACTTTAGCCTAGCCTAGGTTTAGGTATTTGATTCACTGAGCTAGTCTCACGGTTGTGTAAAACCGAACATTTCAGAGCCTACCCCCTAGGATGCAGGACCCGCCTCCACTTTTTGGGATTCCCAGGCAGATATTGCAGTCCGTGGAGCATTTCCCAGCTGGGAATGGCGAGATGCACGTGAGGTTTAGGTCAGTTCTGTATATTAACACGGGTGAGGAGGAGCATAAGAAGCAAGAGTATATAGCATGGTGTCGTAGGGCGGAGGACGGTACCCTCAGTCGACCCATCCGTACCTTTGACATTCCAGTAGGCGTTGATGGCGAGTTAGAGCCGGTGATTGCTGATGGCGAGGTGATCGATGCGCCTCCACCTGGTGTTCCGCCGACTGTCGATGCCCAGCCAGGTCCCGGTGTGTGGTACGATGATCCAGAGCCGGAGCCCATGGATGAGGAGGAGGACGACCCCGAGCCAGACGCAATGGAGCAGGACGATGATGATGGTGAGGTCGAGGAGGTAGGAGATGATGTGGATATAGATGTCGTCGAGGACGTAGCTGCAGAGGTGGACCTTGAGGATGACTTCGACTCCGAGGCAGAGGCTGACGCTCTATTAGCTGACTACTGGGGAGTTCCGGAGGATCAGGCTGATCAGGAGGACCCCGATATGGACGTGGACGAGCCAGTGCCGGTTAGCAGCTCTTCAGAGGAGTCGGCTGAGTCTTCAGTGGAGCCTGATGATTCTAGTGATTCAGATTATGTGCCTTAGATTAGTCGGTTGATGATAGGGATCCCTACCCTTTTTGTTTTAGTGATCCTTAGTGTAGACCTACTCACCCGGCCACCGACACTTTTTGGAGTAGTGGCCTTTGACTTAGATGCTAGTTTGACCTAGACCTGCAGTGGTTATGACTGTTCATGTATCTATGATCCTTGTATAAACAGTTGTTGATATATATATGAGAATGAAGTTTTACCTGAGGATATTGTGATTGACTGGCTTCCTTGTTCATCTTTAATTGTCAGGGTTGTATTTTGTTTCCGCATGTGTTTTTATACTCTGATGTTGTTGTTGGGTCGGCGATGTCTCCTGGGGACGTCGCATTCTGATCGACCGAAGAGATAAGGGGATGCTCGCGTTCCGATGGTTAGTTGGATTCGGGGCGTGACATCCCCGTTTGAATTGGTATCAGAGCAAGGTTAGCTCTGTCCATATGGTCGAAGCCTGGAGTGATAAGGAGCGATGACCAAGGGTAGCCAACTAGGTGTCCTTGTGTGCTAGGTGTGTCTCTTAATCGTGTGTGTTTGATTGATTGATTGTGTAAGTGATTCAACCCCGAAGGTGCAGGCACGTCAGGACCTGAGGTGAGTACACATATTCCCTTGGGTGATGTATTGTGCTCAGTGCTAGACCGCATGTGATTGTTTGGCTATTGTTTGATACCTGCCTAGGACTTAGACTGGGTTAGTATGGTTTAAGTCTTTGACTCCTGAGTGGGGTTATAGCAGGTAGTTGAGTAGCCAGCTTAGCGAGAGATGAGTCGCCGGAGAGGAAAGGAACCGCAAGAACCACCGAGAGCCGAGCCCAGAGAGGCCAGGGACCCCAGAATGGAGGAAGTTATGGAGACCCTTCGTGAGATAGGTCATATCATGGGTTTGCAGGCTCAGGAGAGGGCAGCCGCGTATGCTCAGGCAGCTGAAGCCGCAGCGATAGCTGGTAATGGGGGTAATCAGGCAGAAGAGGCACAACCAGTGGTACCGAGACAGATGCCCTATCTAGTTGAGCAATTTCTGAAGCTTAAGCCGCCCAAGTTCACTGGTAGGGGCGATGCAGAGTTAGCGCTCAGATGGGTTGAAGAGTTAGAAAAGGCGTTTAATGTACTGAAGTGCACCGATACTGAGAGAGTAGACTTAGCAGTGTATCAGTTACAGGACGGTGCCAATGATTGGTGGAATGCAGTAAAGGACAGGGTATTTCCTGCAGGTACTGAGTTGGTTTGGGCTGTGTTTGTTGAACATTTTTATGAGAAGTATTTCTCTGAGGTAGCGCAGGAAAAGAAGTTGTCGGAGTTTATGAGATTACGCCAGGGACAGATGACAGTGGACCAATACGAGGCGGAGTTTGCGAGATTGGCTAAGTTTGCGCCTACGTTGGTGGCGAATCCGAGAGACAAGGCTAGGAGGTTTCGAGATGGATTGAAACCAGACCTCAGGAGCCAGATTTTATCTCATAACCTGAAAGACTACAGTGAAATGTACGAGAGGGCTCAGATCATAGAAAGAGATCAGCAAGAGAGGGCCGCCGCTTCAGGATCACGGTTTATGCCTGTCAGAGACAATCGCAGGTTGGGAAAGAGGCCAATGACTGGGAATAGACGGTTCGTTCCATCTGCGAGGAGAAACATTGGGAAGCCTAACCCGCCTCCGAGTAGGTTCGGAGCATGTTTCAGGTGTGGGAGTTTTGACCACCAGATCAGGTCGTGTCCTCAGATGCGTCCAGTGGGATCGCAAGCACCAGCTCAACCGCCTAGGATGGGGAATCAGGGTGGACATCCCCCAGCGACTAACCCAGGACGACCACCAGCCCAAGGAAGGGTGTATGCTATGGGGCGCAAGGATGCTGAGAAAGCGCCAGGGGTGGTCACAGGTACGATTTCTTTGGGAGACCATGCAGCTTATGCTTTGTTCGATCCAGGGGCAACCCATTCTTTTGTGTCAGAACAGTTTATTAGATTGGTTGGGTTTGAGCCTATTCTGCTTGAGACTGTGTTATGCGTATCTACTCCGTTGAATGATAGGATGATAGTCTCTTTTGGATGGCCTGCATGTAAGATAGTGATTGGTGGTGTGGAAGGTCGTATCGACTTGGCAGTGTTGGCCATGTTTGATTTTGATGTTATTGTTGGGATGGACTGGTTAGTGCAGCAGAAGGCTGTAGTGGATTGTGATAGTAAAACGATCCAGTTCAATCCAATTGGACAACCTAGGTTTGAATTTCAAGGAAGTCGAGGAGGAACATCGATTCCTTGGATCTCTTCACTGGAAGTGAATGAGTTGTTGAACGAAGGATGTGAAGGATATCTGGTCAATGTAGTGGATCCAACTGTACCAGAGCTTCAGTTAGAAGATATCCCGGTAGTATGCAACTTTCCAGAAGTATTTCCACAGGAATTGCCAGGCTTACCACCTGAGCGGGAAGTTGAGTTTGTAATTGAGCTAGCCCCGGGTACAGAGCCGATTTCAAAAGCCCCATATCGGATGTCATTGCCTGAGTTAAAGGAGTTGAAAGTCCAGATGCAGGAGTTATTGGACAAGGGTTTCATTCGTCCGAGCGCGTCTCCATGGGGAGCGCCGGTGCTGTTTGTGAAAAAGAAAGACGGAACCCTGAGATTGTGTATCGACTACAGGCAGCTGAATCAGGTAACAGTAAAGAACAAGTACCCACTGCCTAGGATCGACGATTTGTTTGATCAGTTGCAGGGAGCATCGGTATTCTCCAAGATTGACCTACGGACAGGATATCACCAGTTGAGAATCAAGAAGGAGGATATACCTAAGACAGCCTTCAGGACGAGGTATGGGCACTATGAGTTTACAGTTATGCCCTTTGGACTGACAAATGCTCCTGCAGCTTTCATGGATCTAATGAACAGAGTATTTAAGGAATTTTTGGATCAGTCAGTGATTGTCTTCATCGACGACATATTGGTATATTCTAAGAGTCCTGAAGAGCATGAGGTGCACTTGACCGAGGTGTTACGGACATTAAGAGAGCATGCACTCTACGCCAAGTTCAGCAAGTGTGAATTTTGGCTCAGTCGAGTAGCTTTCCTTGGACATATAGTGTCGGGAGAAGGGATATCAGTAGACCCGACCAAGATAGAGGCCGTGACTAATTGGCCGAGACCGACCTCAGTGACCGAGATCCGAAGTTTCCTTGGACTTGCTGGCTATTACAGACGGTTTGTGGAAGGATTCTCATCCATAGCCATGCCCTTGACCAAATTGTTAAAGAAGGAATCTAAGTTCGAATGGGATGACAAGTGTGAGAAAGGTTTTCAGGAGTTGAAGCACAGACTTACGACAGCTCCAGTGTTGACTATTCCATCCGGATCAGGAGGATTCGAGGTATACAGTGATGCTTCATTGAGAGGGCTAGGTTGTGTGTTGATGCAACATGGGAAAGTGGTGGCGTATGCGTCGAGGCAGTTGAGACCTCATGAGATGAATTATCCGACGCACGATTTAGAGTTGGCTGCGATAGTATTTGCCCTTAAGATCTGGAGGCATTATCTTTGTGGGGAAAAGTTTCAAATCTACACGGACCATCAGAGCCTCAAGTACCTATTTTCGCAGAAAGAGCTGAACATGAGGCAGAGAAGGTGGATGGAACTACTGAAAGACTATGATTGCGACATCCTGTATCATCCGGGTAAGGCCAATAGAGTAGCAGATGCTTTAAGTCGCAAGTCTAGTATGGCACATATGATGGTGCGAGAATGGACGTTGTTGGAACGGCTCAGAGATTCAGAGTTTAAGTTCGAAGTGAGTCAGATGTCCAGTCTGATGGCAGCCTTGAGGATTGAACCAGAGATCCAGGCAAGGATTAAAGAACTCCAGTCTACGGACCAAGAAATCCAGAAGATCATTGGATTGGATGTTTCAAAAAGGAGGCCGGACTTCCAGATGAGCGAGGATGGAACTTTAAGGTTTAGAGGAAGGTTGTGTGTACCAGACGATGAAGGTCTGAAAGAGGAAATCTTGAGTGAAGCTCATCGGAGTCAGTACAGTATCCACCCAGGTAGTACGAAGATGTACCAGAACTTAAGGCAACATTATTGGTGGAATGGAATGAAGGCTGATGTGGCGAGACATGTGGCTAAGTGTTTGACGTGCCAACAAGTGAAGGCACAACACTGCAAGCCTGGTGGAATGTTGAGACCATTAGAGATCCCAGAGTGGAAATGGGAGCATATCACCATGGATTTCGTAACGGGACTGCCACGAAGCCAGAGAGGGAACGACTCTATATGGGTGATAGTGGATCGTCTGACCAAGTCAGCGCATTTTCTGGCAGTGCGAAAGGACCTTGAATTGGAAAGGTATGCTGAGTTGTATGTACGGCAGATAGTGCGATTGCATGGAGTGCCGGTAACTATTACGTCAGATCGCGATCCGAGATTTACGGCCAATTTTTGGAAAAGTCTGCAAGTGGCCTTAGGAACAAAGTTGCAATTCAGCACGGCTTACCATCCACAGACAGATGGCCAATCAGAGAGAACGATTCAGACTCTGGAGGATATGCTGAGAGCTTGTGTCGTAGATTTTCAGGGCAAATGGGAAGAACAGTTGCCTTTAGTGGAGTTTGCCTACAATAACAGCTACCAGCAGAGTATTCAGATGGCGCCATTTGAGGCATTGTATGGTAGAGCGTGCAGAACACCAGTATGTTGGGATGAGGTTGGTGAGCGCAGCATTACTGGGCCAGAGTTAGTACAGCAGACAGTTGAGGCCGTTGAGATCATCAGAGACAGACTGAGAACAGCTCAGAGCCGTCAGAAAAGTTATGCCGACCGGAGACGACGACCCTTAGAATTTCAAGTGGGAGACCATGTATTTTTGAAGGTATCGCCGATGAAAGGATTGTCCCGGTTTGGTAAGAAAGGAAAACTCAGTCCCAGGTACGTTGGGCCATTTGAGATATTGGAGAAGATTGGTGATATGGCCTATCGTCTTGCATTGCCGCCTAACTTGTCGCAGGTGCATAATGTATTTCACGTGTCGATGTTGAGGAAGTATGAACCAGATCCGACCCACGTTCTAAGATACGAGGAGATAGACGTGGACGACAAAGTGTCGTACGTGGAGAGACCAGTCAGGATTGAGGACCGAAGAGATCGAGTGCTCAGGAATAAGACAATCCCAATGGTGAAGGTTGTATGGGAGCACCACGGCACAGAGGGCGCTACTTGGGAAAGTGAAGAGACCATGAGGCGTCAGCACCCTCAGTTGTTTGATTAGACGAGATAGTAGTGCAAATTTCGAGGACGAAATTTTTGTAAGGGGGGAAGGTTGTAACAGCCCGAATTTCGATGTAATTTCTGGGATTAATAAAATGAATGTTATTTCTCATTTCATTTGAGTACGACTCGCCCAGAGCTGATCACTCTTGGGATACTAACCATGAGGAATGGCTAACTAGGACACTAGTACGTGGACCAGGGACTTAGTCGCGACTCGGGAGCCGATTTGAGAAAGAATGAGGGAATATTGTGAACCAGTGAAGGGCCGATCTTAGGAAAAGTGATGGAAATGGTATGGCCAAGGCCAACGATGCACAATTGGGATCGCGGGTGGTTCTGCTTAACCAAACGTGCTCGTGGTCAACCAATCCTGAACTCGAACCAAATGATCGTGACCCCGGGATTAGTAATAAACCCTCTTTCTCTCGATGATCGGAACCATTGAGACTCGGACAGCCCTAAGTCGATACGCGTATGCCTAAACAGCCGCCTGTTAGTGAGAGTTTCAGAAAAATTGAAATTGAGAGAGAGTTGTTCACGGAATTGAACCCAGATTTCGGTGTCGGATTTCGGGGGCCCGACGGACTAATTTTAAGATTCTGACGCCAGAATATGTTGGCCACGTACATATAGGACGCATGGGTGCGAAAAATGGAATTTCGGTTCGGAACGGGAAAAAGACGAAATTGCCCTTGGACCATTTAAGTTAATTCCGAATTTGATTAATTAAATTGGCCTAAACCAAGGTTAGTTAAGTTAACTAGAGGGGTTAGAGGTTGGTTAGGGGCTAAAGTCCATAATGCCCCTCAATAATTATCTTGGATGAATTGTGGCCATTTGATGAAGGGGCAAGATGGTCACATGGGCTAAAAAGGTGACAAGTGGAATCCACTAAGGAAATTTTGACCAGCCTTTGACCAAGAATGGATAAACTCTTCTCTCTCTCTCCTCTTTCACGCACACTCTCCCCTCCCTCACTATTCGGTCATCATCTTCTTCTCTTCCCCTTCGTTTCTTTCTTTCGTTCCTCTCTCATCATCACCGAACCAGCCCTCCCTCATCACCGAACCAGCCCACCGTCGCCACCTTGCTCAGCCGGCCGCCGGAGTGAGAGACGCGGCCAAGGACCGCCGTGGGGGACCGGCCAAGCCCAAGCCGCCGTCGCCTCTTCCTCTCTTCCCTTCGGACGCCCAAGCTAGCCACCAAGCCGCCGTGACCGAGAGTGAGCCGGGCCGCCGCCGTCGTCGAGTCGCGAGATAGATGATCGTCATCTTTCCCCGAGTGGTGCACCGCAACGTGAGTTAAATACCTAAAACTAGTTTAGTCTTAATTGTGTTAGTTAGTTTAGTTTGGGTGATTAATGGAGGTTGAGTTAAATTGGGTGTTTTGTGGGTGATTATGAGGGTAATGGCTGATAGTATGATGTTGCTAAGGGTGGTTTTAAGGTGAAATAATGGCTGGTTGATGTGGGTTTGCTTGCTGCCCTTGATGAGTAAATTCGGAGTTCTTGAGGGGTTATGTTGGAAATGATGATTTGAGGTCCGTTTAGGTTTGATTTGCCTCATTAAGCTAAGTATAGACCTTATATAGTTGAGTGGGGTCTTAGTTGTGTTTATTGATGCTAAACGGAGTGATTCGGGTATGTTTTGGGCATGTTTGAAGATGAGGTGCTGATTTGGCCGAATTATATATATTGGAATATAAATGTTAGAACATGCCTATTGTTGGTAATTGTTGACAATTATTATAGCATTTGTATTCATGGATGTGAGAATGCATGTCACGCACTTTTGTATGTCATGATTGAGAATTGGAATGACGTCGCGCATTTTGTATGTCATGATTGAGAATTGAAATGACGTCATGTGATTGTGCGAGTGTGACATTGCATTATGTGTGATCACGGTAAACGCCCTGAATTGAGTGGAATTGGGCTAAGATAAAATTGAGACGTGTGATCACCTAGTGGCCTTCGGGTCGTGGCCTTCGGGTCGTTCCGTCTGTTGCGTTTACGCGAGACGATGCCCGGTGAGACCGGAAGACGACCATCCTCAGGCACTTTGTAGCAGGCTCTGGTTCGTAGGTGAGCGGTGTTGCGCCTCAGGCACTTTGTAGCAGGCTAGAAGACACCGGGCCGGGGGCGTATTATATACGCTGGCCATGAAGTGTTGTGGCCTTCGGGTCGGGCCTTCGGGTCGGTTTCACTATTGGCCTTCGGGTCGGGCCCTATTGTGGGTCGTGAGATTAAGAATAATCTGAACATCGCATTATGTGAATTGCGAATCGTGCAGCATTGTGATGAGATCTTGAGAATAGTGAGCATATGACTGCATGAGACATTCGTGTGGAATGCGGTGATTGAGCGATTTGTACCATATAATGAAGATGAGCACGCGTGTGTGCAGAACGCCTGCCGTATGTACACGTATGTGAGTGTATATATATGTTATTGAATTGCACTAACTTGCAGGGGTTGAATCACGTCGATACACTTTGAGTCTTATGTTGTTGGTTTGATTGACTGATTTTGATTTGTTAAGAGACACACTTTAGCCTAGCCTAGGTTTAGGTATTTGATTCACTGAGCTAGTCTCACGGTTGTGTAAAACCGAACATTTCAGAGCCTACCCCCTAGGATGCAGGACCCGCCTCCACTTTTTGGGATTCCCAGGCAGATATTGCAGTCCGTGGAGCATTTCCCAGCTGGGAATGGCGAGATGCACGTGAGGTTTAGGTCAGTTCTGTATATTAACACGGGTGAGGAGGAGCATAAGAAGCAAGAGTATATAGCATGGTGTCGTAGGGCGGAGGACGGTACCCTCAGTCGACCCATCCGTACCTTTGACATTCCAGTAGGCGTTGATGGCGAGTTAGAGCCGGTGATTGCTGATGGCGAGGTGATCGATGCGCCTCCACCTGGTGTTCCGCCGACTGTCGATGCCCAGCCAGGTCCCGGTGTGTGGTACGATGATCCAGAGCCGGAGCCCATGGATGAGGAGGAGGACGACCCCGAGCCAGACGCAATGGAGCAGGACGATGATGATGGTGAGGTCGAGGAGGTAGGAGATGATGTGGATATAGATGTCGTCGAGGACGTAGCTGCAGAGGTGGACCTTGAGGATGACTTCGACTCCGAGGCAGAGGCTGACGCTCTATTAGCTGACTACTGGGGAGTTCCGGAGGATCAGGCTGATCAGGAGGACCCCGATATGGACGTGGACGAGCCAGTGCCGGTTAGCAGCTCTTCAGAGGAGTCGGCTGAGTCTTCAGTGGAGCCTGATGATTCTAGTGATTCAGATTATGTGCCTTAGATTAGTCGGTTGATGATAGGGATCCCTACCCTTTTTGTTTTAGTGATCCTTAGTGTAGACCTACTCACCCGGCCACCGACACTTTTTGGAGTAGTGGCCTTTGACTTAGATGCTAGTTTGACCTAGACCTGCAGTGGTTATGACTGTTCATGTATCTATGATCCTTGTATAAACAGTTGTTGATATATATATGAGAATGAAGTTTTACCTGAGGATATTGTGATTGACTGGCTTCCTTGTTCATCTTTAATTGTCAGGGTTGTATTTTGTTTCCGCATGTGTTTTTATACTCTGATGTTGTTGTTGGGTCGGCGATGTCTCCTGGGGACGTCGCATTCTGATCGACCGAAGAGATAAGGGGATGCTCGCGTTCCGATGGTTAGTTGGATTCGGGGCGTGACATTCCACACCACCAATCACTATCTTACATGCAGGCCATCCAAAGGAGACTATCATCCTATCATTCAACGGAGTAGATACACATAACACAGTCTCAAGCAAAATAGGCTCAAACCCAACCAATCTAATAAACTGTTCTGACACAAAAGAATGGGTTGCCCCCGGATCAAACAAAGCATAGGCTGCATGGTCTCCCAAAGAAATCGTACCTGTGACCACCCCTGGCGCTTCCTCCGCATCCTTGCGCGCCATAGCATACACCCTTCCTTGGGCTGGTGGTCGTCCTGGATTAGTCGCTGGGGGATGTCCACCCTGATTCCCCATCCTAGGCGGTTGAGCTGGTGCTTGCGATCCCACTGGACGCATCTGAGGACACGACCTGATCTGGTGGTCAAAACTCCCACACCTGAAACATGCTCCGAATCTACTCGGAGGCGGGTTAGGCTTCCCAATGTTTCTCCTTGCAGATGGAACGAACCGTCTATTCCCAGTCATTGGCCTTTTTCCCAACCTGCGATTGTCTCTATTAGGCATAAACCGTGATCCTGAAGCGGCGGCCCTCTCTTGCTGATCTCTTTCTATGATCTGAGCCCTCTCGTACATCTCACTGTAGTCTTTAAGGTTATGGGATAGAATCTGGCTCCTGAGGTCTGGTTTCAATCCATCTCGAAACCTCCTAGCCTTGTCTCTCGGATTCACCACCAATGTAGGCGCAAACTTAGCCAATCTCGCAAACTCCGCCTCGTATTGGTCTACTGTCATCTGTCCCTGGCGTAGTCTCATAAATTCCGACAACTTCCTTTCCTGCGCTACCTCAGAGAAATACTTCTCATAAAAATGTTCAACAAACACAGCCCAAACCAACTCAGTACCCGCAGGAAATACCCTATCCTTTACTGCATTCCACCAATCATTGGCACCGTCCTGTAACTGATACACTGCTAAATCTACTCTCTCGGTATCGGTGCACTTCAGTACATTAAACGCCTTCTCCAACTCTTCAACCCATCTGGGCGCTAACTCTGCATCGCCCCTACCAGTGAACTTGGGCGGCTTAAGCTTCAGAAATTGCTCAACTAGCTGGGGCATCTGTCTCGCTACAACTGGTTGTGCCTGATCTGCCTGGTTACCCCCATTACCGGCTATCGCTGCAGCTTCGGCTGCCTGAGCATATGCGGCTGCCCTCTCCTGAGCCTGCAAACCCATGATATGCCCTATCTCACGAAGGGTCTCCATAACTTCCTCCATTCTGGGGTCCCTGGCCTCTCTGGGCTCGGCTCTCGGTTGCTCTTGGGGTTCCTTTCCTCTTCGGCGACTCATCTCTCTCTAAGCTGGCTACTCAACTACCTGCTATAACCCCACTACGGAGTCAAAGACTTAAACCATACTAACCCAGTCTAAGTCCTAGGCAGGTATCAAACAATAGCCAAACAATCACATGCGATCTAGCACTGAGCACAATACATCACCCAAGGGAACATGTGTACTCACCTCAGGTCCTGACGCGCCTGCACCTTCGGGGTTGAATCACTTACACATTCAATCAATCAAACAAACACAATTAAGAGACACACCTAGCACACGAGGACACCTAGTTGGCTACCCTTGGTCATCGCTCCTTATCACTCCAGGCTTCGACCGTATGGATAGAGCTAACCTTGCTCTGATACCAATTCAAACGGGGATGTCACGCCCCGAACCCAACTACCCATCGGAACGCGAGCATCCCCTTATCTCTTCGGTCGATCATAGTGCGACGTCCCCAGGAGACATCGCCGACCCAACAACAATCAGAGTATAAAAACACATGCGGAAACAAATACAACCCTGACAAATAAAGATGAACAAGGAAGCCAAACACTCAAGTCATCATTAGGTAAAACCTCATACTCATATATATCAACAAACTGTTTATACAAGGATCATAGATACAAATACACTACAGTCCGATCACTATGGGTCTAGGTCAAGGTCACATCAAAGTCAAAAGGCCACTAATCCAAAAAGTGTCGGTGGCCGGGTGAGTAGGTCAGTACTAAGGATCACTATAACAAAAAGGTAGGGATCCCTATCGTCAACCAACTAGTCTAGGGCTCAAAGTCTGGGTCGCTGGAATCGTCGGGCTCCATGGAAGACTCAGCTGACTCCTCTGAAGAGCTGCGATCCGGCTCTGGCTCATCCACGTCCATGTCAGGGTCCTCCTGATCATCCTGACCCTCCTGATCTCCCCAGTAGTCTGCTAGGAGAGCGTCAGCCTCAGCGTCAGAGTCAAAGTCGTCCTCCAAGTCTACATCTACGGCTGCATCCTCGACGGCATCTATGTCTACATCCTCGCCTACCTCATCGACCTCACCATCCCCATCATCCTGCTCCATCACCTCTGGCTCGGGGTCGTCCTCATCCTCATCCATAGGCTCCGGCTCCAGGTCATCATACCAAACTCCGGGACCTGGCTGGGCATCGACGGTTGGCGGAGCGCCAGGTGGAGGCGCATCGACCACCTCGCCATCGGCAATCACTGGCTCTAACTCGCCATCAGCGTCTACTGGAATGTCAAAGGTACGGATGGGTCGACTGAGGGTACCGTCCTCTGCCCTGCGACACCATGCAATGTACTCTTGCTTCTTATGTTCCTCCTCACCCGTGTTAATGTAAAGAACCGACCTAAACCTCACATGCATCTCGCCATTCCCAGCTGGGAAATGCTCCTCGGACTGCAATATCTGCCTGGGAATCCCAAAAAGTGGAGGCGGTTCCGGCATCCTAGGGGGTAGGTCCTGAAATGTTCGGTTTTACCACAACCGTGAGACTAGCTCAGTGAATCAAATACCTAAACCTAGGCTAGGCTAAAGTGTGTCTCTTAGCGAACCAAAATCAAACACTCAAGCCAACCAACATAAGACTCAATATGTGTCAACGTGATTCAACCCCTGCAAGTTAGTGCAATTCAACATATATATATACACCCACATACGTGTACATACGGGCAGGCGTACTTCACACACGCGTGCTCAGATTCTTTAAATGGTTCACATTACTCAACCACCGCATCCCACACGAATGTCTCATGCAGTCACATGCTAACAATTCTCACAATCTCATCACAATACTGCATGATTCGCAATTCGCACAATGCAACGTTTAGCTCATTCTTAATCTCACGACCCACAATAGGGCCCGACCCGAAGGCCACAACACTTCATGGCCAGCGTATATAATACGCCCCCGGCCCGGTGTCTTCTAGCCTGCTACAAAGTGCCTGAGGCGCAACACCGCTCACCTACGAACCAGAGCCTGCTACAAAGTGCATGAGGATGGTCGTCTTCCGGTCTAACCGGGCATCGTCCTGCTATAAAGTGCATGAGGACGGAACTCGACCCGTAGGCCACGACCCGAAGGCCTTAAGTGATCACACATATCAATTTTATCTTAGCCCAGCACCACTCTTTTCAGGGCATTTACCGTGATCACTCAATGCAATGTCACACCCGCATACAATGCAATGTCGCACCCGCACATTCACACCATGTCATCCCCAGTCTCAATCTCGACATACCATGAGCGTGACATGCATTTTCATATCAATGCACACAAATGCCAAAACAATTTCCAACAAAAACCACTTCTAGCATTTAATACACCCAACATGTGAAATTCGGCCATAAACAAACCCCAACTTTAAACACACTCAAAACACTCCATTTTAGCCTCAAATAGCTCAACCAAGACCCCACTAAGCCATATTAGGCATACACTTAGCTTAGTCAAGCAATTCAAGCTTATTTAGCCCTAAAAACACCATTTCTAGTCCAAACACTCAAGGGCTCCGAATTTAACTTATTTTGTACAACCATCAAACCCACACGAATCAGCCATACTTTCACCTTAAACCAAACCTCACCATCACCAATAGATCATCCATTAACCTTACAATCACTAACAATCACCAACTAACTTAATCACTTCCCATTAACCTCAACTAAACACAATTAAGGCTAATCTAGATTTAGGCATTAAACTCACTTCGGGGTGAACGAGTTGTGGGAGAAATAAGTACATCCAATTCGTGTGGCTCACGGCCACTCCCTGCGATGGCTCGGCTCCTCACGGCCACGGCGGTGCACTCGGCCACTCACGGCGGTCCACGAGGGAGGAGGAGGCTCGGCTGAGTTGGGCGTCCAAAGGGGGAGGAGACGGCGTGGCTTGGGGGCTGGTCCGGCTCTCCACGGCGGTCCTTTGCCGTGACCACAACCCCGGCGAACGGCTGAAGAAGGACGGCGGCGAAGGGGCTGATCCGGCGAAGAAAGAAGGAAATGAAAAGAACGAAGGAGAGAGAGAAAGAGAAAAGAAGATGGCTGAACGTGAAGAGAGAGAGGGAGGGGCGAAAATGGAGGAGAGAGAAAGGGAAGCTTATCCATACATGGGTCAAAGATGGTCAACTAACTCATAGTGGAATCCACTTGTCACCATCCTAGCCTATGTGACCACTTTGCCCCTTGATCCAATGGTTATAATTCATCCTCTTCAATTATTGATGGGCATCTTTGTCTTTAGTCCCTAACCAAACCTCAACCAACCTAGTTAACTCTAACTAACCTTGATTAAACCAAAATAATATCCAAAATTCGGAATTAAGCTTAATAGCCCAAAAACAATTCCGTCAACCCGAACCGAAATTCCATTTTATTCTTCTTCGCACCAAGGCGTCCCATATATATGTGGGCAACATATTCTGGCGTCAAAATCTTAAAAATTAGTCCGTCGAGTCCCCGAAATCCGACGTCAAAGTCTGGGCTCAATTCCGTGAACAACTCTCTCTCAATTTCAATTTTTCTGAAACTCTCACTAACAGGCGGCTGTTTAGGCATATGCGTATCGACTTAGGGCTATCCGAGTCTCAATGGTTCCGATCATCGAGAGAAAGAGGGTTTATTACTGTAACAGCCCGAATTTCGATGTAATTTCTGGGATTAATAAAATGAATGTTATTTCTCATTTCATTTGAGTACGACTCGCCCAGAGCTGATCACTCTTGGGATACTAACCATGAGGAATGGCTAACTAGGACACTAGTACGTGGACCAGGGTCTCAGTCGCGACTCGAGGACCGATTTGAGAGAGAGTGAGGGAATATTGTGAACCAGTGAGGGGCCGATCTTAGGAAAAGTGATGGAAATGGTATGGCCAAGGCCAACGATGCACAATTGGGATCGCGGGTGGTTCTGCTTAACCAAACGTGCTCGTGGTCAACCAATCCTGAACTCGAACCAAATGATCGTGACCCCGGGATTAGTAATAAACCCTCTTTCTCTCGATGATCGGAACCATTGAGACTCGGACAGCCCTAAGTCGATACGCGTATGCCTAAACAGCCGCCTGTTAGTGAGAGTTTCAGAAAAAATTGAAATTGAGAGAGAGTTGTTCACGGAATTGAACCCAGATTTCGGTGTCGGATTTCGGGGGCCCGACGGACTAATTTTAAGATTCTGACGCCAGAATATGTTGGCCACGTTCATATAGAACACATGGGTGCGAAAAATGGAATTTTGGTTCGGAACGGGAAAAAGACGAAATTGCCCTTGGACTATTTAGGCTTAATTCCGAATTTTTGGGATTTATCTTGGTTTAACCTAAGGTGGGTTAAGGTTAACTAGTATGGTTAAAGTTGGGTTAAGAGCTAAAGACTAAAGTGCCCCTCAATAATTGTTTTGATTGGTTTTAGGCCATTGGATTAAAGGGTAATTTGGTCTAAGGGGCTAAGATGTGGACACATGGCATCCACTAAAGAGACTTTGACCCACTTTTGACCAAGATTGGATAAGCTCTTCTCTCTCTCTCTCCTCTCTCACGATCACTCTCCCCTCCCTCTTGCATTCGGTCATCATCTTCCTCTTCACCATTTCTCTTCATTTCATCCTCATCATCACCGAACCAGCCCTCCCTCATCACCGAACCAGCCCACCGTCGCCACCTTGCTCAGCCGGCCGCCGGAGTGAGAGACGCGGCCAAGGACCGCCGTGGGGGACCGGCCAAGCCCAAGCCGCCGTCGCTCTTTCTCTCTCCCCTTCGGACGCCCAATCTAGCCGCCAAGCCGCCGTGGCCGAGAGTGAGCCGGACCGCCGCCGTGAGTCGCCGCCGTCGCCGAGTCGCGAGTAGATGATCATCATCTTTCCCCGAGTTGTGCACCGCAACGTGAGTTAAATACCTAAAACTAGTTTAGTCTTAATTGTGTTAGTTAGTTTAGTTTGGGTGATTAATGGAGGTTGAGTTAAATTGGGTGTTTTGTGGGTGATTATGAGGGTAATGGCTGATAGTATGATGTTGCTAAGGGTGGTTTTAAGGTGAAATAATGGCTGGTTGATGTGGGTTTGCTTGCTGCCCTTGATGAGTAAATTCGGAGTTCTTGAGGGGCTATGTTGGAAATGATGATTTGAGGTCCGTTTAGGTTTGATTTGCCTCATTAAGCTAAGTATTGACCTTATATAGTTGAGTGGGGTCTTAGTTGTGTTTATTGATGCTAAACGGAGTGATTTGGGTATGTTTTGGGCATGTTTGAAGATGAGGTGCTGATTTGGCCGAATTATATATATTGGAATATAAATGTTAGAACATGCCTATTGTTGGTAATTGTTGGCAATTATTATAGCATTTGTATTCATGGATGTGAGAATGCATGTCACGCACTTTGTATGTCATGATTGAGAATTGGAATGACGTCGCGCACTTTGTATGTCATGATTGAGAATTGAAATGACGTCATGTGATTGTGCGAGTATGGCATGGCATTGTGTGATCACGGTAAACGCCCTGAAATGAGTAGATTGGGCTAAGATAAAATTGAGATGTGTGATCACTTAAGGCCTTCGGGTCGTGGCCTACGGGTCGAGTTCCGTCCTCATGCACTTTGTAGCAGGACGATGCCCGGTTAGACCGGAAGACGACCATCCTCATGCACTTTGTAGCAGGCTCTGGTTCGTAGGTGAGCGGTGTTGCGCCTCAGGCACTTTGTAGCAGGCTAGAAGACACCGGGCCGGGGGCGTATTATATACGCTGGCCATGAAGTGTTGTGGCCTTCGGGTCGGGCCCTATTGTGGGTCGTGAGATTAAGAATGAGCTGAACATTGCATTGTGCGAATTGTGAATCATGCTGTATTGTGGTGAGAATTGTCAGCATGTGATTGCATGAGGCACTCGTGTGGAATGCGATGATTGAGTGGATTAAACCATTTAAAGAAGATGAGCACGCGTGTGTGGTGTACGCCTGCCCGTATGTACATGTATGTGGTGTATATATATATATGTGAATTGTACTAACTTGCAGGGGTTGAATCACGTCGATACACTTTGAGTCTTATGTTGTTGGTTTGTTTGACTGATTTTGGTCTGTTGAGACACACTTTAGCCTAGCCTAGGTTTAGGTATTTGATTCACTGAGCTAGTCTCACGGTTGTGTAAAACCGATCATTTCAGAGCCTACCCCCTAGGATGCAGGACCCGCCTCCACTTTTTGGGATTCCCAGACAGATATTGCAGTCCGAGGAGCATTTCCCAGCTGGGAATGGTGAGATGCATGTGAGGTTTAGGTCAGTTCTGTATATTAACACGGGTGAGGAAGAGCATAAGAAGCAAGAATATATAGCATGGTGTCGTAGGGCGGAGGACGGTACCCTCAGTCGACCCATCCGTACCTTTGACATTCCAGTAGGCGTTGATGGCGAGTTAGAGCCGGTGATTGCTGATGGCGAGGTGGTCGATGCGCCTCCACCTGGCGTTCCGCCGACTGTCGATGCCCAGCCAGGTCCCGGTGTTTGGTACGATGACCCAGAGCCGGAGCCTATGGATGAGGAGGAGGACGATCCCGAGCCAGAGGCGATGGAGCAGGATGATGGTGATGGTGAGGTCGATGAGGTAGGCGAGGACGTAGATATAGATGACGTCGAGGATGCAGCAGCAGAGGTGGACTTGGAGGACGACTTTGACTCTGAAGCTGAGGCTGACGCTCTCTTGGCAGACTACTGGGGATATCAGGAGGATCAGGAGGACCCTGGCATGGACGTGGATGAGCCTGAGCCGGATAGCAGCTCTTCAGAGGAGTCAGCTGAGTCTTCAGTCGAGCCCGATGATTCCAGCGACCCAGACTTTGAGCCCTAGACTAGCTGGTTGACGATAGGGATCCCTACCTTTTTGTTATAGCGATCCTTAGTACTGACCTACTCACCCGGCCACCGACACTTTTTGGATTAGTGGCCTTTTGACTTTGATGTGACCTTGACCTAGACCCATAGTGATCGGACTGTAGTGTATTTGTATCTATGATCCTTGTATAAACAGTTTGTTGATATATATATATGAGCATGAGGTTTTACCTGTTGATATTGTGATTGTCTGGCTTCCTTGTTCATCTTTATTTGTCAGGGTTTGTATTCTGCTTCCGCATGTGTTTTTATACTCTGATGTTGTTGTTGGGTCGGCGATGTCTCCTGGGGACGTCGCACTATGATCGACCGAAGAGATAAGGGGATGCTTGCGTTCCGATGGATAGAGAGAAAGAAGGTTTATTACTAATCCCGGGGTCACGATCATTTGGCTCGAGTTCAGGATTGGTTGACCACGAGCACGTTTGGTTAAGCAGAATCACCTGCGATCCCAATTGTGCATCGTTGGCCTTGGCCATACCATTTCCATCACTTTTCCTAAGATCGGCCCCTCACTGGTTCACAATATTCCCTCATTCTTTCTCAAATCGGCTCCCGAATCGCGACTAAGTCCCTGGTCCACGTACTAGCGTCCTAGTTAGCCATTCCTCATGGTTAGTATCCCAAGAGTGATCAGCTCTGGGCGAGTCGTACTCAAATGAAATGAGAAATAACATTCATTTTATTAATCCCAGAAATTACATCGAAATTCGGGCTGTTACAGCGGCTCCTCCTCGGGATCATCCTCGGGCTCTGACTCAAGCTCAATCAGCTCCGGTTCGGGATCGGACTCCCACTCCATCTATTCTTGCTCCTCTTCCTCGAAATCCATGTCAGACTCTATGATGATGGGCCGAGGGTCAGAATCTGCCTCGGACACGGAATCGGGGCTCACCACCTTCCCATCAACTACATGCGAGTCCCAACGACCTAACCCGTCTAACTGAATATCAAAAGTCCTAAGGGGCCCATAAAAGCCGGTTTGGTCCCAATAGCACCAACTAAGGTAGGGATGGGCCTTGAGCTATGGCCCGCCCTCATCAACCCATACGATAGTGTAAAACCTAATATAGGCCTCCCTGTTCCAACCAGGGTACTTGATCATCGAACGCTCTATACAATTTGGGATCCCAAAACATAGCAGTACGCTGGCCATCCTCAAGGTTGGGGGTTTGAAATGTTGGGGTTCAACAACAGTGAGAACGAATCTCAATAAGTAGGTCCCCTAAATCTAAATTAGGCTAACATGCACTTCCAGACAAGTAAGTAACTAAACATAGAGTCCAATACTCAAACGACTTAGGCCCTTTGGCCCAAATCAAACATATAATCGACCCTACAAGTTAGGCACATAACAATAACACCAAGAAAACCAATCATGGCACATACACTTTACCAATTGGCCACGACCACTTGCCATGCACATGCTTACATTCATTAATGCACACTTCGCACACGTGCCATTGCCATGCTCATGCTTGCACTTATTAATGCACACTTCGCACACGAGCCCATGTCTAGTTATTCTCCAACCCGCGTTAAACGCATCAGGTTCACCAATTTCCAATTATTTTCCGACCCGGGTTAAACGCATCAGGTCCATCACTTCGAGATTGCGTAACACGCCTTAAGTCCATGACACAACCCGCGTGAACGACGCCTCAGGTTGGCCATCATCCAATAAACCGGGCATCGTCCCGCGTTAAACACATCGAGGCTTATGTGACCACACGTATACACTTCACTAATTATTATCTGAACCCCGCGTAAATGACGCCTGAGGGCAATTTATGTAATCACATGCTCAATACCATTCATGCACACTCACATGATTTACATATCATGTCAACATTCAATATGCACAAAAATCATGTCCATCTCATCCAAAACTCAGGACATCAATTGAATCCATATTATTTACTCAATTCACATAACAACATGCTCAATTCACCATTCAATGTAATTCAGCCACGGTCCAAAATTTGGCGCACAAAAATCATGCAATTAAATCATGGAAATCACAGAAGCCTATGGCCTACAACATCCCTCATTCCTCGGCCACATCAAGCGCTCACTAGTACATCATTACACCACACAATTAATTTCAAATCATGCATAAACCAGCCTCTTCATGGTCCGATCATAACACACATAGCAATTTACATTTGAACCATAGATTATCAACATGTAGCCCAACCAAGCATACACTACTCAGCCACTAATCAGACCATTACGCACCTCTAAATCACCTTTAAATTAGCACACTAGGCTACCAAAATCACCTCAACATCAGCCCTAATCATCCGCCAATAAGTAACCCCTAAATTACCCTAGATAATCCCTAAACTTGTCTAAAAATGCACAAAATCCTAATTAGGGTTTAGGGTTTCCACTCACTCAACTCCTAAGCTCCAAGGGGGTGCCGAACTAGGGTTTTGGGCTGGATGGTCGCTGGTTCACGCCGGACCAGCAGGGCTCCGACGCCTCCCATGGACGGTGGATGGCGAACAGCGGCGGCAACTAGCGTGCTGCCGCCTGGTCGCCACCCTCCCGCCGTCCGCGCCACCGCTACTCCCTTCCAGCCACGCCTCACCACCCACCGTATGCCTGTCTCTCTCTCCCTATTCGCCCCCCTGTTCTGTTCAATCACCACTGAGCCACCCCTGGTTGTCCTCCCCTGGTCCATACGACCTGACTGCCACTTCCAGCCGCCCGATCGCCGCCCGTTCTAGCCCCTTGTCCAGCTTGTTTATCACGCCTTTATAAGGTAAGTGACTCCTCCAAACCCTTCTTAGGACCTCGGGTATTGTTAGACACGTTTAGGACTCGGTTTGGGTAGTTTAGGGGTTGTTTGAGGCATGTGAGGGAGGGGCTAGTCAATGGTTGCTGTGGATTGATTTGTGGGAGGAAAATGGGACGGGAGGCTCAGATAGGGCTGTGGTAATGTGGAATGATCTGAGCTGAATTGAGCATTTTATCGGTAGTTTTATGGCTTGAATGGGTTTATTTAAACGATTGCATGGCTTGTGATCCTTGGCTAGTTTGGAATGTGTTTCGAGCTGTGTATGTGTGGCCATGTGTGCCCTATGTGTGACCGTGTGTGCCGTGAGTGTGTGGGGGAGTGATTGTGTAATGAATTCGCTTGCCAAGCATGTGTGGCCGTGTGACGTGATTGTGTGATGAGTGATGTGCATTCGAGAAGTGTGTGGAATGTGAAATTGTGTGTGACCGTGTGTATGTGTGGCCATGTGGTACGTGTGGAGAGTGTGGAACGAAGGTACGAGAATGTAGGATTGGTTGGAAAAGTGATACCCTGAGGCGTGTTCGTTTACGCAGGACAATGCCATCCCTGACCAGGTGACGATGCCCGGCCCGATGGGGTGACGATGCTTGATGAGGTCAGAAGATCGTTGGCCTGATGCATTTTACGCATGCACGATAGTGGTAGAAAAGTTGAGGATGAGCTGGACTTGGCTTGATGTGTGAGGATTGCAAAAAATTGACGCTTGGCGTGAGTTCAGTGTGCGAGTGTGGTTGTATCGTGTGATGTAGTGCTCGATTATGGGGTAAAAACTGCTAGGCATGGTACGGGACGTGCCCAAGTGGGTTTTACCTTATAATTGAGGCACGCGTGCGGCTGTGATGTAATACTGTGGCATGTTGGCCGTGTTATTATCTGACGTGCAGGGATGTGCATGATGGATTCCAGGTAGGATCGCATGTGTTTGTTAGTATAGTTGATCATAGTGTGTTATGCGTGTTTTGTCTAGCGGTACGTGAGAGCCTATGTGGGGTTTGGGGTTGTGCACTTATTGAGATTCGTCTCATGGTTGTATAACCACCACTTTCAAACCTCCAGCCTTAAACCCAGGAGGTCCGTCTTCCCTTTTTGGAGTATGAGGAGCTGACTATGGTGCCCAGTGAAGCTGCAGGCAATTTCCCCGTATCGTAGTCCAAGTGATCTTTTAGAGGCATGAGCCAGAAGACTCAAGAGCAAATTGGGAGGAGGACGACCATTAAGTTTCCCTAGGGTATTTTAGGGGTTACATAGAATCAGGTCTGACCAACCACCTTTTGATAATTAGGTTGACCTATAGTGAAGCTAAGTTAACCAAACCACACGATTCTTTTGTTATTTTGATAGTTTCGGATGCTAGTTTGCTAATTATGTCTGTAATATGATATTTGTATGCTCGGTGCAATGGTATTGTATAAAAATGAATGTTGTTGTTCTTTGATTATTTTGTTGATCTACCCCATCGTCATCTTTTTAGTCAGGGTTTTTATATTCGCTTCCACATGTGTCTCTAATATTTGGGTTAGGTCAGCGATGTTCCTGGGACGTCGCAACTATTCAACTGGAGTGGGATGTCGCGAGCTTCATGGGGTTCGGGGCATGACATCCCCATTATTGAATTGGTATCAGAGCAAGGCTAGCTCGATACTGGTAAGGTCGAGACCTGGAGTGATAAGGAGCGACGACTTCAGGGTAGCTAGTTAGGGAGCCCTTTGTAGATGCATGTTTATGTTGATTATGTAACAGCCCGAATTTCGATGTAATTTCTGGGATTAATAAAATGAATGTTATTTCTCATTTCATTTGAGTACGACTCGCCCAGAGCTGATCACTCTTGGGATACTAACCATGAGGAATGGCTAACTAGGACACTAGTACGTGGACCAGGGTCTCAGTCGCGACTCGAGGACCGATTTGAGAGAGAGTGAGGGAATATTGTGAACCAGTGAGGGGCCGATCTTAGGAAAAGTGATGGAAATGGTTTGGCCAAGGCCAACGATGCACAATTGGGATCGCGGGTGGTTCTGCTTAACCAAACGTGCTCGTGGCCAACCAATCCTGAACTCGAACCAAATGATCGTGACCCCGGGATTAGTAATAAACCCTCTTTCTCTCAAGGATCGGAATCATTGAGACTCGGACAGCCCTAAGTCGATACGCGTATGCCTAAACAGCCGCCTGTTAGTGAGAGTTTCAGAAAAATTGAAATTGAGAGAGAGTTGTTCACGGAATTGAGCCCAGAGTTCAGTGTCGGATTTCGGGGACCCGACGGACTAATTTTAAGATTCTGACGCCAGAAAATGTTGGCCACACATACGTGGGACGCATGGGTGCGAAAAATGGAATTTTGGTTCGGAACGGCAAAAAGACGGAATTGCCCTTGGACTAATTATGCATAATTCCGAATTTGATTAATTAAATTGGATTAAACCAAGGTTGGGTTAAGTTAACTAGAGGGGTTAGAGGTTGGTTAGGGGCTAAAGTCCATAATGCCCCTCAATAATTATCTTGGATGAATGTGGGCCATAGGATGAAGGGTATTTTGGGCAAGTATGCTAAGAGGATGACATGTGTCTTCCACTAAGGGAGCTTTGACCCACTTTTTGACCAAAATTTGATCAAGTCTCTCTCTCTCTCCTCTCTCACGATCACTCTCCCCCTCCCTCTTGCATTCGGTCATCATCTTCCTCTTCACCATTTCTCTTCATTTCATCTTCATCATCACCGAACCAGCACCATTGTCACGCCCCGAATCCAACTAACCATCGGAACGCGAGCATCCCCTTATCTCTTCGGTCGATCAGAATGCGACGTCCCCAGGAGACATCGCCGACCCAACAACAACATCAGAGTATAAAAACACATGCGGAAACAAAATACAACCCTGACAATTAAAGATGAACAAGGAAGCCAGTCAATCACAATATCCTCAGGTAAAACTTCATTCTCATATATATATCAACAACTGTTTATACAAGGATCATAGATACATGAACAGTCATAACCACTGCAGGTCTAGGTCAAACTAGCATCTAAGTCAAAGGCCACTACTCCAAAAAGTGTCGGTGGCCGGGTGAGTAGGTCTACACTAAGGATCACTAAAACAAAAAGGGTAGGGATCCCTATCATCAACCGACTAATCTAAGGCACATAATCTGAATCACTAGAATCATCAGGCTCCACTGAAGACTCAGCCGACTCCTCTGAAGAGCTGCTAACCGGCACTGGCTCGTCCACGTCCATATCGGGGTCCTCCTGATCAGCCTGATCCTCCGGAACTCCCCAGTAGTCAGCTAATAGAGCGTCAGCCTCTGCCTCGGAGTCGAAGTCATCCTCAAGGTCCACCTCTGCAGCTACGTCCTCGACGACATCTATATCCACATCATCTCCTACCTCCTCGACCTCACCATCATCATCGTCCTGCTCCATTGCGTCTGGCTCGGGGTCGTCCTCCTCCTCATCCATGGGCTCCGGCTCTGGATCATCGTACCACACACCGGGACCTGGCTGGGCATCGACAGTCGGCGGAACACCAGGTGGAGGCGCATCGATCACCTCGCCATCAGCAATCACCGGCTCTAACTCGCCATCAACGCCTACTGGAATGTCAAAGGTACGGATGGGTCGACTGAGGGTACCGTCCTCCGCCCTACGACACCATGCTATATACTCTTGCTTCTTATGCTCCTCCTCACCCGTGTTAATATACAGAACTGACCTAAACCTCACGTGCATCTCGCCATTCCCAGCTGGGAAATGCTCCACGGACTGCAATATCTGCCTGGGAATCCCAAAAAGTGGAGGCGGGTCCTGCATCCTAGGGGGTAGGCTCTGAAATGTTCGGTTTTACACAACCGTGAGACTAGCTCAGTGAATCAAATACCTAAACCTAGGCTAGGCTAAAGTGTGTCTCTTAACAAATCAAAATCAGTCAATCAAACCAACAACATAAGACTCAAAGTGTATCGACGTGATTCAACCCCTGCAAGTTAGTGCAATTCAATAACATATATATACACTCACATACGTGTACATACGGCAGGCGTTCTGCACACACGCGTGCTCATCTTCATTATATGGTACAAATCGCTCAATCACCGCATTCCACACGAATGTCTCATGCAGTCATATGCTCACTATTCTCAAGATCTCATCACAATGCTGCACGATTCGCAATTCACATAATGCGATGTTCAGATTATTCTTAATCTCACGACCCACAATAGGGCCCGACCCGAAGGCCAATAGTGAAACCGACCCGAAGGCCCGACCCGAAGGCCACAACACTTCATGGCCAGCGTATATAATACGCCCCCGGCCCGGTGTCTTCTAGCCTGCTACAAAGTGCCTGAGGCGCAACACCGCTCACCTACGAACCAGAGCCTGCTACAAAGTGCCTGAGGATGGTCGTCTTCCGGTCTCACCGGGCATCGTCTCGCGTAAACGCAACAGACGGAACGACCCGAAGGCCACGACCCGAAGGCCACTAGGTGATCACACGTCTCAATTTTATCTTAGCCCAATTCCACTCAATTCAGGGCGTTTACCGTGATCACACATAATGCAATGTCACACTCGCACAATCACATGACGTCATTTCAATTCTCAATCATGACATACAAAGTGCGCGACGTCATTCCAATTCTCAATCATGACATACAAAGTGCGTGACATGCATTCTCACATCCATGAATACAAATGCTATAATAATTGCCAACAATTACCAACAATAGGCATGTTCTAACATTTATATTCCAATATATATAATTCGGCCAAATCAGCACCTCATCTTCAAACATGCCCAAAACATACCCAAATCACTCCGTTTAGCATCAATAAACACAACTAAGACCCCACTCAACTATATAAGGTCAATACTTAGCTTAATGAGGCAAATCAAACCTAAACGGACCTCAAATCATCATTTCCAACATAGCCCCTCAAGAACTCCGAATTTACTCATCAAGGGCAGCAAGCAAACCCACATCAACCAGCCATTATTTCACCTTAAAACCACCCTTAGCAACATCATACTATCAGCCATTACCCTCATAATCACCCACAAAACACCCAATTTAACTCAACCTCCATTAATCACCCAAACTAAACTAACTAACACAATTAAGACTAAACTAGTTTTAGGTATTTAACTCACGTTGCGGTGCACAACTCGGGGAAAGATGATGATCATCTACTCGCGACTCGGCGACGGCGGCGACTCACGGCGGCGGTCCGGCTCACTCTCGGCCACGGCGGCTTGGCGGCTAGATTGGGCGTCCGAAGGGGAGAGAGAAAGAGCGACGGCGGCTTGGGCTTGGCCGGTCCCCCACGGCGGTCCTTGGCCGCGTCTCTCACTCCGGCGGCCGGCTGAGCAAGGTGGCGACGGTGGGCTGGTTCGGTGATGAGGGAGGGCTGGTTCGGTGATGATGAGGATGAAATGAAGAGAAATGGTGAAGAGGAAGATGATGACCGAATGCAAGAGGGAGGGGGAGAGTGATCGTGAGAGAGGAGAGAGAGAGAGAAGAGCTTATCCAATCTTGGTCAAAAGTGGGTCAAAGTCTCTTTAGTGGATGCCATGTGTCCACATCTTAGCCCCTTAGACCAAATTACCCTTTAATCCAATGGCCTAAAACCAATCAAAACAATTATTGAGGGGCACTTTAGTCTTTAGCTCTTAACCCAACTTTAACCATACTAGTTAACCTTAACCCACCTTAGGTTAAACCAAGATAAATCCCAAAAATTCGGAATTAAGCCTAAATAGTCCAAGGGCAATTTCGTCTTTTTCCCGTTCCGAACCAAAATTCCATTTTTCGCACCCATGTGTTCTATATGAACGTGGCCAACATATTCTGGCGTCAGAATCTTAAAATTAGTCCGTCGGGCCCCCGAAATCCGACACCGAAATCTGGGTTCAATTCCGTGAACAACTCTCTCTCAATTTCAATTTTTTCTGAAACTCTCACTAACAGGCGGCTGTTTAGGCATACGCGTATCGACTTAGGGCTGTCCGAGTCTCAATGGTTCCGATCATCGAGAGAAAGAGGGTTTATTACTAATCCCGGGGTCACGATCATTTGGTTCGAGTTCAGGATTGGTTGACCACGAGCACGTTTGGTTAAGCAGAACCACCCGCGATCCCAATTGTGCATCGTTGGCCTTGGCCATACCATTTCCATCACTTTTCCTAAGATCGGCCCCTCACTGGTTCACAATATTCCCTCACTCTCTCTCAAATCGGTCCTCGAGTCGCGACTGAGACCCTGGTCCACGTACTAGTGTCCTAGTTAGCCATTCCTCATGGTTAGTATCCCAAGAGTGATCAGCTCTGGGCGAGTCGTACTCAAATGAAATGAGAAATAACATTCATTTTATTAATCCCAGAAATTACATCGAAATTCGGGCTGTTACAGTAATAAACCCTCTTTCTCTCGATGATCGGAACCATTGAGACTCGGATAGCCCTAAGTCGATACGCATATGCCTAAACAGCCGCCTGTTAGTGAGAGTTTCAGAAAAATTGAAATTGAGAGAGAGTTGTTCACGGAATTGAGCCCAGACTTTGACGTCGGATTTCGGGGACTCGACGGACTAATTTTTAAGATTTTGACGCCAGAATATGTTGCCCACATATATATGGGACGCCTTGGTGCGAAGAAGAATAAAATGGAATTTCGGTTCGGGTTGACGGAATTGTTTTTGGGCTATTAAGCTTAATTCCGAATTTTGGATATTATTTTGGTTTAATCAAGGTTAGTTAGAGTTAACTAGGTTGGTTGAGGTTTGGTTAGGGACTAAAGACAAAGATGCCCATCAATAATTGAAGAGGATGAATTATAACCATTGGATCAAGGGGCAAAGTGGTCACATAGGCTAGGATGGTGACAAGTGGATTCCACTATGAGTTAGTTGACCATCTTTGACCCATGTATGGATAAGCTTCCCTTTCTCTCTCCTCCATTTTCGCCCCTCCCTCTCTCTCTTCACGTTCAGCCATCTTCTTTTCTCTTTCTCTCTCTCCTTCGTTCTTTTCATTTCCTTCTTTCTTCGCCGGATCAGCCCCTTCGCCGCCGTCCTTCTTCAGCCGTTCGCCGGGGTTGTGGTCACGGCAAAGGACCGCCGTGGAGAGCCGGACCAGCCCCCAAGCCACGCCGTCTCCTCCCCCTTTGGACGCCCAACTCAGCCGAGCCTCCTCCTCCCTCGTGGACCGCCGTGAGTGGCCGAGTGCACCGCCGTGGCCGTGAGGAGCCGAGCCATCGCAGGGAGTGGCCGTGAGCCACACGAATTGGATGTACTTATTTCTCCCACAACTCGTTCACCCCGAAGTGAGTTTAATGCCTAAATCTAGATTAGCCTTAATTGTGTTTAGTTGAGGTTAATGGGAAGTGATTAAGTTAGTTGGTGATTGTTAGTGATTGTAAGGTTAATGGATGATCTATTGGTGATGGTGAGGTTTGGTTTAAGGTGAAAGTATGGCTGATTCGTGTGGGTTTGATGGTTGTACAAAATAAGTTAAATTCGGAGCCCTTGAGTGTTTGGACTAGAAATGGTGTTTTTAGGGCTAAATAAGCTTGAATTGCTTGACTAAGCTAAGTGTATGCCTAATATGGCTTAGTGGGGTCTTGGTTGAGCTATTTGAGGCTAAAATGGAGTGTTTTGAGTGTGTTTAAAGTTGGGGTTTGTTTATGGCCGAATTTCACATGTTGGGTGTATTAAATGCTAGAAGTGGTTTTTGTTGGAAATTGTTTTGGCATTTGTGTGCATTGATATGAAAATGCATGTCACGCTCATGGTATGTCGAGATTGAGACTGGGGATGACATGGTGTGAATGTGCGGGTGCGACATTGCATTGTATGCGGGTGTGACATTGCATTGAGTGATCACGGTAAATGCCCTGAAAAGAGTGGTGCTGGGCTAAGATAAAATTGATATGTGTGATCACTTAAGGCCTTCGGGTCGTGGCCTACGGGTCGAGTTCCGTCCTCATGCACTTTATAGCAGGACGATGCCCGGTTAGACCGGAAGACGACCATCCTCATGCACTTTGTAGCAGGCTCTGGTTCGTAGGTGAGCGGTGTTGCGCCTCAGGCACTTTGTAGCAGGCTAGAAGACACCGGGCCGGGGGCGTATTATATACGCTGGCCATGAAGTGTTGTGGCCTTCGGGTCGGGCCCTATTGTGGGTCGTGAGATTAAGAATGAGCTAAACGTTGCATTGTGCGAATTGCGAATCATGCAGTATTGTGATGAGATTGTGAGAATTGTTAGCATGTGACTGCATGAGACATTCGTGTGGGATGCGGTGGTTGAGTAATGTGAACCATTTAAAGAATCTGAGCACGCGTGTGTGAAGTACGCCTGCCCGTATGTACACGTATGTGGGTGTATATATATATGTTGAATTGCACTAACTTGCAGGGGTTGAATCACGTTGACACATATTGAGTCTTATGTTGGTTGGCTTGAGTGTTTGATTTTGGTCTGCTAAGAGACACACTTTAGCTTAGCCTAGGTTTAGGTATTTGATTCACTGAGCTAGTCTCACGGTTGTGGTAAAACCGAACATTTCAGGACCTACCCCCTAGGATGCCGGAACCGCCTCCACTTTTTGGGATTCCCAGGCAGATATTGCAGTCCGAGGAGCATTTCCCAGCTGGGAATGGCGAGATGCATGTGAGGTTTAGGTCGGTTCTTTACATTAACACGGGTGAGGAGGAACATAAGAAGCAAGAGTACATTGCATGGTGTCGCAGGGCAGAGGACGGTACCCTCAGTCGACCCATCCGTACCTTTGACATTCCAGTAGACGCTGATGGCGAGTTAGAGCCAGTGATTGCCGATGGCGAGGTGGTCGATGCGCCTCCACCTGGCGCTCCGCCAACCGTCGATGCCCAGCCAGGTCCCGGAGTTTGGTATGATGACCTGGAGCCGGAGCCTATGGATGAGGATGAGGACGACCCCGAGCCAGAGGTGATGGAGCAGGATGATGGGGATGGTGAGGTCGATGAGGTAGGCGAGGATGTAGACATAGATGCCGTCGAGGATGCAGCCGTAGATGTAGACTTGGAGGACGACTTTGACTCTGACGCTGAGGCTGACGCTCTCCTAGCAGACTACTGGGGAGATCAGGAGGGTCAGGATGATCAGGAGGACCCTGACATGGACGTGGATGAGCCAGAGCCGGATCGCAGCTCTTCAGAGGAGTCAGCTGAGTCTTCCATGGAGCCCGACGATTCCAGCGACCCAGACTTTGAGCCCTAGACTAGTTGGTTGACGATAGGGATCCCTACCTTTTTGTTATAGTGATCCTTAGTACTGACCTACTCACCCGGCCACCGACACTTTTTGGATTAGTGGCCTTTTGACTTTGATGTGACCTTGACCTAGACCCATAGTGATCGGACTGTAGTGTATTTGTATCTATGATCCTTGTATAAACAGTTTGTTGATATATATGAGTATGAGGTTTTACCTAATGATGACTTGAGTGTTTGGCTTCCTTGTTCATCTTTATTTGTCAGGGTTGTATTTGTTTCCGCATGTGTTTTTATACTCTGATTGTTGTTGGGTCGGCGATGTCTCCTGGGGACGTCGCACTATGATCGACCGAAGAGATAAGGGGATGCTCGCGTTCCGATGGGTAGTTGGGTTCGGGGCGTGACATCCCCGTTCGAATTGGTATCAGAGCAAGGTTAGCTCTATCCATACGGTCGAAGCCTGGAGTGATAAGGAGCGATGACCAAGGGTAGCCAACTAGGTGTCCTCGTGTGCTAGGTGTGTCTCTTAATTGTGTTTGTTTGATTGATTGAATGTGTAAGTGATTCAACCCCGAAGGTGCAGGCGCGTCAGGACCTGAGGTGAGTACACATGTTCCCTTGGGTGATGTATTGTGCTCAGTGCTAGATCGCATGTGATTGTTTGGCTATTGTTTGATACCTGCCTAGGACTTAGACTGGGTTAGTATGGTTTAAGTCTTTGACTCCGTAGTGGGGTTATAGCAGGTAGTTGAGTAGCCAGCTTAGAGAGAGATGAGTCGCCGAAGAGGAAAGGAACCCCAAGAGCAACCGAGAGCCGAGCCCAGAGAGGCCAGGGACCCCAGAATGGAGGAAGTTATGGAGACCCTTCGTGAGATAGGGCATATCATGGGTTTGCAGGCTCAGGAGAGGGCAGCCGCATATGCTCAGGCAGCCGAAGCTGCAGCGATAGCCGGTAATGGGGGTAACCAGGCAGATCAGGCACAACCAGTTGTAGCGAGACAGATGCCCCAGCTAGTTGAGCAATTTCTGAAGCTTAAGCCGCCCAAGTTCACTGGTAGGGGCGATGCAGAGTTAGCGCCCAGATGGGTTGAAGAGTTGGAGAAGGCGTTTAATGTACTGAAGTGCACCGATACCGAGAGAGTAGATTTAGCAGTGTATCAGTTACAGGACGGTGCCAATGATTGGTGGAATGCAGTAAAGGATAGGGTATTTCCTGCGGGTACTGAGTTGGTTTGGGCTGTGTTTGTTGAACATTTTTATGAGAAGTATTTCTCTGAGGTAGCGCAGGAAAGGAAGTTGTCGGAATTTATGAGACTACGCCAGGGACAGATGACAGTAGACCAATACGAGGCGGAGTTTGCGAGATTGGCTAAGTTTGCGCCTACATTGGTGGTGAATCCGAGAGACAAGGCTAGGAGGTTTCGAGATGGATTGAAACCAGACCTCAGGAGCCAGATTCTATCCCATAACCTTAAAGACTACAGTGAGATGTACGAGAGGGCTCAGATCATAGAAAGAGATCAGCAAGAGAGGGCCGCCGCTTCAGGATCACGGTTTATGCCTAATAGAGACAATCGCAGGTTGGGAAAAAGGCCAATGACTGGGAATAGACGGTTCGTTCCATCTGCAAGGAGAAACATTGGGAAGCCTAACCCGCCTCCGAGTAGATTCGGAGCATGTTTCAGGTGTGGGAGTTTTGACCACCAGATCAGGTCGTGTCCTCAGATGCGTCCAGTGGGATCGCAAGCACCAGCTCACCCGCCTAGGATGGGGAATCAGGGTGGACATCCCCCAGCGACTAATCCAGGACGACCACCAGCCCAAGGAAGGGTGTATGCTATGGCGCGCAAGGATGCGGAGGAAGCGCCAGGGGTGGTCACAGGTACGATTTCTTTGGGAGACCATGCAGCCTATGCTTTGTTTGATCCGGGGGCAACCCATTCTTTTGTGTCAGAACAGTTTATTAGATTGGTTGGGTTTGAGCCTATTTTGCTTGAGACTGTGTTATGTGTATCTACTCCGTTGAATGATAGGATGATAGTCTCCTTTGGATGGCCTGCATGTAAGATAGTGATTGGTGGTGTGGAAGGTCACGCCCCGAATTCAACTAACCATCGGAACGCGAGCATCCCCTTATCTCTTCGGTCGATCAGAATGCGACGTCCCCAGGAGACATCGCCGACCCAACAACAACATCAGAGTATAAAAACACATGCGGAAACAAAATACAACCCTGACAATTAAAGATGAACAAGGAAGCCAGTCAATCACAATATCCTCAGGTAAAACTTCATTCTCATATATATATCAACAACTGTTTATACAAGGATCATAGATACATGAACAGTCATAACCACTGCAGGTCTAGGTCAAACTAGCATCTAAGTCAAAGGCCACTACTCCAAAAAGTGTCGGTGGCCGGGTGAGTAGGTCTACACTAAGGATCACTAAAACAAAAAGGGTAGGGATCCCTATCATCAACCGACTAATCTAAGGCACATAATCTGAATCACTAGAATCATCAGGCTCCACTGAAGACTCAGCCGACTCCTCTGAAGAGCTGCTAACCGGCACTGGCTCGTCCACGTCCATATCGGGGTCCTCCTGATCAGCCTGATCCTCCGGAACTCCCCAGTAGTCAGCTAATAGAGCGTCAGCCTCTGCCTCGGAGTCGAAGTCATCCTCAAGGTCCACCTCTGCAGCTACGTCCTCGACGACATCTATATCCACATCATCTCCTACCTCCTCGACCTCACCATCATCATCGTCCTGCTCCATTGCGTCTGGCTCGGGGTCGTCCTCCTCCTCATCCATGGGCTCCGGCTCTGGATCATCGTACCACACACCGGGACCTGGCTGGGCATCGACAGTCGGCGGAACACCAGGTGGAGGCGCATCGATCACCTCGCCATCAGCAATCACCGGCTCTAACTCGCCATCAACGCCTACTGGAATGTCAAAGGTACGGATGGGTCGACTGAGGGTACCGTCCTCCGCCCTACGACACCATGCTATATACTCTTGCTTCTTATGCTCCTCCTCACCCGTGTTAATATACAGAACTGACCTAAACCTCACGTGCATCTCGCCATTCCCAGCTGGGAAATGCTCCACGGACTGCAATATCTGCCTGGGAATCCCAAAAAGTGGAGGCGGGTCCTGCATCCTAGGGGGTAGGCTCTGAAATGTTCGGTTTTACACAACCGTGAGACTAGCTCAGTGAATCAAATACCTAAACCTAGGCTAGGCTAAAGTGTGTCTCTTAACAAATCAAAATCAGTCAATCAAACCAACAACATAAGACTCAAAGTGTATCGACGTGATTCAACCCCTGCAAGTTAGTGCAATTCAATAACATATATATACACTCACATACGTGTACATACGGCAGGCGTTCTGCACACACGCGTGCTCATCTTCATTATATGGTACAAATCGCTCAATCACCGCATTCCACACGAATGTCTCATGCAGTCATATGCTCACTATTCTCAAGATCTCATCACAATGCTGCACGATTCGCAATTCACATAATGCGATGTTCAGATTATTCTTAATCTCACGACCCACAATAGGGCCCGACCCGAAGGCCAATAGTGAAACCGACCCGAAGGCCCGACCCGAAGGCCACAACACTTCATGGCCAGCGTATATAATACGCCCCCGGCCCGGTGTCTTCTAGCCTGCTACAAAGTGCCTGAGGCGCAACACCGCTCACCTACGAACCAGAGCCTGCTACAAAGTGCCTGAGGATGGTCGTCTTCCGGTCTCACCGGGCATCGTCTCGCGTAAACGCAACAGACGGAACGACCCGAAGGCCACGACCCGAAGGCCACTAGGTGATCACACGTCTCAATTTTATCTTAGCCCAATTCCACTCAATTCAGGGCGTTTACCGTGATCACACATAATGCAATGTCACACTCGCACAATCACATGACGTCATTTCAATTCTCAATCATGACATACAAAATGCGCGACGTCATTCCAATTCTCAATCATGACATACAAAAGTGCGTGACATGCATTCTCACATCCATGAATACAAATGCTATAATAATTGTCAACAATTACCAACAATAGGCATGTTCTAACATTTATATTCCAATATATATAATTCGGCCAAATCAGCACCTCATCTTCAAACATGCCCAAAACATACCCGAATCACTCCGTTTAGCATCAATAAACACAACTAAGACCCCACTCAACTATATAAGGTCTATACTTAGCTTAATGAGGCAAATCAAACCTAAACGGACCTCAAATCATCATTTCCAACATAACCCCTCAAGAACTCCGAATTTACTCATCAAGGGCAGCAAGCAAACCCACATCAACCAGCCATTATTTCACCTTAAAACCACCCTTAGCAACATCATACTATCAGCCATTACCCTCATAATCACCCACAAAACACCCAATTTAACTCAACCTCCATTAATCACCCAAACTAAACTAACTAACACAATTAAGACTAAACTAGTTTTAGGTATTTAACTCACGTTGCGGTGCACCACTCGGGGAAAGATGACGATCATCTATCTCGCGACTCGACGACGGCGGCGGCCCGGCTCACTCTCGGTCACGGCGGCTTGGTGGCTAGCTTGGGCGTCCGAAGGGAAGAGAGGAAGAGGCGACGGCGGCTTGGGCTTGGCCGGTCCCCCACGGCGGTCCTTGGCCGCGTCTCTCACTCCGGCGGCCGGCTGAGCAAGGTGGCGACGGTGGGCTGGTTCGGTGATGAGGGAGGGCTGGTTCGGTGATGATGAGAGAGGAACGAAAGAAAGAAACGAAGGGGAAGAGAAGAAGATGATGACCGAATAGTGAGGGAGGGGAGAGTGTGCGTGAAAGAGGAGAGAGAGAGAAGAGTTTATCCATTCTTGGTCAAAGGCTGGTCAAAATTTCCTTAGTGGATTCCACTTGTCACCTTTTTAGCCCATGTGACCATCTTGCCCCTTCATCAAATGGCCACAATTCATCCAAGATAATTATTGAGGGGCATTATGGACTTTAGCCCCTAACCAACCTCTAACCCCTCTAGTTAACTTAACTAACCTTGGTTTAGGCCAATTTAATTAATCAAATTCGGAATTAACTTAAATGGTCCAAGGGCAATTTCGTCTTTTTCCCGTTCCGAACCGAAATTCCATTTTTCGCACCCATGCGTCCTATATGTACGTGGCCAACATATTCTGGCGTCAGAATCTTAAAATTAGTCCGTCGGGCCCCCGAAATCCGACACCGAAATCTGGGTTCAATTCCGTGAACAACTCTCTCTCAATTTCAATTTTTCTGAAACTCTCACTAACAGGCGGCTGTTTAGGCATACGCGTATCGACTTAGGGCTGTCCGAGTCTCAATGGTTCCGATCATCGAGAGAAAGAGGGTTTATTACTAATCCCGGGGTCACGATCATTTGGTTCGAGTTCAGGATTGGTTGACCACGAGCACGTTTGGTTAAGCAGAACCACCCGCGATCCCAATTGTGCATCGTTGGCCTTGGCCATACCATTTCCATCACTTTTCCTAAGATCGGCCCTTCACTGGTTCACAATATTCCCTCATTCTTTCTCAAATCGGCTCCCGAGTCGCGACTAAGTCCCTGGTCCACGTACTAGTGTCCTAGTTAGCCATTCCTCATGGTTAGTATCCCAAGAGTGATCAGCTCTGGGCGAGTCGTACTCAAATGAAATGAGAAATAACATTCATTTTATTAATCCCAGAAATTACATCGAAATTCGGGCTGTTACAACCTTCCCCCCTTACAAAAATTTCGTCCTCGAAATTTGCACTACTATCTCGTCTAATCAAACAACTGAGGGTGCTGACGCCTCATGGTCTCTTCACTTTCCCAAGTAGCGCCCTCTGTGCCGTGGTGCTCCCATACAACCTTCACCATTGGGATTGTCTTATTCCTGAGCACTCGATCTCTTCGGTCCTCAATCCTGACTGGTCTCTCCACGTACGACACTTTGTCGTCCACGTCTATCTCCTCGTATCTTAGAACGTGGGTCGGATCTGGTTCATACTTCCTCAACATCGACACGTGAAATACATTATGCACCTGCGACAAGTTAGGCGGCAATGCAAGACGATAGGCCATATCACCAATCTTCTCCAATATCTCAAATGGCCCAACGTACCTGGGACTGAGTTTTCCTTTCTTACCAAACCGGGACAATCCTTTCATCGGCGATACCTTCAAAAATACATGGTCTCCCACTTGAAATTCTAAGGGTCGTCGTCTCCGGTCGGCATAACTTTTCTGACGGCTCTGAGCTGTTCTCAGTCTGTCTCTGATGATCTCAACGGCCTCAACTGTCTGCTGTACTAACTCTGGCCCAGTAATGCTGCGCTCACCAACCTCATCCCAACATACTGGTGTTCTGCACGCTCTACCATACAATGCCTCAAATGGCGCCATCTGAATACTCTGCTGGTAGCTGTTATTGTAGGCAAACTCCACTAAAGGCAACTGTTCTTCCCATTTGCCCTGAAAATCTACGACACAAGCTCTCAGCATATCCTCCAGAGTCTGAATCGTTCTCTCTGATTGGCCATCTGTCTGTGGATGGTAAGCCGTGCTGAATTGCAACTTTGTTCCTAAGGCCACTTGCAGACTTTTCCAAAAATTGGCCGTAAATCTCGGATCGCGATCTGACGTAATAGTTACCGGCACTCCATGCAATCGCACTATCTGCCGTACATACAACTCAGCATACCTTTCCAATTCAAGGTCCTTTCGCACTGCCAGAAAATGCGCTGACTTGGTCAGACGATCCACTATCACCCATATAGAGTCGTTCCCTCTCTGGCTTCGTGGCAGTCCCGTTACGAAATCCATGGTGATATGCTCCCATTTCCACTCTGGGATCTCTAATGGTCTCAACATTCCACCAGGCTTGCAGTGTTGTGCCTTCACTTGTTGGCACGTCAAACACTTAGCCACATGTCTCGCCACATCAGCCTTCATTCCATTCCACCAATAATGTTGCCTTAAGTTCTGGTACATCTTCGTACTACCTGGGTGGATACTGTACTGACTCCGATGAGCTTCACTCAAGATTTCCTCTTTCAGACCTTCATCGTCTGGTACACACAACCTTCCTCTAAACCTTAAAGTTCCATCCTCGCTCATCTGGAAGTCCGGCCTCCTTTTTGAAACATCCAATCCAATGATCTTCTGGATTTCTTGGTCCGTAGACTGGAGTTCTTTAATCCTTGCCTGGATCTCTGGTTCAATCCTCAAGGCTGCCATCAGACTGGACATCTGACTCACTTCGAACTTAAACTCTGAATCTCTGAGCCGTTCCAACAACGTCCATTCTCGCACCATCATATGTGCCATACTAGACTTGCGACTTAAAGCATCTGCTACTCTATTGGCCTTACCCGGATGATACAGGATGTCGCAATCATAGTCTTTCAGTAGTTCCATCCACCTTCTCTGCCTCATGTTCAGCTCTTTCTGCGAAAATAGGTACTTGAGGCTCTGATGGTCCGTGTAGATTTGAAACTTTTCCCCACAAAGATAATGCCTCCAGATCTTAAGGGCAAATACTATCGCAGCCAACTCTAAATCGTGCGTCGGATAATTCATCTCATGAGGTCTCAACTGCCTCGACGCATACGCCACCACTTTCCCATGTTGCATCAACACACAACCTAGCCCTCTCAATGAAGCATCACTGTATACCTCGAATCCTCCTGATCCGGATGGAATAGTCAACACTGGAGCTGTCGTAAGTCTGTGCTTCAACTCCTGAAAACCTTTCTCACACTTGTCATCCCATTCGAACTTAGATTCCTTCTTTAACAATTTGGTCAAGGGCATGGCTATGGATGAGAATCCTTCCACAAACCGTCTGTAATAGCCAGCAAGTCCAAGGAAACTTCGGATCTCGGTCACTGAGGTCGGTCTCGGCCAATTAGTCACGGCCTCTATCTTGGTCGGGTCTACTGATATCCCTTCTCCCGACACTATATGTCCAAGGAAAGCTACTCGACTGAGCCAAAATTCACACTTGCTGAACTTGGCGTAGAGTGCATGCTCTCTTAATGTCCGTAACACCTCGGTCAAGTGCACCTCATGCTCTTCAGGACTCTTAGAATATACCAATATGTCGTCGATGAAGACAATCACTGACTGATCCAAAAATTCCTTAAATACTCTGTTCATTAGATCCATGAAAGCTGCAGGAGCATTTGTCAGTCCAAAGGGCATAACTGTAAACTCATAGTGCCCATACCTCGTCCTGAAGGCTGTCTTAGGTATATCCTCCTTCTTGATTCTCAACTGGTGATATCCTGTCCGTAGGTCAATCTTGGAGAATACCGATGCTCCCTGCAACTGATCAAACAAATCGTCGATCCTAGGCAGTGGGTACTTGTTCTTTACTGTTACCTGATTCAGCTGCCTGTAGTCGATACACAATCTCAGGGTTCCGTCTTTCTTTTTCACAAACAGCACCGGCGCTCCCCATGGAGACGCGCTCGGACGAATGAAACCCTTGTCCAATAACTCCTGCATCTGGACTTTCAACTCCTTTAACTCAGGCAATGACATCCGATATGGGGCTTTTGAAATCGGCTCTGTACCCGGGGCTAGCTCAATTACAAACTCAACTTCCCGCTCAGGTGGTAAGCCTGGCAATTCCTGTGGAAATACTTCTGGAAAGTTGCATACTACCGGGATATCTTCTAACTGAAGCTCTGGTACAGTTGGATCCACTACATTGACCAGATATCCTTCACATCCTTCGTTCAACAACTCATTCACTTCCAGTGAAGAGATCCAAGGAATCGATGTTCCTCCTCGACTTCCTTGAAATTCAAACCTAGGTTGTCCAATTGGATTGAACTGGATCGTTTTACTATCACAATCCACTACAGCCTTCTGCTGCACTAACCAGTCCATCCCAACAATAACATCAAAATCAAACATGGCCAACACTGCCAAGTCGATACGACCTTCCACACCACCAATCACTATCTTACATGCAGGCCATCCAAAAGAGACTATCATCCTATCATTCAACGGAGTAGATACGCATAACACAGTCTCAAGCAGAATAGGCTCAAACCCAACCAATCTAATAAACTGTTCTGACACAAAAGAATGGGTTGCCCCTGGATCGAACAAAGCATAAGCTGCATGGTCTCCCAAAGAAATCGTACCTGTGACCACCCCTGGCGCTTTCTCAGCATCCTTGCGCCCCATAGCATACACCCTTCCTTGGGCTGGTGGTCGTCCTGGGTTAGTCGCTGGGGGATGTCCACCCTGATTCCCCATCCTAGGCGGTTGAGCTGGTGCTTGCGATCCCACTGGACGCATCTGAGGACACGACCTGATCTGGTGGTCAAAACTCCCACACCTGAAACATGCTCCGAACCTACTCGGAGGCGGGTTAGGCTTCCCAATGTTTCTCCTCGCAGATGGAACGAACCGTCTATTCCCAGTCATTGGCCTCTTTCCCAACCTGCGATTGTCTCTGACAGGCATAAACCGTGATCCTGAAGCGGCGGCCCTCTCTTGCTGATCTCTTTCTATGATCTGAGCCCTCTCGTACATTTCACTGTAGTCTTTCAGGTTATGAGATAAAATCTGGCTCCTGAGGTCTGGTTTCAATCCATCTCGAAACCTCCTAGCCTTGTCTCTCGGATTCGCCACCAACGTAGGCGCAAACTTAGCCAATCTCGCAAACTCCGCCTCGTATTGGTCCACTGTCATCTGTCCCTGGCGTAATCTCATAAACTCCGACAACTTCTTTTCCTGCGCTACCTCAGAGAAATACTTCTCATAAAAATGTTCAACAAACACAGCCCAAACCAACTCAGTACCTGCAGGAAATACCCTGTCCTTTACTGCATTCCACCAATCATTGGCACCGTCCTGTAACTGATACACTGCTAAGTCTACTCTCTCAGTATCGGTGCACTTCAGTACATTAAACGCCTTTTCTAACTCTTCAACCCATCTGAGCGCTAACTCTGCATCGCCCCTACCAGTGAACTTGGGCGGCTTAAGCTTCAGAAATTGCTCAACTAGATAGGGCATCTGTCTCGGTACCACTGGTTGTGCCTCTTCTGCCTGATTACCCCCATTACCAGCTATCGCTGCGGCTTCAGCTGCCTGAGCATACGCGGCTGCCCTCTCCTGAGCCTGCAAACCCATGATATGACCTATCTCACGAAGGGTCTCCATAACTTCCTCCATTCTGGGGTCCCTGGCCTCTCTGGGCTCGGCTCTCGGTGGTTCTTGCGGTTCCTTTCCTCTCCGGCGACTCATCTCTCGCTAAGCTGGCTACTCAACTACCTGCTATAACCCCACTCAGGAGTCAAAGACTTAAACCATACTAACCCAGTCTAAGTCCTAGGCAGGTATCAAACAATAGCCAAACAATCACATGCGGTCTAGCACTGAGCACAATACATCACCCAAGGGAATATGTGTACTCACCTCAGGTCCTGACGTGCCTGCACCTTCGGGGTTGAATCACTTACACAATCAATCAATCAAACACACACGATTAAGAGACACACCTAGCACACAAGGACACCTAGTTGGCTACCCTTGGTCATCGCTCCTTATCACTCCAGGCTTCGACCATATGGACAGAGCTAACCTTGCTCTGATACCAATTCAAACGGGGATGTCACGCCCCGAATCCAACTAACCATCGGAACGCGAGCATCCCCTTATCTCTTCGGTCGATCAGAATGCGACGTCCCCAGGAGACATCGCCGACCCAACAACAACATCAGAGTATAAAAACACATGCGGAAACAAAATACAACCCTGACAATTAAAGATGAACAAGGAAGCCAGTCAATCACAATATCCTCAGGTAAAACTTCATTCTCATATATATATCAACAACTGTTTATACAAGGATCATAGATACATGAACAGTCATAACCACTGCAGGTCTAGGTCAAACTAGCATCTAAGTCAAAGGCCACTACTCCAAAAAGTGTCGGTGGCCGGGTGAGTAGGTCTACACTAAGGATCACTAAAACAAAAAGGGTAGGGATCCCTATCATCAACCGACTAATCTAAGGCACATAATCTGAATCACTAGAATCATCAGGCTCCACTGAAGACTCAGCCGACTCCTCTGAAGAGCTGCTAACCGGCACTGGCTCGTCCACGTCCATATCGGGGTCCTCCTGATCAGCCTGATCCTCCGGAACTCCCCAGTAGTCAGCTAATAGAGCGTCAGCCTCTGCCTCGGAGTCGAAGTCATCCTCAAGGTCCACCTCTGCAGCTACGTCCTCGACGACATCTATATCCACATCATCTCCTACCTCCTCGACCTCACCATCATCATCGTCCTGCTCCATTGCGTCTGGCTCGGGGTCGTCCTCCTCCTCATCCATGGGCTCCGGCTCTGGATCATCGTACCACACACCGGGACCTGGCTGGGCATCGACAGTCGGCGGAACACCAGGTGGAGGCGCATCGATCACCTCGCCATCAGCAATCACCGGCTCTAACTCGCCATCAACGCCTACTGGAATGTCAAAGGTACGGATGGGTCGACTGAGGGTACCGTCCTCCGCCCTACGACACCATGCTATATACTCTTGCTTCTTATGCTCCTCCTCACCCGTGTTAATATACAGAACTGACCTAAACCTCACGTGCATCTCGCCATTCCCAGCTGGGAAATGCTCCACGGACTGCAATATCTGCCTGGGAATCCCAAAAAGTGGAGGCGGGTCCTGCATCCTAGGGGGTAGGCTCTGAAATGTTCGGTTTTACACAACCGTGAGACTAGCTCAGTGAATCAAATACCTAAACCTAGGCTAGGCTAAAGTGTGTCTCTTAACAAATCAAAATCAGTCAATCAAACCAACAACATAAGACTCAAAGTGTATCGACGTGATTCAACCCCTGCAAGTTAGTGCAATTCAATAACATATATATACACTCACATACGTGTACATACGGCAGGCGTTCTGCACACACGCGTGCTCATCTTCATTATATGGTACAAATCGCTCAATCACCGCATTCCACACGAATGTCTCATGCAGTCATATGCTCACTATTCTCAAGATCTCATCACAATGCTGCACGATTCGCAATTCACATAATGCGATGTTCAGATTATTCTTAATCTCACGACCCACAATAGGGCCCGACCCGAAGGCCAATAGTGAAACCGACCCGAAGGCCCGACCCGAAGGCCACAACACTTCATGGCCAGCGTATATAATACGCCCCCGGCCCGGTGTCTTCTAGCCTGCTACAAAGTGCCTGAGGCGCAACACCGCTCACCTACGAACCAGAGCCTGCTACAAAGTGCCTGAGGATGGTCGTCTTCCGGTCTCACCGGGCATCGTCTCGCGTAAACGCAACAGACGGAACGACCCGAAGGCCACGACCCGAAGGCCACTAGGTGATCACACGTCTCAATTTTATCTTAGCCCAATTCCACTCAATTCAGGGCGTTTACCGTGATCACACATAATGCAATGTCACACTCGCACAATCACATGACGTCATTTCAATTCTCAATCATGACATACAAAATGCGCGACGTCATTCCAATTCTCAATCATGACATACAAAAGTGCGTGACATGCATTCTCACATCCATGAATACAAATGCTATAATAATTGTCAACAATTACCAACAATAGGCATGTTCTAACATTTATATTCCAATATATATAATTCGGCCAAATCAGCACCTCATCTTCAAACATGCCCAAAACATACCCGAATCACTCCGTTTAGCATCAATAAACACAACTAAGACCCCACTCAACTATATAAGGTCTATACTTAGCTTAATGAGGCAAATCAAACCTAAACGGACCTCAAATCATCATTTCCAACATAACCCCTCAAGAACTCCGAATTTACTCATCAAGGGCAGCAAGCAAACCCACATCAACCAGCCATTATTTCACCTTAAAACCACCCTTAGCAACATCATACTATCAGCCATTACCCTCATAATCACCCACAAAACACCCAATTTAACTCAACCTCCATTAATCACCCAAACTAAACTAACTAACACAATTAAGACTAAACTAGTTTTAGGTATTTAACTCACGTTGCGGTGCACCACTCGGGGAAAGATGACGATCATCTATCTCGCGACTCGACGACGGCGGCGGCCCGGCTCACTCTCGGTCACGGCGGCTTGGTGGCTAGCTTGGGCGTCCGAAGGGAAGAGAGGAAGAGGCGACGGCGGCTTGGGCTTGGCCGGTCCCCCACGGCGGTCCTTGGCCGCGTCTCTCACTCCGGCGGCCGGCTGAGCAAGGTGGCGACGGTGGGCTGGTTCGGTGATGAGGGAGGGCTGGTTCGGTGATGATGAGAGAGGAACGAAAGAAAGAAACGAAGGGGAAGAGAAGAAGATGATGACCGAATAGTGAGGGAGGGGAGAGTGTGCGTGAAAGAGGAGAGAGAGAGAAGAGTTTATCCATTCTTGGTCAAAGGCTGGTCAAAATTTCCTTAGTGGATTCCACTTGTCACCTTTTTAGCCCATGTGACCATCTTGCCCCTTCATCAAATGGCCACAATTCATCCAAGATAATTATTGAGGGGCATTATGGACTTTAGCCCCTAACCAACCTCTAACCCCTCTAGTTAACTTAACTAACCTTGGTTTAGGCCAATTTAATTAATCAAATTCGGAATTAACTTAAATGGTCCAAGGGCAATTTCGTCTTTTTCCCGTTCCGAACCGAAATTCCATTTTTCGCACCCATGCGTCCTATATGTACGTGGCCAACATATTCTGGCGTCAGAATCTTAAAATTAGTCCGTCGGGCCCCCGAAATCCGACACCGAAATCTGGGTTCAATTCCGTGAACAACTCTCTCTCAATTTCAATTTTTCTGAAACTCTCACTAACAGGCGGCTGTTTAGGCATACGCGTATCGACTTAGGGCTGTCCGAGTCTCAATGGTTCCGATCATCGAGAGAAAGAGGGTTTATTACTAATCCCGGGGTCACGATCATTTGGTTCGAGTTCAGGATTGGTTGACCACGAGCACGTTTGGTTAAGCAGAACCACCCGCGATCCCAATTGTGCATCGTTGGCCTTGGCCATACCATTTCCATCACTTTTCCTAAGATCGGCCCTTCACTGGTTCACAATATTCCCTCATTCTTTCTCAAATCGGCTCCCGAGTCGCGACTAAGTCCCTGGTCCACGTACTAGTGTCCTAGTTAGCCATTCCTCATGGTTAGTATCCCAAGAGTGATCAGCTCTGGGCGAGTCGTACTCAAATGAAATGAGAAATAACATTCATTTTATTAATCCCAGAAATTACATCGAAATTCGGGCTGTTACATGGAAGGTCGTATTGACTTGGCAGTGTTGGCCATGTTCGATTTTGATGTTATTGTTGGGATGGACTGGTTAGTGCAGCAGAAGGCTGTAGTGGATTGTGAAAGTAAAACGATCCAGTTCAATCCAATTGGACAACCTAGGTTTGAATTTCAAGGAAGTCGAGGAGGAACCTCGATTCCTTGGATCTCTTCACTGGAAGTGAATGAGTTGTTGAACGAAGGATGTGAAGGATATCTGGTCAATGTGGTGGATCCCACTGTACCAGAGCTTCAGTTAGAAGATATCCCGGTAGTATGCAACTTTCCAGAAGTATTTCCACAGGAATTGCCAGGCTTACCACCTGAGCGGGAAGTTGAGTTTGTAATTGAGCTAGCCCCGGGTACAGAACCGATCTCAAAAGCCCCATATCGGATGTCATTGCCTGAGTTAAAGGAGTTAAAAGTCCAGATGCAGGAGTTATTGGACAAGGGTTTCATTCGTCCGAGCGCGTCTCCATGGGGAGCGCCTGTGTTGTTTGTGAAAAAGAAAGACGGAACCCTGAGATTGTGTATCGACTATAGGCAGCTGAACCAGGTGACAGTAAAGAACAAGTACCCACTGCCTAGGATCGACGACTTGTTTGATCAGTTGCAGGGAGCATCGGTATTCTCCAAGATTGACCTACGGACAGGATATCACCAGTTAAGGATCAAGAAGGAGGATATACCTAAGACAGCCTTCAGGACGAGGTATGGGCACTATGAGTTTACAGTTATGCCCTTTGGACTGACGAATGCTCCTGCAGCTTTTATGGATCTAATGAACAGAGTGTTTAAGGAATTTTTGGATCAGTCAGTGATTGTCTTCATCGACGACATATTGGTATATTCTAAGAGTCCTGAAGAGCATGAGGTACACTTGACTGAGGTGCTACGGACGTTAAGAGAGCATGCGCTCTACGCCAAGTTCAGCAAGTGTGAATTTTGGCTCAGTCGAGTAGCTTTCCTTGGACACATAGTTTCGGGAGAAGGGATATCAGTAGACCCGACCAAGATAGAGGCCGTGACTAATTGGCCGAGACCGACCTCAGTGACCGAGATCAGAAGTTTCCTTGGACTGGCCGGCTATTACAGAAGGTTTGTAGAAGGATTCTCATCCATAGCCATGCCCATGACCAGATTGTTAAAGAAAGAGTCTAAGTTCGAATGGGATGACAAGTGTGAGAAAAGTTTTCAGGAGTTGAAACACAGACTTACGACAGCTCCAGTGTTGACTATTCCATCCGGATCAGGAGGATTTGAGGTGTACAGTGATGCTTCATTGAGAGGGCTAGGTTGTGTGTTGATGCAGCATGGGAAAGTGGTGGCGTATGCGTCGAGGCAGTTGAGACCTCATGAGATGAATTATCCGACGCACGATTTAGAATTGGCTGCGATAGTATTTGCCCTTAAGATCTGGAGGCATTATCTTTGTGGGGAAAAGTTTCAAATCTACACGGACCATCAGAGCCTCAAGTACTTATTTTCGCAGAAAGAGCTGAACATGAGGCAGAGAAGGTGGATGGAACTACTGAAAGACTATGATTGCGACATCCTGTATCATCCGGGTAAGGCCAATAGAGTAGCAGATGCTTTAAGTCGCAAGTCTAGTGTGGCACATATGATGGTGCGAGAATGGACATTGTTGGAACGGCTCAGAGATTCAGAGTTTAAGTTCGAAGTGAGCCAGATGTCCAGTTTGATGGCAGCCTTGAGGATTGAACCCGAGATCCAGGCAAGGATTAAGGAACTCCAGTCTACGGACCGAGAAATCCAGAAGATCATTGGATTGGATGTTTCTAAAAGGAGGCCGGATTTCCAGATGAGCGAGGATAGAACTTTAAGGTTCAGAGGAAGATTGTGTGTACCAGACAATGAAGGTCTGAAGGAGGAAATCTTGAGTGAAGCTCATCGGAGTCAGTACAGTATCCACCCAGGTAGTACGAAGATGTACCAGAACTTAAGACAACATTATTGGTGGAATGGAATGAAGGCTGATGTGGCGAGACACGTGGCTAAGTGTTTGACGTGCCAACAAGTGAAGGCACAACACTGCAAGCCTGGTGGAATGTTGAGACCATTAGAGATCCCAGAGTGGAAATGGGAGCATATCACCATGGATTTCGTAACGGGATTGCCACGAAGCCAGAGAGGGAACGACTCTATATGGGTGATAGTGGATCGTCTGACCAAGTCAGCGCATTTTCTGGCAGTGCGAAAGGACCTTGAACTGGAAAGGTATGCCGAGTTGTATGTACGGCAGATAGTGCGATTGCATGGAGTACCGGTGACCATAACGTCAGATCGCGATCCGAGATTTACGGCCAATTTTTGGAAAAGTCTGCAAGTGGCCTTAGGAACAAAGTTGCAATTCAGCACGGCTTATCATCCACAGACAGATGGCCAATCAGAGAGAACAATTCAGACTCTGGAGGATATGCTGAGAGCTTGTGTCGTAGATTTTCAGGGCAAATGGGAAGAACAGCTGCATTTAGCGGAGTTTGCCTACAATAACAGCTACCAGCAGAGTATTCAGATGGCGCCGATTTGAAACGGGGATGTCAAGCCCCGAATCCAACTACCCATCGGAACGCAAGCATCCCCTTATTTCTTCGGTCGATCAGAATGCGACGTCCCCAGGAGACATCGCCGACCCACATCAATCAGAGTATAAAAACACATGCGGAAGCAGAATACAAACCCTGACAAATAAAGATGAACAAGGAAGCCAAACACTCAAAACGTCATCAGATAAAACCTCATTCTCATATATACCAACAAACTGTTTATACAAGGGTCAAAGATACAAATACACTACAGTCCGATCACTATGGGTCTAGGTCAAGGTCACATCAAAGTCTAAAGGCCACTAATCCAAAAAGTGTCGGTGGCCGGGTGAGTAGGTCAGTACTAAGGATCACTATAACAAAAAGGTAGGGATCCCTATCGTCAACCAGCTAGTCTAGGGCTCAAAGTCTGGGTCGCTGGAATCATCGGGCTCGACTGAAGACTCAGCTGACTCCTCTGAAGAGCTGCGATCCGGCTCAGGCTCATCCACGTCCATGCCAGGGTCCTCCTGATCCTCCTGACCCTCCTGATCTCCCCAGTAATCTGCTAGGAGAGCGTCAGCCTCAGCGTCAGAGTCAAAGTCGTCCTCCAAGTCCACCTCTGCGGCTGCATCCTCGACGGCATCTATATCTACGTCCTCGCCTACCTCATCAACCTCACCATCACCATCATCCTGCTCCATCGCCTCTGGCTCGGGATCGTCCTCCTCCTCATCCATAGGCTCCGGCTCTGGGTCATCGTACCAAACTCCGGGACCTGGCTGGGCATCGACAGTCGGCGGAACACCAGGTGGAGGCGCATCGACCACCTCGCCATCAGCAATCACCGGCTCTAACTCGCCATCAACGCCTACTGGAATGTCAAAGGTACGGATGGGTCGACTGAGGGTACCGTCCTCCGCCCTACGACACCATGCTATATACTCTTGTTTCTTGTGCTCCTCCTCACCCGTGTTAATATACAGAACTGACCTAAACCTCACATGCATCTCGCCATTCCCAGCTGGGAAATGCTCCTCGGACTGCAATATCTGTCTGGGAATCCCAAAAAGTGGAGGCGGATCCTGCATCCTAGGGGGTAGGCTCTGAAATGATCGGTTTTACACAACCGTGAGACTAGCTCAGTGAATCAAATACCTAAACCTAGGCTAGGCTAAAGTGTGTCTCTTAACAAATCAAAATCAAACACTCAAGTCAACAGTCACAAAGCTGCGATGAGGATGGTCGTCTTTCGGTCTAACCGGGCATCGTCCTGCTACAAAGTGCATGAGGACGGAACTCGACCCGTAGGCCATAAGTGATCACACGTCTCAATTTTATCTTAGCCCAATTCCACTCAATTCAGGGCGTTTACCGTGATCACACATAATGCAATGTCACACAATGTCATTTCACATATCAATCTCAACATATCAAGTGGTGACATGCATTTTCATTCCAATGAACACAAATGCCACAACATTTATCCACATTTACAACCAATGTACACTTTCTAGCATTTGTATTCTAATATGTGCAATTCGGCCAAGTCTAAACCCCAAATTTAAACATAGCCCAAACTCATTCAAAACACCCCAATTAAGCCTCCAATGATCATCCAAGACCCCATTAAGTCATATAAGGCATAAACTTGACTTAATCTTGCAAAGCAAGTCCATTTGGCCCCAAAAACAACATTTCTAGCATTTGCATCCTACACATGCAATTCGGCCAACCTAACACCCCACATTTAAACATGGCCAAAATACAATCTAAACACTTCATTTAGGCCTCCAATGTTCAGCCAAGGTCCCCCTCAACCATATATAGCATGTACTAAGCTTAATTAAGCAAAACAAGTTCAATTGGACCTAAAAACAACATTTCTAACATAAAACCCCAAAGGCTCCGAATTTCAGCCATAATGGACAGCCACTAAACCATCATGATTCGGCCATGGTTTCACCTCATATCAACCCTCAACAACAACATACTTTCAGCCATTACTACACAATCCACTAAATAGCACTAATCTAGTTCAAACTTCACAATTCAAACCAAACTAACTCAACTAGACACAATTAGGCCTAATCTAAGTTTAGGTGTTCAACTCACTTCGGGGTGGACGATATGCGGGAGGAACAAGTACATCCCAACTCCCGGCTCAAGGACGGCTCACGGCGGTGCTCACGGCGGTGGCTGGTTTCCACGGCCAACGGCGGCTGATTGGTGGTGGCCGAATGGAGCTTCCAAGGGGGAGAGGAGGAGGACGGCGACTTGAAGGCTAGACCGGCCCTCCACGGCTTCCCTTGCCGTGTCCCACACTCCGGCGACCGGCTGAGCAAGGTGGCGACGGTGGGGGGCTTTGATCGGCCAAGAAGAGAGAAACGTAAGAGAAGATGATGACCGATCGGTGGAGAGAGAGGAAGTGCACGAATTGGAGGAGAGAGAGAGAAGATTATCCACACATGGGTCAAAGGCTGGTCAAAATTTCCTTAGTGGATTCCACTTGTCAACATCCTAGCTCATGTGACCACTTTGCCCCTTCATCAAATGGCCACAATTCATTCAAGACAATTATTGAGGGGCAATATGGACTTTAGCCCCTAACCAACCCTTAACCCCTCTAGTTAGCTTAACTAACCTTGGTTTAGACCAATTTAATTAATCAAATTCGGAATTAAGCCTAAATAGTCCAAGGGCAATTCCGTCTTTTTGCCGTTCCGAACCAAAATTCCATTTTTCGCACCCATGCGTCCCACGTATGTGTGGCCAACATTTTCTGGCGTCAGAATCTTAAAATTAGTCCGTCGGGTCCCCGAAATCCGACACTGAACTCTGGGCTCAATTCCGTGAACAACTCTCTCTCAATTTCAATTTTTCTGAAACTCTCACTAACAGGCGGCTGTTTAGGCATACGCGTATCGACTTAGGGCTGTCTGAGTCTCAATGATTCCGATCCTTGAGAGAAAGAGGGTTTATTACTAATCCCGGGGTCACGATCATTTAGTTCGAGTTCAGGATTGGTTGACCACGAGCACGTTTGGTTAAGCAGAACCACCCGCGATCCCAATTGTGCATCGTTGGCCTTGGCCATACCATTTCCATCACTTTTCCTAAGATCGGCCCCTCACTGGTTCACAATATTCCCTCACTCTCTCTCAAATCGGTCCTCGAGTCGCGACTGAGACCCTGGTCCACGTACTAATGTCCTAGTTAGCCATTCCTCATGGTTAGTATCCCAAGAGTGATCAGCTCTGGGTGAGTCGTACTCAAATGAAATGAGAAATAACATTCATTTTATTAATCCCAGAAATTACATCGAAATTCGGGCTGTTACAGTATGGTAGAGCGTGCAGAACACCAATATGTTGGGATGAGATTGGTGAGCGCAGTATTACCGGGCCAGAGTTAGTACAGCAGACAGTTGAGGCCGTTGAGATTATCAGAGATAGACTGAGAACAGCTCAGAGCCGTCAGAAAAGTTATGCCGACCGGAGAAGACGACCCTTAGAGTTTCAAATAGGAGACCATGTATTCTTGAAGGTATCGCCGATGAAAGGATTATCCCGGTTTGGTAAGAAAGGAAAACTCAGTCCCAGGTACGTTGGGCCATTTGAGATATTGGAGAAGATTGGTGACATGGCCTATCGTCTTGCCCTGCCGCCTAACTTGTCGCAGGTGCATAATGTATTCCACGTGTCGATGTTGAGAAAGTATGAACCAGATCCGACCCACGTTCTAAAGTACGAAGAGATAGACGTGGACGACAAAGTGTCGTACGTGGAGAGACCGGTCAGGATTGAGGACCGAAGAGATCGAGTGCTCAGGAATAAGACTATCCCGATGGTGAAGGTTGTATGGGAGCATCACGGCACAGAGGGCGCTACTTGGGAAAGTGAAGAGGCCATGCGGCGTCAACACCCCCAGTTGTTTGATTAGACGGGATGGAAGTGTAAATTTCGAGGACGAAATTTTTGTAAGGGGGGAAGGTTGTAACAGCCCGAATTTCGATGTAATTTCTGGGATTAATAAAATGAATGTTATTTCTCATTTCATTTGAGTACGACTCGCCCAGAGCTGATCACTCTTGGGATACTAACCATGAGGAATGGCTAACTAGGACGCTAGTACGTGGACCAGGGACTTAGTCGCGATTCGGGAGCCGATTTGAGAAAGAATGAGGGAATATTGTGAACCAGTGAGGGGCCGATCTTAGGAAAAGTGATGGAAATGGTATGGCCAAGGCCAACGATGCACAATTGGGATCGCAGGTGATTCTGCTTAACCAAACGTGCTCGTGGTCAACCAATCCTGAACTCGAGCCAAATGATCGTGACCCCGGGATTAGTAATAAACCCTCTTTCTCTCGATGATCGGAACCATTGAGACTCGGACAGCCCTAAGTCGATACGCGTATGCCTAAACAGCCGCCTGTTAGTGAGAGTTTCAGAAAAATTGAAATTGAGAGAGAGTTGTTCACGGAATTGAGCCCAGACTTTGACGTCGGATTTCGGGGACTCGACGGACTAATTTTTAAGATTTTGACGCCAGAATATGTTGCCCACATATATATGGGACGCCTTGGTGCGAAGAAGAATAAAATGGAATTTCGGTTCGGGTTGACGGAATTGTTTTTGGGCTATTAAGCTTAATTCCGAATTTTGGATATTATTTTGGTTTAATCAAGGTTAGTTAGAGTTAACTAGGTTGGTTGAGGTTTGGTTAGGGACTAAAGACAAAGATGCCCATCAATAATTGAAGAGGATGAATTATAACCATTGGATCAAGGGGCAAAGTGGTCACATAGGCTAGGATGGTGACAAGTGGATTCCACTATGAGTTAGTTGACCATCTTTGACCCATGTATGGATAAGCTTCCCTTTCTCTCTCCTCCATTTTCGCCCCTCCCTCTCTCTCTTCACGTTCAGCCATCTTCTTTTCTCTTTCTCTCTCTCCTTCGTTCTTTTCATTTCCTTCTTTCTTCGCCGGATCAGCCCCTTCGCCGCCGTCCTTCTTCAGCCGTTCGCCGGGGTTGTGGTCACGGCAAAGGACCGCCGTGGAGAGCCGGACCAGCCCCCAAGCCACGCCGTCTCCTCCCCCTTTGGACGCCCAACTCAGCCGAGCCTCCTCCTCCCTCGTGGACCGCCGTGAGTGGCCGAGTGCACCGCCGTGGCCGTGAGGAGCCGAGCCATCGTAGGGAGTGGCCGTGAGCCACACGAATTGGATGTACTTATTTCTCCCACAACTCGTTCACCCCGAAGTGAGTTTAATGCCTAAATCTAGATTAGCCTTAATTGTGTTTAGTTGAGGTTAATGGGAAGTGATTAAGTTAGTTGGTGATTGTTAGTGATTGTAAGGTTAATGGATGATCTATTGGTGATGGTGATGTTTGGTTTAAGGTGAAAGTATGGCTGATTCGTGTGGGTTTGATGGTTGTCCAAAATAAGTTAAATTCGGAGCCCTTGAGTGTTTGGACTAGAAATGGTGTTTTTATGGCTAAATAAGCTTGAATTGCTTGACTAAGCTAAGTGTATGCCTAATATGGCTTAGTGGGGTCTTGGTTGAGCTATTTGAGGCTAAAATGGAGTGTTTTGAGTGTGTTTAAAGTTGGGGTTTGTTTATGGCCGAATTTCACATGTTGGGTGTATTAAATGCTAGAAGTGGTTTTTGTTGGAAATTGTCTTGGCATTTGTGTGCATTGATATGAAAATGCATGTCACGCTCATGGTATGTCGAGATTGAGACTGGGGATGACATGGTGTGAATGTGCGGGTGCGACATTGCATTGTATGCGGGTGTGACATTGCATTGAGTGATCACGGTAAATGCCCTGAAAAGAGTGGTGCTGGGCTAAGATAAAATTGATATGTGTGATCACTTAAGGCCTTCGGGTCGTGGCCTACGGGTCGAGTTCCGTCCTCATGCACTTTGTAGCAGGACGATGCCCGGTTAGACCGGAAGACGACCATCCTCATGCACTTTGTAGCAGGCTCTGGTTCGTAGGTGAGCGGTGTTGCGCCTCAGGCACTTTGTAGCAGGCTAGAAGACACCGGGCCGGGGGCGTATTATATACGCTGGCCATGAAGTGTTGTGGCCTTCGGGTCGGGCCCTATTGTGGGTCGTGAGATTAAGAATGAGCTAAACGTTGCATTGTGCGAATTGCGAATCATGCAGTATTGTGATGAGATTGTGAGAATTGTTAGCATGTGACTGCATGAGACATTCGTGTGGGATGCGGTGGTTGAGTAATGTGAACCATTTAAAGAATCTGAGCACGCGTGTGTGAAGTACGCCTGCCCGTATGTACACGTATGTGGGTGTATATATATATGTTGAATTGCACTAACTTGCAGGGGTTGAATCACGTTGACACATATTGAGTCTTATGTTGGTTGGCTTGAGTGTTTGATTTTGGTCCGCTAAGAGACACACTTTAGCCTAGCCTAGGTTTAGGTATTTGATTCACTGAGCTAGTCTCACGGTTGTGGTAAAACCGAACATTTCAGGACCTACCCCCTAGGATGCCGGAACCGCCTCCACTTTTTGGGATTCCCAGGCAGATATTGCAGTCCGAGGAGCATTTCCCAGCTGGGAATGGCGAGATGCATGTGAGGTTTAGGTCGGTTCTTTACATTAACACGGGTGAGGAGGAACATAAGAAGCAAGAGTACATTGCATGGTGTCGCAGGGCAGAGGACGGTACCCTCAGTCGACCCATCCGTACCTTTGACATTCCAGTAGACGCTGATGGCGAGTTAGAGCCAGTGATTGCCGATGGCGAGGTGGTCGATGCGCCTCCACCTGGCGCTCCGCCAACCGTCGATGCCCAGCCAGGTCCCGGAGTTTGGTATGATGACCTGGAGCCGGAGCCTATGGATGAGGATGAGGACGACCCCGAGCCAGAGGTGATGGAGCAGGATGATGGGGATGGTGAGGTCGATGAGGTAGGCGAGGATGTAGACATAGATGCCGTCGAGGATGCAGCCGTAGATGTAGACTTGGAGGACGACTTTGACTCTGACGCTGCTCCTAGCAGACTACTGGGGAGATCAGGAGGGTCAGGATGATCAGGAGGACCCTGACATGGACGTGGATGAGCCAGAGCCGGATCGCAGCTCTTCAGAGGAGTCAGCTGAGTCTTCCATGGAGCCCGACGATTCCAGCGACCCAGACTTTGAGCCCTAGACTAGTTGGTTGACGATAGGGATCCCTACCTTTTTGTTATAGTGATCCTTAGTACTGACCTACTCACCCGGCCACCGACACTTTTTGGATTAGTGGCCTTTTGACTTTGATGTGACCTTGACCTAGACCCATAGTGATCGGACTGTAGTGTATTTGTATCTATGATCCTTGTATAAACAGTTTGTTGATATATATGAGTATGAGGTTTTACCTGATGATGACTTGAGTGTTTGGCTTCCTTGTTCATCTTTATTTGTCAGGGTTGTATTTGCTTCCGCATGTGTTTTTATACTCTGATTGTTGTTGGGTCGGCGATGTCTCCTGGGGACGTCGCACTATGATCGACCGAAGAGATAAGGGGATGCTCGCGTTCCGATGGGTAGTTGGGTTCGGGGCGTGACAGCCGCTGGAGGTTGAGTCCGAACCCGAGTATATGGATTCCGAGTTCGAGTCGTCCGACGATTCATCCGAGTCTTTCGGATCTGACTCGGATTAGGTACCACCTAGGGGTTAGCCTTGAGTATAGCTAGCGTTAGGGTCGACACGTTTTGGAAGGAGCCCTTTTTGGATTTAGTACCTGACCACCCCGAGCCCCGTATTTCTCTTTGTTGACGGTGGCTTGCTGACTCGTTTTGGCCTTGTATATTTATGTTTTTAACGGATGTTGTAAATTCTCTTTTGATTGATATAAGTATGTGTTCGTGAAGTTGATTGTTGTGTTTATCCTTCGTTGCTACCTTGGCCATGTTTGATTGTGTACGGGTGTGTGATCGTTTCCACATGTGTATTTTCTTTGATTCGGGTTTTTGGGTCAGCGACGAGTCTTGGGACATCGCACTAATTCGACCGAAGAAGAGATGCCGCGTGCCGTAGGGTTCGGGGCGTGACAGGAGTGATAAAGCATTTTTCGGGAAATGGAACTTTTTGAAGGAACTTTTTTGAAGATGAATTAGTAGCGAGTTAGGTGTAACCCAACCTTTGTTATAGTGGGTATGCATGCGTGTATCGGCCCATAAGAAATGAAAGGGCATGTATGTCACGTCCCGTACCCTACGAAGCGCTAACATCCCACGCAAAGGTCGATTTGTTTGTGTGCGACATCCCAAGATGCGTCACCGACCCAAACCCAATCAGAGAACAAACACAAGCGGAAATCACTTATATAAATATATAGACACCCGTACAGATAAACACATGAGAGCACAGATAAAACATCATACAAACAGGAATGTACATTTCATTACCCATTGAAAACCCCTTTTTACAACGTACTTTATACTGATCAAAAGATTTAAATGAAGACAACAACTTCTAGCAGCCACCAGATCAAAAAGGTACTAGCTTCCTTATAAAGAGTTGGGACCTAAGCTAGGGCTCTCAATCCGGATCCGACGATCCTGAGGACTCCCCTGATGAACTCTCTTGAGGCTCGGACTCTTCGAAATCTATATCCGTTGTTGCTGCCTCTTCGTCTTCAGTATCCAGTTCAAGCTCTGGGTCAAGATAAAGCCCTAACTCATCATCGGGTCCTATCTCTACATCCGATCCTACCTCTGCTACTTCCCCATGGTCTTCATCAGAATCTAGATCCATGTCTTCCAGTACGTCTTCTTCCTCGGCATCTTGGTCTAGGTCTTTAGCTATCACCTGTGGCTCTTATGGCTCCCCATCCATAGGCTCATCAACACCATCTACATTATAAACGTCCTGCGGATTTATCACCTCACCATCCGCAACTATCGGTATCATCAAACCAGTTCCATCCAAAGGGGCGTTGAAAGTCCGAAGAGGTCGACCTATGTTCCCATTCACATCTCGCAAATACCAAGCTACATATTCCTGGGTCTGGTACAAATATTCACCCACATCCACGAAAACTACTAATCTGTATCTCACATATAATTCTCCATTTCCTGTGGGGTACGAACTGGTATACTGCTGTATCTGTGTAGGTATTCGAAAAAGCGGTGGATTCGGCATCCTTATGGCTGGGGGTCTGAAAATGTGGGTTATTACAACTGTGACATGAATCTCAGCGAGTACATCCCCTAAACCTAGGCTAGACTAACATGCATTCTCCTGACAGGCAAAATAACATAATACACAACAATGACTTGGCCTTCGACCCAAATAGAACATAAAAATTACCCTGTAGGTTAGGCAGTTCGTTAAATTCCTCAAGGTACATGCGCAAATACGTTGATCACACATGCGCCGCACGCATGCTCATACTCACAGTGTTCATCTCGCATGTCGAGTTATGCATTCTATGCATGCAATGCTAATGTCATGCTATACTCTTATTTCGGTTCACTCTGCACATGGTCTCAATTATTTATTACAACTTGAGTCGACACAATTTCCGGCCTAGTGCGTCTAGCCTACTTCAAAATGCATGAGGCGCAACACCGATCTGGCCCAGTGTCTCTAGCCTGCTTCAAAGTGCATGAGGCACAACACTGATCTTCTTACGAACCAGAGCCCTCGTAAAACGCATCAAGATGGTCGCCTTCCGGACGAATCAGGTATCGTCCTACTTCAAAGTGCATGAGGACGGCAAACCCCGCGTAATACACATCAGAGCGAATTGTGATTACACATATACACACTGCCAGTTTTTATCTGAACCTCGTGTAAAACGCATCAAGGTATATTAGGTGATCACATGCTCATGGTAGACACACATACACACATTCTCGTACAATTTCAATTCATGCCTCATACTCGGCATACGCAATGCCTGTCCATGTAAAATGTCACATGAGCATCAGTAAATCACAAGCACTCAGTTAAATCAAATCACCATACAGTGTCCAATTCACAAATAGCATGCTCACTTGACCAATTAATACCGTGCGGCCTAATTCACAATACATACTTTCATACTCAATTCAAGCCGTTAATTGGCCAATCATACTCCGCACGTTTCAGCCACACGAGTACACAACATGGCATTTCATAATTAAGCATAATTAATCACCAATCAATCACCAGCCAATCACTCTGGGTAATCCCGGCCATTCAGCTAATAATTCTTGCTGTCTGATAAAATCCGGTACATTCCTCAAAATACGGACATCCACTATTTCTTCAATTCGGGCCCAATAATTATTTATAATAATCCCGCTAAATTCCTCGGATTTTATTTCTACTAATCAATCTTCAATCCAGTCCGAAATATACACTTATAATACCTAAGCCAGTCCAGAAAATGCATTATCAATCCTAATTCGGGTTTAGGAGGTATATTCACTTAATTCTAGACCACAACGACGAGGAACGGTGGCCAATCACTGATGAACAGTGGAACCGGCGACGACGTTCCAAGCGGACAGGCGTACGGATGGCGTACGGACACTGTACGGACAATGACATTACGGCGACGTACGGACAGCTGGGGGGTCGCGGCGGCAGCAACTCAGCCAATCGGGCTCCGGCACAGCGACAGCTTGCTCCAGCGGTCCTTTAGCCGGACGAAAAGAGAGAGAGAGAGAGAGAGAGAGAGAGAGAGACAGGGTGAAGGTGGTGATGTTGGTGGGTGGTGGTCGGATGAAGCAGCAGTAGCGGCGGCGGCCAGCGTGTAACAGCCCGAATTTCGATGTAATTTCTGGGATTAATAAAATGAATGTTATTTCTCATTTCATTTGAGTACGACTCGCCCAGAGCTGATCACTCTTGGGATACTAACCATGAGGAATGGCTAACTAGGACACTAATACGTGGACCAGGGTCTCAGTTGCGACTCGAGGACCGATTTGAGAGAGAGTGAGGGAATATTGTGAACCAGTGAGGGGCCGATCTTAGGAAAAGTGATGGAAATGGTATGGCCAAGGCCAACGATGCACAATTGGGATCGCGGGTGATTCTGCTTAACCAAACGTGCTCGTGGTCAACCAATCCTGAACTCGAACCAAATGATCGTGACCCCGGGATTAGTAATAAACCCTCTTTCTCTCGATGATCGGAACCATTGAGACTCGGACAGCCCTAAGTCGATACGCGTATGCCTAAACAGCCGCCTGTTAGTGAGAGTTTCAGAAAAATTGAAATTGAGAGAGAGTTGTTCACGGAATTGAGCCCAGAGTTCAGCGTTGAATTTCGGGAACCCGACGGACTAATTTTAAGATTCTGACGCCAGAAAATGTTGGCCACACATACATGGGACGCATGGGTGCGAAAAATGGAATTTCGGTTCGGAACGGCAAAAAGACGGAATTGCCCTTGGACTAATTATGCATAATTTCGAATTTTTGGAATTTAATTGGTTTAACCAAGGTGGGTTAAGGCTAACTAGAGTGGTTAGGGGTTGGTTAGGGCATAATGTCAATATTGCCCCTCAATAATTGTCTTGAATGAGTGTGAGCCATTTGATGAAGGGGCAAAGTGGTCACATGGGCTAGGATGTTGACAAGTGGATTCCACTATGAGATAGTTGACCATCTTTGACCCATGTGTGGATAATCTTCTCTCTCTCTCCTCTTCTCACGCACACCATCCCTCCCTCACCATTCGGTCATTCTCTCCTCCCCTTCGGACGCCCAAACCAGCCACCAAGCCGCCGTGGCCGTGAGGTGCCGAGCACGCCGGGAGAGCCGTTGTGAGTTGCCGTTGTCGAGCCGCGAGTAGATGATCATCATCTTCCCCCGAGTGGTGCACCGAAACGTGAGTCGTATACCTAAACTTAGATTAGGCTTGATTGTGTTTAGTTAGGTTGATTTGTGGAGTTTTAAACTAAATTAGTGTTTGTTAGTGTTGGTAGAGCTAATGGCTGAGTTTATGATGTTGATGAGGGTTGAATTGAGGTGGATTTATGGCTGATTAATGTGGGTGTGGTTGCTGTCCTTGGTGAGTCAATTCGGAGGCCTTGGGGTTTGGTATGAAAAATGGTGATTTTAGATCCAATTGGGCTTGTTTTGCAAGATTAAGCTATGTTTATGCCTTATATGTCTTAGTGGATTTCTGGATTTCTTGGTCCGTAGACTGGAGTTCTTTAATCCTTGCCTGGATCTCGGGTTCAATCCTCAAGGCTGCCATCAAACTGGACATCTGGCTCACTTCGAACTTAAACTCTGAATCTCTGAGCCGTTCCAACAACGTCCATTCTCGCACCATCATATGTGCCATACTAGACTTGCGACTTAAAGCATCTGCTACTCTATTGGCCTTACCCGGATGATACAGGATGTCGCAATCATAGTCTTTCAGTAGTTCCATCCACCTTCTCTGCCTCATGTTTAGCTCTTTCTGTGAAAATAGGTACTTGAGGCTCTGATGGTCCGTGTAGATTTGAAACTTTTCCCCACAAAGATAATGCCTCCAGATCTTAAGGGCAAATACTATCGCAGCCAACTCTAAATCGTGCGTCGGATAATTCATCTCATGAGGTCTCAACTGCCTCGACGCATACGCCACCACTTTCCCATGCTGCATCAACACACAACCTAGCCCTCTCAATGAAGCATCACTGTACACCTCGAATCCTCCTGATCCGGATGGAATAGTCAACACTGGAGCTGTCGTAAGTCTGTGCTTCAACTCCTGAAAACCTTTCTCACACTTGTCATCCCATTCGAACTTAGATTCCTTCTTTAACAATCTGGTCAAGGGCATGGCTATGGATGAGAATCCTTCCACAAACCGTCTGTAATAGCCAGCCAGTCCAAGGAAACTTCGGATCTCGGTCACTGAGGTCGGTCTTGGCCAATTAGTCACGGCCTCTATCTTGGTCGGGTCTACTGATATCCCTTCTCCCGACACTATATGTCCAAGGAAAGCTACTCGACTGAGCCAAAATTCACACTTGCTGAACTTGGCGTAGAGCGCATGCTCTCTTAACGTCCGTAGCACCTCAGTCAAGTGTACCTCATGCTCTTCAGGACTCTTAGAATATACCAATATGTCGTCGATGAAGACAATCACTGACTGATCCAAAAATTCCTTAAACACTCTGTTCATTAGATCCATGAAAGCTGCAGGAGCATTCGTCAGTCCAAAGGGCATAACTGTAAACTCATAATGCCCATACCTCGTCCTGAAAGCTGTCTTAGGTATATCTTCCTTCTTGATTCTCAACTGGTGATATCCCGTCCGTAGGTCAATCTTGGAGAATACCGATGCTCCCTGCAACTGATCAAACAAATCGTCGATCCTAGGCAGTGGATACTTGTTCTTTACTGTTACCTGGTTCAGCTGCCTGTAGTCGATACACAATCTTAGGGTTCCGTCTTTCTTTTTCACAAACAGCACAGGCGCTCCCCATGGAGACGCGCTCGGACGAATGAAACCCTTGTCCAATAACTCCTGCATCTGGACTTTCAACTCCTTTAACTCAGGCAATGACATCCGATATGGGGCTTTTGAAATCGGCTCTGTACCCGGGGCTAGCTCAATTACAAACTCAACTTCCCGCTCAGGTGGTAAGCCTGGCAATTCCTGTGGAAATACTTCTGGAAAGTTGCATACTACCGGGATATCTTCTAACTGAAGCTCTGGTACAGTAGGATCCACTACATTGACCAGGTATCCTTCACATCCTTCGTTCAACAACTCATTCACTTCCAGTGAAGAGATCCAAGGAATCGATGTTCCTCCTCGACTTCCTTGAAATTCAAACCTAGGTTGTCCAATTGGATTGAACTGGATCGTTTTACTATCACAATCCACTACAGCCTTCTGCTGCACTAACCAGTCCATCCCAACAATAACATCAAAATCGAACATGGCCAACACTGCCAAGTCGATACGACCTTCCACACCACCAATCACTATCTTACATGCAGGCCATCCAAAAGAGACTATCATCCTATCATTCAACGGAGTAGATACGCATAACACAGTCTCAAGCAAAATAGGCTCAAACCCAACCAATCTAATAAACTGTTCTGACACAAAAGAATGGGTTGCCCCCGGATCGAACAAAGCATAGGCTACATGGTCTCCCAAAGAAATCGTACCTGTGACCACCCCTGGCGCTTTCTCCGCATCCTTGCGCGCCATAGCATACACCCTTCCTTGGGCTGGTGGTCGTCCTGGGTTAGTCGCTGGGGGATGTCCACCCTGATTCCCCATCCTAGGCGGTTGAGCTGGTGCTTGCGATCCCACTGGACGCATCTGAGGACACGACCTGATCTGGTGGTCAAAACTCCCACACCTGAAACATGCTCCGAACCTACTCGGAGGCGGGTTAGGCTTCCCAATGTTTCTCCTCGCAGATGGAACGAACCGTCTATTCCCAGTCATTGGCCTCTTTCCCAACCTGCGATTGTCTCTGATAGGCATAAACCGTGATCCTGAAGCGGCGGCTCTCTCTTGCTGATCTCTTTCTATGATCTGAGCCCTCTCGTACATTTCACTGTAGTCTTTCAGGTTATGAGATAGAATCTGGCTCCTGAGGTCTGGTTTCAATCCATCTCGAAACCTCCTAGCCTTGTCTCTCGGATTCACCACCAACGTAGGCGCAAACTTAGCCAATCTCGCAAACTCCGCCTCGTACTGGTCCACTGTCATCTGTCCCTGGCGTAATCTCATAAACTCCGACAACTTCTTTTCCTGCGCTACCTCAGAGAAATACTTCTCATAAAAATGTTCAACAAACACAGCCCAGACCAACTCAGTACCTGCAGGAAATACCCTGTCCTTTACTGCATTCCACCAATCATTGGCACCGTCCTGTAACTGATACACTGCTAAATCTACTCTCTCGGTATCGGTGCACTTCAATACATTAAACGCCTTTTCCAACTCTTCAACCCATCTGAGCGCTAACTCTGCATCGCCCCTACCAGTGAACTTGGGCGGCTTAAGCTTCAGAAATTGCTCAACTAGATAGGGCATCTGTCTCGATACAACTGGTTGTGCCTCTTCTGCCTGGTTACCCCCATTACCAGCTATCGCTGCGGCTTCGGCTGCCTGTGCATATGCGGCTGCCCTCTCCTGAGCCTGCAAACCCATGATATGCCCTATCTCACGGAGCGTCTCCATAACTTCATCCAGTCTGGGGTCTCTGGCCTCTCTGGGCTCGGCTCTCGGTGGTTCTTGCGGTTCCTTTCCTCTCCGGCGACTCATCTCTCGCTAAGCTGGCTACTCAACTACCTGCTATAACCCCACTCAGGAGTCAAAGACTTAAACCATACTAACCCAGTCTAAGTCCTAGGCAGGTATCAAACAATAGCCAAACAATCACATGCGGTCTAACACTGAGCACAATACATCACCCAAGGGAACATGTGTACTCACCTCAGGTCCTGACGCGCCTGCACCTTCGGGGTTGAATCACTTACACAATCAATCAATCAAACAAACACGATTAAGAGACACACCTAGCACACGAGGACACCTAGTTGGCTACCCTTGGTCATCGCTCCTTATCACTCCAGGCTTCGACCGTATGGATAGAGCTGACCTTGCTCTGATACCAAATCAAACGGGGATGTCACGCCCCGAATCCCAACTTGCCCATCGGAACGCGAACATCCCCTTATCTCTTCGGTCGATCATAGTGCGACGTCCCCAGGAGACATCGCCGACCCAACAACAACATCAGAGTATAAAAACACATGCAGAAGCAAATACAACCCTGACAAATAAAGATGAACAAGGAAGCCAAACACTCAAAACGTCATCAGATAAAACCTCATTCTCATATATACCAACAAACTGTTTATACAAGGGTCATAGATACAAAAACACTACAGTCCGATCACTATGGGTCTAGGTCAAGGTCACATCAAAGTCTAAAGGCCACTAATCCAAAAAGTGTCGGTGGCCGGGTGAGTAGGTCAGTACTAAGGATCACTATAACAAAAAGGTAGGGATCCCTATCGTCAACCAGCTAGTCTAGGGCTCAAAGTCTGGGTCGCTGGAATCATCGGGCTCGACTGAAGACTCAGCTGACTCCTCTGAAGAGCTGCGATCCGGCTCAGGCTCATCCACGTCCATGCCAGGGTCCTCCTGATCCTCCTGACCCTCCTGATCTCCCCAGTAATCTGCTAGGAGAGCGTCAGCCTCAGCGTCAGAGTCAAAGTCGTCCTCCAAGTCCACCTCTGCGGCTGCATCCTCGACGGCATCTATATCTACGTCCTCGCCTACCTCATCAACCTCACCATCACCATCATCCTGCTCCATCGCCTCTGGCTCGGGATCGTCCTCCTCCTCATCCATAGGCTCCGGCTCTGGGTCATCGTACCAAACTCCGGGACCTGGCTGGGCATCGACAGTCGGCGGAACACCAGGTGGAGGCGCATCGACCACCTCGCCATCAGCAATCACCGGCTCTAACTCGCCATCAACGCCTACTGGAATGTCAAAGGTACGGATGGGTCGACTGAGGGTACCGTCCTCCGCCCTACGACACCATGCTATATACTCTTGCTTCTTGTGCTCCTCCTCACCCGTGTTAATATACAGAACTGACCTAAACCTCACATGCATCTCGCCATTCCCAGCTGGGAAATGCTCCTCGGACTGCAATATCTGTCTGGGAATCCCAAAAAGTGGAGGCGGGTCCTGCATCCTAGGGGGTAGGCTCTGAAATGATCGGTTTTACACAACCGTGAGACTAGCTCAGTGAATCAAATACCTAAACCTAGGCTAGGCTAAAGTGTGTCCCTTAACAGAACAAAATCAACATTCAAGCCAACAGTCATAAAACTCGATATGATTCAACGTGATTCAACCCCTGCAAGTTAGTACAATTCACACATATATATATACACCACATACGTGTACATACGGGCAGGCGTACACCACACACGCGTGCTCATCTTCTTTAAATGGTTTAGACCGCTCATTCATCGCATTCCACACGAATGCCTCATGCAATCACACGCTGACAATTCTCACCACAATACAGCATGATCCACAATTCGCACAATGCAACGTTCAGCTCATTCTTAATCTCACGACCCACAATAGGGCCCGACCCGAAGGCCACAACACTTCATGGCCAGCGTATATAATACGCCCCCGGCCCGGTGTCTTCTAGCCTGCTACAAAGTGCCTGAGGCGCAACACCGCTCACCTACGAACCAGAGCCTGCTACAAAGTGCATGAGGATGGTCGTCTTCCGGTCTAACCGGGCATCGTCCTGCTACAAAGTGCATGAGGACGGAACTCGACCCGTAGGCCATAAGTGATCACACGTCTCAATTTTATCTTAGCCCAATTCCACTCAATTCAGGGCGTTTACCGTGATCACACATAATGCAATGTCACACAATGTCATTTCACATATCAATCTCAACATATCAAGTGGTGACATGCATTTTCATTCCAATGAACACAAATGCCACAACATTTATCCACATTTACAACCAATGTACACTTTCTAGCATTTGTATTCTAATATGTGCAATTCGGCCAACCTAACACCCCACATTTAAACATGGCCAAAATACAATCTAAACACTTCATTTAGGCCTCCAATGTTCAGCCAAGGTCCCCCTCAACCATATATAGCATGTACTAAGCTTAATTAAGCAAAACAAGTTCAATTGGACCTAAAAACAACATTTCTAACATAAAACCCCAAAGGCTCCGAATTTCAGCCATAATGGACAGCCACTAAACCATCATGATTCGGCCATGGTTTCACCTCATATCAACCCTCAACAACAACATACTTTCAGCCATTACTACACAATCCACTAAATAGCACTAATCTAGTTCAAACTTCACAATTCAAACCAAACTAACTCAACTAGACACAATTAGGCCTAATCTAAGTTTAGGTGTTCAACTCACGTTTCGGTGCACCACTCGGGGAAAGATGATGATCATCTACTCGCGGCTCGACGACGGTGGCGGCTCACGGCGTGGTCCGGCTCTCACGGCCACGGCCACGGCGGCTTGGTGGCTGTTTTGGGTGTCCGAAGGGGAGAGAGAGGAAGAGCGGCTGAAGACGGTGGCTTGGTGGATGAACCGGCCCTCCACGGCGGTCCTTGGCCGTGTCCCACACTCCGGCGACCGGCTGAGCAAGGTGGCGACGGTGGGGGGCTGGTTCGGTGATGATGATGAAGAACGACGGAGAGGAAATGGAGAGGAGAGAGTGACCGAATGGTGAGGGAGAGATGGTGTGCGTGAGAAGAGGAGAGAGAGAGAAGATTATCCATTCTTGGTCAAAAGTTGGTCAAAATTTCCTTAGTGGATGACACATGTCATCATCTTAGTACACTTGCCCAAAATACCCTTCATCCTATGGCCCACATTCATCCAAGACAATTATTGAGGGGCAATATGGACTTTAGCCCCTAACCAACCCTTAACCCCTCTAGTTAGCTTAACCAACCTTGGTTTAGACCAATTTAATTAATCAAATTCGGAATTAAGCCTAAATAGTCCAAGGGCAATTCCGTCTTTTTGCCGTTCCGAACCGAAATTCCATTTTTCGCACCCATGCGTCCCACGTATGTGTGGCCAACATTTTCTGGCGTCAGAATCTTAAAATTAGTCCGTCGGGTCCCCGAAATCTGACACTGAACTCTGGGCTCAATTCCGTGAACAACTCTCTCTCAATTTCAATTTTTCTGAAACTCTCACTAACAGGCGGCTGTTTAGGCATACGCGTATCGACTTAGGGCTGTCTGAGTCTCAATGATTCCGATCCTTGAGAGAAAGAGGGTTTATTACTAATCCCGGGGTCACAATCATTTGGTTCGAGTTCAGGATTGGTTGGCCACGAGCACGTTTGGTTAAGCAGAACCACCCGCGATCCCAATTGTGCATCGTTGGCCTTGGCCATACCATTTCCATTACTTTTCCTAAGATCGGCCCCTCACTGGTTCACAATATTCCCTCACTCTCTCTCAAATCGGTCCTCGAGTCGCGACTGAGACCCTGGTCCACGTACTAGTGTCCTAGTTAGCCATTCCTCATGGTTAGTATCCCAAGAGTGATCAGCTCTGGGCGAGTCGTACTCAAATGAAATGAGAAATAACATTCATTTTATTAATCCTAGAAATTACATCGAAATTCGGGCTGTTACATCGAGTTTGGCCCTCGAGAGATAGGTCGCGACACCTCACCGATGCAAACTCTCTCCATTCCGTCTCCATCTTTGCTGAGAGCAGCAAGTAGTCGTGCAAGTGTGAGTGTGCAAGAGAGAAAACCAACCTGTGGGCTGGGCTAGAAGAAATAAGAAAAAAGAATGGGGTGGAAAAAAGGTTGAGGAAACTGGGCTAGACGCGTGGGCTAAATAGGCCGAAAATTAGATGAAGAATGGGCCAAAAATGAAAGAGAAGGGCTGGGCTGAACCGACCCCCGATTTTTATTATTACTTTCACCCTTTTTTTTTCTTTTTTGAAATTTTTTTATTTGTTTATTAAATCCTTGGCCCCATTTATTTATATGCCCACGCTCTTTATTGTTGCTCTACATTATTCTTTTTTGCTATTTATTGCATTTTTTAATTTTTTATTTATGTAACGAAAAATGATGTGTCAACACATACCCCTTTTGATTCTTCATGTGGACGTGAATGAAATCATGGACTTGGTCGACCATTCAAGACTAGGTTGAAACTACTTAAAAGACTGTAGGCTAAAATTTAACATTTATACCCATATGTCACGAACAGAAGCGATGATATGAGGTAATCCTTCTTCTCTCCCATTAAATATGACCTTGGAGAAGATTAAAATTTACAAGTTGTGTCTATCTGGTTGGCCAAAACATAATAGGCTCTCAGAGTTATGTTGTAGTCCGAGCCCAAAGTAAGTTTTAAGTGCAGATAACTCTTAAGTCTCCTAAGACCAAAGACACCCAAATTTTTTTTTACAGTTGTTCCATGTAAAGGAGAGCATGGTTCAAATGAGTAGTTCCTACCCTAGAATTGGAAATCGTCCGTTGGTTCCATAGATCCACTCGTGAACCGGACCGCCGGTTCGATCTCGTTCCCGAGTGGATCCATGGAACTGGTCCCACCAAGTTTCATGCCACGCCCAGCCATCATGTCCTTGCCTGGTCGAGTCACCTACAGCAAACCCAACGAGTTCTAAAGTTCCATCGTGCCTATAGCGGTGGACCTCCATCAGAATTGTAAGACCTGTTGGTATCATTGACTAATACTTTACAGGTTTCTGGCATTATTGTGGCTCTAGTGGCATTACCCTAGTTCTTCCTGACGTTCTTGATGACATAAGTCTGACAACACCGACGTTTGCTACCCTCCTGGCGGTTCGGAGAGGAATTGGAACTAGGATTGAGATTGCGAAGATCGCCTAGACTATATCACATTCGATACGAACTTTCCATCTTGCGATTTTGTCCTTGCAAGTTGGAAAGAAAAATTCTTTCTTTTCCTTTTCTGGTGTTAACCGATTAGCGCTTGCCATCAATTTTTCCCGTCAAAGTTGTTCTCAAATCCATCCATTGAAATTCTCCATTCAAATATCTCACTAGCCCATTCATGATTCTTTCCTCAAAATTCTCTCCATTCAAATATCTTTTGACCATATTTGGTGCACTTTTTCCGACTTTTGTAGATAATCGAATGCAATCAAATCTCTAACCACCCATATTTGAATGGAGAGGATTTCTATTGATCCTCGATCAATCATTATCTTGTGCCCATCTCAATTCCCATATTTGACATCATCATGACCAAATTTGATGCAAAATGGCATGTTATTGGTCACGAAATACAAAAAATTGCGAATACACGATATTACTGGTCCGGTCTAGTCCGAGTGGGCTAGGCAGTTCCATACTTGAAATCGAACCGGTTCCCTCATGAACCACCGATTCTAGGCTGGTCTCATTCGGTTCCGAGCGATTATTGGTTCCTTTGCACACCCCTAATTTTATGTGTTGCCATGTTTGAGAAGAGGGAATGAGGAAAATTATGGGAGAAAATTTCAGAATTTTAGCTTTCTTAACGAAATTTTAATATTTTCTGCATTTCCCACCCAAATTTTCATATTTTTCCATTTCCCTTCATTTCCTAAACATTAAAAAGGTATCTCAACCATCACTGAGCATATGATTAATATGAAACGTGATGAAGTCGTGCTGGAAAATCAAGTCGGAAGCATAGTAGGCCTAGGGTAAATTGGTGTAACCATGTTACTTATTTAGGTTCTTATGCTAGTCATAATCCAACACGTTTCTTTCAAATATAATCAATGCAACATTAAAGCAACATAATCCGAAAAATTGATCATGTGGCTATTGTCCTAAAAATTCATCTTATCCAAAAAAATATATTGAACTAGTGAACGAAGATCTCATACAAACAATGGTCTAATTCCCTTAAAAAAATTAATTTTAATTCGAATCTCAATTTTGGCTTAATTTTTTTTATTTCATAAAAATACACAAAGTTTCGATCGGCATCTAAATCTAACCCCAGTTAAGTTTTGTCTAGTGATGTTATTAAAGATCCCACGTGTCATTTTACATGTTTACGTTCGACCAAAATGGTTTTTTCTTTACTTTTTTTTTCCTTTTACTCCTTTCATCTTCTTCATTGCCGCTGCGGTTAGCCACCACCCCTGTCACGGCCATCCTTTCCTTTCTGTTTTTTTTTGTTTTGTTGCCTCTGCGCATTTTGCACATTCAAAGCATTCGGCTTTCAATATTGTTGTGTGCGCTTTTCATTGATTTGTCGTAACTCTGCAACATGAACTGCCGTTGTGTTGGGTTCATCGTGAAGCTTCCCTCGAGCAACTTCGCTCGGTGACCAAACTTGATGGGTTCCTCTCCTTCGCAGAAGCAAATTGCCCGCAGTCCTCACCACGCACTCACCTCAATTTCTCTTCACGCCACACGCACTTACCCCCAATTTCTCGGCGAAAGATTTTCTTCTTCAAACTGTAACGAGAAGGAAGCTCATCGGCACGAGAGCCTTCTTCACGGATGAATCAGGGGATCGAAGGGATCGACGAGGCGACGAATTAAACGATCTCCGGGTGACGGTCTGGGTTGCAAAGAGAGATTCTCGAGCCCTAATTTCCCAATTCTGCCCAATTCAAGACGACCCCGTTTTTGACTATACGTTTTGCGTTTTGGTCAAATGGCGTCGCTTCAGGCACCTTAATTGGATGTCAGCAGGCGCCTAATGAGGACATATATACGTGGAATGACATGTCAGATTTTTGACAAATTCATTAGATTCGGCTCCTCAACGGTACTATCTAGTGGAAACTTGATGGGTCCGATTTGGATAAATATAGAAAGTGTATGCTTTTTATGAGATAAAAAAAAGTTTAGATCATAATCAAGAGAAAAAAAAAGTTTGTACTTATTAAGGGAATTAGGCTCAGAAATATGTATAAAATACTTGACGTGCGTAAGAGAGTAGGAAAAGGGGATGCTCAACTAATTTATAATGATTTGGCTCAAAGTGGCTCTTACTTCTCAAGATCTTTTGGGAGTTATGTCCATTCTACTATATTTGAAACCTTGTATAAAGATTGGTTTATAATGGAGCTAACACTCTGTACAAACAAGGTGAGTTTTTTTTTACAAGCACTTTCTCTCGCACTAAGTGATTTGCAAAATGAATACAAGAGAGACTCTGCGAGCTTTTTTCATGTGCACACATGCATAAGACAATGGGCTACCTTATTTATAGGAAAAAAAAAAAAACTCTCGACCGATCCTCGTCAAGGGCGACAGTCTCCGACATGTTACGAACACTTCAAATGACTAATTTTATTTACCATTAATGCTTTCAGGTGTCCACAGAAAAGTGGTCCAGAAACGCATTGGCTGGGCAAGCGAAGTTCAAACTTAAAAAGTGCAGAGCTCGGTATTCAGCCAAACTGGCTGCGTATCTTGTCATTCCTTGGCCGAGTACCCGGACGTGTTTTTAGACAAGGTCCAGTCTTCTTTAACACTTTCAAACTTGTACAAACTTGCAAAACACATATGCAAATAATTTGTAACGATTGGAATCATTAACATTAATTTGGAGTTAACAATCTCCCCATTTTTTAGGATGGTAAAACCACAGTTAAAACCTCCAAATAAAACTCCCCCTAAATATTACTAAGTAAATAAATCAAAGAAGTTCTCTGATAACCTTCAAGTCGCAAAGTGAATACATCACCATCACACATAATATGAGTATTATATCATCCTCCCCCTTAGGAATTGACTACATTTCATATATAATATTTAGGACTTTCAATATACCATTGTTTCCCGATTATTACGAAACTACAAGTAGTTAACATAACATTTTTCTTTTGGGGTCAAAAGTAGTCAACTTAATCAAGAGTGGCTCACACGAACCAATATTTTCTATGCATGGCAAGAGTGTTGCTGCTACATGCATTATGTCCAAATAACTTAATTGCACTGACATGGAATGTATAATTCAACAGCCGTGTCATTGACTACCACCAAAATTTTGAAGAGTTTTTTCACTAGATGTATGATACATGTGTTAGCAACTGATTTGATAGAATCAAAGTGCATGATAAAGTGGGTTTACAATCATAAAAATTGAAGGGAAATCAAATAGCAAGAAAGGAAGAAGAAAAGTAGAGAGAGAGAGGAAAGAGGCAGAATTGCAATTCCGGCGAGGAAGAAGAACAATAAATGGGCAATCTCATTGATCAACAAATTCATCCAAAAACCTGAAGAAAATTAGTATCTTGGCCTATATTTATAGGTAATTAAAACAAGAGTTCAGACTAAGAAAGCAAATCTAGAATAAGAGAAATGAAACAAGATAATATTCTTATACTCTAAATATTATAGAATGACTAAACTAAATAAAGAAACAAATCAGCCAAGTGGTTTGAGAATCATGTCATAAATCAATCTCCCCGACCAAAACGAAAAGTCTTTTCTCGGGGTGCCTTTCCTGTGAGTCATGCGGAGAGCTCAAAATTATAGTTGTTAAAAAATTCGAGAAATCTCCACATAAAATAATCTCACAATCCCCAAAAGGTAATGGATTATCACAAAAAAATATCAAATCAATATTTATCCAATTTTAGGATCATTCACCTTATCTTTATCTCCATTTTTATTTTGTTGACTATAAATGTATAAGACTCTTCTGAATCAATAGATTTGGATATGCTCCTAGGAAGTATAGGGCTATTTTTTGAGTAAATTTTAGAATCATAAATTTTTTACTTCTGTGAATAATCAATAAGGAAAAATTACATTGCTGAATTTATTAAATTTCAGAAGTAGTTTCAATAAATTCATCCAAATTAATTAGTCTAGAATTGTTGTACAACGATAGGATGTACTTGAAGCAAAGTTTGATACCGATTAATATGGAAGAGATCTAGTTCAGATACCAATTGATGAAAAGTAGATCTAGGTCCAAATGCAACTAATGTCAGACGAAAGCATGTAGAAAGTTAGGTTTAGATTTGTACAAAGTGTGCAAAATTAGATATTAAGAAAAGATGGAGAAACTAGAGACTGTAAAAAGATAGATAGCTAATTTAGTTGGGAAAAAGTAAATCAAATGGAAAATTTAGTAATCAAATTAAATCTTCATTAAAACTAGACAAATTTTTTTCTTCGCCTATGTTTATGGGCAACTTAAGTAAGAGAGTTCAGCTATTAACGGAAATAAATCAATCTTAACACCCTAAATCTTTGTTTATTTCCAACAAATAAAATAAATAAAAAACAAATCAGCTAGTGGTTGGAGAATCCCATCCTACATTAAACTTAACGGTACATACGTGCTCTCTACCATCTTTTGATTTAATTGTTGGATTTTTTTCTTAGGTATTTGTTGTGTTTTCATGGAGTCTATATTTTTTCGGAGAACTGCAAGATCCATGGAGCATTGGTGTGTGCGAATTGGTTTTTGTTTTTGTCACGATTACCATCTAATGCACAGGAAATGAAAAGTATAATGGCTATGGTGTATGTGTGTGTTGGAATGAGCAAAATCTAAGATAGGCAAGATTGGAGGTTTATAGAAATATATGCTGCGCAAAATGAATATGGAGGAGGCTATGGGTTATGATACTCCTCAAACATAACGCTTGATATACATTAGAGAAATTTATGCTTTCTACTTAAGAATAACATGACAAAATCCATTTAGGGGTGGCGTCTGATAAAGAGAAAATAACATGCATCTAGTCTTCTTTTCTTTTTACTTTATTTATATTTTTACTCTTTGATTGTCCATGCTCTTTAAAATGAAGTTTTCTCTTTTTGAGGGGGACAGAGAGTCATCCCTAATGAATTAAAATAACAAACAACAGGTTGAGTTTCCTGGTATGGAATCGATGAAGATCTCGCACATGGATAACATGGAGAATATATAGCTTGATGAGCTTGCTTCAACTGCCTTTAGAAAACTCAAGACGATAACAGTGGAGTATTGCAAGAAACTTAAATACATATTTTCATTTGACACTATGCTCGCAAGATTCCAGAACCTAGAGAATTTAACTGTGACCAATTGTAATTTCTTAGAAGTTGTATTTTACGTTGAAGAGTTCAATTTTAACGAAGCTCGTTCTGTCACGCCCCGAACCACATCGAGCCCGCGACATCCCTCTCCTCGGTTGGAAGAGTGCGACGTCCCAGGAATAACGTCGCCGACCAAACGATCCATCAGAGTTAAATCGCGACGGAAGCAATCAAAAAAAATCCCGGACATTGAAATTGGAGAACATCAGGAAGGAACAAATCGTCAAACCACCAAGCATATATTACACTTTCAAATATTTACATCATTCGCCAATACAAACCACAAAATAATTTATAAGCACGTTGAACTATAAACTCCAAACCACCAAAATATCACGATCAGCACTCTAGGTCAGCACTATCCGAAAATGGGGCGCATCCTCCTCCCAGAACTATCCCCTACGCCCTCTCGAAGGCGTCCACTCTGACTCACTGTCCTCGGCATCACCACCTGAATCTTCTGCAATTGTTTGCTCACCTAACGACTCCGAGTCGACCTCAATCTCAACATACAGGCGGGGGCTCTGAAATGGTTTGGTTGAAACAACCATGAGATCACATCTCAATAAGTCACAACCTAAGCCCCACCTAGGCTATCACGTAATTCCAGACACATCCAAACGCGCAACCAAACAACCACACAACCAACAATCAAACATTCACACATACCTAGACTCTCTGCACACACACCATGCACGTTAACCCACAATCCCAACATACAATTCTTGCACACATGCCATCACATACTTTCCACATATCAATGCACACTCCAATCATACCACAGCAATACATCACAGCCGGGCGCGTGACTCGATTATAAAGTAAAACCTAATTTGGCACGTCCCATACCATGCCTAGCAGATTTTACCCCATAATCGCGCACTACATCACGCGATACAAACACACTCGCACACGAACTCACACCATGCGTCACTTTCTCCAACCTCGCACCTCAAGCCAAATCCCGCTCATTCTCAACTTTTCCACCACTACCGCGCCCGCGTAAAACGCATCAGGCCAACGGTCTTCTGACCTCGTCAGGCATCGTCACCCCGTCGGGCCGGGCATCGTCACCTCGTCAGGGACGGCATCGTCCCGCGTAAACGAACACGCCTCAGGACGGAATCCTACACACACTTTCCTTCTACCGCGCCCGCGTAAAACGCATCAGGCCAACGGTCTTCTGACCACGTCAGGCATCGTCACCCCGTCGGGCCGGGCATCGTCACCTCGTCAGGGACGGCATCGTCCCTCGTAAACGAACACGCCTCAGGACGGACCTTACCCCGCGTAAACGAACACGCCTCAGGGTCTCACTTTTCAAACCAATCCTACATTCACGTACCTTTGTTCCACTCATACCACACGTACCACACAACCATACACAATCCCACGCCAACACACATTACCATTGCACAATCAAGTCACACGGCCACACATGCTTGGCACGCGAATTCAATACGTGAATGCACTATCACACCACCACATTCACAGCCACACACACGGGCACACACGGCCACGCACGTGACATATACAACCACACGTACACAACCCGAAACACATTTCCAAATCAGCCAACAACCACAAATCGCACAATCACGTACACAATGCAATTCATAACATCCGGGTAAAATCTGGCAGTTTACACAGTGATCGAAATCCCATCAAAATAAATTGTAAACGAACTCCGAAAATTATGAAATTTGGACACGTTGCCTAAAACATCTTGTTGAACATTTTCCGTGAAGAACTCGAAACTCAGTTCCGAATAGAAACACCTCTTTTGGTCACTTGAAGTCAGACGAAAATCAACTCGTTCCAACAGACCGTTTTGTCCTCAAAATATATTTATTTCAACACTCAAATCATCTTGAAAATACCTGAAATTGTTATATGTTATAGCCACGAGTGTCCCCAACAACTTTTGTGAAGGAAGTATTTTGAAAATAGGTCTAGAAAAATTTATAAAAATTCGAACAGACCCGAAGGTCGGGTGAACAGTAAATCGGGCAGACCCATTTCGGTCCAAAAATGGACTTCCGAATGGCATCAAATGATCTCCAAAAATTCTAAAATTAAATTATGTTGTACTTCAAGATGTTGGGAACAACTTTTATGAAGAAACCTTCCTCAAGTTCGGCCCACAAAATTCTATACAAAAATAACAAATCAGGCGGGTACAGTAACCGCGAATTCACAATTCACCCCGAACCTCACGAATTTAAACCCGAACCAATTTCTACCGAATTTCAACCGCCAAAACTCAATTCCCGACGTCTAATCCAACCCGCAACAATCACTAACAGCCATAATCAGCCACCAATAGCCATGAACAACCACAAAAAACCATGATCAAGATCTTAATCAACCTTTAATCGCCCTAAACCGCACCCAAACGAGTCCGAAAAATACCAGACGTCCTAGGCAAGGTTTAGGGAGCGACTTACCCGAACTCTAGACTAACTCGGCTAGAGCGAGAAGGTGGAACAGCTGGCCGGCAGCGATCGGCGGTGGCGGCTTGCTCCGGCGATGCTCCGGCGATCCAAGGCCGAGAGAGAGATGAGAGGATTTTTTTGTGAGGGAGAGAGGGAGAGAGTTCTGTATGGGGGGGCTGCGTGAGAAGAGAGGGGAATGAGGAGAGAGAGAGAAATTTTTGGTCTTAAAGGGGGGTTTGACCATTTTTTCTAAATTCCCATATTGCCCCTCATTCACTTGGTCAATATTCTCCTAAGCAAAAATATCCAAGGGCATTTTGGTCTTTCAATTGGCTGATATTTATCCACAAATAAATCCCCAAATTTAATTTCCAAAATCTCCAAAATTCGGAATACCCAATAATAGGCCTAGGGGCAAAGTCGTAACTTTCCAGTCCCGGGCCGAATTTCCATTTTTCGACCATACCAACCCCAAATATCATTGGCCACACTAAAATGACGTCGTCCTCGTAAAAATAGTTGCGCACGACCCCGAAAATCGACAGCCAAGTCCGGATCCAATTTCGCGATCAAAATCGCCCAATCTCAATTTTAGGGTCTCTCACTAACGGGCGGCTGTTACGCGTATCGACCTAGGGTTATTCGAGTCACGGCGACCTCGATCGTCACCGAAGGTCGACTCATGATCGAGTTCTTAGGTCCACGTACATTTCCCTAGGTAGTCATTCCCTAAAGGTTAGTATCCCGAGAATGATCAATTCCGGGCGAGACTTACTAAAATGAAATAAGAAATAACATCTATTTCATTGATTCCGGAGATAGGTCGAAATTTAGGATGTTACAACTCTTCCCCCCTTATAAAAATTTCGTCCTCGAAATTTACAACTCAACCAATTCCTCAAACAAATGGGAGCATTGACGTCGCACGGCCTCTTCACTTTCCCAGGTCGTACTTTTTGTCCTGTGATATTCCCACACAATCTTAACCATCGGGATCGTTTTGCTCCTCAAAACTCGTCTTTTCGATCCTTGGCAAGGGATACTTATCCATTATTGTCCTCTGTATAACTAGCCAGTCCATACCTATTATTACATCCAAATCCTACATTTCTAGAATCGCTAATCAGTTCTTTTCTTCCCATTACCAGTTACAATCTTGCAATCCGGGTACCCCAACGAAACTAAAATCTTGTTAATCAAGGAAGCCATAACATGCCACAATTATAACATATAATATTCCTACTTGGACAAGGTCTAGTCCCATGTCTTCTACCACACAACTAGCATACAGCACCCTGATAACAATTCGGCTTTCCAATATCCCTTCTAACGAAAGGAACAAATGCTGATCCTCCATCATTGGTCTCTTCCCACGATTTCGATTGTCTCTCGCCGAAACGTATCTCAATCCAAAAGCAGCGTCTCTATCTGCTAAATCCCGCTTTATTGCTTGAGCCCGATCATAGATCTCATCATAGTCTCTCAAATTCAGCGAAATCATCTGACTACGGAGGTTCAGTTTCCAAACCATCTCAAAACCTCCGAGTTCTATCTCATGGATCCTTCACCATCCTAGGGACAAACTTAGATAACTTCGTGAACTTAGCCTCATACTGATCCACTGTCCTTTGCTCCTGGCGAAGCCTCATAAACTACACCAACTCCTGTACCTTGGCACTCTCAGAAAAATACTTATTATTGAAAGTCTCCACAAATATCGCTCAAGTCTGGGCGGTACCAGCTGGGAATACTTTTCCTCCGGTGGCTTTCCACCAATCACTCACATTCCCCTGAAGCTGATACACCGCCAACGTCACTTTCTTCTCATCCATACATCCTAATACATCAAAAGCCTTTTCCAACTCCTCTATCCAAAGTGACGCATGTAACAGCCCGAATTTCGATGTAATTTCTGGGATTAATAAAATGAATGTTATTTCTCATTTCATTTGAGTACGACTCGCCCAGAGCTGATCACTCTTGGGATACTAACCATGAGGAATGGCTAACTAGGACGCTAGTACGTGGACCAGGGACTTGGTCGTGACTCGGGAGCCGATTTGAGAAAGAATGAGGGAATATTGTGAACCAGTGAGGGGCCGATCTTAGGAAAAGTGATGGAAATGGTATGGCCAAGGCCAACGATGCACAATTGGGATCGCAGGTGATTCTGCTTAACCAAACGTGCTCGTGGTCAACCAATCCTGAACTCGAGCCAAATGATCGTGACCCCGGGATTAGTAATAAACCCTCTTTCTCTCGATGATCGAACCATTGAGACTCGGACAGCCCTAAGTCGATACGCGTATGCCTAAACAGCCGCCTATTAGTGAGAGTTTCAAAAAAATTGAAATTGAGAGAGAGTTGTTCACGGAATTGAGTCCAGACTTTGACGTCGGATTTCGGGGACTCGACGGACTAATTTTTAAGATTTTGACACCAGAATATGTTGCCCACATATATATGGGACGCCTTGGTGCGAAGAAGAATAAAATGGAATTTCGGTTCGGGTTGACGGAATTGTTTTTGGTCTATTAAGCTTAATTCCGAATTTTGGATATTATTTTGGTTTAATCAAGGTTAGTTAGAGTTAACTAGGTTGGTTGAGGTTTGGTTAGGGACTAAAGACAAAGATGCCCATCAATAATTGAAGAGGATGAATTATAACCATTGGATCAAGGGGCAAAGTGGTCACATAGGCTAGGATGGTGACAAGTGGATTCCACTATGAGTTAGTTGACCATCTTTGACCCATGTATGGATAAGCTTCCCTTTCTCTCTCCTCCATTTTCGCCCCTCCCTCTCTCTCTTCACGTTCAGCCATCTTCTTTTCTCTTTCTCTCTCTCCTTCGTTCTTTTCATTTCCTTCTTTCTTCGCCGGATCAGCCCCTTCGCCGCCGTCCTTCTTCAGCCGTTCGCCGGGGCTGTGGTCACGGCAAAGGACCGCCGTGGAGAGCCGGACCAGCCCCCAAGCCACGCCGTCTCCTCCCCCTTTGGACGCCCAACTCAGCCGAGCCTCCTCCTCCCTCGTGGACCGCCGTGAGTGGCCGAGTGCACCGCCGTGGCCGTGAGGAGCCGAGCCATCGCAGGGAGTGGCCGTGAGCCACACGAATTGGATGTACTTATTTCTCCCACAACTCGTTCACCCCGAAGTGAGTTTAATGCCTAAATCTAGATTAGCCTTAATTGTGTTTAGTTGAGGTTAATGGGAAGTGATTAAGTTAGTTGGTGATTGTTAGTGATTGTAAGATTAATGGATGATCTATTGGTGATGGTGAGATTTGGTTTAAGGTGAAAGTATGGCTGATTCGTGTGGGTTTGATGGTTGTACAAAATAAGTTAAATTCGGAGCCCTTGAGTGTTTGGACTAGAAATGGTGTTTTTAGGGCTAAATAAGCTTGAATTGCTTGACTAAGCTAAGTGTATGCCTAATATGGCTTAGTGGGGTCTTGGTTGAGCTATTTGAGGCTAAAATGGAGTGTTTTGAGTGTGTTTAAAGTTGGGGTTTGTTTATGGCCGAATTTCACATGTTGGGTGTATTAAATGCTAGAAGTGGTTTTTGTTGGAAATTGTTTTGGCATTTGTGTGCATTGATATGAAAATGCATGTCACGCTCATGGTATGTCGAGATTGAGACTGGGGATGACATGGTGTGAATGTGCGGGTGCGACATTGCATTGTATGCGGGTGTGACATTGCATTGAGTGATCACGATAAATGCCCTGAAAAGAGTGGTGCTGGGCTAAGATAAAATTGATATGTGTGATCACTTAAGGCCTTCGGGTCGTGGCCTACGGGTCGAGTTCCGTCCTCATGCACTTTGTAGCAGGACGATGCCCGGTTAGACCGGAAGACGACCATCCTCATGCACTTTGTAGCAGGCTCTGGTTCGTAGGTGAGCGGTGTTGCGCCTCAGGCACTTTGTAGCAGGCTAGAAGACACTGGGCCGGGGGCGTAGTATATACGCTGGCCATGAAGTGTTGTGGCCTTCGGGTCGGGCCCTATTGTGGGTCGTGAGATTAAGAATGAGCTAAACGTTGCATTGTGCGAATTGCGAATCATGCAGTATTGTGATGAGATTGTGAGAATTGTTAGCATGTGACTGCATGAGACATTCGTGTGAGATGCGGTGGCTGAGTAATGTGAACCATTTAAAGAATCTGAGCACGCGTGTGTGAAGTACGCCTGCCCGTGTGTACACGTATGTGGGTGTATATATATATGTTGAATTGCACTAACTTGCAGGGGTTGAATCACGTTGACACATATTGAGTCTTATGTTGGTTGGCTTGAGTGTTTGACTTTGGTTCGCTAGGAGACACACTTTAGCCTAGCCTAGGTTTAGGTATTTGATTCACTGAGCTAGTCTCACGGTTGTGGTAAAACCGAACATTTCAGGACCTACCCCCTAGGATGCCGGAACCGCCTCCACTTTTTGGGATTCCCAGGCAGATATTGCAGTCCGAGGAGCATTTCCCAGCTGGGAATGGCGAGATGCATGTGAGGTTTAGGTCGGTTCTTTACATTAACACGGGTGAGGAGGAACATAAGAAGCAAGAGTACATTGCATGGTGTCGCAGGGCAGAGGACGGTACCCTCAGTCGACCCATCCGTACCTTTGACATTCCAGTAGACGCTGATGGCGAGTTAGAGCCAGTGATTGCCGATGGCGAAGTGGTCGATGCGCCTCCACCTGGCGCTCCGCCAACCGTCGATGCCCAGCCAGGTCCCGGAGTTTGGTATGATAACCTGGAGCCGGAGCCTATGGATGAGGATGAGGACGACCCCGAGCCAGAGGTGATGGAGCAGGATGATGGGGATGGTGAGGTCGATGAGGTAGGCGAGGATGTAGACATAGATGCCGTCGAGGATGCAGCCGTAGATGTAGACTTGGAGGACGACTTTGACTCTGACGCTGAGACTGACGCTCTCCTAGCAGACTACTGGGGAGATCAGGAGGGTCAGGATGATCAGGAGGACCCTGACATGGACGTGGATGAGCCAGAGCCGGATCGCAGCTCTTCAAAGGAGTCAGCTGAGTCTTCCATGGAGCCCGAAGTTCCAGCGACCCAGACTTTGAGCCCTAGACTAGTTGGTTGACGATAGGGATCCCTACCTTTTTGTTATAGTGATCCTTAGTACTGACCTACTCACCCGGCCACCGACACTTTTTGGATTAGTGGCCTTTTGACTTTGATGTGACCTTGACCTAAACCCTTAGTGAATCGGACTGTAGTGTATTTGTATCTATGATCCTTGTATAAACAGTTTGTTGATATATATATGAGCATGAGGTTTTACCTGATGATGACTTGAGTGTTTGGCTTCCTTGTTCATCTTTATTTGTCAGGGTTGTATTTGCTTCCGCATGTGTTTTTATACTCTGATGTTGTTGTTGGGTCGGCGATGTCTCCTGGGGACGTCGCACTATGATCGACCGAAGAGATAAGGGGATGCTCGCGTTCCGATGGGTAGTTGGGTTCGGGGCGTGACAACGCAGCCACTAAATCACTTCCACCATCAAACTTAGGGAGCTTTAACTTCAGAAACTGTTCAACCAGCTGATGCATTAGTCGATTCGCATTTACATGCCCCTGATTTCCATTGTTACCATTGAGGGCAACAGCCACAGCGGCCTCAACTGCTTGGGCGATAATGGCATCTCGTTCTTGAGTCTGCTTGCCCATCAAAACCCCAACCTCCTCGAGGGCCCTTATAACTCCATTCATTCACAGATTCGCTGCAGCCCTAACATCAACTCTGGGATCTACTGCAGCTCCAGCGTCAACTCTAGGGTTTTCTACAGGTCTAGCCTCAACTCCGGGGTTTTCTGTAGGCCTAGCATCAATTCCAAGATCCTCTATCGCTCTGACTCGAGCACCACCTCGACCTCTAGCTCTTCTGCCTGTACCCTTTCAAGCACCTCTTCCCTGGCTGCTCATCGTCCCAGTTTTCTATCACTCTCCTATCTGCTATAATTCCATCCATGAATTAAAGACTTAGGCCAACTAACCCAGTCTAGTCCTAGGCAGTGAGTTGACACAATAATCCACTTAGCAGGCAATCAATCACACAGCACCAAACCACATCAAAAGGGTGCGTGCACTTACCTCAAGTCCAGACGTACCTGCATTCCAATAAAACATCCAATTCACTCAACAATCGCAACAGTCTGAAAATACATATAGCCCTAGACACACTATGGTTCACTAAGATCTCCCTAACTAACTACAGCTATCCTGGGTCTCCACTCCTTATCACTCCAAGCTTCGATTGACTTAAATCGAGCTGTCCTTGCTCTGATACCAATTCAACTAGGATGTCACGCCCCGAACCCCATCGAGCCCGCGACATCCCTCTCCTCGGTCGGAAGAGTGCGACGTCCCAGGAATAACGTCGCCGACCAAACGATCCATCAGAGTTAAATCACGACGGAAGCAATCAAAAAAATCCCGGACATTGAAATTGGAGAACATCAGGAAGGAACAAATCGTCAAACCACCAAGCATATATTACACTTCCAAATATTTACATCATTCGCCAATACAAACCACAAAATAATTTATAAGCACGTCGAACTATAAACTCCAAACCACCAAAATATCACGATCAGCACTCTAGGTCAGCACTATCCGAAAATGGGGCGCATCCTCCTCCCAGAACTATCCCCTACGCCCTCTCGAAGGCGTCCACTCTGACTCACTGTCCTCGGCATCACCACCTGAATCTTCTGCAACTGTTTGCTCACCTAACGACTCCGAGTCGACCTCAATCTCAACATACAGGCGGGGGCTCTGAAATGGTTTGGTTGAAACAACCATGAGATCACATCTCAATAAGTCACAACCTAAGCCCCACCTAGGCTATCACGTAATTCCAGACACATCCAAACGCGCAACCAAACAACCACACAACCAACAATCAAATATTCACACATACCTAGACTCTCTGCACACGCACCATGCACGTTAACCCACAATCCCAACATACAATTCTTGCACACATGCCATCACATACTTTCCACATATCAATGCACACTCCAATCATACCACAGCAATACATCACAGCCGGGCGCGTGCCTCGATTATAAAGCAAAACCTACTTTGGCACGTCCCATACCATGCCTAGAAGATTTTACCCCATAATCGCGCACTACATCACGCGATACAAACACACTCGCACACGAACTCACACCATGCGTCACTTTCTCCAACCTCGCACCTCAAGCCAAATCCCGCTCATTCTCAACTTTTCCACCACTACCGCGCCCGCGTAAAACGCATCAGGCCAACGGTCTTCTGACCTCGTCAGGCATCGTCATCCCGTCGGGCCGGGCATCGTCACCTCGTCAGGGACGGCATCGTCCCGCGTAAACGAACACGCCTCAGGACGGAATCCTACACACACTTTCCTTCTACCGCGCTCGCGTAAAACGCATCAGGCCAACGGTCTTCTGACCACGTCAGGCATCGTCACCCCGTCGGGCCGGGCATCGTCACCTCGTCAGGGACGGCATCGTCCCGCGTAAACGAACACGCCTTAGGACGGACCTTACCCCGCGTAAACGAACACGCCTCAGGGTCTCACTTTTCAAACCAATCCTACATTCACGTACCTTTGTTCCACTCATACCACACGTACCACACAACCATACACAATCCCACGCCAACACACATTACCATTGCACAATCAAGTCACACGGCCACACATGCTTGGCACGCGAATTCAATACGCGAATGCACTATCACACCACCACATTCACAGCCACACACACGGGCACACACGGCCACGCACGTGACATATACAACCACACGTACACAACCCGAAACACATTTCCAAATCAGCCAACAACCACAAATCGCACAATCACGTACACAATGCAATTCATAACATCCGGGTAAAATCTGGCAATTTACACAGTGACCGAAATCCCATCAAAATAAATTGTAAACGAACTCCGAAAATTATGAAATTTGGACACGTTGCCTAAAACATCTTGTTGAACATTTTCCGTGAAGAACTTGAAACTCAGTTCCGAATAGAAACGCCTCTTTTGGTCACTTGAAGTCAGACGAAAATCAACTCGTTCCAACAGACCGTTTTGTCCTCAAAATATATTTATTTCAACACTCAAATCATCTTGAAAATACCTGAAATTTTTATATGTTATAGCCACGAGTGTCCCCTACAACTTTTGTGAAGGAAGTATTTTGAAAATAGGTCTAGAAAAATTTATAAAAATTCGAACAGACCCGAAGGTCGGGTGAACAGTAAATCGGGCAGACCCATTTCGGTCCAAAAATGGACTTCCGAATGGCATCAAATGATCTCCAAAAATTCTAAAATTAAATTATGTTGTACTTTAAGATGTTGGAAACAACTTTTATGAAGAAACCTTCCTCAAATTCGGCCCACAAAATTCTATACAAAAATAACAAATCAGGCGGGTACAGTAACCGCGAATTCACAATTCACCCCGAACCTCACGAATTTAAACCCGAACCAATTTCTACCGAATTTCAACCGCCAAAACTCAATTCCCGACATCTAATCCAACCCGCAACAATCACTAACAGCCATAATCAGCCACCAATAGCCATGAACAACCACCAAAAACCATGATCAAGATCTTAATCAACCTCTAATCGCCCTAAACCGCACCCAAACGAGTCCGAAAAATACCCGACGTCCTAGGCAAGGTTTAGGGAGCGACTTACCCGAACTCTAGACTAACTCGGCTAGAGCGAGAAGGTGGAATAGCTGGCCGGCAGCGATCGGCGGTGGCGGCTTGCTCCGGCGATGCTCCGGCGATCCAAGGCCGAGAGAGAGATGAGAGGATTTTTTTGTGAGGGAGAGAGTTCTGTTTGGGGGGGGCTGCGTGAGAAGAGAGGGGAATGAGGAGAGAGAGAGAGAGAAATTTTTGGTCTTAAAGGGGGGGTTTGACCATTTTTTCTAAATTCCCATATTGCCCCTCATTCACTTGGTCAATATTCTCCTAAGCAAAAATATCCAAGGGCATTTTGGTCTTTCAATTGGCTGATATTTATCCACAAATAAATCCCCAAATTTAATTTCCAAAATCTCCAAAATTCGGAATACCCAATAATAGGCCTAGGGGCAAAGTCGTAACTTTCCAGTCCCGGGCCGAATTTCCATTTTTCGACCATACCAACCCCAAATATCATTGGCCACACTAAAATGACGTCGTCCTCGTAAAAATAGTTGCACACGACCCCGAAAATCGACAGCCAAGTCCGGATCCAATTTCGCGATCAAAATCGCCCAATCTCAATTTTAGGGTCTCTCACTAACGGGCGGCTGTTTAGGGATTACGCGTATCGACCTAGGGTTATTCAAGTCACGGCGACCTCGATCGTCACCGAAGGTCGACTCATGATCGAGTTCTTAGGTCCACGTACATTTCCCTAGGTAGCCATTCCCTAAAGGTTAGTATCCCGAGAATGATCAATTCCGGGTGAGACTTACTAAAATGAAATGAGAAATAACATCTATTTCATTGATTCCGGAGATAGGTCTAAATTTAGGATGTTACACGTTCCACGAGAACTTTTCAATTTAGAGAATTGAATTTGAAATGTCTCCCGAAATTGAAGAACATTTGGATTGGACATCCTTGTGGGACTTTTACCTTCGGACACTTGCGACGCATGAATGTTATGAAATGTGAGTCTCTCAAAAGTTTATTTCCTAGTTTAATAGCAAAAAGTATGATGCAACTTGAAGAAATTATGATATGGGAATGTGGGGTGGAGGAAATTGTAGCACAAGAAGACGGAGGAGTCGGGACTAGTGTAGGTGTTCTCTTTTTTCCGCAATTGAACATGCTGACATTAGATGAGTTGCCGAAGCTGAGGAGATTCTACACTGATAGTCATACTTCAGCATGGCCACTCTTGAAGTATTTGCATGTGGTACAATGTGGCAAAATGAGTTCATTATCATTTGTTAGTGAAAAGGTACGGTCCTTAATTCTAGCAATCTACCTTCATATATGTGCATATCTCTCAGATCTTGTTTTTCTCATTTGAAAATTGGTACCGTTGAACATTTCTTGCTTATTAATACTCACCTACCAACACTTGTAAATTGATTAAAAATTTGAAGATTGATTGAAGTTAATTATTTCCATCTCATATTCTTTGAAGTATTTTATAGTGAATCCAAGTTGTTACTATTTAAAGAAAAAAGAAACTTTTTAGTGGACTTGCTTAAACAGTCATACTTCTAATGATCCATTCTCGTCTTATCTAATCAATTATGATGTTAGTAGCATGCCCAACGGTTGGAATTTACCTATTTAATTTAAGTCGACCTTTCTTGTCCACCAAAATAAAAAATTTTAGTAGGTTTATTTGGTAGATTGCTAGCATTTCGTAGCTCTAAATATAGAACAAAATTTTCTTTTTGTTTATCCTACTCTAACTCTCAACTCACTCTCAAACTTTTGCCATACCTCTTACAGGGCATGAGAGTCGAAACCCACATTTGAAACTACACGTTCCCACCCCTAACCCCCCTAAGAAGATAGGGAATCGAACTCTCCACCTCCCTCTTCTCAAGTAGGAAAGGTGGCTACTAGGGCAAACCCCAGTAGTTATATACGGAACAGATTCCCATGCTGAGACATTGTAAACATGATCGGTAACTATCAAATACCGTAGATAACTTGCTTACCTGTCTACCCAGTCACATGCTAATAACTTATCAACAGGCTTTGACTTGTATCAACACTAATATTTCATTTATAAATACTATTAATAATTTACCAATATTTATTTTTGTGGCTTATTTGCACCTTGAAAGTTGTCTTTTATTCAAAATTACCGAACTTAATTTGATTGATGTACGAACATTATCACATTGAGATATCAACCAATTTTAGTCACTTACCAACTTTTCACAATCTTACTACATTTATTATTGTGAATAACAACACTTTTGGAGTACTAATTTTTATTTAAATTACAAACCTTAATTTGACTTAAATTCCATCATTTGTCACATTAACATATCCATCATTTGTCACATTAACATATCAACTAACTTTCGCCACTTACCAACTTTTTTATCTTGTTAGGCTTTAAAAAGCACATGCATTTTTTTATACTTCCAAAATTACCTCCTACTTTAATAATCTACTTATTTTATTCTTGTTTACCAACATCTTGAAATTAATAACTTTAATTTGAAATTATTAACCTTAATTTGATTAATGTAGCAACATTTATCAAATTAAGATACCAACTGATTTTATTTATTACTTTTATCTTGCAGGTTTTGAAAAGTGATAATATTTAAGATCACAAACTACTTTACTAATCCACCAACGTTCATTCATGTGACTTACCAATGCCTTTGAAGTTATTGACATTTATTCTAAGTTACCAACCTTAATTTGATTGGTATATGGTTGATATACCAACAAGGAACTAGGTTCTACTTTTAACCCCACGGAACGCTAGATACATCTGCTTATTTGGGGTTACTTTGGGTTTGTTTCCTAGCTTATTTGACGTTTGATATTGCTATTGTAAGAATGAGCAATTTGTCTTAAAATTTTACTCTTTTTCTATCAATTTGTCTTAAATATAAGTAACATGATTTGGTAAAACAAATAAGTTTTGCTTTAAGTTTTTTTACAAACTTGTTGAAATTCATATGCACTTATTTTGCCTTTTGGATTTAATTAGTTGAAAATCAAAATAGCTTAAATATAAAATAAAAATTTACCGATAACTTTCTTTATCTAATTCACAAAACATATTTTGATTGAATTGGGCACGCCACTAAATGGAAGGACATTTTAGTAATTGGGGCGTGGCTGTAGATGTGGCAATACTTATGATATGGACTTTTGGTGGCCTAACTATCAGATTTATCTCAGGTCGTTCCCCACTTGGAAGGATTGTCATTAGCGAGGGAGGACGTGGCGATGATGCAACATTATATCTTTCACAATATCAGAGAGCTGAATTTGGGATACTACCACGAAAGAATTGTCGCTTTTCCCTCCAACTTCCTTCTCCAGAGATTCCCCAATCTAGAAACACTTCATGTGTTCTATAGTGCCTTCACAGAGACATTTTCAGAGGATGTGTTGGGACATGGGGGACCAACTCCCTGTGGAGGACTAACTAACATGGAAAAACCTCTCAAGGCACTTGGAAATTTGAAGTTACTTTGGCTGAACAAACTATGTAACTTGAGGCGAGTATGGAAAGATGGCTCCTTGATGGCTGACATCGTTAAACAGATTGAAGATTTGTGGGTTATGGAGTGCCCAAGTTTATCAATCGTATTTCCATCCCTTACTTCATTCCAGAGATTGAAGCGATTAGAAGTAGAGAATTGCGTTGGTTTAGTTCACATGGGGACTTGCTCAGCAGTGTCAAGTCTGGTGCACCTTACTCAGCTAATCCTAAGAAATTGTGGTACAATGGAAGACGTGGTAATAGATGATGGAAATGGGGTAGAAGAGATCTCTTTCCCCAAGCTAGAAGAGCTGATACTTGATCATTTACGAAGCCTTGAGAGCTTCTCCCCCTCGAATTGTGCCTTCAGGTTCCCATCATTGGTGCGTATTATTGTGACTCGATGCCCCCCCCGATGAATATATTCTGCAAGGGTGCCTTGAGAACACCAAATCTAGATATAGTACGACTTTCGAGCGAGGATGGTGAAGGGCGTTGGGAGGGCGACCTTAATACCACCATCCAAACCTTATCGACATGAAATGATCTACATCGAATTCAGTAAGTGATCAAATCTGTGTGTCTAATGATGTCTAGCCGAACCCGGCGTCAAAAGGAAGAAACTTGCGCTCTTGGAGTTGTATATCGGCTCATAAGGAATCAGTCTTTCCTAAAAAATGTTTGACTGAGTTTTAAAGGAAGGGTAACATGATTCGACGTTTAGGGACTTTTGGGCACTTACTCAACAATGCATTCTAACTATTTGATGAAGTGCTTAGCATAACCTCTGTCAATTTTGGTACGAAGATTGTGAGGTTCTGGTATATGGGGCTGTGTGCTTGCCTAGTTCTCTGGTTAATCTTGAGTGTCAGTCGTTAGACATGTCTTATAGATAATGTTTGTTTCTTTCAGGTGTCATGCTCACTACAGTCAAAGTGGCTACTCCTTTTATCTGCTAGAAAGTGTCTCCAGTGGTAAGATGTTGAAGCAAGCTTTTTACAAACATTTGCACTAATAGTGTTCTAGTGCATGGTGTTGATGTCTCTCAACATGGCATTTTGTGCCAACATGTGGTATTCATTGTGGGCAGGTGCTTCATTGAATATCTCGTTCTTTTTCTACTTTGGGATGTCCTCTCTGTCATTTCGTTCATAATGGTACTAGTGTAGCACAATGGCTGAGCAAATAATCAATTGAATATGGGCTTTCTGTATCTTTTATCGAATTGTATAGGGATTTTGAATTAATGTTGGCTTTTACGCAGCCTCATTTAGCACTAAGAAGTTTCTTTGGAGTTCGGATGATGACAACAGCGGCCATACACAAATTACAAGGGGAAGAAGTCCAAGAATCCAGACAATCACGTCTCCTTAAAGCAGCACACCGTAGCCTACATGGCTATTCACGCTAGATGTTTTCATCTCCAAGTGCTTCATCTCGGCTTCACTCACTCACCGGGTCACATGCAAGCAAGTCGCTGTTACGGGCACCAATTCTAAGGAGATCAGAGTTGTACTCAAGTCTCGATTGGACATATTGGCATGTTTGGCCGTAGGTCAAATTTTGGCAAACCGGGCAAGGGAAGCAGATGTGTACACTATTTCCTTTACTCTAAGAGAGAGAAAAAGTTTGAAGTAAAAAACAAAGCAGTAGTTCAGTCTCTGATTGACAGTGGCATCGATATCAAAGATTATCTTGACTGATTTTCCCTCCTTAAGCATGATCTTGTTAATGTGCACAACTTCTAGTGGGAATATACTGACATCTTTGGCATTGTTTTGAGAATATGCAGGATGTAGTGTTGGTTCATTTGCTGGTTAAATGTAGATAATAATGACTATTTGTTTGACAGGAGCAGAATCCAATTTTTTTTCGGCTTTGTCAAAACATTTACCTTGTGGATTCTTGAATGAGCATTGTGATGGCTGTCGTAGCTTCGTATATCCTTCTCTAATTTTGCATGGTGTCATTACTGACTACCTCTTTTGAAACATTATGGATATCCATGTCACCATGATTAGTTTTATTGAATCTTCTTTTAGCGGACACTTACAAAGTTAGGTCCACAGCTCCGAAGTACTGTCATCACATGGATTGGCAAGTTATATCCTACTCAAATGATCATAACTTAAGTTATTTTAGTTGTCTACTGTTCAACTTGAATTCACGACATATCGATATAGATAGACATTACTTTGCCCGCCTTTTTGACTTGATAATGAATAATCAATTAACTTGATATCACATGATGAGGTCATTGTATTCTTTTAGAAATTTTCAACACTAAATGAACATTGTTGTTTAGTTTCCCTAAGCTTGACTTTCTTGGACTAGAAGAGTAAGGTCATTTTGTTTAGTAGCGCGCTCTTGCTTCATTCCATGAAAGGATTAAGAGTGATCGACCAGTCATCTTTTTAGCTGGGAGTTGATATATTTAAAAATGACTTTCGCCCTCCACCCTATAACTCTATGCTTAAGTTATGAAGAAAGAATATAGAATCTTATTAGATCGTATGGAACTTATCTTTATATGCTATGGAAGGAACTATTCCCTCGCCTATCTTGCTTCAAAAACGATGCTTCCTTGGCCGTGCGCACCAAAGACCATGACCTCTTCTGACCCCACCCTCTGTCCATGGAGTGGAATCTTCTCTTTGCGCTGTTCCTTCGAGCTGTGCTTTCTTTTTCTTGTTCGCTTCGGTGCTATATTGGTTATGCCCTTATATAGCTGATTCATTTAATTTGCTACTTTTTGAATTTCTAGCCAAATTATTTTGGTTGAAACTAAAAAAAAACTTTTATAAAATGTTTCCATTCTATAACCTGTCTATTTTTACCTTAACAATACTATTGATCATTGCTGATGTGAGAGTCTCCCTTAATTGCAAAGAGTTCAAGGCAGAACATTATCGGACCCTCAAAAAAGGAGAAAGGCCTTGGATCTAATTTTCTGTAATCTAACTCTTCAATTTTTTCAAATGAGTTCACAAATTTTTTCAAATATCTCACATAATTAAAGTACCACATTCATTTCCAAGACATATTTGTGTTGACGCTTAAATTTTGGCTCACAAATTAGTTGTTCATCTCCCAAGAAAAATGGGGAATCAAATTTCGCTGATAGCGATATAATTTGACCGCTAAACAAAAATATCGACTTCACGTAATTTCACATTTTATATTCTTCATTGTATTTAGACATTAGAAACATTTAGATTTAGACATAATGCATTTGCATCAAGGGAAGCACGAGGCCGATTATGAACTCCTTTCTAATCGACCGATAGACGGCCCTACATTCATGTGAAGTCTAGGCCGATTATGTCATTTGTAAAGTTGTGCCCCAAAGCTCGGTCCCTGTCACGCCCCGAGCCCCGACGAGTGTGCGACACTGTAGTGCCACGCTCTCGCGTGCTAGAATGGAGGTATTTTTCTACATGGGTCTCTCTCTCAGACCATATCTCATGTGACAGTGGAGTTTATTTGATCTAAACTTGAATTTGGAGTCGCCACTAGTCATTTAGGGTAGGTTGACTAGAAACCTAATCGAAGTACGGGAGAAATACCACGATCCTACGAACAAGAGATTCTAGATAAGTGACTTGGTTACATTAACAATCCCAAATTGAGACCATTAATGCCCTTTCGGTACCTAAGAACGTTGTGGCATGTCTAACATGTCACACGGATTCCTAAGGTCAATTCACTAATCTAATCATGAACAAACAATTAAGCACCCAAGAATTAAATGCGCAGTCAATGGCAAATCAATCATAGCAATCCTAATTTGGCCACTAAAAATGAAAATCAAGCAAAACATCCAAATCCTAATGAAGCTCTAATAGCTTATTCATTTCATGATTTACACATTTTTAGGGTTTTAGGACTTTTTAGGGGTTATAACCCTTAAATTTGGAATTTTCCAAAAATGCAACGTAGGCATTTCCAAAAATTCAAATTTTACTTTTGATGGCCGGTCATGATGATTTTGAATCATTCTGTGAATTTTCAAAATTTTTTATTTTTGATCTTTTTTAAATTCCATTTAGGCACTTCCAAAAATTCAAATTTCACCTTTTACAGTTGGCCACGATGATTTTGGACCTTTCTGTGAACTTTCAAAATTTTTGAATTTTTGAAATTTTTGAAAATTTTAAATTTTTTCGGAAAAATATTTAAACCAAGAATTGATTTTCTATGGTTTTCTGAAAAATTTTATGAATTTTCAATTTTTTTATTGATTTTCCAAAATTTTCAAATTTTTTATTTGTATTTTCAGAATTTTCAGAAAATTTTTGGATTTTTATGAATTTTCTGTAAATTTTATGATTTTCTAAAAAAAATTCTAATTTTCTTTTTTATGATTTTTGTGATTTTTTTAAAATTTTTAAATTTTCCCGCCGGGGACGAATTGGACCGGCCTGGTTCGACCTAGTTCAGCTTAGCTGAACCGAGCATCATCGGTGCCGGTCGCCGGTCGTCTTCTCTAGCGAGACCAAGCCAAAAACGGCGTCGTTTTACCATTTTTCATTTTGGCATTTTTACAAATACATGGTGTGCACTGTTTTATGTTTAACATTCCCGAGGTTGCAACTTTGAGCTCAATGCCAGTGACCTTCCGGTGCCTTTTTCCAATGATTTGGGTTCTATATTAGGTTTGTGTCACCCTCTATCAAACTAAACCAACCAATTGGCTGTTGGACCATCACCGACCGGCGAAAATCTTGTCGGAAAATACCAATTTATTATTTATTATGCGTGTTTGTTGTGGAAAACCCTCGGAGAATAAGTTAGATGTTTATGATGAGGGTTGTGATTGTAGTGCCAATTAGTCTATTTCGTATGACTTGATTGGCTAGAGTCATTTGCGTGAGAAACCAGCAAAGTTAGAATGTTCTAGGAAGTACACGGTTCGGGAAATTGGTAGAAGAATCTAGAGGATAAGGACTTGACCGAGTCAAAGCTTATCCTCCAAGCTTCATTATAGCTTTCATTTATTAAGGTTGGACTTTGGTGGCCTTTCATGATGGCTTGCATTAATGAATCAAGACTTTAGGGCCCTTCCATGATGACATACATTGATGGCTTAGAGTGGTAAGCAAGTTAGTCTAAGCTTGGTAAGCAAGTTGGCCAAGAACTTGGGGAACAAGTTGGACTTGGAAGAGTCTAGAACTAGTCAAAGCTTCTCCTTCAAGCTTCATTTATTAAGGTTCATCATGACATGCATTAATGAACGAAGATTTTGAGGCCATTTTCATCATGACTTGCATTAATTAGTTGGACTTTACAGGTACCATCATCATGAAATGCATTAATGGCCATAAGACTTTAGGGGCCATTGTCCATTAATGTAAAGATTTCCAAGATCAAGTTATTAATGACATTTCATAATGATATTTTGGCTCTTATTCGTTAATGCAAAGATTTTCAAGGTCATTTCATTAATGCCACGATTTTCAGAATCTTTATAATCATGACATATTTTGGCTCTTATTCATTAATGCCAAGATTTTCAGAATCTTTTATTAATGGCATTTCATCATGACTTTTGGCTTATATTCATTAATGCTAAGATTTTAAGAAGATTTCATAATGATGTCCATGTATCTTCTTGAGCGAGTTGGAGAGCAACTTGGTGAGCAAGTTTGGCTTGCCTATAAATAGGCTTGGCCACCCTCAAGCTCTCTCACGCCACTCTCTCTCCCCTCTGACGCCTCCCTTCCCTCTCTCTCATGTCTCTCTCTCTCCTAGTTCATGCCCAAAGAGGTCCGACCAACCTTCTTTCTTATTTCTGATTCGTATTCATGATCGAGAAAGAGAGAAAAAGAAAGAGAGAAAAAGTTCACCGGCTAGCCCGTGTCTCTTTTGTGGTTTGATCAAGTGAGGAAGCTACGTCCGAGGCCCGAGTGTTCGTGTTCAAACCTCACACCAAGAATCGTCCGAGAATCGCCAAGACTCGCGTGTCCTTCACATGTCTCGTTTTCTCTAGTTCTTGTTTGATATCATTGTGTAAGTAAATTCCTTAATATTGAGAAAGGATGTTGAGATGCGTTGTGACGTGGTTTGCTTGGACTGTTTCTCGGTCGTTTGGTTGGTCGTAGTCGGTTCGTTTCTCGATTCGATTATGTTTCATGTTTGATGTTGTTTTGAGATAGAACCGAGCCTTGGTTGGTAAAATGTACATGATGTGGCCATGCGTGATATTCTCTTGTTTGAAATTTGCTATTGATCTGCCATCGATACGGGTGCGGTAAGGGCTGATTTATGTTCATGGTGAATGATATATCTTCGCTTGATATTAGTGTTTTCACTTGCTGAGTCTCACCAACTCATCCCTCGTTTTTCCCACCCTCAGGTCCATAGGATGGTCGAACGAACGGTAGCGATAGGGGGAGTTTGAGCCATGTTGGAGTTCGGGGAAAACTAAAAGCTGTGAATCCGAAGTAGTGGGCTTAGGACACCTAAACCACTTGTTATTGTTGTGTAAATGGCTAAAATCGACTAAGTTAGCTTGTAAAATATGTTTGTGTGTCCTGTAAATACAAGGTTTGCTCATGATGCTGTTTGTCTTAATCCCGCTGTTATTTTGATTGTGATTGTCCTGAGAAATGCTTCCTCTTGTGTGTAATGAAAGATAATAATGAACGGGACGTCACGTATATAACCCTGAGGTGGGGGCGATACAGAAGGTCTTTCCTTTGATTTTAGCCAAACTTTTTCTCTGAAAATTTTTAAAGCCTTTTAGCAAAACTTCCTTTTTAAGGAATTTTAATGCGTAATACATGCTCAAAGAATGTGTGTTTCAAAAATTTTTGTTTAAAGCACTTTCGAGGTAATCTTTGAAACAATCTTTTATGTTAATCCGCTTGGGGAAAAGAAGTTTCATTTTTCCAAAAAATTAACCTCTTCGAGACCCAAATTTACGAGTTAGGGATACTTACCTGATCAGCTTATCAATATCCCTTTTGATTGTTTTGATTTGATTTTTCAAGAAAATCATATTTTCAAACTTCTGCATTAATTCGCTCCACTGGGGATTTGAAAATGAAATGTTTGAACTCAAATTCATGGGTTAGGGATACTTACCTAATCGATTTGATGAAATTCCTATAAAATTAAAACCCAGTGTTAACGTTGGTTCAAGCATTATTCATTTCTAATTGAAATGATACAACCATCCTCTTATTTGTCTTGTCTTGATGATTTATGAAAGATTATCTCTTTTGACCTTTTCTCCCAGTTTCCCTGGAGATGATAAAAGGGAAAAGTACGTTAGAAAGCAATATTGAGAAAACTGAATTTGAGAATGACACTTCCCTTTTTGTTTTCCGATTCTATTGAAGGATTTTAGAAGTCTTGAGTCATCTCAGATTTCCTTTTGTCATATCCTGCAACATGAACAAACAATGTTCTATGAAATGCATGATATACATGATATGTACATGTTATAAAGGGTACCAATATTTTCTTGAATGTTCGTCTTCATTTCATGGATAGAAAATCTTGACAGCATCTGCATTTACAGGATAGGCTAGTTCTGTTCCTGTCATATCTACAAGAATCAGTGCTCCTCCAAGAAAAACCTTCTTAACAATGTATGGACCCTCATAATTCGGAGTGAATTTCCCTTGTGGGTTTGACTTATTGGGAATTTTCTTTACTACTAAATCATCCACTTCAAAACATCTCGGTTTCACTTTTCTATTGAAAGATTTAGCAACTCTTTTTTGGTAAGCTTATCCATGGGCCATGGCATATAGTCCTTAGTCTTTTCTCATCAATCATGTTAAGCTGTTCACATCTTTGTTGGCTCCATTCAGCTTCTGCGAGTTTCAATTGGGATAATACCCTTAACGAAGGAATTTCTACCTCGACGGGTAATACTGCTTCCATCCCATAAAATAAGGAAAATGAAGTTGCCCTAGTTGATATTCGAATTGAAGTTCGGTATGCCATCAAAGCATATGGCAATCTTTCATGCTAGTCACGATAGTTTTCAGCTATTTTGGATAATATCTTCTTGATATTCTTGTTTGCTGCTTCCACCGCTCTGTTCATTTGTGGGCGGTATGGAGATGAATTCAAGTGTCGAATGTGGAAGTGTTCAAGCAGATTATTTACGATTTTGTTATTCAAATTTGAACCATTGTCGGTAAAAATTGCTTATGGAACTCCGTACCTAGCAATGATGTCCCGCCTGATAAAATTTTGCCACATTCTTGGCGGTGACATTTGTATATGAATTCGCTTCAATCTACTTGGTGAAGTAGTCAATTACCACCAAGATAAAACGATGTCTATTTGAGGCCTTGGGGTTAATTGGACCAATCATTTCAATTCCCCACATTGAAAATGGCCATGGTTCTGACATTTAATGCAGCTCATTCGGCGGTGCATTGATTTTGTCTCCATAAACTTGACATTGGCGACAACTCCTCATATGCTGAATGCAATCTATTTCCATCGTCATCCAATAATATCCCAATCTCATGATTTTGCGGGCTAGGAGATGACCGTTCATGTGTGGACTACATTCGCCTTTGTAGATTTCTCTCATGATTTGTTTAGCTTCTTTGCTATCAACGCATTTTAATAAGATCGAATCGAATGATTTCTTCTAACAAAAACCTATCTGCTGAGAAAGAACTTATTAGTTATCTTCCTAATAAATTTTCTGTCGCCTGACTAGCTTCCTTCAGGAAATTCTTCTGCTTATAAGTACTTCTTGATATCATGAAACCATGCTCCATTGTCAAATTCTGCTTGAACTACCATGCAGTGTGCTGGTTGTTCGAGAATATTGATCCTCAATTGTGGCATCCCAGACACGCCACTTACTAATGCATTCTTAATCTTTTCACTTTTAGCATAAGCGGAAGACAAAATACAACAAATTAAACATTTCTCAATCAGTGGACACATCCACAACAAAATACCACATCTTCATTTCCCACTTTTTATTTATATACAAAAGGTGATTTGGATGGCATCCTCTTCAAGAATGATAGTAAAATTTCATCTAGGAGGTCAAAATGGAGTCCTCCTCCCCTAATGCAGCTACATCCACAACTCCACTTCTCTACTTATCGCCACCACCTCCATCACTACTGACACTATCAGGATAAGGGGCCGATGACATGTTCGAAGATCTGTAAAAAATGTGTCAACGATAAACAGTGAGCGAAAACTTAGCCAAGTAAACTCTATTACGCTATACTAAATAGATAATGACATGCATCTCAATAGAGTCAAATGGATAGGCAAATAAACCTATTCACATCCAGCCATAGCACACATAATTCTCCTTTTCATTCTCACCCAGTTGCCAATATCAAGCAAAGGAACGTTAATCCAAGAACAGCCACTCGCATGAGCACACATTGCATACGTTATGTGACAATAATCGACTTCATTCACCACTTCAAGACACATGACCAGTGCACTCCCCGGCCATGCAAGGAGGAAAACATCCTGACTAGCGAGATCTGGTGCGCCCAGACCGGATTGCTGCGATATACGTCGGATTACTCAACAGCCCGCGCAAGCTTCGCAGTCCCACTAGCCACGGCATCCCGTTCGTACTCCTAAGGCATCTAGGGCATAGCTCTTCCTAGGCATCGTAAACCACTAGTCCACGGCATCCCGTTTTCCCAATAGGCTCCTCGAGGCATCATCGTCCTTAGACAGACGGCATCAATCATCTCTCGTCACATATTCACATGCACAAACGATCCTTTCATTTTTATTCGGCACATCTTTGTCATAAAATGATACCATGTCTCAACCAACAAATGAGGTACTTCATTATTGCCCATAAACTGTTCACAACCAAAATTTCAGATTCTGTGCTCTCAAAGATCACTCGATTTACATAAGCATTCGACATCGGATCAAGGCCAAATAAGCATTGTTGAAAAGATAATTAAACGTGGTTACTGTCACCAGTAGACCAGAAATCAAATATCCATCGTTTTCTAATAGAAAATTAGAGATTTCTAACAATGGGTGAAATCAAACAGTTTTGAGAAACCGAAACCAATAATGTAGTAAATGACCTCGAAAAATTATGAAATTTAAGTATGTCATATAAAAGAGCTTAATAACTATTTTTCATGAAGAACACAACACCAAATTCCTTACGTAAAGACCACTTTTAATAGCTCGAAAATGGCCCAAAATTAGTCCGTTGAAATAGGAAAACTAAGTCACGAAAAATGTTGGTTTCGCCCATCAAAATATTTTAAAATACTCTGAAATTTTTATATGTAGTAGAAACGGGTTTGCTTAACAAATCTTAAGAAGGAAGTGTGACCAAATTCGAAGTGGAAAATTTTATAAAAATTGGAGAAGGCATGAAGGTCCCAGATTTAGCGGTAAGAACAATTCCGATTCGGTACGAATTTGGACCTTTGTATGACCCATTTGAACTCAAAAAAATCTGAAATTTAAGTATGTTATAAATCAAGATCTTTTGAAATACTTTTATGAAGATCATTTTGCGAGATTCTGACCACAGAAGGCGCTATAAAAATAGAAATCAGGGAACGTTCAGAAAAGTCAGATCTGGATTCCGTGACACAACTTCAAGAAATGTTTTTTCCAGGTTCAGATCTGCAACTTCCCAGCTAAGAAAACATCAACCCAAGAGTTTAAAATAACATGTAACATCTTTCCCAATTTAATCTAGCTATCTAGATCCGCCACAAACCGTTCTAGGGGGTTTAGATACACAAAAACAGAAACTATACCATAAATCACCCTCTCCTTTCACCCTTCCAGCCACCTTAACGCCTCATCCAAGACCCAAACCGACATGCAACCATTAACGTGGTTAGTATAAGGTGATAGAGAGTACTTGCTGGTGAGAGGAAATGGCTAAGATGGCTGAGGCGAATCTGCTGGTATGAGGCAGAGACGAAACGGCCGGCTACCGCTGCTGGTCATGGACAGAGTAGAGGGCGACAGCTGCTAGTCGGTGGAGGGGCTGTCTTCCAGGTGGCTAGTGAGGGAAACAAGAGAGAGTGAGAGTGAGAGTGAGCTGGGCAAGAGGGAGAGTTGAGAGAGAGAGAGAGAGTGAGCTGAGGGGTGAGTTGAGCGAGAGAAAGTGGATTGGAAATGAGTGAGACGAGGGGAAAAAGGATTTTTTGAAGTTTGTTTAGCTCCCTTGCGTGCATGGGCATGCAAGGGGGGCCAAGTGGCACCTCTCTCCTGCCAAGTGCAGGGGGGGGGGAAAGAAGACAAAGAAGAGAAGACAAAGAAAGGAAGAGGAAGGGGCTGTTGCTGCGGGGGCTTCTTGGCGAAAATAAAAAAAGGGGAAAAGGGAAAGAAATAGACGAAAAGAAGAAAAGAAAGAAAGAGGGGGGCGGCGGTGAGTAAGGGAAAAATAATGGCGACGAGTTTGCACGGAGTCGGGTTGTGCGAACGACGCAACGTCGGTTTAGTTGGCCCAACAATAACGATCTCTAAAATCCGAATTCGCGATTCCAAAAACGATAGTCACAACGCTAAACTTCCAATTTCATTTTCCTAATCTCCGTCGACTAGCGCGCTAATCTATTAGGGTAATTTAATCTTTGACCATGAAATTTCAGGATGCCACATCAATGGTTTTATATCCAAACCATCTTTAGCTTGGTGTAAGGATGATAAGGTTGCAAGAGCATCTGCAAAATCATTCTGAGCTCTCAGAAGATAATCAAATGTCATTTCTTCGAATTCCTCCATCATTCCTTCTATCATTTGTGACAAGGAATCAGCTTTGCATCACGAGTTTGCCATTCTCCAGTTGTTTGCAATATAATGAGCATAGAATCTCCATATACCTGCAACCTTTTTACCCTTATTGAAAGAGCTAATTGCAAGCCGAGAATGCACGCCTCATATTCAGCAATGTTATTGGTGCATGGGAATACCAGTTTTGCAGATATTGGATAGTGTTGGCCTTCTGGAGAGATCAGTACTGCTCTAGTTCCTGATCCAGATAAGTTGATTGTACCATCAAAATACATGGTCCATTTATCATCGACCAACGTCAATATGTGGTCATTAAGTCGTTCTTCGAAACTGGCGATATTTTACGAATTTTCTGCTAGCATGTCTGCTATCGCTCGTCCTTTGACCGACTTTTGGGATGAACTTCTAATGTCAAACTCAGACAACAAGACTTGCCATTTTGCTAATTTCCCAACCAAGGAGGATTTCTCAAGAAGATACTTGATCGGGTCATTCTTAGTCACTAGCAAAATTTGGTGATGAAGGGTGTACTGTCTTAATCTGTGTAACACCCAAATTAATACAACACATGTCTTCTCAATTGCTGGGTTATTCACTTCTGATGTTGTGAATTTCTTGCTCAAGTAACAAACGATTTGTTCTATACCATCATTTGGTCTTCTTTGTATAAGCACCGCTCCTAGCGACTCATGGTGAATCGTCAAATATAAGATCGGCGGAACTCCAAGAATTTGTGGTACTAACACTAGTAGGCATACCATATATTCTTTTATTTTGTCAAAGGCTTGTTGACATTCTGCATCCCACTTTACTTTGGCATTTTTCTTCAACAACTTGAAGAAAGGTTTAGCAGTCTCAAAAAGCTATAGAAGGAGTCTTCTTTTACTTTAATCACCCCAACAAACTTCTCACTTCTTTTACTATAGAAGGAGTCTTCAAGTCATGTATTGCCTTGATCTTGGAAGGATCGATTTCGATTCCTCTGTTACTGACCACAAATCCTAGCAGTTTGTCAAATTTTGCCCTAAATACACATTTGTTGAGGTTTAGCCGCAACTTGTACTTTCTAAGTCTTTCGAACAACTTGTAAAGCACCTCAATATGATCTTCTTCTTGTTTGGATTCCGCAATCATGTCATCCACGTATACCTCGATTTCTTAGTGTATTATATCATGGAACAGAGTTACTATTACCCTATGATATATGGCACCAGCATTTTTCAAATCGAAAGGCATCACCTTATAACAAAATGTGCCCCATGGTGTTATGAAGGATGTTTTTGCCTTATCCTCTTTCTTCATGAGGATTTGATTATATCCTGAGAAACCATCCATAAATGAAAATGTTTCGAATCAAGCAGTGTTATCCACTAATATATCAATATGTGGAAGCGGAAAATCATCATTTGGGCTTACTTTATTTAGGTCGCGATAATCAACGCACACCCATACTTGACCATCTTTCTTCATTACGGGTACTATGTTCGTAACCCATTCTAGATATGGCACTACTTCGATGAAACCGACTTTGAGCAATTTCATTACTTCTTCTATTTTCTTTGCCAATTCCAGCTTTGTTTACCTCAATTTTTGCTTCTTTGGTGGAATACTTAGATCAATTGACAAAACATGTTCAACTATACTTAGATCAAGGCCTGGCATGTTGGCATATGACCATGCAAATATATCTTGATATTTCTTGAGCAAATCTGTTATTCTTTCTTCTTCTGATGAGGGAAGACTTTCTCCAATCTTAACCTCTTTGGGGTTCTCTTTATCACCCAGATTAATAGTAGTCATTTTCTCTAACGTGAGTAGTTTTGATTCTTCATGACAGATCTATTCTCTTCTGATCCATTCCTCATCTTCATTATCCCCTTCAATATCACAAGTGATCTCCTCGGAGAGATTTGGGTCACCTATGAAACTATTATGGATGTGTGAATGCTTATTCTTGACCTGTAACAAACATGATTAGTAATTGCATGTGAAATGAATTGATGCATGAGGTTTAATGAAAAACCATTTTTGAAAAATTATTTTGAAATCTATTTTGAAGCGATCAAGAGAATAGAGTTAATCCTCATATCCTTGGACATCCTTGCTCTTAAAACCTTTTTTACAATTAGGAATCATATGGAAAACCAAAGCCTCAAGCCTCACATGTGAGAGAAATATTTATCATTAGTTTGGTTTTGTTTCCATACATCCTTAACAAAACATTGAACACTTTTATTGAATTGAGAAATGTAATTACATCTATATCGAAGGGAATGTAAATTGCAACTAAATTGAAATTGCAAACAACACCAATATGAAATAGACAAATTGTAAAGACAACAATAAGGAAAGGGTTCAAAAGAATCTTCCTACTCCAGTGCGTAGGTGACTTCATCTTCAGTTACAACGATGCTGGTAACGTCCTCTTCAAATAAACCCAGCAAGACAAACTCTGCTTCTGCATGTAATTTTTTTTTTCTAAAAGCAATTTGGGAGGCCCAAGAAAATTTTCTCTCATATGAATATGATGATAAGGTAACTCTATAGCCTTACCCTTCCATGTTGATGGGTTAATGGTTCGATCACCTCAGCTTCCACAATCTTCACGATTCTTTTGACCTCGGCCTCGGCCTTCATGGTGATTACTAGTGACTTCATACCCCACCCCATATTTTTTCTTTGTGCCAAATGGGATAATGAGTTCTTTAATTCCTTGTGCTTTTGTTCCAAGTCCACCATCAAGGTTGAATCCGTATTAGCATAATACTTTTCCAGACATAATAGACGATGCCGAAAGTTCCAAAGACTTCATGACACTACTAGCGGAAATTTGTATCATAGAAATCATTTCAAAGGAATGATAGCTGGGCTCTTCTTTTGTCTCATGCTCGACATAAGGTATGACACTTTCCTTGTAAGTGGTGAAGTCTGTCTCCTCGTGCATGATAATCATTTTACCATTAATGACAAATCTAATTTTTTGATGAAGACTAGAAGGAATAGCACCAGCCATATGAATCCAAGGCCTCCCCAATAGTAGGTTGAAAGTCCTTGAAATGTCTACCACTTGATAATCGATCAGAAAAGGCACCGGGCCTATATTTACTTCCAGCTCGATGTAACTAATAACATCTTTCTTTATCCCATCGAACGAACGTACAGTCACCTTTAAAGGCTTGACAAACTCTTCATTAATTCCTAGACGATGCAGCGTGCTTAATGGACACAAATTAAGTGCAGAACCATTATCAATCAACACACGAGGTACTTCCTTGCCCAGGCATTTGATGGCAATAGATAAGGCCTTGTTATGTGAACTGCCATCCATTGAAAAATCTTCGTCAGAAAAGGCAATTTGATCTTTTAGAAGAATGGCACCAAAAAAGTCTTCCAATTGTATCTCATTAATTATCTTCGGGACATGCACCTCATTAATAAGCTTCATAAGAACCATCTTTTGGCTTTCTGAATTCTTGAAGAGATCCAACAAAGAAATATATGCCGGCATCTTTCTTAATTGCTTAATTATCTCATATTCACTTATCCTCACGACTGACAATAACTGCTTGACATCTTCTTCAGTTACTCCTTTCTTTTCGTGCTCACCTTCTTTTGGAACACAGCATATTCTCGATTTGGTTATTGCATCAACTTCTTTAGGCGTATAGTCCCATAGTACACATCTGGTATCAAATTTCTCCTTTGGAGGCAAAGTGATGATCATAGGCTGAACCTCTTTCTCTTCAATCTTTAGTTGATCAATTGGGAGCTTAATGGTAATTGGTTCAATATGATCCTTCTCTTCCTCAAGCCTATCTACTTCATCAAGATTAATCAATAGTGGTGTAATCATGGACACCATGCTTTTGTCAACTTTAATAGTATCCATTCCACCCCCAACCGTCAGGCACGATTGTTACGACCTACCACTCGAGGGCCGAACTCGATAAGGCGGGTTTAGAAATAAGTGTTCATAAAACGGTTCATATGGCACATCATAAAAAATGACTTTACTGAAGCATAAATCTTTTGGTTATCTATATGGTCTATTGATCATAAACGTGGATTTACCCTAAATCCATAACTCGTGTGACAGCGGATCGATTTTATCTTTTTAAGGAGTCGTCACTAGCCTAGGTCGGGGGTTGGCTAGAATACCCAACCAAAACGCGGGAGTTTCGTTTCGGTTTCTGCAAAAACTAGAGATCAAAGGTTCGGGGACTAGCTTACATTAATATTTCTATTAATGCCCTTTTAGCACCACTAAACTTAACATGGTTGTTATCTAAGTTGTCATACATTTGTTCTTTACCATTTTCATGTTAAAGTCTTAGTCCAATAGGTGATCATGCATCTTGTTTTTTTGTATTTTTATTTAAGATTCTAAACTAATCATATCTTAGTCTAGAAAAAGAAAGAAACAATCAATTGTATTGAAAGACATTTCGTAAAATAAACAATCAAAGTATTGAAAAGACGAGCTAATTCTAAGTACAAGAAAGTAAAACTCGTAACTCGTCGGGTGTTTATTACAACACAAATTGAAAACCCGAAACATGATCGGGTATGAATGAATTGAGTACAAATTGAAATCGGATTGGACATCGGTCTATCACCACCATTAAGTTAATACAAATTGAGACCGAATTGGACATCAGTCAATCGCCTTGGTCTTTTACAATTTTGGATTATCCCCTCCATGGACCGCCTCTCAGGTGTCGGCGTTTATGTTCACAACATACATTCACAACAAATAATGCACAAAGGAACAACCAAAGAAAAGAAATGGTGCAAACAATTCATTAATCAAGCACGGGCCTTAGGATCGGCCTTTGATTTTCATACATTTCAATTCACCAACCACCTAATCCTCTAACATTATTTGATCAATGGTTAACGATAAAGAGCTACTATTTGCATTCACAAAATTGCAACTCATATCAATTAACCCCTAAAGTCGGGTTCTAAATGAACACAATGGGCTACCCGCCAAACATGCACCGGGCCTAACATTCATCTAACAAACACATGCATAGCAATGAAATAAGCATGCATTCAAGCCCATGGGCCTTATTTCAAAGCCAATCAAGTAATGAGAAGTGGGCTTTATAAAGAGACCACTTATTCAGTTATTATCTAATTCGGATTACTTCTGTTCAGATGTGATTAACTAACCTAATGATGTCCAAATGAAGTGATTCGGGTGTCATTAGAAAGCTTATGACATGAGGATCAAAAGTTATAAAGGCCATTTTTTTCTAAATCCTCTCCGATTTTCCCGAAATTGACAAATTCATTCTCGATGACAGGCTAGACCCAATCCTGTTAAAGATTTCAAAATAATGGCGGGAAAAATAAAAAACCTTATCAAAACCACGTTAAAATTTTTAGTCAGTTAGGATTCTCTGTGTGTAACAACTTTCATGTTTTGAGTTTTTGCTAAAAAGTCCTCTAAATTTTTATAAAATTCGATTTTTACAAAGGACTCAACTGCGAATCAAATTAGGTCTTATATGAAATTTTAAGCAAATTGATCCTCCAAAAATTGTTATTAAGCTCTCAAAATTTTCAGTAAACATAATGAGACCCCAATGAACAGCACAACATCATTCAGGAAATCATCATAACATACTTGAACACTACATTCTAGATTCTGATCCTAAATTTCGAAAGAGTTTTGACATAGTAAACTAAGTTCGATTGAGGCATGAAATATATCAAATTGAAGCTTGAGACATGTTTTACGATTCTCTAGTTCATCACTTTGCCAGATTTCATCATTAACGAGCTGAAATCAGCATCTCAAACATGTAGGTTTCTCTGTACATGAATTTACATAACAACATCCAAGTTTACTTACCTTGTTTAACAATGTTCCAACGCACAATCGAGCGATTCGGTCTCCGTATTCAGATCAAGGGCAGCACGGAGAAGTCTCGGAAAGCTCGACAAACCTATGAGAATAGATTGCACAAACTATAGTGAGAATTGATTCGATTTCACACTAATGAACTAATAATGGAGAATCAAGTCAAAAGACGCGATCTGGTGGCTGTTCAATGAGAAGCTAGCCACCACAGTGACATGAAGACGCTGAGGAGCGCTGCTGGATGTTCAAGATCGCCAGAGGGAACACCGATCGGCCGATTCAGCCGCTTGAACCGGCTGATTAAATCACCAGCGGCAACGCCGACGATGCTACCGTAGGAGGAATCTCGCCGGAACGAGGAGCTCCGACCACCAGTAAGGTCACCTGGTCTTGCAACCAGTCTTGTGGCACTGTGGGGGGCGACGGTGAAGCGGTGGTTCACCAGAAAATTGCCGACGAAGAGGCGAGATGGCCGGCGGTTGAGAGAGAACGAGAGAGAGAGAGAGAGAGAGAGAGAGAGAGAGAGAGAGAGAGAGAGAGAATTCAAATCTGAAAATGAGAGTCCCCCTCAATTTTGGAGGGAAAAAAAACTATATACTTACATCAATTTTGAATCTTAGCCCTTAGATTAATCCAATGACCTAAAATGCATCATTAATGATTAAAAATATTCTGTAAGGGCTAAGGATTGGTGACATGGCATCATGGATGCACATAATCGATTCTAAATGAATGGCCATGATTGATTTGCTTATCCCTTAATTAATTTGCTTAATCCTTAAAGAATGGCATTTTAGTAATTTCACTTAGGGGCATTTTTGTAATTTTCAATTAAGGGCATTTTTGTCATTTTTGGGTTCAAAGGGATGGGGCCAACCTTGGCTGGTCAGAGTGGACCATCGATCGCCGGATTTTCGATCGGAAAATGGCCAGTCCGATCAGACCGGTTCAATTTAAATCAAACCAGGTTGAGCCAATTAGCCCCGAATTTGGCCTGATTGAATTGGTTCAATCCTTGCTTCCATTTGTTCCTATTTTGTACAATTTGATCTCTATCATGATTAATTGACCCCATTAATATCAAATTCGATCAAATTGAATTAAACCGATTTGAAATTTATGCACAAATTGATCTAATTTAAGTTATTTAGCTCAATTGTTCTTGAATTTGGGTAATTGCATGGCCAAGCTAGACTAACAAATTTAATTGAAGTCCAATTAGCCAAATTGAGTCTCAATTCATCAAATTGAATATTAGTCTAGAGTGGGTCAAGTTAAATTGCACTAATTGGACCAATTACTCTTAGACTTCTTAATCATTGGATCATTAAATTGATCAAATTGACTCAAATTCATGTGAATCTTCCAAAATTGATTTTAAATTTGGAATTGATATAAGAAATTAGGCTCATTCGTGCCTCAATTGCGCAAATCATGAAGAATTAATCCAAATCACTGATTAGGGCCTAAATTGGGGGGTTTTTGCATTTGGCTTGGAATCACAAAATTGGTTTCAAAATTGAATATACGATGACCTCTAGATCAAATGTCGTGAAGAAAACTAACCTAAAAAATGACTAGAAATGAAGTAATTTCAGTTTTGGCCAATTTGAACCAAATTCCTCAAATTGAGAAAAAGTTGATTCTAAACCGATTTTTGTAAAATTTAAAATGCCAAAGGTAAATTGAATGTAAAATAAGATGATTTTTGGATTTTTGTATTTTTCAATTTTTTGGTCAAATGTTTGATCAAAAGTCAAACCCTAGTTGACTTTTTACTAGGAGCTCGATTTTATTATCAAATCTTTGAATTTTTATGGAATTTTCACTTCTAAAGTGAAATTAAACTTGAAAGAAGTCTTTTTATGTGAAAAGTCCCAATTTGATCTGAGGTTGATTTTTGGTCAAATGGTTGACCAAAAAGTCAACGTGAAAGTCAACCATTTGACTTTTCAGATTTTTGCATAAAATGAATAGAAAATCGTCTGCAGAAGTTAGGCTAATAGACAAAATTAAAAAATAACACTTTTTATTTAAGAAACAGGTTCCATCACGATCGGAAACCATAATCTCGAATTTTTTACTTTTAATGACACGTCGGCTAAAAATTAAGTGTCAACAGCTGCCCCTCTTTGAGTAGGAGTTCGAAAAGGTTCCGTTCAAAGACCAATTGGCACCTGCAAATTTTTAGTCGACTCCACTTGGGAAATAAAAGAAATTAAAGACAAAGATATTTGATCAGAGTCTTACCTGAAGGACTTACCATTGACCATTTGGATTGTCAACTCATTCATGTGTTTTTCTCTTCTCTCTCTCATATGGTGGAATGAAGGAAGAAAAGAAAGAGAAATGGTTTTGTAGGAGATCTATGGTTTAAGGATAACCAAAAACCTAATGACAAGGTTTAAGGATGACCGAGAGCCAAAGGACAATGTTTAAGGATAACCTAGAATCTACAGTAAAGTTTAAGGATGACTAAGAACCAAAGGTAAGATTTAAGGATGACTAGGAACCTAAGGACAATGTTTAAGGATGACCAGGAACTAAAGGACAAGGTTTAAGGATAACCAAGAACTTAAGGACAAGGTTTAAGGATAACCTAGAACCTAAGGTAAGGTTTAAGGATGATCAGGAACCTAAGACAAGGTTTCTGGATGACCGAGAATCAAAAGAAAAGGTTTAAGGATCACTTAGAGTCTAAGGTAAGGTTTAAGGATAACTAGAAACCTAAGACAAGGTTTAAGGATGACCTAGAAAATGAGGGGTATGGTTTAGGATGATCAAAAACCGAAAATGGGAGGTATGGTTTAGGATGACCAAAAATCGAAAATGGGAGTTATGGTTTAGGATGACCAAAAACCGATCCACTAGGGAAAGATATTTTGAAAGAAGTTCCGGGATTGTTTAACAACAAACCAAATGAAATTATTCTTATTTTGGTAAAAGACACTGACTATCAAAATCCTTAAGAGGAAATTTTAACAAAATGATCTTTGAATAATCATCTAAAGAGGTTAGATAACAAAAATGTCAAATTGGAAATAACCTAATCAAAAAAGTCTTTCGCACTAGCTCTCATAAAGGCTTTGATTCTCATCCATTGATGTGGGAAAGGTATTCAATTCTCACTGGTGATGCGTCACGAACCCATGTCAAAGGTTTTCGAAAACGTTCACATTGAATGCAAATTGATTGATCAGAAAGGTCTTTTCAAAAGAATTATAATATAGATTTGGTCATGAGCTTACACAAAGGGTATTTGCTTTGAGGCTAAGAAAAAAAATATATCATCAACATTTTCAGCGGGTTTACAAGTCAAGAACATTTAAGATAAGACAAGATAAGATTACTTCCACTCCTTCTAGCAGTAGCTTCTTTGTGAAATCTTTACATCAATTCAAATCATCCCAATCGGAGAGGGTTGTAATGCCAATTTGGGTTAGGCTCAAAAGGTTTGAAATTTTGTAGAAGGGGTTTGAAAGAGAAATGATTATTATCTTGGCATCATTATCAAATCATCCAAATTTGACATCATTTGACTCTTCAAAACTAAATTATCTCGAGAGTCTATTTTTCTTGCAACATAAGAGCTTTGCTTTTTCTAAGCATCTTTTACAATCGGAATTTCCTTTTCATCATAAGCATGTTGCTTTTTACTTTTGCTTTTGCTTTTGACACATTTTCTTTTCATGGGCATTGGCCTTGTTTTTACCAGGCACACTGCTTTTTCGTACCCCCTAATATTTATCTTTTGAGCTCTTTGGACTCTCGAGACATTCTATACATATTCACCAATTTTTTCAAATTTTCTTAGTAAATCATATGCATTGCCCCAATGTAGGGATATAATCAACATTTTGGGCTTTGAAATGAACATGCTTAAGGCTCAATTTGGCTAAGCAAGGGATAACTATGTTTGGGTAGAGGAAAAGAATGCTCTTTTTCACTTTGGGATGTTTTGAACTTCCATAAAGATTCAGCTGAAATTATCACAAGAAAGTTGATGTAAGTGAAAGCAATAAAATCGTTCTTAATCTTTTTGCTCCAAAAATGATCAACCACAACTTCTTAACTTGCCCCAATGTGGGGTGATTTTTGACAGGGGTATTTTGAAAAATTCTTCCTATTTGGCTCAAAGTGGCTAGCAAACGATAAAATGAGTGTTAGGATAGAGAAATGAAATACTTTTTTTATCACTTCAATCTATGTATTCAATGTGAACGAATCCTATGTCCTAGGACATGGTCTTTTTCGCTCAATTTTCTCAAAATGTGTATAGGGACGTGTTTGATCAAAGGTTTGCCTTTTATCAACCTAGGCATTTCCATTTGGCATTTTTTAGAAATCCCTATTTTTGTTTTTTCAAAGGATCATTTGGTTAAATCTCCTGTTTGTGGGGAATTTTGATAAATCAAAACATTTGAAAATAGTTTTTTTAAATGATTTGTTGACTCCTCTGGGGATTTTTTTTTATTTACAAAATTTCAAACTTGAAAAACCTTTGGACAGAAAAGGTCCTCACAAATAGAATCTACTTCCTAAGCTCTAGGGAGAAGATTGTTTTTTGGTAGCTGCTTTCTTGAGATTGATTCCTTGAGGTTAGGAATAGCCTCCCTGGGAAACAATCGAGTACCTGCAAAATGAACAAATATGCAAAAATGCCATGTATGCATGAGATGCAAATGTCCTAAAGTGGCTTGGATTCAATCCAAAAGTAGCTCAAAGGCTTTTTATTCAAGGAAAATATTTCTTGACAGCATCAGCATTTACAAGTTTTGGCAACTCTCAGCCATCCCTTTCTACAAGAATCAATGCTCCGCTGGGTAACACCTTTTTTATGACATACGGTCCTTCATAATTGGGGGTGAACTTTCCACGATCTGGAATGATAGGTAGAACTTTTCTCAAAACTAGGTCATTGACCTCAAAATGCCTAGGTCGAACCTTACGATTGAATGACTTAGCCACTCGTTTTTGGTAGCTTTGTCCATGGCACAGGGCTTTTACTCTTTTTTCTATTAAGCTGTTCAAATTTTTGTTGAATCCATTCTGCTTCAAAAAGCTTTACTTGCGAAAGTACCCTTAATAAAGAAATTTCCACTTCCACAAGTAAAACTGCTTCCATTCCATACATTAATGAGAATGGTGTTGCCCCAGTCGAAGTGCAACTAGAAGTTCGGTAAGCCATTAACGCATACGGCAACCGATCATGCCAATCTCGATAATTCTTTGCCGTCTTGGACAGAATCTTCTTGATGTTCTTGTCTGTTGCCTCCACAGCTACATTCATTTGTGGGCGGTAAGGAGAAGAATTCAAGTGGTGGATGTGAAACTTATTGAGTAGCTCATCCAGTACTTTGTTATTTAGGTTTGACCCGTTGTTAGTGACAATTGCTTCTGGAACCCCATATCGAGCGATAATGTCTCAACGAATGAATTTTACCACGTTTTTCGCAGTGACGTGGGCATAAGAATTGGCTTCGATCCATTTGGTGAAGTAATCGATAGCCACTAGAATGAAACGGTGTCCATTTGATGCCTTAGGATTAATTGGTTCGATAATGTCAATGCCCCATATTGAAAAAGGCCATGCTTCGGACATTTGATGTAGTTCATTTGGAGGAGCATGGATTTTTTTTCCATAAACTTGACATTGATGGCAACATCTAACATGTTGAACACAATCGGCTTCCATGGGTAACCAGTAATAACTTAGCCTCTAGACTTGAGGGTTGACACCTGCAGCATGAATCCAAGGTCGTCCCAGCAACAAGCTGAAGTTGCTTGGGATGTCGAGCACTTGAAATTTCTAAGTGAACATGACTGGACCGATCATTAGCTATGGGTCAATCTCTCCTAGAGCTTCCTTCTTCATGCCATCAGAGGCTTTGATTGGAGTGTTAGACGAACGAACATTATCCATACCCACACCTAGACGGTGCAAGGTTGTTAACGAACAGATATTAAGAGCTAAACCGTTATCAATGAGTACTTTCGATATTCTTGTATCGAAGTGTTGAACAGAGATGTATAATGCTTTAGAGTGCGCTCGCCCTTCCGGCGGCAAGTTCTTTTCGGAAAAAGAAATTTGATCCTTAAGAAAGATAGCACCTATAAACTCTTCCAACTTTACCTCTCCGATTATGTCGAGTACATATACTTCATTAAGAATTTTTAAGAGAGCATTCCTATGTCCCTCAAAAGACTTAAATAGTTTAAGTAACGAGATCTGAGCCGGCATTTTTCTTAACTGCTCGATCACTTCTGCTTCACTCATTTTGAGGGTTTTGAGGAGTTACTCTTCTTCAGTTACGACCTTTTTCTCGACACCTTCACAAGATGGAAAACATCGGCCTGACCAAGTAACGACATCTATCTCATTAGACTTATAGTTCCAAGGAACTGCTTTGGAGCATAAACAAGAGGTGTTCTTGCCTTCAAATTCTCATCTTTCTTCGGTGGCAACTCGATCACAGCAGGCTCAAAGTCCTCATTGGAGATCTTTATATCCCCGAAGCTATCAGCTATTAAATCTATAACCACAGGTTCCACAACATGTGCTTGGATTTTACAAGTATCATTCAATTCAATCACAATAGGATCAATCACGGCTACTATGCCATCATCTTCAAATTCGGACCCCCATCCACTTGGGACAATAGTCTTAGGGTCGATAAAAGCTCTTGGAGGAGGAGTGTATTTTACCATGAAGTCATATTTACCACTCGGCTTTTCGAGAGTATCAACAATTTCACTTTTTTCGATTGCCTTCCTAACGAACTTCGATCCCAATGGGAGGTATGGCATTCAAATTCCGAATTAGCATCGGAAAGAACCTCTCTATTATCTTCATCGTTCCATTCAATTGGAATAATGTCTTTTAAGTCTTTCTCGTGGGCCTTCTTCATAAATTCATGACCTCGATATGCATTCTTGCTCTCACATTCCAAATCACCATCGGAATATGTGTCATTCCAAGGTTCGTCAATGTCTGGCTCGTATTCATCATCTTTCGGCTTAGAGCATGAGATTTCGTCTGCAAACTTGCAAAAGAAACTGCGAGTCGTCATCTCGGATAATCGACCCTCTCACATAATTCCTTCGATGCGTTCTCCCAGTTCAACCATTGCGGGAAAATTGATGCAAGTGTTATTAAACATCTTATCAAAGTATTCTCGAGGTAGAGCTCGAAGAAATAGTTGCATGATTTCTTTCTCGGACAGCGGAGTTTTAACTTGAGACATCGTAGTTCTCCACCTTTTGGCATAAGCTCTAAAAGTTTCATTTCTCCTTTAATCAACCTGGACTAGCTCTTCACGGGTTGGAGCAATTTCAGTATTAAACTTGTATTGTTGGAGGAATTCATCTGTAAGGTCTTCCCAAGTGCAAATTTTCTCCAAATCCAACTCAATGAACCATGTTAAGGCGGAATCAACCAAGCTATCTTGAAAATTGTTGATCAATAGCGGAGTATTATCGGAGTAACGAGTCATCTTATTCACTTGCATCAATTGCGGGAAAATTGATGCAAGTGTTATTAAACATCTTATCAAAGTATTCTCGAGGTAGAGCTCGAAGAAACAGTTGCATGATTTCTTTCTCGGACATCGGAGGTTTAACTTGAGACACCGTAGTTCTCCACCTTTGGGCATAAGCTCTAAAAGTTTCATTTCTCCTTTTATCAACCTGGACCAGCTCTTCACGGATTGGAGCAATTTCAGTATTAAACGTGTATTGTTGGAGGAATTCATCTGCAAGGTCTTCCCAAGTGCAAATTTTCTCTAAATCCAACTCAATGAACCATGTTAAGGCGGAATCAGCCAAGCTCTCTTGAAAATTGTTGATCAACAGCGGAGTATTATCGGAGTAACGAGCCATCTTATTCAACTAATATTTCAAGTGGGTCTTAGGGCATCCAGTTCCATCGTACTTCCTTGAAAATTCGAGCTCCTTGTAAAATCAGAGACTTTCACTTTTGTAAAAGGCGACAGCTTATCAAAGCCTTGGAATTGATAACCTTGCAACATGCACAGGCGTTCTTCCAATTTTGTGTCACGCCCCGAACCCAACTTGCCCATCGGAACGCGAGCATCCCCTTACCACACCGGTCGATCATAGTGCGACGTCCCCAGGAGACATCGCCGACCCAACAACAATCAGAGTATAAAAACACATGCGGAAGCAAGTACTGTCACGCCCCGAACCCAACTACCCATCGGAACGCAAGCATCCCCTTATCTCTTCGGTCGATCATAGTGCGACGTCCCCAGGAGACATCGCCGACCCAACAATAACAACAGAGTATAAAAAAACACATGCGGAAGCAAATACAACCCTGACAAATAAAGATGAACAAGGAAGCCAGACAATCACAATATCAACAGGTAAAACCTCATGCTCATATATATATCAACAAACTGTTTATACAAGGATCATAGATACAAATACACTACAGTCCGATCACTATGGGTCTAGGTCAAGGTCACATCAAAGTCTAAAGGCCACTAATCCAAAAAGTGTCGGTGGCCGGGTGAGTAGGTCAGTACTAAGGATCACTATAACAAAAAGGTAGGGATCCCTATCGTCAACCAGCTAGTCTAGGGCTCAAAGTCTGGGTCGCTGGAATCATCGGGCTCGACTGAAGACTCAGGTGACTCCTCTGAAGAGCTGCGATCCGGCTCAGGCTCATCCACGTCCATGCCAGGGTCCTCCTGATTATCCTGACCCTCCTGATCTCCCTAGTAATCTGCTAGGAGAGCGTCAGCCTCAGCATCTGAGTCAAAGTCGTCCTCCAAGTCCACCTCTGCGGCTGCATCCTCGACGTCATCTATATCTACGTCCTCGCCTACCTCATCGACCTCACCATCACCATCATCCTGCTCCATCGCCTCTGGCTCGGGATCGTCCTCCTCCTCATCCATAGGCTCCGGCTCTGGGTCATCGTACCAAACTCCGGGACCTGGCTGGGCATCGACGGTCGGCGGAACGCCAGGTGGAGGCGCATCGACCACCTCGCCATCGGCAATCACTGGCTCTAACTCGCCATCAACGCATACTGGAATATCAAAGGTACGGATGGGTCGACTGAGGGTACCGTCCTCCGCCCTACGACACCATGCTATATACTCTTGTTTCTTGTGCTCCTCCTCACCCGTGTTAATATACAGAACTGACCTAAACCTCACATGCATCTCGCCATTCCCAGCTGGGAAATGCTCCTCGGACTGTAATATCTGCCTGGGAATCCCAAAAAGTGGAGGCGGATCCTGCATCCTAGGGGGTAGGCTCTGAAATGATCGGTTTTACACAACCGTGAGACTAGCTCAGTGAATCAAATACCTAAACCTAGGCTAGGCTAAAGTGTGTCTCTTAACAGATCAAAATCAAACATTCAAGCCAACAGTCATAAAACTAGATATGATTCAACGTGATTCAACCCCTGCAAGTTAGTACAACTCACATATATATATATACACCACATACGTGTACATACGGGCAGGCGTACACCACACACGCGTGCTCATCTTCTTTAAATGGTTTAAACCACTCAATCATCGCATTCCACACGAATGCCTCATGCAATCACATGCTGACAATTCTCACCACAATACAGCATGATTCACAATTCGCACAATGCAACGTTCAGCTCATTCTTAATCTCACGACCCACAATAGGGCCCGACCCGAAGGCCACAACACTTCATGGCCAGCGTATATAATACACCCCCGGCCCGGTGTCTTCTAGCCTGCTACAAAGTGCCTGAGGCGCAACACCGCTCACCTACGAACCAGAGCCTGCTACAAAGTGCATGAGGATGGTCGTCTTCCGGTCTAACCGGGCATCGTCCTGCTACAAAGTGCATGAGGACGGAACTCGACCCGTAGGCCACGACCCGTAGGCCATAAGTGATCACACGTATAAATTTTATCTTAGCCCAATCCACTCTTTTCAGGGCATGTACCGTGATCACACACAATGCAATGTCACACCGCACAATCGTACAATGCCAATTCATATCTCAATCTCGACATACCAAGTGCGCGACATGCATTTTCACATCAATGAATACAATGCTACAACAGTTACGAACATTCACAACCAATGGACACATTCTAGCATTTGTATTCTATCAAGTGCAATTCGGCCAAATTGAAACCCTAACTCCAAACATAGCCAAAACGCATACAAAACACTCCAATTAAGCCCCCAATGATCAGCCAAGACCCCACTAAAACATATAAGGCATAAACATAGCTTAATCTTGCAAAACAAGCCCATTTAGCACCAAAAACACCATTTCTAGTACCACCACTCAAGGGCTCCGAATTTCACTCATCATGGACAGCAACCACACCCACCTAAATCAGCCATACTTTTTGCCTTAAATCACCCTCAACAACATTTCTAACTCAGCTATTAACCACACAATCATCAACAACACTAATCTAGTCCAAAACTCCACAAATCAACCTAACTAAACACAATCAAGCCTAATCTAAGTTTAGGCATACGACTCACGTTTCGGTGCACCACTCGGGGAAAGATGATGATCATCTACTCGCGACTCGACGACGGTGGCGGCTCACGGCGTGGTCCGGCTCTCACGGCCACGGCGGCTTGGTGGCTGATTTGGGTGTCCGAAGGGGAGTGGAGACGGCGGCTTGGGGACGGCGACTTGGGCTGGTCCCCACGGCTCACGGCGGCTTGGTGGTGGTGGCCGAATGGAGCGTCCAAGGGCTGGTCGGCCAAGGGGAAGGGAGGCGCGGCTGAGGCGGCGGCGTGGGGCTGACTTGGCCCTCCACGGCGGTCCTTGCCGTGACCCACGACTCCGGCGTGGCTGAAGAAGGCAACGATGGGGGCTGGTTCGGTGATGATGATGAAGAACGATGAAGAGGAAATGGAGAGGAGAGAGTGACCGAATGGTGAGGGAGGGATGGTGTGCGTGAGAAGAGGAGAGAGAGAGAAGATTATCCACACATGGGTCAAAGGCTGGTCAACTAATCCTTAGTGGAATCCACTTGTCAACATCCTAGCTCATGTGACCACTTTGCCCCTTCATCAAATGGCTCACACTCATTCAAGACAATTATTGAGGGGCAATATGGACTTTTAGCCCCTAACCAACCCTTAACCCCTCTAGTTAACTTAACCAACCTTGGTTTAGACCAATTTAATTAATCAAATTCGGAATTAAGCCTAAATAGTCCAAGGGCAATTCCGTCTTTTCGCCGTTCCGAACCAAAATTCCATTTTTCGCACCCACGCGTCCCACGTATGTGTGGCCAACATTTTCTGGCGTCAGAATCTTAAAATTAGTCCGTCGGGTCCCCGAAATCCGACACTGAACTCTGGGCTCAATTCCGTGAACAACTCTCTCTCAATTTCAATTTTTCTGAAACTCTCACTAACAGGCGGCTGTTTAGGCATACGCGTATCGACTTAGAGCTGTCCGAGTCTCAATGGTTCCGATCATCGAGAGAAAGAGGGTTTATTACTAATCCCGGGGTCACGATCATTTGGTTCGAGTTCAGGATTGGTTGACCACGAGCACGTTTGGTTAAGCAGAACCACCCGCGATCCCAATTGTGCATCGTTGGCCTTGGCCAACCATTTCCATCACTTTTCCTAAGATCGGCCCCTCACTGGTTCACAATATTCCCTCACTCTCTCTCAAATCGGTTCTCGAGTCGCGACTGAGACCCTGGTCCACGTACTAGTGTCCTAGTTAGCCATTCCTCATGGTTAGTATCCCAAGAGTGATCAGCTCTGGGCGAGTCGTACTCAAATGAAATGAGAAATAACATTCATTTTATTAATCCCAGAAATTACATCGAAATTCGGGCTGTTACAAGTACAACCCTGACAAATAAAGATGAACAAGGAAGCCAAACAATCACAATATCAACAAGTAAAACCTCATGCTCATATATATCAACAAACTGTTTATACAAGGATCATAGATACAAATACGCTACAGTCCGATCACTATGGGTCTAGGTCAAGGTCACATCAAAGTCAAAAGGCCACTAATCCAAAAAGTGTCGGCGGCCGGGTGAGTAGGTCAGTACTAAGGATCACTATAACAACAAGGTAGGGATCCCTATCGTCAACCATCTAGTCTAGGGCTCAAAGTCTGGGTCGCTGGAATCATCAGGCTCCATGGAAGACTCAGCTGACTCCTCTGAAGAACTGTGATCCGGCTCTGGCTCATCCACGTCCATGTCAGGGTCCTCCTGATCATCCTGACCCTCCTGATCTCCCCAGTAGTCTGCTAGGAGAGCGTCAGCCTCAGCGTCAGAGTCAAAGTCGTCCTCCAAGTCCACCTCTGCGGCTGCATCCTCGACGGCATCTATATCTACGTCCTCGCCTACCTCATCGACCTCACCATCACCATCATCCTGCTCCATCGCCTCTGGCTCGGGATCGTCCTCCTCCTCATCCATAGGCTCCGGCTCTGGGTCATCGTACCAAACACCGGGACCTGGCTGGGCATCGACGGTCGGCGGAACGCCAGGTGGAGGCGCATCGACCACCTCGCCATCGGCAATCACTGGCTCTAACTCGCCATCAACGCCTACTGGAATGTCGAAGGTACGGATGGGTCGACTGAGGGTACCGTCCTCCGCCCTACGACACCATGCTATATACTCTTGTTTCTTATGCTCCTCCTCACCCGTGTTAATATACAGAACTGACCTAAATCTCACATGCATCTCGCCATTCCCAGCTGGGAAATGCTCCTCGGACTGCAATATCTGCCTGGGAATCCCAAAAAGTGGAGGCGGATCCTGCATCCTAGGGGATAGGCTCTGAAATGTTCGGTTTTACACAACCGTGAGACTAGCTCAGTGAATCAAATACCTAAACCTAGGCTAGGCTAGAGTGTGTCTCTTAACAAATCAAAATCAAACATTCAAGCCAACAGTCATAAAACTCGATATGATTCAACGTGATTCAACCCCTGCAAGTTAGTACAATTCACATATATATATATATACACCACATACGTGTACATACGGGCAGGCGTACATCACACACGCGTGCTCATCTTCTTTAAATGGTTTAAACCACTCAATCATCGCATTCCACACGAATGCCTCATGCAATCACACGCTGACAATTCTCACCACAATACAGCATGATCCCCAATTCGCACAATGCAACGTTCAACTCATACTTAATTTCACTACCCACAATAGGGCCCGACCCGAAGGCCACAACACTTCATGGCCAGCGTATATAATACGCCCCCGGCCCGGTGTCTTCTAGCCTGCTACAAAGTGCCTGAGGCGCAACACCGCTCACCTACGAACCAGAGCCTGCTACAAAGTGCATGAGGATGGTCGTCTTCCGGTCTAACCGGGCATCGTCCTGCTACAAAGTGCATGAGGACGGAACTCGACCCGTAGGCCACGACCCGTAGGCCTTAAGTGATCACACATACAAATTTTATCTTAGCCCAATCTACTCATTTCAGGGCGTTTACCGTGATCACACAATGCCATGCCACACTCGCACAATCACATGATGTCATTTCAATTCTCAATCCCGACATACAATATGCGAGACATGCATGTTCACAACAATGACTACAAATGTCATACTAATTACCAACATTTACCAACAATGGGCATGTTCTCACATTTATATTCCAACATGTGTAATTCGGCCAAACCAAAACCTCATCTTCAAACATGGCCAAAACACATACAAAATACTCCAATTAAGCCCCCAATGATCAGCCAAGACCCCACTAAGACATATAAGGCATAAACATAGCTTAATCTTGCAAAACAAGCCCAATTGGATCTAAAATCACCATTTCTCATACCAAACCCCAAGGCCTCCGAATTGACTCACCAAGGACAGCAACCACACCCACATTAATCAGCCATACTTCTTGCCTTAAATCACCCTCAACAACATTTTTAACTCAGCCATTAACCACACAATCATTAACAACACTAATCTAGTTTAAAACTCCACAAATCAACCTAACTAAACACAATCAAGCCTAATCTAAGTTTAGGTATACGACTCACGTTTCGGTGCACTACTCGGGGGAAGATGATGATCATCTACTCGCGGCTCGACAACGGCAACTCACAACGGCTCTCCCGACGTGCTCGGCACCTCACGGCCACGGCGGCTTGGTGGCTGGTTTGGGCGTCCGAAGGGGAGGAGGAGACGGCGGCTTGGGGACGGCGACTTGGGCTGGTCCCCACGGCTCACGGGGGCTTGGTGATGGCCGAATGGAGCGTCCAAGAGCTGGTCGGCCAAGGGGAAGGGAGGCGCGGCTGAGGCGGCAGCGTGGGGCTGACTTGGCCCTCCACGGCGGTCCTTGGCCGTGTCCCACACTCCGGCGACCAGCTGAGCAAGGTGGCGACGATGGGGGCTTGATCGGCCAAGAAGGAAGAAACGTAGGAGAGGATGGTGGCCGATCGGTGGAGAGAGAGGAAGGGGCGAAATTGGAGGAGAGAGAGAGAAAAACTTATCCAAATATGGGTCAAAAGCTGGTCAACTAACCCTTAGTGGAAGACAAGTGTCACTATCCTAGCTTATATGACCAAATTGCCCCTTCATCCAATGGCCACAATTCATTCAAAGCAATTATTGAAGGGCAATATTGACATTATGCCCTAACCCACCTTTAACCACTATAGTCACCTTAACTAACCTTGGGTTAACCCAATTAAATTCCAAAAATTCGAAATTATGCATAATTAGTCTAAGGGCAATTCCATCTTTTTGCCATTCCGAACCAAAATTCCATTTTTCGTACCCATGCGTCCCACGTATGTGTGGCCAACATTTTCTGGCGTCAGAATCTTAAAATTAGTCCGTCGAGTCCCCGAAATCCGACACTGAACTCTGGGCTCAATTCCGTGAACAACTCTCTCTCAATTTCAATTTTTCTGAAACTCTCACTAACAGGCGGCTGTTTAGGTATACGCGTATCGACTTAGGGCTGTTCGAGTCTCAATGGTTCCGTTCATCGAGAGAAAGAGGGTTTATTACTAATCCCGGGGTCACGATCATTTGGTTCGAGTTCAGGATTGGTTGACCACGAGCACGTTTGGTTAAGCAGAACCACCCGCGATCCCAATTGTGCATCGTTGGCCTTGGCCATACCATTTCCATCACTTTTCCTAAGATCGGCCCCTCACTGGTTCACAATATTCCCTCACTCTCTCTCAAATCGGTCCTCGAGTCGCGACTGAGACCCTGGTCCACGTACTAGTGTCCTAGTTAGCCATTCCTCATGGTTAGTATCCCAAGAGTGATCAGCTCTGGGCGAGTCGTACTCAAATGAAATGAGAAATAACATTCATTTTATTAATCCCAGAAATTACATCAAAATTCGGGCTGTTACATTTTGCAAGACGTCTCGCACTCTCTTCATCTAGGTGAAGGGCAAGGGACTCCTTAAGTGGAGCTTCCAAATCAATGACGGTAGGAATAGCATTAGCGGGAACCTCTTCAGCAAGTCCTTTGTCGACAGGATCTATAACCGGTGCGTTAACAGGTGCATTAGGAGTAGAAGCTGCAGTAGCAGGAGCCATAGGCATGAAGTTCTTTACTTGATTTGCAAAATCAGTTAAGAGCGCCATCATTTGTGCCATCTGATTCTCAATGGTAATAACGCGGGTATAGGTGTCCTCGTTTTCCATCCTGGCTTGGCAACGAGTGTGTATAATAGAATGCGTCTCAGCCGTATTTTAGTACCTTTGTAAAAAAAAACAAAAATCAGGTTAGTATGCGGAAAATGAATTGAGACGAAAATATAAAACCCTTAAATTTTATTTTATGTTTTCTTTGGATGAAATAGAGATAAGAAATATTCTCATGATCCTAATATCATGTGAATAATCTCTTATCACAATTTCTTCATAAGAAATTATACAATTAAAGGGGTAACACGCAATGATTAATCAAGATGCCCCATCTATATTCCATTGAAATCTTGAAAAAGAAAGTACACACAAAGGGAAATTTCACTATTAACAACAAAATTCGTGAAATACAATCCCTACAGTATCTAAAAATAAGAAGAGAATCCTATTACATCATTACTAAAATGAGTAAAAAGAAAATCCTATACATCGAATCTATAAAAACGAAAATTACATGAAATGAGATTTCCTCATGGAATATAGCCAAAATCCTAATGGATCTTCTTTAGATGCGAGGTAAATTCGTTTGTTTTCTTGGGTCAAACGTTCAACCTCGGCTAAAGCCTCATCCCTTTCCCTAAGAGTTCTTGCAGCTATAGCTTGTTGTTGAGTCGGCTTCTCTGGGACATTAGGGAGATTCACTTTAAGCTCGGGCTCGAGACAACGGTGTATGTACTTCGGCAACGCGTGATGTATCTTCATTTCCTTTTTTAATTTTGACTCATCAGTATTGAGAATCGACTCCGAGTGGCATTTGTACCACATATCAATGATAGACTTGATCATTTCCTTCAAATCCACCATTTGTCCTTTTGGATGATATCTTTGCGATAATCAAAATGATATAACCCCAACTTGAGGAATGGCAAAATTTTTTGAAGCGCATGATATTGACGGATCACCCTAAAAGGGTAATATGATGTAGACCCTGTGCAACCCAAAAGTGGGATTGGGTTGTCGGATCTATTATTAAGACGCACTTCGGGATTTCCAAGCGAACGAACATGCCATTGAATTTGATTTGGAACAAGATTCTTGAAAAAATTAAACCAAGTTAAGAATGACCAATAAGAAAAGATTTCTTCATTTTCTCGGAAAAGCGAGATAGGATGACAATCTTTGGACACATCTATGATTTTCAAGCTCAAACCGAAGTCTTTGATGTGAAAGACCAACCAAATTTGGAGTAAACCTATTGGGGCTCTAAAGATACCATTTCTGTATTATTTGAACTTATTGAGTGATACGAAGGTCTCACCTAGAATCATATTGGAGAATCTTTTGAACGTACACATTTGATTGGCAATGTGGACTACCAAAGAATCCATAGTCTTTTTGGTGAATGGAAAAACCACAAAACCAAGGAATGCTAAGAGAAAGACGCGAGGAATTTGATTACCCACTTCTTTTGGCAAGCTAGAAAAATGTCGTTTTAAGAATGTAAAAGGGAGTGCATTAGAATTTCCTCTAAGAACACCTTTGATTTGGAGAATGTCAACTCCTTAGAATTGAGAAGCCGACTCATCAACAAGCTATAGCTGCAAGAACTCTTAGGGAAAGGGATCAGGCTTTAACCGAGGTTGAACGTTTGACCCAAGAAAACAAACGAATTTGCCTCGCATCTAAAGAAGATCCATTATTAAGACGCACTTCGGGATTTCCAAGCCAGCGAACATGCCATTGGATTTGATTTGGAACAAGATTCTTGAAAAAATTAAACCAAGTTAAGAATGACCAATAAGAAAAGATTTCTTTCTTTTCTCGGAAAAGCGAGATAGGATGACAATCTTTGGACACATCTATGATTTTCAAGCTCAAACCGAAGTCTTTGATGCAAAAGACCAACCAAATTTGGAGTAAACCTATTGGGGCTCTAAAGATACCATTTCTGTATTATTTGAACTTATTGAGTGATACGAAGGTCTCACCTAGGATCATATTGGAGAATCTTTTGAACGTACACATTTGATTGGCAATGTGGACTACCAAAGGATCCATAGTCTTTTTGGTGAATGGAAAAACCACAAAACCAAGGAATGCTAAGAGAAAGACGCGAGGAAATTGATTACCCGCTTCTTTTGGCAAGTTAGAAAAATGTCGTTTTAAGAATGTAAAAGGGAGTGCATTAGAATTTCCTCTAAGAACACCTTTGATTTGGAGAATGTCAACTCCTTAGAATTGGCTCAAAAGAGTTATAGGATCTATATCTATCGAAGGACTAACTAGACCAAAAGACTCGACTCTTCCAATGGCAATATCGTACTCCTCAATTGTAGGGGTCAACTCATTTGGACCAAACACAAAAGTGGATGTCTTTGAGTTCCAAAAATGAGACAATGTCTTAGTCATGGTGATACGAGGCTCGATGTATAAAAGTGCGGGAAGATATGCGATCCTCTTTTCCACGTAATCCTTGTGCTTTGACTCGAGACTTTCCCACATGACCACGAGAGCTCTAGGTATGGGGATGATTCAAATCTCCGACATATCAATTTTGACTAACCCTAATTTGGGGCATTAAGATTAATCACCACGTATTATAGAAAAAAATAGAATGTGGAATTGAAATGGCGTAATTAAAATTGCCGAACGATACAACCAACCTTACCACGAAGAAAAAATGGCAAACACATCGACACATCGTATGAGGACATGTGAATTTTGACATCTAAGGGTAGGATTCTAAAGGTTTAAGGTCTCCATCTTAATTAGATAAAAAGAGTTTACCCACCGCTACTAACGTCGGTTGGTGCACTTCTTGCTAATCAAGATGAGCGGTATTGAAGAATGGATTACCACATGCATTCAGATGTAGATTCCATTTTTAATACCTCCTAAAGGTGCCCTAAAGCGATCCAGGATTTTAGATCGCAGTACGTGGGTGCATTTTTTTTTTGGTAAGGAAGTACGTGGGTGTATTGTGTCGTGCTAAAGCAAGTAAACATGCATTTACATCTAAAGCAAACAACACTTCAACATAATCTCATACATTCAACATTCACCCAAACACCACATACAAAACAAAGGGTTTGCATTCACTCCACCCCTTATGTCTCCCACCTACAAAACCATTTAACACATGGTTAGTGGACTAACCTCATTTTCCACGCGACTTCGAAATGCAGTCGATGCTACAAATGTAGACAAGTGAGATAACAACCAACAAGTTTATTACAGCTTTAATCCACTTAGGTTTGTAACCTAGCCCCCAGCGGAGTCGCCAAGCCTGTTGCGACCTACCTCTCGAGGCCGAACTCGATAAGGCGGTTTTAAAGATAAATGTTCATGAAGCGGTTCATATGGCACATCATAAAAAATGACTTTACTGAAGCATAAATCTTTTGGTTATGCATATGGCCCATTGATCATGAACGTAGATTTTCCCTAAATCCATATCTCGAGTGATAGTAGATCAATTTTATCTTATTTAGGAGTCACCACTAACCTAGGTCAGGGGTTGGCTAGAATACCCAACCAAAATGCTAGAGTTTCATTTCGGTTTCTACGAAAACCAAAGATCAAAGGTTCGGGGACTAGCTTACATTAAAATTTCTATTAACGCCCTTTCGGTACCGCTAAACTTAACATGGTTGTTATCTAAGTTGTCATGCATTTATTCTTTACCATTTTCATGTTAAAGTCTTAGTCCACTAGGTGATCATGCATCTTATTTTTTTTTTGTATTTTCATTTAAGATTCTAAATTAATCCTATCTTAGTCTAGAAAAAGAAAGAAATAATCAATTGTAGTGAAAGACATTTCGTAAAGTAAACATTCAAAGTATTGAAAAGACGAGCTAATTCTAAATGCGAGAAAGTAAAACCCGCAACTCGTCGGGTGTTTATTACAACACAAATTGAAAACCCGAAACATGATCGGGTATGAATGAATTGAGTACAAATTGAAACCGGATTGGATATCAATCTATCACCACCATTAAGTGAACACAAATTGATACCGGATTGGACATCGGTTAATCGCCTTGATCTTTTACAATTTTGGATTATCCCCTCCATGGACCACTTCTCGGGTGTCGGCGTTTATGTTCACAACATACATTCACAACAAACAATGCACAAAGGAACGACTAAAGAAAAGAAATGGTGCAAACAATTCATTAATCAAGCACGGGCCTCGGGATCAGTCTTTGATTTCATGCATTTCGATTCACCACCGACCTAATCCTCTAACATTATTTGATCAATGGTTAAAGATAATAAGCTACCATAGGCGGCTCCCCTATTCAGCCCGAGCAATGGTACCACGTTCCCTTCTTGGCTTGTAATTCTTGCCTTGTCAATCTTTGGCCATTTAATCCGCCATTGGATTTGTTGGAGGGAAATAGTATAAAGGAAATTAGCCCAATCTAAGAAAGATTGCTTAGGTAATTTTTGTTGAATACGAAGGTATCATTCTATTAGATTTATCGTTAAACAAATTTCGCGAATGTTTGTGAAACGACACCAAGGTCAAATGTGTGAGATAAACCATAATGACAAAAGACCGGTAGAAGCTTGAAAGACACCATTCCCATGATTTTAGTATGTGTTTAAGGAGATGACAGTTTGAGCAAAAAGCATATTAGAAAAATCTCATTTAAGACATGCTTGTCTTACGATCACAGCCACTAAAGGGTATAATCCTGTTCTAGACACGGGGAATAGAATAAAGCCAAAGAAAGCTAGAATGAAAACTCGAGCCGAAGTGTTTCTCATTTCCCTAGAAAGTTTGGAAAAATTGGCTATTAAAAAGGATAATGGAAATCTACCCGTGTTTGATTTGATTAACTTTTCAATTTTGGAAGTTTTGAGATTAAGGAATTTTGCAAGATTGCTTATGAGATTAAGTCAAACGGGTGGCTGTACGACTATAGGCTTGAAATCAATTCCAATGGCGGCTTGATATTCTTGTAAAGTCGGTGGAAACTTCCCAAAAATGCGCCAATACTTAGATTAAACTGACTTGATGTTCCACATGGATCAAGTCTAGAAGGTATTCCAACCTATCTTGGATATAAACTTGGTTATCTTTTGTCATGTCCTTCCATCAAGCCATGAGCTCTTTTTGTGGAATGGGAATCATTTAGATGTCTAGTTTTCCCATCGAGCCTGATCATGCAAAAAAGTTCATTATTAATCACTATAGATTACACATCAATTTGGTTCTAGATCAGGTTCGTGTCACCCTTTATCAAACTAAACCAGCCAATTGGCCGTTGGACCATCACCGACCGGCAAAAATCTCGTCGGAAAATACCAATTTATTATTAACCTAAACCATGCTCATCAAAACTCAAAATCCCTATTCTACTCGCCTTAGTTGTCTAAAACGAATCTAATCACTAACAAACATCAAGCAAAAGGTCAAAGAAGACTAACTTGAATGGCCCTACGGCCATGGCAATGCTTCGGCAAGGTCATTGGAGCTCCGGCCAAGTTTTCCAGAAATGGCCGATTCGGATCATGCGTTTTTTAATGCCCAAATGCAATCAAACCACATAAAAAATGATTATAAACTAATAATGAGCATCAAAATACCAAGATTCGTCAATGAAATCACGCAAACATGCACATTGAGACCAAAACCAAATTTTGAAAATTTTTTGAAAAAACCTGATCGTGAACAATATTTACCTTTTTCGTCCAATGATTAAATGAAATTTTCGAAGTGATTCGTCTATAGTGTTGTTCCTTGACACATGGTCTTCACTTTGGTGGCCGTGGCTTCGCTGGAATAGGTTTGAATTGGGCGGTCAAGCTTGATTTTCAGACGTTCTGGGTCACCTCTTCCTAGTTCATCCGAGGAGGAAATCTGCCCAAGACGGTCGATTCGCCGGTGCTGTTCAATCAACCGCTGCCGATCACTCAACCTGGGGGATCTCTACTCCTTTCTCTCTCTAGATTCCAAGCTTTTTCTCTCTGTTTCTCTCTCCTCCTTCTCTTTGGAATTTCGTCGAATAGGTTCTATTTGTTGCAAGTTTTTTCCTTTCCTTTTTTTATTCTCGATTTTTCTCGCCCAAAAGTTGTTATCACCAACTTCTGATCGGTTAGGATTATTATCTGTCGCTAGCTAGAGAATTTCCAATTGGCTGACTCGATAAAAACATGCTCAAACTCTTGCATTAAGTCGGCAAACATATGGGCATGAGCGGGAATTTTTTGGGTTTCATTGTGTTTCGGACGAATCCGGGTAAAGAAGAAGACTGTTCGGGTTGGGTCAGGTTGACCCACCCAACTCAGCAGTTCCGATTTTGATGAAAATTGCAAATTAAGTCCGATTTTGACCAAATTTTCCAAATTAAATCTCAAAATTAAATTGTCCATGACATTTTACGTCAAAATATGTGATTTTGCCCAATTTTTGTCTCAATTTAACCCAAGATTTTTAATTCACAACATTCGAGTTATTGGGGTTTTATTCAATTCAATGCCTTAATGACTTGATTAGGTAAAATTGATGCCAAAATTGGATTACCCACACTTGATTAACCCTAGGATTGATGGTCTTAGGATTTGAAAATTTCGAATTGGACACGATTCCCAATTTAGGTTCAAATTTCCTAATTTCCAATTGATTTTTGATGATTTTCTATTTATCTATTAAATTGTGCAATTGGATTGACCATTATGCAATTCAAGATCCCAAAATCAATTGTTGTGAAGACACTATGACTTAAAAATGACTAAAAAAACTTTAATTTAATTTTTGGTTCAATTCAAGTTTAATTTTGCCCAATTTTGGGAAAAACATATACTAGATTGAGATTTTCTAAAATTGACAATGTTTTTATGAAATTGGATTTAAAAGAAGACTAATGACTATTTTTATGGAATTTGCTGATTCCATTTGGTATATTTGTTGATTTTATTACTTATTTTGACTAAAAGAAATTAAGGAAAAATGCAGAAAAATGATAAAAAAATTATTTTTTGGTTTAGAAATAGGTTTCTAGGCTTGGCCAAGATTCCTAGACCTAATTTTGAATTTTTTGAAAATATGAAAAAAAATGAGCTAAAAATTAGGTGTCAACAAACACCCCAAGCTCAATCGAATTAGTGCGATGTGCCATGAAACGTCGTTGACCCAAACTAACATATGAGAGTCAAACACGGTGGAAACGAAAACAGAAACCCTGACGATATAATCATAGGATAATAGGGAGAGACAAATCACCAAACCACCAAACACTATATTACACCACGATATATACAAAATATCCATTACAACTAGCAACCTTTGCACCAGCAACTGCCAATATCAAAAAGGGACTAGCGGCATCGGGTAGACAAATACTATCACCAAAAAGGGGTGCCTCTCAAAACTGTCCAACCCCTAACTTCTAATTAATCCCTATTCGCCCTAGAGGGGGTCCACTCAGAATTAGTCTCGTTGATGCTAGTCCATTCCTCTAAAGACTTGGACTCAACATTGATCTCAATCGGATTGTCCTTGTTTCTCGACTCCGTTGGAACTTTGATCGGCTAAATGGTTTTAAATAAAACCGTGAGAATAAGCAATGGCCTAAACCCAACCTAAGTTAACACGAATCTCTAGGCATGTTCAAGCACACAAATCACGTAATTATCAAGCTAGAACAATGGCAGGCACAATTGTCTCACCTTGATACGCGCGAAATCTTACATGCAAATTCAATCATTATTACCAGAAACCGACACCATGTCACACTTAATAATACCAGTCAACTCATATTCATGCTCACATTCGCATAACAAACACAACATCATACAATTCCCATTTCACTCGAGCACAAGCATCCAATTCATTTTTGACCGGCGCAAACACGCCTCAGGTCCAAAAACTAGCCATCAATCTCTGACCCACGTAAACACACCTCAAGTCCAACACTTCTAAAGTCCACATCAAAACGCCTCAGGCCTAGTGTCTCTAGTCCACGTAAACGAACACGCCTCAGGCGCAACACCATCTTCCTTTTTATAATACAATCCGCATAACATGCATCAGGTTGAACAACACTTCTATAGCCCGCATCAAAATGCCTTAGGCTTAGTGTCTCTAGCCCGCGTAACATGCCTCAGGTGCAACACCAACTCCTTTTTACGGCACAACTAGCGTAAAACGCATTGGGTTGGCGGTCTTCCAATATAATCGGGCATCGTCTCGCATAACATACCTCAGGACGGGTTCAATTCTCCGCGTAAACACACCTCAGGGATTATGTTATCACACGTGCACACATTTTCCATTTATTATCTGGACACCGCGTAAAAACACCTCAGGGTATTTTAATGGCCATGCAACACATCGGCATGCAATCTCATGCCAATTTCATACGACCAATTTGCACACGTCATCCAACATGTACAGGCTACCCATAAGCCATGCTAACCCACAATTTTACCAATTCAGATTTACTACAAGTGCGTTATTGAAATTATGCATTTCATAAATATCAAGTGGGTCGAAATTTAGAATGTCATAACTCTTCCCTCTTCATACAAATTTCGTCCTCAAAATTTACAATCAAAACCAAACTATTCAAACAATTGGGGGTAATGACGTCTCATCAGCTCCTCGCTTTCCCTAGTAGCGCCTTCGGTCCCGTGATGTTCTTAAATTACCTTAACCAGTGAGATTGTCTTGCTCCTTAAGACTTGTTCCTTCCTATCCTCGATCCGCACTGGTCTTTTCACGTACGACACTATGTTATTCACTTCTATCTCCTCATAATTCAGTACATGAGCTGGATTCGGTTCATACTTCCTCAACATCGACACGTGGAATACATTATGCACCTGTAACAGCCTGAATTTCGATGTAATTCCGGGATCAATAAATTTGATATTATTTCACATTTCATTTTAGTAAGTCTCACCTAGAGCTGATCACTCTTGGGATACTAACCAATGGGGAATGGCTAACTGGGAAAATGGTATGTAGACCAAGGGCTCGATAGCGAATCGGGCACCGATCACGAGAAATGATGGGAGAATATTTTGGGCCAATATGGGCCGATCTTAGGAAAAAGTGACGGATGTGGTTTGGCCAAGGCGAACGTTGTACAATCAGATTGCAGGTGATTCTGCACGACCGAGAGTGCACGTGGCCAACTAGTCCTGAACTTGAACCGGACGATTGCGACCTCTGGAACTAGTGATAATTTCTCATCCTCTTAATGATCGGGACCGTCATGACTCGGATAACCTTAGGTCGATACGCTTAGCCTCTAAAAACAGCTGCCCATTAGTGAGAGACCATGAAATTGGAAAATTAGCGACTTTTGGTCACGAGATTAGACCCGGACTTCGATGTCGATTTTCAAGAGCTTAAGAGACTATTTTTGAGAATCTAACATCATATTATGCTGGCCACGCACATTTGGGGTTGGTACGGGTGAAAAATGGAATTTTGACCCGGGACCGGAAAAATGACCATTTTGCCCCCGGGCCAAAATTAATTCCGAAATTAAGGAAATTATTTAAATATTGGATCAGCTCAATAATTGAGCCAACTGACCCTTTTGCCCATCAATTAGTGGATGAGGATGAATAAGAATTGTTAGATTAAAGGCATTTTGGTTAAAATGCTTAGATCGGCGACACGTGTCCCCCCCACTAGCCATTATATTTGACCACCCTTGGACCCATTTCTCTCTCTCCTCCCCTTTCGACCAAGTCTCTCTCTCCCTCTTCCGAAAATCTCTCTCCTTTTCGACCACTTGGACGCCCACTGTCGCCGGAGTAAGTCGCCATCGCCAGAGTCGCCATCGCCGATGTTGCTGCTCCGCTTGACCTTGCCACCAGCCAACCGACTCTCTCTCTATCGTCGGCATGAGGCTCACCGCCGAACAGGCCGGCCGTGAGGACCGCCGCCGAGCGCCGACGGAGCTGCCATGCTCGCCGCCATCCACGCTGACCAGCCATCACCACCACCCTTACCGACCCACTTTCCCCTCATCACCACCATCTTCGCCGCTGTATGGACCGACCGTGACCGCCGACCGCCGTTCACCTCTAGCCGGAACTTGTCGCCGGTTACACCGTTCACCGATGATCGGTCGCCATTTCTTGTTGTCGTGGTCTAGAATTAAGTGAATATAATTCCTAAGCCCGGATTAGAACTAATTGTGCATTTTCTAGACAAGTTAGACGGTTAGGGCGACTAGAATGTGAAATTGGCCAATTAGTGGAATTGGCAAGTCGATCGATGGATGTGTTTTAAATGATGGAATTGATGGACTGATAGGTTGAATTAGAGGTCGATTGGAGGTCAAGGAAGTGCAAGTTGATGGCTGTCTAGGTTGAGGACTCAGTGGATTAAATTGGCCACATTGAGGATTGAACGATGAGTATTGTGGATTAATGAGCTGAGATGCTGGGATTGCCCTGGGTGATTGGTCTATTGGTTGAATTGTGATAAATTGCGATATGCCATATCACGTGCTTGTGTGGCTAGAATTATTCGGTATTTGAATGGCCAATTGTGGTTTGAATTGAAAGCCAAATTGTGAATTATGAATTGGGCCGCACGGTATGAACTAGCCAAGTGAGCATGTTCTGGAGTTAAGTACATTGTTCGACATTAAATTGACTGGATGCCTGAGTTATGTCGATACTCATGGTGTATTATGTTGCATTACATGGTCACGCATTGTGAGTACCAAGAGTGTGGCATGAGATGAAATTGTGCGAGAATGCGTGCCTGCCATGAGCGTGTGATCACCTAATTGCCCTGATGCGTGTTACGCAGGGTTCAGATAATAACTGGCTGTGTGTATGTGTAATCACAATTCGCCCTGATGCGTGTTACGCAGGGTGTGCCGTCCTCATGCACTTTGAAGTAGGAAGATGCCCGGTTCGCCCGGAAGACGATCAACCTCATGCACTTTGTAGCAGGCTCAGGTTCGTAAGGAGATCAGTGTTGCGCCTCATGCACTTTGTAGTAGGCTAGAGACATTGGGCCTGGGGCGTTCTTAACGTTGGCCACGGAGTGTTGCGTTTAAGAAAAGGGACCTGATACGTTTTTACGCGGGTCATATTAAATGATAAATTGAGCATTTACCAGTGTGCTAGTGAGCTAGAATGAGACATGCCATGATAATAACATTTGCGTGCATAAGAATGCATGGGCCGGTGTGCGAGGGTGCGAGACTCGGTGAATGGCATGTGATACAAACACGTATGAGCTTGAGCATGTGTATGACATGTGTATGGATAGTGTGTTCGTGTATGTGAATTGATCAGTATATTGAGATGTTTAACCTACAGGGTAAGCTAGGTAAGTGACCGGGGCCCGAGGGCCCAGGTCGGAGGATGATTGTGATTGGTATTGCTTTGTTGATTGTGATATGCCTGTCAGGAGAATGCATGTTAGCCTAGCCTAGATTTAGGAGTTATACTCGCTGAGATTCGTCTTACGGTTATAATAATCCACCTTTTCAGATCCCCAGCCCTGAGCATGGTGAGGCCGCCGCCTCTTTTTGGGATCCCTACACAGATCCACTCTACCTCTAGAGTATACCCATTAGGAAATGGGAAGCATGTGTGAGATAACACTCCGTACTATTTGTGAATGTGGGTGAGTATTTTTATCAGACTCAAGAGTACGTGGCTTGGTGCCTCAAAGATGCAGATGGAAACATGGGGCGACCTCTCAAGACCTTCGATGTCCCAGTAGATATAGGTGGGGTGATGATACCCCAGATGGCCGATGGCGAGATTGTGGATCCCCTAACCGCAGAGGAGATTATAGCCATGAATGAGGAGCCCGAGGTATGGTATGATGACCCCGAGCCGATGGACGAAGAGAAGGTCGAGCAGGAGCCGGAGCTTATGGATCAAGACTCGGAAGAGGACAGGGAGGTTGCTGAGTTGGGTTCGGATGTAGAGGTAGGATCAGATGAAGAGTTAGGACTGTATCTAGATCCAGAGCTGGAGATGGATTCGGAGGACGAGTGAGCAACAGCCCAGGCCATGGAGTTAAAGAAGTCAGGGTCTAGTGAGGAGGATTCCGAGGAGTCCTCAGATCTAGACTGGGAGCCGTGGTGTAGGATGGAGTTATAGGAGTGGAGGCTATTCCTTTTTGATAATAGTCCTCGATGTAGGTTTAGTAGACTTACCCCAGCCACCTAGCCCCTTTTTGTTAAGCAGTGGCTGTTCTTGGTTTGATCTTTATATAGTTTGGTGTGTATATGTAAATATTGTAAAAATAGCTTTCGTTAGTGATATATGAAGTGTATATATTTGCAGCTGTGTTGGTTATTATTTGGCTATCGTTGGCTCATATATTGTTAGGGTTTTATCTATTTATTTACTTCCGTTTGTGCTTTGCTCTCTGCGTGGGTGTTGGGTCGGCGACGCTTCTTGGGACGTCGCGAACATATACACCAAGGTAGGGGTGTTGCGTGCCGTAGGGTTTAGGGCGTGACATCCCCGTTTGAATTGGTATCAGAGCAAGGTCAACTCGATCCAATTCGATTGAAACCTGGAGTGATAAGGAGCAATGAGACCTTGGGAAGCCAGTAGGGTGACCTCGTGTGCTACATGTATCTCCTGACAGCTTGTGATTTGTGTTTGAATTGTTTAGCTGTTTGACCCGTAAAGTACAGGTGTGGCAGGACCCGAGGTAAGTATGTGAATCCCTTGGGTGGAGTGTTATGTTGATAGGCCGCATGCTGACTGCTTGATTGATGTTTTGATACCTGCCTAGGACTTAGACTGGGTTAAATTGGTTTAAGTCTTTAATTCCTTAGTGGAATTATAGCAGGTAGTTGAATAGCTGGTATTGTGAGAATGAGTAGAAGAAGGGGCAAGGAACCCTAGGGTCAATTTAGTTCGGGAGGCCAAGAAGCCAAGGACCCCAGATTCGATGAAGTGATGGATACTATGTGGGAAATAGGTCGTGTAATGGGTATGCAAGCGTAGGAAAGGGCCGCGGCTCATGCGCAGGCTGCTGAGGCCGTGCCAATTGTGGGTAATCAAGCTCAGCAAGGACAGGCCCAACCCGTAGCAGTGAGGCAGATGCCCTAGTTAGTAGAACAATTTATAAAGTTGAAGCCGCCTAAGTTTCATAGTCGTGGTGACCTCAAGATTGTGCTGAGATGGGTGGAAGAGCTGGAGAAAACTTTTAAGGTTTTGGGATGCACCGATGAAGAAAAGGTAACGTTGGTGGTTTATCAGTTGCAGGATGGTGCCAATGACCGGTGGAAGGCCACAAAAAGCAGCGTATTTCTTGAAGGAACGGCCTCGACTTGGGCCGTATTTGTTGAGAATTTCTATGAAAAGTATTTTTCGGAGAACGCCCAGGAAAAGAAGTTGATGGAGTTTATGCGATTGCGCCAAGGTCAGATGACGGTTAACCAGTATGAAGTGGAATTTGCTAGGCTGGCAAAGTTCGCATCGACTATGGTGGAAAATTCGCGAGATAAAGCTCGAAAATTCCGAGATGGATTGAAGCCGGATCTCTGGAGCCTAATTTTGTCGCATGATATTAAGGAATATGGGGAGATGTATAGACGGGCTTAGATTATGGAGCGGGATCAACTAGAAAGGGCAGCCGCTTCGGGATTGCGATTTGCCTAGAATAAAGATAATCGTCGTCTTAGGAAGAAGCCAATAGTTAGCAATCGACGATTTGTTCCCCCAATTAGGCGAAATATAGGGAAGGCCGAGCCCCTAGCTGAGTAGATTTGGGGCATGTTTCAACTGTGGAAGTCTAGAACACCAAATTCGGAATTGCTCACAGCAGCAGCCCTCATGACCGCCCAGGTTGCCGCCTTCGCGAGTTGGAAATCAAGCTGGACCTCTCCTACCGGCCAATTAAGGGCGACCACCAACTCAAGGAAGGGTCTATGCCATGGCGCACAGAGAAGCTGAGAATGCGCCAAGCATAGTCACAGGTACGATTTCCTTATGTGATCATGCTGCTTATGCGAAATATAGGGAAGGCCGAGCCCCTAGCCGAGTAGATTTGGGGCATGTTTCAACTGTGGGAGTCTAGAACACCAAATTCGGAATTGCTCACAGCAGCAGCCCTCATGACCGCCCAGGTTGTCGCCTTCGCAAGTTGGAAATCGACCTGGACCTCTCCTACCAGCCAATTAAAGGCGACCACCAACTCAAGGAAGGGTTTATGCCATGGCGCACAGAGAAGTTGAGAATGCGCCAAGCGTAGTCACAGGTACGATTTCCTTATGTGATCATGCTGCTTATGCATTGTTTGATCTGAGGGCGACCCATTCTTTTATTTCCTAGCAGTTTGTTAAGTTGGTTGGTATGGAACCAGTGTTGCTTGAAAATGTTCTTTGCGTGTCGATGCCTATGAATGATAAAACGCTAATCTCTTTTGGATGTCCCAACTGTAAGATTGTGATTGGGGGTAGAGAAGAGAGTATCAATTTGGCAGTATTGGCCATGTTCGATTTTGATGTGATCATTGGTATGGACTGGTTAGTCCGACAGAAAGCTGTATTGGATTACAGTGATAGGATGATCCAATTTAACCCAGATGGACATCCCAGTTTTGTATTTCGGGGAAATCGAGGAGGAACCATGATCCCTTGGATTTCCTCGTTAAAGGTGAATAAGTTGTTGGATGATGGATGTGGAGGAACCTTGGATTTCGAGTACCATCAACTGAGGATCAGAAACGAGGACATTCCCAAGACTGCTTTTAGGACCAAATACAGGCATTACGAATTTACGCTTATGCCCTTTGGATTAACGAACGTCCCAGCTACTTTTATGGATTTGATGAATCAGATGTTCAAGGAATTCCTAAATCAGTTCATGTTAGTTTTTATTGATGATATACTGGTTTACTTTAAGAGCCCTGAGGAGCATAAGGTACACTTGGCTATAGTGCTACGGACCTTAAGAGAACACGCTTTGTATGCCAAGTTCAGCAAGTGTGAATTTTGTCTCAGTCGAGTGGCATTTCTTGGGCACATAGTTTCTAGAGATGGAATTTCTGTAGACCCAGTTAAGATTGAAACAGTAATGAAATGGCCAAGATCGACATCCGTGACTGAGATCAGGAGCTTCCTAGGTTTGGCTGGCTATTATAGGCAATTCGTAAAAGGATTTTCATCAATAGCTATGCCATTGACAAGGTTGCTTAAGAAGGAGACTAAGTTTGAATGGGATGATAAATGTGAGAGAAGTTTTCAAGAGCAGAAGCATAGGCTAACAACCGCTCTGGTGTTGACCATTTTGTCTCGACCTAGAGGGTTCGAGATCTATAGTGATGCGTCTTTGAGAGGGCTCGGATGTGTTTTAATGCAGCATGGAAAAGTGGTAGCATATGCATTGCGCCAATTGAGGCCTCATGAAATGAATTATTCGACGCATGATTTGGAATTAGATGCTATCGTTTTCGCCCTCAAAATCTGGAGATATTATTTGTGTAGAGAGAAGTTCCAAATTTATACTGATCATCAAAGCCTCAAGTATTTCGCATAAAGAGTTAAATATGAGGCAGTGCCGATGGATGGAGCTTCTTAAGGACTACGATTGCGACATTTTGTATTACCATGGTAAGGCAAATCGAGTTGCCGATGCCTTAAGTCGCAAGTCTAGTATGGCGCATCTAATGGTCAGGGAGTGGACATTATTGAAAAGGCTCAGAGATTCAGAGTTCAAGTTTGAAGTGAGCCGAATGTCCAACCTACTAGACGCATTACGAATTGAGCAGGAGATCCAAACTAGAATCAAGGAACTACAATCTACGGACCAAGAGATTCAAAGAATTGTTGACTTGGATCCTGAGTGTGAAAGAACTTTGAGCTGAAAAGGTATGCAGAATTATATGTTCGGCAAATAGTATATCTTTATGGAGTGCCAGTGATGATCACCTCAGATCGCGATCCAAGATTTACGGTCAACTTTTGGAAAAGTTTGCAATCGGCCTTAGGAACGAAGTTATAGTTTAGTACTACTTATCATTCGCAGACGGATGGCCAATCGGAAAGAACGATTCAAACTTTGGAAGATATGTTGAGAGCCTATGTATTGGATTTCCAAGGCAAATTGGAAGAACAATTACACTTAGCAGAATTTACCTATAACAATAGCTACCAACAGAGCATTCATATGGCACCATTTGAAGCCTTATATGGCAAAGCTTGTATAACGCCATTATGTTGGGACGAAGTTGGTGAGCGAAGTATCACAGGCCTAGAGTTAGTACAGCAGAGGGTAGAAGCTGATGCGGGAGCATCCGAGACTACTGATCAATCCTTAAGTCCTGAGCAGATTCCTTCGGCAAAACAAACACTATCGGTACTTATTCACGCCAAGACTAACTTCGGTTACAATTTGCTTCGATGGGTTAAGGAATGATGATACCAATATTAAAATTCGTTGCTGATTGATGCTATATCAAAAGGGAGTTATTCAGGACAAGTTCCGTAGTGATTTAATGTTCTTTGGAAGTGGATATTTGCTGGTTATTATTGATGGACGAATTTTGAAGGCTGAAGAGTTAAGACTCCTAGTCCCCATGTTGTTTATTGCATTCCCTAGTTCCTAGACCTTTAATGCTATTTCAGTCTTGTTTAGTCTTTAATGTTTGGGTAGTTCCCATGTTGCTTTCAATTCTGAGTCTAATATCTATATAATGAGACATATTCTCATTTGTAAGGGGACTGGTTGAATGAATGAAAATTCCTCTTTGTGAGTTGAATTATTATCTCGATTCTTTATCCAACGTCGTTGGTGGTGAATCAAACAGTTCTTTATCCTTGGTCGGTGGAATTTCCTTTAAGCCTTGGTGGTGAACTGTAATTATCTCGGTCCTTTATCCTAGACTGGTGGCTTGTGCCTTTAGGCTTAGGTGATAGACCTTCCATATCCTCGAGTTACAAACATCCCCACAAACACAGTGCCTCGTCCACTTCCTCCCAGAATCGCTCACTCCACAGAGCTTATTTGTGGAAATTCAAAACACGAAAGTTGTAGATCTGCGAGTCCTTGATCCGAGAAGCACATGGTGGAGGTTTGGCTGGTCACTTCGGCGTGAACAAAACTCTTGAAATCCTTCAAGAGCACTTTTATTGGCCAAAGATGAGTGGAGACGTACGTGCTATCATCTTGAGGTGTGCAACCTGTATTGAGGAAGTTACGCCCATTTTTCCGAAATCGTGCAGTCCTGAAATTTTTTGTTCAGAGTCACTCTCCCACGCACGCATCAGAAGCCGTTAGAACTATTCGGGATAGATTGAGGACGGCCCAGAGTCGCCAGAAGAGTTATGCTGACAAGAGACGTTGAGCCTTGGAGTTTCAAGTGGGAGATCATGTATTTCTCAAGGTGTCGCCAATGAAGGGATTATCCCGATTCAGCAAGAAAGGGAAGCTCAATCCAAGGTACGTCGGGCCATTTGAGATATTGGAAAGGATTGGCGATATGGCTTATCGACTTGCCTTGCCTCCCAACCTATCCCAAGTGCATAATATTTTCCACGTGTCGATGTTAAGAAAGTATGAGCCAGATCCGACTCACGTTCTAAGATATAAGGAGATAGACGTGGACGACAAAGTGTCGTACGTGGAAAGATCAATTAGGATCGAAGATAGAAAAGATCGAGTGTTAAGGAACAAGACGATCCCGATGGTCAAAGTCGTTTAGGAGCACCATGGGACGGAAGGTGCTACTTGGGAAAGTGAAGAAGTTATGAAACGTCAACACCCCCAGTTATTTAAGTAGATAATAATAAATTGCAAATTTCGAGGACGAAATTTTTGTAAGAGGAGAAGAGTTGTAACAGCCTGAATTTCGATGTAATTATGAGATTAATAAATTTGACATTATTTCGCATTTCGTTTTAGTAAGTCTCGTCCAAAGCTGATCACTCTTGAGATACTAACCAATGGGGAATGGCTAACTGGGAAAATAGTACGTGGACCAGGGACCTGATCGCGAATCGAGCACCGATCACGAGAAATGATGAGAGAATATTTTGGGCCAACGTGGGTTGATCTTAGGAAAAAGTGACGGATGTGGTTTGGCCAAGGCCAACATTGTACAATCAGATTGCAGGTGATTCTGCACAATCGAGAGTGCACGTGGCCAATCAGTCCTGAACTTGAACTGAACGATCGCGACCTCTAGAACTAGTGATAATTTCTCATCCTCTCAATAATCGGGACCATCATGACTCAGATAACCCTAGGTCAACACTTGTAACCCCTAAAAATAGCCGCCCGTTAGTGAGAGATCCTGAAATTGGAAAATTAGCGAGTTTTGGTCACGAGATTGGATCCAGACTTCGATGTCGATTTTTGAGGGCTTAAGAGACTATTTTTTAGCATCCGACGTCATATTATGCTGGCCACGCACATTTGGGGTTAGTACGAACGAAAAACGGAATTTCGACTTGGGACCGGAAAAATGACCATTTTGCCCCTGAGCCAAAATTAATTCCGAAATTTTCAAAAATTAAGGAAATTATTTAAATATTGGATCAGCCCAATAATTGAGCCAATTGACCCTTTTGCCTATTAATTAGTGGATGAGGACGAACGAGAACCGTTAGATTAAGAGCATTTTGGTCAAAATGCTTGGATTGGCAACATGTGTCCCCTACCAACCATTATATTTGACCACCCTGGGACCCATTTCTCTCTCTCCTCCCTATTTGGCCAAGTCTCTCTCTCCCTCTCCCAAAAATCTCTCTCTCTTTAGGCCACTTGGACGCCCACTATTGCCGGAGCAAGCCACCACTGCCGAAGTCGCCGTCGCTAGTGTTACTGCTCCGCCTGACCTTGCCACCAGCCAACCGACTCTCTCTCTCTCTCTATCGTCGGCGTGAGGATCACTGCTGAACAGCCCGGCCATGAGGACCGCCGCCAAGCGCCAATGGAGTCGCCGTGCTTACCGCGCCGTCCACGCTGACTAGCCATCACTGCCACCCTCACTGACCCACTTTCCCCTCATCACCACCATCATCGCCGCCGTATGGATTGGCTGTGATCGCCGACCGCCATTCGCCGCTAGCCAGAACCCACCACCGGTTACACCGTTCACCGATGATCGACCGCCGTTCCTCGTCGTCGTGGTCTAGAATTAAAGTGAGTATAATTCCTAAGCCCGGATTAGGACTAATTGTACGTTTTCTAAACGAGTTAGATGGTTAGGGCAACTAGAATGTGAAATTGGCCAATTAGTGGAATTGGCGAGCCGAGCGATGGATGTGTTTTAAATGATGGAATTGATGGACTGATAGGTTGAATTAGAGGTCGATTGGAGGTCAAGGAAGTGCAAGTTGATGGCTGTCTAGATTGAGGACTTAGTGGATTAAATTGGCCACATTGAGGATTGAACGGTTATTATTGTGGATTAATGAGCTAAGATGCCGGGATTTCCCTAGGTGATTGGTCTATTGGTTGAATTTTGATAAATTGCGTTATGCCATGTCGTATGCTCGCGTGGCTAGAATTGTGCGATATGTGATTGGCCAATTGTAGCTTGAATTGAATGCCGAATTGTGAATTATGAATTGGGCCAAGTGAGCATGTTGCTGGAGTTGAGCACATTGTTCTAACATTAAATTCAATGGATGCTTGAGTTATGTTGATACTCATGGTGCATTGTGTTGCATTGCATAGTCATACATTGTGAGTACCGAAAGTGTAGCATGAGATGAAATTGTGCGAGAATGCGTGTTTGCCATGAGCGTGTGATCACCTAATTGCCCTGATGCGTGTTACGTGGGGTTGAGATAATAACTGGTTGTGTGTATGTGTGATCACAATTCGCCTTTATGCATGTTATGCGGGGTGTGCCGTCCTCATGCACTTTAAAACAGGACGATGTTCGATTCGCCCTGAAGACGACCAACCTCATGTACTTTGTAGCAAACTCTGGTTCGTAAGGAGATTAGTGTTGCGTCTCATGCACTTTGTGGTAGGCTAGAGACACTAGGCCTGGGGCGTTCTTAACGCTGGTCACAGAGTGTTAAGTTTAAGAAAAGGGACCTGATGCGTTTTTACACGGGTCATATTAAATGATAAATTGAGCATTTGCTAGTGTGCTAGTGTGGGCTAGTGAGCCAGAATGAGACATGGCATGATAATAACATTTGCATGCATAAGAATGCATGGGCTAGTGTACGAAGGTGCGAGACTCGGTGAATGGCATGTGATACGAACACGGATGAGCGTGAGCATGCGTATGACTTGCGTATGGATAGCGTGTTCATGTATGTGAATTGATCAATATATTTAGATGTTTAACCTGCAGGGTAAGCCAAGTAAGTGACCGGGGCCCGAGGGCCCAAGTCAGAGGATGATTGTGATTGGTATTGTTTTGTTGATTGTGATATGCCTGTCAGGAGAATGCATGTTAGCCTAGCCTAGGTTTAGGGGTTATACTCAATGAGATTCGTCTCACGGTTGTAATAACCCACCTTTTTAAATCCCCAGCCCTGAGCATGGTGAGGCAGCCACCTCTTTTTGGGATCCCTACGCAAATCCACTCTACCTCTAGAGTATACCCATCAGGGAATGTGGAAGCATACGTGAGATACCACTCCGTAGTATTTGTGGATGTGGGTGAGTATTTTTACTAGACTCAAGAGTACATGGCTTAGTGCCTCAAAGATGCAGATGAAAACATTGGGTGACCCCTCAGGACCTTCGATGTCCTAGTAGATATAGGTGGGGTGATGATACCCTAGATGGCCGATGGCGAGATTGTGGATCCCCCAACCGCAGAGGAGCCTGTAGCCATGAATCAGGAGCCCGGGGTATGGCATGATGACCCCGAGGTGATGGACGAGGAGGAGGTCGAGTAGGAGCCGGAGCCTATGGATCAGGACCCGGAAGAGGACGGAGAGGTTGCTAAGTTGGGTTCGGATGTAGAGGTAGGATTAGATGAAGAGTTAGGACTGTATCTAGATCCAGAGCTGGAGATGGATTCGGAGGACGAGTGAGCAGCAGTCCAGGCCATGGAGTCAGAGGAGGTAGGGTCTACTAAGGAGGCTTCCGAGGAGTCGTCAGATGATCCTACTGAGTCCTCAGACCCGGACTGGGAGCCGTAGTGCAAGGTGGAGTGATAGGAGTAGAGGCTGTTCCTTTTTTATAATAGTCCTCCCTATAGGTTCAGTAGACTTACCCCAGCCACCTAGCTCCTTTTTGTTAAGCAGTGGCTGGTCTTGGTTTGATCTTTATATAGTCTGGTTTGTATATGTAAATATTGTAAAAATAGCTTTCATTAATGATATATAAAGTGTATATATTTTCAGCCGTGCTGCTTGTTGTTTGGCTGTCCTTGGTTCATAATTATATTGTCAAGGTTTTATCTATTTATTTACTTCCGCTTGTGCTTTGCTCTCTGTGTGGACGTTGGGTCGGCGACACTTCCTGAGACGTCGCGAACATATGCACCAAGGTAGGGGTGTTGCGTGCTGTAGGGTTCGGGGCGTGACAGCACTTGAGATAAGTTTGGCGATAAGGCGAGTCGATACGCTAAATATCCAATTCTTTCTAACACCTCAAAAAGGTCCCATAAATTGTGGACTTAATTTCCCTTTCTTACCAAATCGGGACAATCCTTTCATTGACGATACCTTGAAGAATACGTGATCCCTTACTTGAAATTCTAAAGGTTTTTGCCTTTTGTTTGCATAACTTTTTTGACTGCTTTGCTCTATTTTCAACCTTTCACGAATGATCTTAACCACCTCAACTGACTGTTGAACTAATTATGGCCCAGTTATACTCATTTCTCCAACTTCGACCCAACACACGGGCGTCCTACATGCTCTGTCATATAGCGCTTTAAATGGCGCCATTCCGATACTCTGCTAAAAACTATTATTGTATGCAAATTTCACTAAGGGTAATTGTTCTTCCCACTTGCCTTGAAAATCCATTACACATGCCCAAAGCATATCTTCTAGAGTCTGAATTGTCCTCTCAAACTGGCCATCCATTTGTGGATGGTAAGCTGTACTAAACTGCAGCTTTGATTCTAATGCCGTTTGCAGACTTTTTCAAAAGTTGACGATAAACTTGGGATCACAATCTGCAGTAATTGCCACCGGCACCCCATGCAAACAAACTATCTATTGTACATACAATTCGGTATACTGATCCAATGCAAAGTCCTTTCGCACTGCCAAAAAGTGCACTGGCTTTGTCAATCTATCAACAATCACCCAAATAGAATCATGGCCCTTTTAGCTCATTGGTAATTTCATTACAAAATCCATAGTCACGTGCTCCCATTTCCATTCTGGAATTTCCAAAAGTTGTAACAATCCTCCGGACTTACAATGTTGCACTTTTACCTGCTAGTAGGTCAAACACTTAGCTACGTACTTAGCTATGTCCACCTTCATGCCATTCCATCAATAGTACTGTCTCAAGTTTTGGTACATTTTTGTATTCCCCGGATGAATACTACAATTATTTCAATGTGCTTCCATTAAAATCTCTTCCTTAAGTTTAGCATTGTCAGGCACACACAATCATCCACGGAACTTCAAGATCCCATCCTCGAATACTTGGAAGTTCGGTTTTCTCTTAGTAGCGTCCATCTCTAGAATATTTTGAATCTCTTGGTTCGTAGATTGTAAGGCCTTAATCTTAGTTTGAATTTTCGATTCAATTCTTAAAGTGCGAGCAAATTCGAGATTTGACCTATTTTGAACTTAAACTCCGAGTCTCTTACTCCTTCGAATAATATCCATTCTTTGACCAACATGTGCGTGATGCTCGACTTTTGACTCAATGCATCCTCTACCCAGTTAGCCTTTCCGGGGTGATATAAAATATCACAATCTTATGAGAAAACAGATACTTGAGACTCTGATGATACATTTAAATCTGAAATCATTTCTCGCATAACTAATGTCTCCAGATCTTGAGGGCAAAAATGATGGCGGCCAATTCTAAATCATGCGTCGGGTAATTCAACTTATGCGGCCTCAACTGCCTTGACGCGTATACTACCACTCATCCATGTTGCGTCAGCACGCATCGTAATCCTTTTAATGATGCATCATTATAGATTTCAAAACCTCAAGATCCTAACGGAATAGTCAACAATGGCGCCGTCGTTAGCCTATGCTTTAATTCTTGGAAACTCCTTTCACACTTGTCAGTCCACTCAAACTTCATTTCTTTCTTTAACAAACGTGTCAACGGCATCGCAATAGCCGAAAATCCTTCCACAAAACATTTATAGTATTCTGCCAACCCCAAGAAGCTTCTAACCTCAGTTACCATCGTCGGTCTTGGTCATTTCATCACCGCTTTAATCTTTGCTGGATCCACTGAAATTCCATCTCCCGATATCACATGTCCAAGGAATGCCACTCGACTGAGCCAGAATTTGCACTTACTAAACTTGACATACAGTGCGTTTTCTCTTTAAGTCTACAAGACTTTACTCATGCTCCTCCGGGCTCTTCGAGTACACCAATATATCGTCTATAAAAACTATAACAAATTGATCCGAGAATTCCTTAAACACATGATTCATCAAATCCATAAAGGCACAGGGGCATTAGTCAACTTCAATGGCAAATGCCCATATCTCGTCCTGAATGCCGTTTTTAGTATGTCCTCCAATCCTCAAATCAATCTTAGAAAATACCGAAACCCCTTGTAACTGATCAAACAAATCATCTATCCTTGGCAGGGGATACTTATTCTTGATAGTCACTTGATTCAACTACCTATAATCGATACACAACCTCAACGACCCATCTTTCTTCCTTACAAACAATACTGGCGCTCCCCATGGGGACACACTTGGACGAATAAAACCTTTGTCCAACAATTCTTGCATATGAACTTTCAATTCTTTTACCTCAGATAGTGACATCCTATAGGGTGCTTTTGAAATTGGCTCTGTTCCAAGGGCCAACTTGATTACAAACTCTACTTCTCTTTTTGGTGGCAATCCCGGTAGTTCCTGAGAAAAGACATCAGAAAAGTTGCACACAATGACTATGTCCTCTAGCCTTAGTCCCTTAATCGTCGAATCAACCACTGTCACCAGAAATCCTTGGCATCCTTTGTCTAACAACTTAGTCACTTCTAGTGACGAAATCCAAATGATCGAGACTAGGATGTCCAACCGGATTAAATTGGATCACCCTGTTACTTCAGTCCATTACAGCTTTCTGTTGAACCAACCAATTCATACTCACAATCACATCAAAATCATACATAGCTAGAATTGCTAGGTCTATCCTTTCTTCTTTATCACCAATCACAATCTTACAATTTGGGCATCCTAACGAGACTAGCACCTTATTGTTCAACGGGGTAGTGACACACAATGCAACATCAAGCGGTTTTGGCTTCCTGATATTCTTCTTAACGAGAGGGACAAAGCATCGATTTCCCACCATCGGCTTCTTCCCGAAGTGGCGGTTGTCTTTAGCCAAGGCAAATCTTGATCCAAAAGCGACAGCCCTATCTGTTAAATCACGCTCGATCGCTTGGGCTCGCTCATAAATCTCATGGTAACCCCTTAAGTTCAACGATATCATCCGATTATGGAGGTCCAATTTCAACGGATCTTGAAACCATCGGGCCTTATCCAACGGGTCCTCCATCATTCTTGGGGCAAACTTGGACAATCTAGCAAATTCTGCCTTATATTGATCCACTGACATCTCTCCCTAATGGAGCCTCATGAACTTAGCCAACTTTTGTTCTCGTGCACTCTCAGAGAAGTACTTGCCATTAAAGGCCTTAATAAACATAGTCCAAATTTGAGCGGTACCAGCAGGGAATACTCTTCCTTTAGTAGCTTGCCATCAGTCACTTGCATTTCCTTGGAGTTGATACATTGCTAAAGTTCCTTTCTCTTCCTCGGTGCACCACAGTATCTCAAAAGCCTTTTCTAATTCATCTACCCAAAGTGATGTAGCCTCAGGATTACCTTTACCATCGAACTTTGGGGGTTTTAACTTCAAAAACTGCTCAACTAACTGATTTATCTATTTTTTTGCATTCACCTGCCCTTGACTATGATTTCCATAATTACCATTAGCAGCAACTATAGCGGCCTCAGCAGCCTGGGCTATAGTGGCAGCTCACTCCTAAGCCTGCCTCCCCCAAAGAGGCAGAGGGAGAGTTGAGTGTGAGAAATTGTAACAGCCCGAATTTCGATGTAATTTCTGGGATTAATAAAATGAATGTTATTTCTCATTTCATTTGAGTACGACTCGCCCAGAGCTGATCACTCTTGGGATACTAACCATGAGGAATGGCTAACTAGGACACTAGTACGTGGACCAGGGTCTCAGTCGCGACTCGAGGACCGATTTGAGAGAGAGTGAGGGAATATTGTGAACCAGTGAGGGGCCGATCTTAGGAAAAGTGATGGAAATGGTTTGGCCAAGGCCAACGATGCACAATTGGGATCGCGGGTGGTTCTGCTTAACCAAACGTGCTCGTGGCCAACCAATCCTGAACTCGAACCAAATGATCGTGACCCCGGGATTAGTAATAAACCCTCTTTCTCTCAAGGATCGGAATCATTGAGACTCGGACAGCCCTAAGTCGATACGCGTATGCCTAAACAGCCGCCTGTTAGTGAGAGTTTCAGAAAAATTGAAATTGAGAGAGAGTTGTTCACGGAATTGAGCCCAGAGTTCAGTGTCGGATTTCGGGGACCCGACGGACTAATTTTAAGATTCTGACGCCAGAAAATGTTGGCCACACATACGTGGGACGCATGGGTGCGAAAAATGGAATTTTGGTTCGGAACGGCAAAAAGACGGAATTGCCCTTGGACTAATTATGCATAATTCCGAATTTGATTAATTAAATTGGATTAAACCAAGGTTGGGTTAAGTTAACTAGAGGGGTTAGAGGTTGGTTAGGGGCTAAAGTCCATAATGCCCCTCAATAATTATCTTGGATGAATGTGGGCCATAGGATGAAGGGTATTTTGGGCAAGTATGCTAAGAGGATGACATGTGTCTTCCACTAAGGGAGCTTTGACCCACTTTTTGACCAAAATTTGATCAAGTCTCTCTCTCTCTCCTCTCTCACGATCACTCTCCCCTCCCTCTTGCATTCGGTCATCATCTTCCTCTTCACCATTTCTCTTCATTTCATCTTCATCATCACCGAACCAGCACCATAGCCGCCTTGCCCAGCCGGTCGCCGGAGCGTAGGACACGGCCAAGGATCGCCGGAGCGCCGTCGTGAGCCGCCTTGGTCAGCCCGTTCCCCTCGCCGATTCAGCCACCTCTTGGACGCCCCAAATCAGCCGCGCCTCCCCCTTCGGACGCCCAAACCAGCCACCGTGGCCGAGAGTGAGCCGGACCGCCGCCGTCGCCGAGTCGCGAGTAGATGATCATCATCTTTCCCCGAGTTGTGCACCGCAACGTGAGTTAAATACCTAAAACTAGTTTAGTCTTAATTGTGTTAGTTAGTTTAGTTTGGGTGATTAATGGAGGTTGAGTTAAATTGGGTGTTTTGTGGGTGATTATGAGGGTGATGGCTGATAGTATGATGTTGCTAAGGGTGGTTTTAAGGTGAAATAATGGCTGGTTGATGTGGGTTTGCTTGCTGCCCTTGATGAGTAAATTCGGAGTTATTGAGGGGCTATGTTGGAAATGATGATTTGAGGTCCGTTTAGGTTTGATTTGCCTCATTAAGCTAAGTATAGACCTTATATAGTTGAGTGGGGTCTTAGTTGTGTTTATTGATGCTAAACGGAGTGATTTGGGTATGTTTTGGGCATGATTGAAGATGAGGTGCTGATTTGGCCGAATTATATATATATTGGAATATAAATGTTAGAACATGCCTATTGTTGGTAATTGTTGGCAATTATTATGGCATTTGTATTTATGGATGTGAGAATGCATGTCACGCACTTTGTATGTCATGATTGAGAATTGAAATGACGTCATGTGATTGTGCGAGTATGGCATGGCATTGTGTGATCACGGTAAACGCCCTGAAATGAGTAGATTGGGCTAAGATAAAATTGAGATGTGTGATCACTTAAGGCCTTCGGGTCGTGGCCTTCGGGTCGAGTTCCGTCCTCATGCACTTTGTAGCAGGACGATGCCCGGTTAGACCGGAAGACGACCATCCTCATGCACTTTGTAGCAGGCTCTGGTTCGTAGGTGAGCGGTGTTGCGCCTCAGGCACTTTGTAGCAGGCTAGAAGACACCGGGCCGGGGGCGTATTATATACGCTGGCCATGAAGTGTTGTGGCCTTCGGGTCGGGCCCTATTGTGGGTCGTGAGATTAAGAATGAGCTGAGCATTGCATTGTGCAAGTTGTGAATCATGCTGTGTTGTGGTGAGAATTGTCAGTATGTAATTGCATGAGGCATTTGTGTGGAATGCGGTGATTGAGCGATTTGTACCATATAATGAAGATGAGCACGCGTGTGTGCAGAACGCCTGCCGTATGTACACGTATGTGAGTGTATATATATGTTATTGAATTGCACTAACTTGCAGGGGTTGAATCACATCGATACACTTTGAGTCTTATGTTGTTGGTTTGTTTGACTGATTTTGGTCCGATGAGACACACTTTAGCCTAGCCTAGGTTTAGGTATTTGATTCACTGAGCTAGTCTCACGGTTGTGTAAAACCGAACATTTCAGAGCCTACCCCCTAGGATGCAGGACCCGCCTCCACTTTTTGGGATTCCCAGGCAGATATTGCAGTCCGAGGAGCATTTCCCAGCGGGGAATGGTGAGATGCATGTGAGGTTTAGGTCAGTGTTGTACATTAACACGGGTAAGCAGGAGCATAAGAAGCAGGAGTACATAGCATGGTGTCGTAGGGCAGAGGACGGTACCCTCAGTCGACCTATTCGCACCTTTGACATTCCAGTAGGCGCCGATGGCGAGTTAGAGCCGGTGATAGCCGATGGCGAGGTGGTCGATGCGCCTCCACCTGATGCTCCGCCAGATGTTGAGGCCCAGCCAGGCCCTGGAGTTTGGTATGATGATCTAGAGCCGGAGTTTATGGAAGAGGACGAGTACGACCCCGAGCCAGAGGCGATGGAGCAGGATGATGATGTTGGTGAGGTTGATGAGGTAGGCGATGACGTAGATATAGATGACGCCGAGGATGCAGCCGCAGAGGTGGACTTGGAGGACGACTTTGACTCTGAAGCTGAGGTTGACGCCCTCTTAGCAGACTACTGGGGGGCTCAGGAGGGTCAGGCTGATCAGGAGGACCCCGACATGGACGTGGACGAGCCAGAGCCGGATCGTAGCTCTTCAGAGGAGTCAGCTGAGTCTTCAGTCGAGCCCGATGACTCCAGCGACCCAGACTTTGAGCCCTAGACTAGTCGGTTGACGATAGGGATCCCTACCCTTTTTGTTTAGTGATCCTTAGTGTAGACCTACTCACCCGGCCACCGACACTTTTTGGATTAGTGGCCTTTAGACTTTGATGTGACCTAGACCCATAGTGATCGGACTGTAGTGTATTTGTATCTATGATCCTTGTATAAACAGTTTGTTGATATATATGGGCATGAGGTTTTACCTGTTGATATTGTGATTGTTTGGCTTCCTTGTTCATCTTTATTTGTCAGGGTTGTTTTTGCTTCCGCATGTGTTTTTATACTCTGATTGCTGTTGGGTCGGCGATGTCTCCTGGGGACGTCGCATTCTGATCGACCGGTGTGATAAGGGGATGCTCGCGTTCCGATGGATAGTTGGGTTCGGGGCGTGACAGAAATGAAGGGAGAGAGAGAGGAAAAGAAAAAAAAAAAAGAAAAGAACAGCCTAGTCTAGCCTAGCCCCGGAAAATTACCATCCTACCCCTCTCTCTAATTTTTAATCAATGGTCACCATTCAATCTTATCTTAAAATCGACGGCCCAAATTGATTCCCATCAAAATATCCAAGGGCAAAATTGGAATTTCACAAAAAGTACAGGGGCAAAATCGTCCAAAAATTTTTATCTCTAAAGTTGGTATGAAATGACCAAAATGCCCTTCTCATAGTACACTTGGTCTTCACAAAATCCCAGGGGCAAAACGGTCATTTTCCACTTCCTGCCAAAATTTTAGTTTTCTGACGAATCTAGACAAATCCGAGGCTGACCACGATAATAAGAATGTCGTCCAATTACTCTGTCATGACTTTCAAAATTTTTGATACCCAAACTCGGTCTCTAATTATTGACTAACTCCAAATAACGCAACTTGAGCATATCTCAAACTAATGGGTGGCTTTCGGAAAAATTCGTATATTTGAATCGTGGTCAATACTAAATCGAGCTACGTTTAAGTTCACTTGAGCCATGGCAACCTCAATTGTTATATAATTGTGAGGATTAATCACTAGTTCCAAAGAACGCGATCGTTTGGAATAGGTTTGAGATCATTCGTAAATTTCATATTTTGGCGAGCCGGAATCACCCACGATCCAATTATACGGCATTCGCAAATCGATCCATGACCATCCTTAGATCGGTCTATATTAACCCAAAATATCACATTGACAATCCTTATGGTCGAAAGTCAGTCCATGGTCAAGTTCTATGGTTGCGCGAATCTAGATCCTTAATTAGCCTTTTCCTATTGGTTAGTGTCCCAAGAATGATCAAGTCTGGGTGAGATTTACTACAAGTGCATTATTGAAATTATCCATTTCATAAATACTAGGTGGGTCGAAATTTAGAATGTCACAGTCCCCTTCTCTCTCTCTCCAAATTCAAGTGCTCCCTCTATTTCTTTGACTGAAATGCCATTCAATCATGTCCAATATGACTCCATTTCTTGCCACCTCAGACCATTTCAAGTAAATCAAGGCATTTGAGACAACGAGGATGCTGAAATTGTCGAAGGAAAGGATTAAACTTCGTGCTATTAAAAAGCGAAGGAATGAATAAGGTTTTGATTGAAATTAGGAGGAGGTAGCTAGAGATGTCGGGCAAAAACCAAAAGGAATAATGCCCTCACGTTTTCTTAAAATACCTAGAGCATCACCAGACAAATGAGGATCTCCTCACCGAGTTTCACACTAAAATTCCTCGTCCACAGATCTCCCTCCACCCATTCATTCTTCACTGGAATTCAAATAGTGCCGTGACACAAGCAACACTTTTGTCGGTTTTGTAAAAGGAGAACGCCAATCAGCATCGTAAGGAAGGATCGAAAGAGGAAATAGTTAAAGATAGGAAAGGAAATACATTTGGTGGCTCAGCAGAGTGTGGAAAAGGATAAGAAGAATGTGTGAAGGTCGTGGGATGAGGGAAATAAGAACAAAGATGGAAGGGAGTGGAAGAATCGTTGGAGGTGCACAATCACTCACATTCACGTTTTCGTATTCATTCACTCAATCTTGAGCATCAGAAGCGGCGGAGACTCGGGTAGCACTTCCACTGTCCTCGGAATCAGTCTATGTGAGAACCTAAATTCCTCAATCTACTCTAATCGTGTTTAATCTGGTTGTAGCCCAAAAATGATTCTCTAATCACGAAACTAAATGGTAGAGTATGTTTGGACCCCAGTTTGTCGATCCAAGTTAATTGTTCATTGCAGTTTTTTGGTCGGGTTTGGTTGTCCAATCGCAGACATAGCTGTTGATCCCTAATTTTTAGCTTACTTTTTTTTTCATATTTTTACAAATTTCAAAATTAGGTCTAGGAATCTTGGCCAAGCCTAGAAACCTATTTCTAAACCAAAAAAATAATTTTTTATCATTTTTCCTTAATTTCTTTTGATCGAAATAGGAAAGAAAATCAAGAAAAATAGCAAATGGAATCAGAAAATTCCATAAAAATATTCATTAGTCTTATTTTAAATCCAATTTCATAAATACATTGTCAATTTTGGAAAAACCAAATTGGGTATATGTTTTTCTCAAAATTGGGCAAAATCAAAACCAAATTAAACTAAAAATGCAATTAAATTTTTTATAGTCATTTTTAAGTCATAGTGTCTTCACAACAATTGATTCTGGGACCTTGAGCAATGGTTGGTCCAATTGCACAATTTGACATAAAAATCACAAATCCCCAAAATTTGATTAAAAATTAAGAATTTTGAACCCAAATTGGGAATCGTGCTTAATATGAAATTGTTGAAATATAAGACTATCATTTCTAGGGTTAATCAAACTTGGGTAATTTAATTTCGGCATCGGTTTTGCCTAATCAGGCCATCAAGACGTTGAATTGAGAAAAATCCGAATAACCCGAATATGAAATTTGGAAAATTATGGACATGGTTATATCAAAATTGGGGAAAAACATATGTTTATGGTCAAAATGTGATGGGAAATTCAATTTTGGGGTCGAATTTTGAAGATTTGGTCGAAATCAGACTTAATTTGCAAATTTATACAAAACCGGAACTGCCGAGTCAGGCGGATCGACCTGACCCGACCCAAACAGTGCATCTTCTTCACCCGACTTTGCCCAAACCAAACTAAACCCAGAAAAACAACTCATGCCCGTGACTTCACCGATCGTTCTTGATCAAACTAGCACGTGTTAATTGGTTTTACCAGCTAGAAAATGTCCAGCTAGCACCGGTTCATGACCCCAACCGAACGGAAGTCAGTTCCAACCAATTTCGGGCGAGAAATTGATCAACAAAGAAGAGGAAAAACTGACGAGAGAAGAACAGGACGTGTTCGACGAAATTCCGAAGAGGGAGAAGAGAGAAAGAGAGAGAAAGAGCGTGAAATCTAGAGAGAGAGGGTTGAGGATCCCCTCATGAGTGTTCGGCGCCACCATATACGGTGGAGCGCTGGCGAATTGTGAAGTGGCCATGGTCTTTCCCTCACGACTTGAACCGGACAAAACTTACTGCGAAGGTCTGAAAATCGGCCTCAGCCGGTGCATCCAGACCTGCTCCGGTGAATCCAAGAGCACTCGGAGGAAGACTAAAGGTCAAGGAACAACCCTCGGGTTGCCGATCAATTCGACAATCTTGTTTGAACATTGAACAAAACACCTAAAGTCGGCCGAGGATCAGTTTTTTCAAAATTTTCTAGAATTCAATTTCAATATCGATATGCATGTTTGTGTGTTTTCTTTTGTGATTCTGAGTTCGTTGATACATATAATCAGTTTCTAATCATTTTTCATGTTGATTGATTGCATTTTGGGCATAAAAAACGCATAAACCGAGTCACCCCCTGTTAGAAAGAAAGATAGAACTCTGAGGCTGTGTATAGATTACCGGCAATTGAACCAAGTGACAGTGAAGAACAAGTATCTGCTGCTGAGGATTGACGATCTGTTTGACCAATTACAAAGAGTCTCAATATTTTTCAAAATAGATTTAAGGACCGGGTACCATCAACTGAGGATCAGAAACGAGGACATTCCTAAGACTGCTTTTAGGACCGAATACAGGCATTACGAATTTACGCTTATGCCCTTTGGATTAACGAACGCCCCAACTACTTTTATAGATTTGATGAATCGGGTGTTCAAGGAATTCCTAAATCAGTTCATGTTAGTTTTTATTGATGATATACTGGTTTACTCTAAGAGCCCTGAGGAGCATAAGGTACACTTGGCTGTAGTGCTACGGACCTTAAGAGAACATGCTTTATATGCCAAGTTCAGCAAGTGTAAATTTTGGCTCAGTCGAGTGGCATTTCTTGGGCACATAGTTTCTGGAGATGGAATTTCTGTAGACCCAGTTAAGATTGAGGCAGTAATGAAATGGCCAAGATCGACATCCGTGACTGAGATTAGGAGCTTCCTAGGTTTGGCTGGCTATTACAGGCGATTCGTAGAAGGATTTTCATCAATAGCTACGCCATTGATAAGGTTGCTTAAGAAGGAGACTAAGTTCGAATGGGATGATAAGTGCGAGAAAAGTTTCCAAGAGCTGAAGCATAGGCTGACGACTGCCCCAGCATTGACTATTCTATCTGGACTAAGAGGATTTGAGGTCTATAGCAATGCGTCGCTAAGGGGACTTGGTTGTGTTCTGATGCAGCACGGAAAGGTAGTCGCATATGCGTCGCGCCAGTTGAGGCCGCATGAGATAAACTATCTGACGCATGATTTAGAGTTGGCAGCGATTGTCTTTGCCCTTAAGATCTGGAGGCATTATTTGTGCGGAGAAAAGTTCTAGATTTATACTGATCATCAGAGCCTCAAGTACCTATTTTCACAGAAGGAATTAAATATGAGGCAGTGCCAATGGATGGAACTTCTCAAGGACTACGACTGCGACATCATGTATCATCCTGGGAAGGCAAATTGAATAGCGGATGCGCTAAGTCGTAAATCAAGTATGGCGCATTTGATGGTCAAAGAGTGACCTTGCTGGAAAGACTCAGAGACTCGGAGTTTAAATTTGAGGTGAGTCAGGTGTCTAACCTGATGGCTGCATTGAGGATTGAACCTGAGATCCAGGTAAGGATTAAGGCACTCAAGTCCACGGACCGGGAAATACATAAGATTGTCGGAACGGACACTACCGCCAGAAAATCGGAATTCCAAGTGAGTGAGAACGGAATTTTGAAGTTCCGAGGACGATTGTGTGTGCCTGATGACTTTGAGCTTAGGGAGGAAATTTTATGTGAGGCACATCGCAGTAATTACAATATCTACCCAGGTAGTACAAAGATGTACCAGAATTTGCGACAGCATTATTGGTGGAGCAGACTGAATAAAGATGTGGCCAAGCATGTGGCCAAATGCTTGACGTGCTAACAAGTGAAGGCCCAGCACTGTAAACTCGGAGGTTTGTTAAAACCATTAGAGATCCCTGAAAGGAAATGGGAACAAATCATGATAGATTTCGTCTCAGGACTACCAAGAAGCCAGAGAGGACATGATTCCATATGGGTGATAGTAGATTGACTGACAAAGTCAGCGCACTTCCTGGCAGTGTGAATCGATTTTGAATTGGAAAGATACGCGGAATTGTATGTTCGACAGATCGTCATATTGCATGGAGTACCGGTAACGATCACTTCGGACCGTGATCCACAGTTTATGGCTAACTTTTGGAAAAGTTTACAATCGGCCTTAAGAACGAAGTTGCAGTTCAGTACTACCTATCATCCACAAACGGATGCCCAGCTTGAAAGGATGATCCAAACTTTAGAAGATATGTTGCGTGCCTGTGTTTTGGACTTCAAGGGCAAATGGGAAGAACAGTTGCACCTAGTAGAGTTCGCCTACAATAATAGCTACCAGAAAAGCATTCAGATGGCACCATTTGAGGCCTTATATGGCAGGCGTGCAGGATGCCAGAATGCTGGGATGAAGTTGGTGAAAGGATTATCATAGGCCCAGAATTGGTTCAACAGTTAGTTGAAGCAGTTGAGATTATCACGGAAAGGCTAAGGATTGCGCAAAGTCAGTAGAAAAGTTATGCCTGTGACATCCCCGATTTCGGGCCTAGGAAGCTGAGAGTTGGTAATAAGTGAATAAGTGGGTAAGTCGAGTCGAGCGTCGGTAATGCAATGGACAACATGATCAGAATGAGCGTATTGAGGGTTGGTCGTGGTTCGATCGAAAGATTATCCACGAATTGGCCTAGGGATCGACGGTGGAATGACCCCCGACTATGCCAATAATTAGAGTAATATAATCGTGGAACGACCCTTCGACCATAAGGGCCATTAGTGGAACAATCTGGGATAACTGTGAGTTAGTTCGGTGTCGGCATGTGTCAGACACGGATGATACCGCACGGCCATGCATTAGTCCCGGGTGACCATGAGTTAATTCTGGAGTACTGGATTCCACGAGGCTGTATGACAACCGAGGGTTGACCACAGGTCGTTGACACTCGAATGTGGCCTGATCACAAATCGACCATGGATCGTTGCGTTGAGTCGGGTAGGCCATGGACGAGACATGTGCCAGGCCATGTGCCTAGTGGCTTAGTCGCGGCCCGGGCAAAATTACCGATCGCAACGGCCAAGGCCATGTGCTCGATCATGACCGGCCATCGTGCCTGTCAGCCAAGCCACGGACTGGCTACGTGCCCAATCATGTGCCGATCATTGTGCCCGACCCTTGCGCCCATAAGATCCGGTTCCAATGCAGTCCCGTGCCCAAGAAATAAGGCCATAAGTAATGCAACATGCCATTCCTGGGCCTTTGTGCATGTTTGGTTGTGAACCTACCCTTCGCCCATATGACCCGACATTGGACGGTGCCCATACGACCGACAAGGCACTAGGCACATCGCTCGTACGGCTAGGCAAGCCATTCGGCATGTTGCCCATGCAGCCCGGCACGTTACCCGTACAGCCCGGCCTCCCGCTTGGCCATGTGCTCGTGCGGCCCAGCGACATGCCTGGTCAGGCCCAGTGTGTAACAGCCTGAATTTCGATGTAATTTCTGGGATTAATAAAATGAATGTTATTTCTCATTTCATTTGAGTACGACTCGCCCAGAGCTGATCACTCTTGGGATACTAACCATGGGGAATGGCTAACTAGGACGCTAGTACGTGGACCAGGGACTTAGTCACGACTCAGGAGCCGATTTGAGAAAGAATGAGGGAATATTGTGAACCAGTGAGGGGCCGATCTTAGGAAAAGTGATAGAATTGGTATGGCCAAGGCCAACGATGCACAATTGGGATCGCAGGTGATTCTGCTTAACCAAACATGCTCGTGGCCAACCAATCCTAAACTCGAGCTAAATGATCGTGACCCCGGGATTAGTAATAAACCCTCTTTCTCTCGATGATCGGAACCATTGAGACTCGGACAGCCCTAAGTCGATACGCGTATGCCTAAACAGCCGCCTGTTAGTGAGAGTTTCAGAAAAATTGAAAGTGAGAGAGAGTTGTTCACGGAATTGAACCCAGATTTCGATGTTGGATTTCGGGGACCCGACGGACTAATTTTAAGATTCTGACGCCAGAATATGATGGCCACATGCATGTGGGACGCATGGGTGCGAAAAATGGAATTTCGGTTCGGAATGGAAAAAGGACGGAATTGCCCTTGGACTATTTAAGCTTAATTCCGAATTTTGGGGGTTTATTTTGGTTTAACTAAAGTGGGTTAGAGTTAACTAGGATGGTTAAGGTTTGGTTGGGGGCTAATGACTAAAATGCCCCTCAATAATTGCTTTGGATGCATGTGAGCCATTTGATGAAGGGGTAAATTGGTCTAATGGGCTTAGGGCTTGACACATGGATTCCACTAGTGGGGATTTGACCAACTTTTGACCAATAATTGATTAAGTTTCTCTCTCTCCCCTCCATTCACGTGCAGACCCCTCCCTCACCATTCGGCCATCATCTTCCTCTCTTCCATTTTCTCTCCACCGTTTCTCATCTTCTTCACCGAACCAGCCCCACCGTCACCACCTTCCTCAGCCGCTCGCCGGAGGTTGTTGGTCACGGCAAAGGACCGCCGTGGAGGGCCGGCCAAGCCCAAGTCGCCGTCCTCAGCCCCAAGCCGCCGTCGCCTCCCCCTCTCTCTTGGCCGACCAGCCTTTGGACCGTCGTGGCCGTGAGGTGCCGAGCCCCGTCGGAGGGTGGCCGTGAGCCGTCGTCGAGTCGCGAGTTAGATGATCATAATCTTCCCTCGAGTTGTGCACCGAAACGTGAGTTTAATGCCTAAACCTAGCTTAGCCTTGATTGTGTTAGTTGGTTTAGTTTGGGTTGATTATTAGAGATTGAGTTAAATTGGTGTTTGGTTAGTGATTATGTGGTTAGTGGCTGAAGTAGTGATGTTGCTAAGGGTGAATTTAAGGTGGAATTATGGCTGATTTGAGATGGTTTGGGGGCTGTTCTTGGTAGGTCAAATTCGGAGTTCTTGAAGGTTTGTGTTAGAAATGGTGATTGGAGGTCCAATTAGGCTTGATTGACTTAATTAAGCTAAGTATATGCCTTATATATTTGAGTGGGGTCTTGGATGAGTTTATTGAGGCTAAACGGAGTGTTTTGAATGTGTTTTGGACATGTTTGAAGTTGAGGTTTTGGTTTGACCGAATTACGGTAAACGCCCTGAAATGAGCGGATTGGGCTAAGATAAAATTTACATGTGTGATCACTTAAGGCCCTCGGGTCGTGGCCTACGGGCCGAGTTCCGTCCTCATGCACTTTGTAACAGGACGATGCCCGGTTAGACCAGAAAACGACCATCCTCATGCACTTTATAGCAGGCTCTGGTTCGTAGGTGAGCGGTGTTGCGCCTCAGGCACTTTGTAGCAGGCTAGAAGACACCGGGCTGGGGGCGTATTATATACGCTGGCCATGAAGTGTTGTGGCCTTCGGGTCGGGCCCTATTGTGGGTCGTGAGATTAAGAATGAACTGAACGTTGCATTATGTGAATTGTGAACCATGTAGTATTGTGATGAGATTGTGAGAATTGTTAGCATGTGACTGCATGAGGCATTCGTGTGGGATGCGGTGGTTGAGTAATGTGAACCATTTAAAGAATCTGAGCACGCGTGTGTGAAGTACGCCTGCCCGTATGTACACGTATGTAGGTGTATATATATACGTTGAATTGCACTAACTTGCAGGGGTTGAATCACGATGACACATTGTCACGCCCCGAACCCAACTACCCATCGGAACGCGAGCATCCCCTTATCTCTTCGGTCGATCATAGTGCGACGTCCCCAGGAGACATCGCCGACCCAACAACAACATCAGAGTATATATATATATATATATATATATATCAACAAATTGTTTATACAAGGATCATAGATACAAATACACTACAGTCTGATTCACTAAGGGTCTAGGTCAAGGTCACATCAAAGTCAAAAGGCCACTAATCCAAAAAGTGTCGGTGGCCGGGTGAGTAGGTCAGTACTAAGGATCACTATAACAAAAAGGTAGGGACCCACAATAGGGCGCGAACTTAGCCAATCTCGCAAACTCCGCTTCGTATTGGTCCACTGTCATCTGTCCCTGATGTAATCTCATAAACTCCGACAACTTCTTTTCCTGCGCTACCTCAGAGAAATACTTCTCATAAAAATGTTCAACAAACACAGCCCAAATTAACTCAGTACCTGCAGGAAATACCCTGTCCTTTACTGCATTCCACCAATCGTTAGCACCGTCCTGTAACTGATACACTGCTAAGTCTACTCTCTCGGTATCGGTGCACTTCAGTACATTAAACGCCTTCTCCAACTCTTCAACCCATCTGGGTGCTAACTCTGCATCGCCCCTACCAGTGAACTTGGGCGGCTTAAGCTTCAGAAATTGCTCAACTAGCTGGGGCATCTGTCTCGCTACAACTGGTTGTGCCTGATCTGCCTGGTTACCCCCATTACCAGCTATCGCTGCGGCTTCGGCTGCCTGAGCATACGCGGCTGCCCTCTCCTGAGCCTGTAAACCCATGATATGACCTATCTCGCGAAGGGTCTCCATAACTTCCTCCATTCTGGGGTCCCTGGCCTCTCTGGGCTCGGCTCTCGGTTGCTCTTGGGGTTCCTTTCCTCTTCGGCGACTCATCTCTCTCTAAACTGGCTACTCAACTACCTGCTATAACCCCACTACGGAGTCAAAGACTTAAACCATACTAACCCAGTCTAAGTCCTAGGCAGGTATCAAACAATAGCCAAACAATCACATGCGGTCTAGCACTGAGCACAATACATCACCCAAGGGAACATGTGTACTCACCTCAGGTCCTGACGCGCCTGCACCTTCGGGGTTGAATCACTTACACATTCAATCAATCAAACAAACACAATTAAGAGACACACCTAGCACACGAGGACACCTAGTTGGCTACCCTTGGTCATCGCTCCTTATCACTCCAGGCTTCGACCGTATGGATAGAGCTGACCTTGCTCTGATACCAATTTGAACCGGGATGTCACGCCCCGAACCCAACTACCCATCGGAACGCGAGCATCCCCTTATCTCTTCGGTCGATCATAGTGCGACGTCCCCAGGAGACATCGCCGACCCAACAACAACATCAGAGTATAAAAACACATGCGGAAGCAAATACAACCCTGACAAATAAAGATGAACAAGGAAGCCAAACACTCAAGTCATCATCAGGTAAAACCTCATGCTCATATATATATATCAACAAACTGTTTATACAAGGATCATAGATACAAATACACTACAGTCCGATTCACTAAGGGTCTAGGTCAAGGTCACATCAAAGTCAAAAGGCCACTAATCCAAAAAGTGTCGGTGGCCGGGTGAGTAGGTCAGTACTAAGGATCACTATAACAAAAAGGTAGGGATCCCTATCGTCGACCAACTAGTCTAGGGCTCAAAGTCTGGGTCGCTGGAATCGTCGGGCTCATCGGAAGACTCAGCTGACTCCTCTGAAGAGCCGCGATCCGGCTTTGGCTCATCCATATCCATGTAGGGGTCCTCCTGATCAGCTTGATCCTCCTGATCTCCCCAGTAGTCTGCTAAGAGAGCGTCAGCCTCTGCCTCAGAGTCAAAGTCGTCCTCAAAGTCCACATCTTCGGCTACATCCTCGACGGCATCTATGTCTACATCCTCACCCGTGTTAATGTAAAGAACCGACCTAAACCTCACATGCATCTCGCCATTCCCAGCTGGGAAATGCTCCTCGGACTGCAATATCTGCCTGGGAATCCCAAAAAGTGGAGGCGGATCCTGCATCCTAGGGGGTAGGCTCTGAAATGATCGGTTTTACACAACCGTGAGACTAGCTCAGTGAATCAAATACCTAAACCTAGGCTAGGCTAAAGTGTGTCTCTTAGCGGACCAAAATCAAACAAACAAGCCAACAACATAAAACTCAACATGTGTCATCGTGATTCAACCCCTGCAAGTTAGTGCAATTCAACGTATATATATACACCCACATACGTGTACATACGGGCAGGCGTACTTCACACACGCGTGCTCAGATTCTTTAAATGGTTCACATTACTCAACCACCGCATCCCACACGAATGCCTCATGCAGTCACATGCTAACAATTCTCACAATCTCATCACAATACTGCATGGTTCACAATTCACATAATGCAACGTTCAGTTCATTCTTAATCTCACGACCCACAATAGGGCCTGACCCGAAGGCCACAACACTTCATGGCCAGCGTATATACTACGCCCTCGGCCCGGTGTCTTCTAGCCTGCTACAAAGTGCCTGAGGTGCAACACCGCTCACCTACGAACCAGAGCCTGCTACAAAGTGCATGAGGATGGTCGTCTTCCGGTCTAACCGGGCATCGTCCTGCTACAAAGTGCATGAGGACGGAACTCGACCCGTAGGCCACGACCCGAAGGCCTTAAGTGATCACACATATCAATTTTATCTTAGCCCAGCACCACTCTTTTCAGGGCATTTACCGTGATCACTCAATGCAATGTCACACCCGCATACAATGCAATGTCGCACCCGCACATTCACACCATGTCATCCCCAGTCTCAATCTCGACATACCATGAGCGTGACATGCATTTTCATATTAATGCACACAAATGCCAAAACAATTTCCAACAAAAAAAACCACTTCTAGCATTTAATACACCCAACATGTGAAATTCGGCCATAAACAAACCCCAACTTTAAACACACTCAAAACACTCCATTTTAGCCTCAAATAGCTCAACCAAGACCCCACTAAGCCATATTAGGCATACACTTAGCCTAGTCAAGCAATTCAAGCTTATTTAGCCCTAAAAACACCATTTCTAGTCCAAACACTCAAGGGCTCCGAATTTAACTTATTTTGTACAACCATCAAACCCACACGAATCAGCCATACTTTCACCTTAAACCAAACCTCACCATCACCAATAGATCATCCATTAACCTTACAATCACTAACAATCACCAACTAACTTAATCACTTCCCATTAACCTCAACTAAACACAATTAAGGCTAATCTAGATTTAGGCATTAAACTCACTTCGGGGTGAACGAGTTGTGGGAGAAATAAGTACATCCAATTCGTGTGGCTCACGGCCACTCCCTGCGATGGCTCGGCTCCTCACGGCCACGGCGGTGCACTCGGCCACTCACGGCGGTCCACGAGGGAGGAGGAGGCTCGGCTGAGTTGGGCGTCCAAAGGGGGAGGAGACGGCGTGGCTTGGGGGCTGGTCCGGCTCTCCACGGCGGTCCTTTGCCGTGACCACAACCCCGGCGAACGGCTGAAGAAGGACGGCGGCGAAGGGGCTGATCCGGCGAAGAAAGAAGGAAATGAAAAGAACGAAGGAGAGAGAGAAAGAGAAAAGAAGATGGCTGAACGTGAAGAGAGAGAGGGAGGGGCGAAAATGGAGGAGAGAGAAAGGGAAGCTTATCCATACATGGGTCAAAGATGGTCAACTAACTCATAGTGGAATCCACTTGTCACCATCCTAGCCTATGTGACCACTTTGCCCCTTGATCCAATGGTTATAATTCATCCTCTTCAATTATTGATGGGCATCTTTGTCTTTAGTCCCTAACCAAACCTCAACCAACCTAGTTAACTCTAACTAACCTTGATTAAACCAAAATAATATCCAAAATTCGGAATTAAGCTTAATAGCCCAAAAACAATTCCGTCAACCCGAACCGAAATTCCATTTTATTCTTCTTCGCACCAAGGCGTCCCATATATATGTGGGCAACATATTCTGGCGTCAAAATCTTAAAAATTAGTCCGTCGAGTCCCCGAAATCCGACGTCAAAGTCTGGGCTCAATTCCGTGAACAACTCTCTCTCAATTTCAATTTTTCTGAAACTCTCACTAACAGGCGGCTGTTTAGGCATACGCGTATCGACTTAGGGCTGTCCGAGTCTCAATGGTTCCGATCATCGAGAGAAAGAGGGTTTATTACTAATCCCGGGGTCACGATTATTTGGCTCGAGTTCAGGATTGGTTGACCACGAGCACGTTTGGTTAAGCAGAATCACCTGCGATCCCAATTGTGCATCGTTGGCCTTGGCCATACCATTTCCATCACTTTTCCTAAGATCGGCCCCTCACTGGTTCACAATATTCCCTCATTCTTTCTCAAATCGGCTCCCGAGTCGCGACTAAGTCCCTGGTCCACGTACTAGCGTCCTAGTTAGCCATTCCTCATGGTTAGTATCCCAAGAGTGATCAGCTCTGGGCGAGTCGTACTCAAATGAAATGAGAAATAACATTCATTTTATTAATCCCAGAAATTACATCGAAATTCGGGCTGTTACACACATGTTGAGTTTTATGTTGTTGGCTTGAATGTTTGATTTTGGTCCGTTAAGAGACACACTTTAGCCTAGCCTAGGTTTAGGTATTTGATTCACTGAGCTAGTCTCACGGTTGTGGTAAAATCGAACATTTCAGAGCCTACCCCCTAGGATGCAAGAGCCGCCTCCACTTTTTGGGATTCCCAGGCAGATATTGCAGTCCGAGGAGCATTTCCCAGCTGGGAATGGCGAGATGCATGTGAGGTTTAGGTTAGTTCTTTATATTAATACGGGTGAGGAAGAGCATAAGAAGCAAGAGTACATCGCATGGTGTCGTAGGGCAGCGGACGGTACCCTCAGTCGACCCATCCGTACCTTTGATATTCCAGTAGGCGCTGATGGCGAGTTAGAGCCAGTGATTGCCGATGGCGAGGTGGTCGATGCGCCTCCACCTGACGCTCCGCCAGACGTTGAGGCCCAGCCAGGCCCTGGAGTTTGGTATGATGATCCAGAGCCGGAGCCTATGGATGAGGAGGAGGACGACCCCGAGCCAGAGGCGATGGAGCAGGATGATGATGTTGGTGAGGTTGATGAGGTAGGCGATGATGTAGACATAGATGCCGTCGAGGATGCAGCCGCAGAGGTGGACCTCGAGGACGACTTTGACTCCGAGGCTGAGGCTGACGCTCTCTTAGCAGACTACTGGGGAGATCAGGAGGATCAGGTTGATCAGGAGGACCCCGGCATGGACGTGGACGAGCCAGAGCCGGATCGCAGCTCTTCAGAGGAGTCAGCTGAGTCTTCAGTTGAGCCCGATGATTCCAGCGACTCAGACTATGAGCCATAGATTAGTTGGTCGGTGATAGGGATCCCTACCTTTTTGTTATAGTGATCCTTAGTGTAGACCTACTCACCCGGCCACCGACACTTTTTGGATTAGTGGCCTTTTGACTTGACGCTAGCTTGACCTAGACCTAAACCTGTAGTGGATCTGATAGCATATGTATCTGTGTTCAATGTGTAAACAGTTTGTTGATATATATGAGAGTGAGGTTTTACCTGATGTTATTGTGGTTGTCTGGCTTCCTTGCTCATCTTTATTTGTCAGGGTTTGTAATCTGCTTCCGCATGTGTTTTTATTCTCTGATTGTTGTTGGGTCGGCGAGGTCTCCTGGGGACGTCACACTATGATCGACCGGAGTGGTAAGGGGATGCTCGCGTTCTGATGGGCAAGTTGGGTTCGGGGCGTGACACAGTGAACTGGCCACACGCCAGGCCAACCCGAGAGGCCCAATTTAGCTTAGTTTGGCTTAGAATTTTGTAGGGCCAAGTTTGATCACTTGTGAGGGCTTTTCCACATTAAACCTCATTTTTTAAATGGAATTATTGGAATTATTTATTGTGAGAAAAAACTCAAAAAATTTTGGGACTTGGTTCGATGCAGGGTTGTGATTTTAGCATCGATTAGCCAATTTCGGGAAAAACGATTGGCCCGAGAGGTTCGTGAGTGAAACCAACTAGTTTGTAGGTCTCACAAGGTTCGGGTTTTTGTAGGTATCACCAATCTTCTCCAATATCTCAAATGGCCCAACGTACCTGGGACTGAGTTTTTGTCACGCCCCGAACCCAACTATCCATCGGAACACGAGCATCCCCTTATCACACCGGTCGATCAGAATGCGACGTCCCCAGGAGACATCGCCGACCCAACAGCAATCAGAGTATAAAAACACATGCGGAAGTAAAATACAACCCTGACAAATAAAGATGAACAAGGAAGCCAGACAACCACAATATCATCAGGTAAAACCTCATTCTCATATATATATCAACAAACTGTTTACACACTATACACAGATACATGAACAGACAGATCCACTACAGGTTTAGGTCAAGCTAGCGACAAGTCAAATGGCCACTAATCCCAAAAAGTGTCGGTGGCTGGGTGAGTAGGTCTACACTAAGGATCACTATAACAAAAAGGGTAGGGATCCCTATCATCAACCGACTAGTCTAAGGCACATAATCTGAATCACTAGAATCATCAGGCTCCACTGAAGACTCAGCCGACTCCTCTGAAGAGCTGCTAACCGGCACTGGCTCGTCCACGTCCATATCGGGGTCCTCCTGATCAGCCTGATCCTCCGGAACTCCCCAGTAGTCAGCTAATAGAGCGTCAGCCTCTGCCTCGGAGTCGAAGTCATCCTCAAGGTCCACCTCTGCAGCTACGTCCTCGACGGCATCTATATCCACATCATCGCCTACCTCATCAACCTCACCAACATCATCATCCTGCTCCATCGCCTCTGGCTCGGGGTCGTACTCGTCCTCTTCCATAAACTCCGGCTCTAGATCATCGTACCAAACTCCAGGGCCTGGCTGGGCCTCAACATCTGGCGGAGCATCAGGTGGAGGCGCATCGACCACCTCGCCATCGGCTATCACTGGCTCTAACTCGCCATCAGCGCCTACTGGAATATCAAAGGTACGGATAGGTCGACTGAGGGTACCGTCCGCTGCCCTGCGACACCATGCTATATACTCTTGCTTCTTATGCTCTTCCTCACCCGTGTTAATATACAGAACTGACCTAAACCTCACGTGCAGCTCACCATTCCCAGCTGGGAAATGCTCCTCGGACTGCAATATCTGTCTGGGAATCCCAAAAAGTGGAGGCGGGTCCTGCATCCTAGGGGGTAGGCTCTGAAATGTTCGGTTTTACACAACCGTGAGACTAGCTCAGTGAATCAAATACCTAAACCTAGGCTAGGCTAAAGTGTGTCTCAACAGACCAAAATCAGTCAAACAAACCAACAACATAAGACTCAAAGTGTATCGACGTGATTCAACCCCTGCAAGTTAGTGCAATTCAATAACATATATATACACTCACATACGTGTACATACGGCAGGCGTTCTGCACACACGCGTGCTCATCTTCATTATATGGTACAAATCGCTCAATCACCGCATTCCACACGAATGCCTCATGCAATTACATACTGACAATTCTCACCACAACACAGCATGATTCACAACTTGCACAATGCAATGCTCAGCTCATTCTTAATCTCACGACCCACAATAGGGCCCGACCCGAAGGCCAATAGTGAAACCGACCCGAAGGCCCGACCCGAAGGCCACAACACTTCATGGCCAGCGTATATAATACGCCCTCGGCCCGGTGTCTTCTAGCCTGCTACAAAGTGCCTGAGGCGCAACACCGCTCACCTACGAACCAGAGCCTGCTACAAAGTGCATGAGGATGGTCGTCTTCCGGTCTCACCGGGCATCGTCTCGCGTAAACGCAACAGACGGAACGACCCGAAGGCCACGACCCGAAGGCCACTAGGTGATCACACGTCTCAATTTTATCTTAGCCCAATTCCACTCAATTCAGGGCGTTACCGTGATCACACATAATGCAATGTCACACAATGTCATTTCACATATCAATCTCAACATATCAAGTAGTGACATGCATTTTCATTCCAATGAACACAAATGCCACAACATTTATCCACATTTACAACCAATATACACTTTCTAGCATTTGCATTCTAATATGTGAAATTCGGCCAACCTAACACCCCACATTTAAACATGGCCAAAATACAATCTAAACACTTCATTTAGGCCTCCAATGTTCAGCCAAGGTCCTCCTCAACCATATATAGCATGTACTAGGCTTAATTAAGCAAAACAAGTTCAATTGGACCTAAAAACAACATTTCTAACATAGCCCCTCAAAAACTCCGAATTGACTCATCAAGGGCAGCAAGCAAACCCACATCAACCAGCCATTATTTCACCTTAAAACCACCCTTAGCAACATCATACTATCAGCCATTACCCTCATAATCACCCACAAAACACCCAATTTAACTCAACCTCCATTAATCACCCAAACTAAACTAACTAACACAATTAAGACTAAACTAGTTTTAGGTATTTAACTCACGTTGCGGTGCACCACTCGGGGAAAGATGACGATCATCTATCTCGCAACTCGACGACGGCGGCGACTCACGGCGGCGGCCCGGCTCACTCTCGGCCACGGCGGCTTGGTGGCTAGCTTGGGCGTCCGAAGGGAAGAGAGGAAGAGGCGACGGCGGCTTGAGCTTGGCCGGCCCGGCTCCTCCACGGCGGTCCTTGGCCGTGTCCTACTCTCCGGCGAACGGCTGTTGAAGGTGGCGACGGTGGCTGGTTCGGTGATGAAGGAGAGCTGGTTCGGTGATGAAGAAAATGAAGAACGAAGAAGAGAGGAAGTGGAGAAGAGAGAGACTTGGCCGAATTAGAGAGAGGGGGAGAGTGATCGTGAGAGAAGAGAGAGAGAAGAAACTTTATCCAATCTTGGTCAAAAATTGGTCAACATCTCCATAGTGGAAGCCAAGTGTCACTCTTTTAGCCCATGTGCCTAAATTGCCCTTGCATCCTATGGCCCATATTAATCCAAGATAATTATTGAGGGGCACTTTAGTCTTTTGCCCCTAACCAAACTTTAACTACTCTAGTTAACTTTAACTCACCCTAGTTAAACCAAGATAAATCCCAAAATTCGGAATTAACTTAAAATAGTCCAAGGGCAATTTCGTCTTTTTCCCGTTCCGAACCGAAATTCCATTTTTCGCACCCATGCGTCCTATATGTACGTGGCCAACATATTCTGGCGTCAGAATCTTAAAATTAGTCCGTCGGGCCCCCGAAATCCGACACCGAAATCTGGGTTCAATTCCGTGAACAACTCTCTCTCAATTTCAATTTTTCTGAAACTCTCACTAACAGGCGGCTGTTTAGGCATACGCGTATCGACTTAGGGCTGTCCGAGTCTCAATGGTTCCGATCCTTGAGAGAAAGAGGGTTTATTACTAATCCCGGGGTCACGATCATTTGGTTCGAGTTCAGGATTGGTTGACCACGAGCACGTTTGGTTAAGCAGAACCACCCGCGATTCCAATTGTGCATCGTTGGCCTTGGCCATACCATTTCCATCACTTTTCCTAAGATCGGCCCCTCACTGGTTCACAATATTCCCTCATTCTTTCTCAAATCGGCTCCCGAGTCGCGACTAAGTCCCTGGTCCACGTACTAGTGTCCTAGTTAGCCATTCCTCATGGTTAGTATCCCAAGAGTGATCAGCTCTGGGCGAGTCGTACTCAAATGAAATGAGAAATAACATCCATTTTATTAATCCCAGAAATTACATCGAAATTCGGGCTGTTACAAATAGAGAAAAGATGCATATTAGCCTTCATCATTTAACCCATAAATGCTCATAAATGGTCTTATCTTTTGTGACCTAAGCCATGACCTCATGCTTGGATGACATATGCCATGACTCAAGCAAGGCCATCATGACTATTGACCAAGGGACTCTCTATTATTGGTGCATGTTAGGACTTCTAGTGTAACAGCCCGAATTTCGATGTAATTTCTGGGATTAATAAAATGAATGTTATTTCTCATTTCATTTGAGTACGACTCGCCCAGAGCTGATCACTCTTGGGATACTAACCATGGGGAATGGCTAACTAGGACACTAGTACGTGGACCAGGGACTTAGTCGTGACTCGGGAGCCGATTTGAGAAAGAATGAGGGAATATTGTGAACCAGTGAGGGGCCGATCTAATAGCCCGAATTTCGATGTAATTTCTGGGATTAATAAAATGAATGTTATTTCTCATTTCATTTGAGTACGACTCGCCCAGAGCTGATCACTCTTGGGATACTAACCATGAGGAATGGCTAACTAGGACACTAGTACGTGGACCAGGGTCTCAGTTGCGACTCGAGGACCGATTTGAGAGAGAGTGAGGGAATATTGTGAACCAGTGAGGGGCCGATCTTAGGAAAAGTGATGGAAATGGTTGGCCAAGGCCAACGATGCACAATTGGGATCGCGGGTGATTCTGCTTAACCAAACGTGCTCGTGGTCAACCAATCCTGAACTCGAGCCAAATGATCGTGACCCCGGGATTAGTAATAAACCCTCTTTCTCTCTATGATCGGAACCATTGAGACTCGGACAGCCCTAAGTCGATACGCGTATGCCTAAACAGCCGCCTGTTAGTGAGAGTTTCAGAAAAATTGAAATTGAGAGAGAGTTGTTCACGGAATTGAACCCAGATTTCGGTGTCGGATTTCGGGGACTCGACGGACTAATTTTAAGATTCTGACGCCAGAAAATGTTGGCCACACATACGTGGGACGCATGGGTGCGAAAAATGGAATTTTGGTTCGGAACGGCAAAAAGACGGAATTGCCCTTGGACTAATTATGCATAATTTCGAATTTTGGAATTTAATTGGGTTAACCAAGGTTAGTTAAGGTGACTATAGTGGTTAAAGGTTGGTTAGGGGCAAAGGACAAAATTGCCCTTCAATAATTGAGTTGGGAGGAATGTGGACCATTGGATGCAAGGGTATTTTGGGCAAGTAGGCTTAGATATTGACATGTGTCTTCCACTAAGGAGGATTGACCAATCTTTTTGACCAAAAAGTGATAAGCTTCTCTCTCTCTCTCCTCTTCTCACGCACACTCTCTCCCTCCCTCACCATTCGGCCGACTCTCTCCTCTCCATTTCCTCTCCGCCGTTCTTCATCATCTTCACCGGACCAGCCACGTCGCCGCCGTCCACAGCCACGCCGGAGTCGTGGGTCACGGCAAGGACCGCCGTGGAGGGCCAAGTCAGCCCCACGCCGCCGCCTCAGCCGCGCCTCCCTTCCCCTTGGCCGACCAGCCCTTCGGACGCCCAAACCAGCCGCCAAGCCGCCGTGGCCGTGAGAGCCGGACCACCGCCGTGAGCCGCCGCCGTCGTCGAGTCGCGAGTAGATGATCATAATCTTCCCCCGAGTGGTGCACCGAAACGTGAGTTTAATGCCTAAACCTAGCTTAGCCTTGATTGTGTTTAGTTGGTTTAGTTTGGGTTGATTAGTGGAGATTAAGTTGGGTTAGTGTTGTTAATGATTGTGTGGTTAATGGCTGAGTTAAAAATGTTGTTGAGGGTGATTTAAGGCAAGAAGTATGGCTGATTAATGTGGGTGTGGTTGCTGTCCTTGGTGAGTCAATTCGGAGGCCTTGGGGTTTGGTATGAGAAATGGTGATTTTAGATCCAATTGGGCTTGTTTTGCAAGATTAAGCTATGTTTATGCCTTATATGTCTTAGTGGGGTCTTGGCTGATCATTGGAGGCTTAATTGGAGTGTTTTGTATGTGTTTTGGCCATGTTTGAAGATGAGGTTTTTGTTTGGCCGAATTACACATGTTGGAATATAAATGTGAGAACATGCCCATTGTTGGTAAATGTTAGTAATTGTTATGGCATTTGTATTCATTGTTGTGAAAATGCATGTCTCGCATATTGTATGTCGGGATTGAGAATTGAAATGGCATCATGTGATTGTGCGATTGTGCGGGGTGACATTGCATTGTGTGTGATCACGGTACATGCCCTGAAAAGAGTGGATTGGGCTAAGATAAAATTTATATGTGTGATCACTTATGGCCTTCGGGTCGTGGCCTACGGGTCGAGTTCCGTCCTCATGCACTTTGTAGCAGGACGATGCCCGGTTAGACCGGAAGACGACCATCCTCATGCACTTTGTAGCAGGCTCTGGTTCGTAGGTGAGCGGTGTTGCGCCTCAGGCACTTTGTAGCAGGCTAGAAGACACCGGGCCGGGGGCGTATTATATACGCTGGCCATGAAGTGTTGTGGCCTTCGGGTCGGGCCCTATTGTGGGTCGTGAGATTAAGAATGAGCTGAACGTTGCATTGTGCGAATTGTGAATCATGCTGTATTGTGGTGAGAATTGTCAGCATGTGATTGCATGAGGCATTCGTGTGGAATGCGATGATTGAGTGGTTTAAACCATTTAAAGAAGATGAGCACGCGTGTGTGGTGTACGCCTGCCCGTATGTACACGTATGTGGGTGTATATATATATACGTTGAATTGCACTAACTTGCAGGGGTTGAATCACGTTGAATCATATCGAGTTTTATGACTGTTGACTTGAATGCTTGATTTTGATCTGTTAAGAGACACACTTTAGCCTAGCCTAGGTTTAGGTATTTGATTCACTGAGCTAGTCTCACGGTTGTGTAAAACCGATCATTTCAGAGCCTACCCCCTAGGATGCAGGAGCCGCCTCCACTTTTTGGGATTCCCAGGCAGATATTGCAGTCCGAGGAGCATTTCCCAGCTGGGAATGGCGAGATGCATGTGAGGTTTAGGTCAGTTCTGTATATTAACACGGGTGAGGAGGAGCATAAGAAGCAAGAGTATATAGCATGGTGTCGTAGGGCGGAGGACGGTACCCTCAGTCGACCCATCCGTACCTTTGACATTCCAGTAGGCGTTGATGGCGAGTTAGAGCCAGTGATTGCCGATGGCGAGGTGGTCGATGCGCCTCCACCTGGCGTTCCGCCAACCGTCGATGCCCAGCCAGGTCCCGGAGTTTGGTACGATGACCTAGAGCCGGAGCCTATGGATGAGGAGGAGGACGATCCCGAGCCAGAGGCGATGGAGCAGGATGATGGTGATGGTGAGGTTGATGAGGTAGGCGAGGACGTAGATATAGATGCCGTCGAGGATGCAGCAGCAGAGGTGGACTTGGAGGACGACTTTGACTCTGACGCTGAGGCTGACGCTCTCCTAGCAGACTACTGGGGAGATCAGGAGGGTCAGGATGATCAGGAGGACCCTGACATGGATGTCACGCCCCGAATCCAACTACCCATCGGAACGCAAGCATCCCCTTATTTCCTCGGTCGATCAGAATGCGACGTCCCCAGGAGACATCGCCGACCCACATCAATCAGAGTATAAAAACACATGCGGAAGCAGAATACAACCCTGACAAATAAAGATGAACAAGGAAGCCAAACACTCAAAACGTCATCAGATAAAACCTCATTCTCATATATACCAACAAACTGTTTATACAAGGGTCATAGATACAAATACACTACAGTCCGATCACTATGGGTCTAGGTCAAGGTCACATCAAAGTCTAAAGGCCACTAATCCAAAAAGTGTCGGTGGCCGGGTGAGTAGGTCAGTACTAAGGATCACTATAACAAAAAGGTAGGGATCCCTATCGTCAACCAGCTAGTCTAGGGCTCAAAGTCTGGGTCGCTGGAATCGTCAGGCTCCATGGAAGACTCAGCTGACTCCTCTGAAGAGCTGCGATCTGGCTCTGGCTCATCCACGTCCATGTCAGGGTCCTCCTGATCATCCTGACCCTCCTGATCTCCCCAGTAGTCTGCTAGGAGAGCGTCAGCCTCAGCGTCAGAGTCAAAGTCGTCCTCCAAGTCCACCTCTGCTGCTGCATCCTCGACGGCATCTATATCTACGTCCTCGCCTACCTCATCGACCTCACCATCACCATCATCCTGCTCCATCTCCTCTGGCTCGGGATCGTCCTCCTCCTCATCCATGTTAATATACAGAACTGACCTAAACCTCACATGCATCTCGCCATTCCCAGCTGGGAAATGCTCCTCGGACTGCAATATCTGTCTGGGAATCCCAAAAAGTGGAGGCGGATCCTGCATCCTAGGGGGTAGGCTCTGAAATGATCGGTTTTACACAACCGTGAGACTAGCTCAGTGAATCAAATACCTAAACCTAGGCTAGGCTAAAGTGTGTCTCTTAACAAATCAAAATCAAACACTCAAGTCAACAGTCACAAAACTCGATATGATTCAACGTGATTCAACCCCTGCAAGTTAGTACAATTCACATATATATATATATACACCACATACGTGTACATACGGGCAGGCGTACACCACACACGCGTGCTCATCTTCTTTAAATGGTTTAAACCACTCAATCATCGCATTCCACACGAATGCCTCATGCAATCACATGCTGACAATTCTCACCACAATACAGCATGATTCACAATTCGCACAATGCAACGTTCAGCTCATTCTTAATCTCACGACCCACAATAGGGCCCGACCCGAAGGCCACAACACTTCATGGCCAGCGTATATAATACGCCCCCGGCCCGGTGTCTTCTAGCCTGCTACAAAGTGCCTGAGGCGCAACACCGCTCACCTACGAACCAGAGCCTGCTACAAAGTGCATGAGGATGGTCGTCTTCCGGTCTAACCGGGCATCGTCCTGCTACAAAGTGCATGAGGACGGAACTCGACCCGTAGGCCACGACCCGTAGGCCATAAGTGATCACACGTCTCAATTTTATCTTAGCCCAATTCCACTCAATTCAGGGCGTTTACCGTGATCACACATAATGCAATGTCACACAATGTCATTTCACATATCAATCTCAACATATCAAGTGGTGACATGCATTTTCATTCCAATGAACACAAATGCCACAACATTTATCCACATTTACAACCAATGTACACTTTCTAGCATTTGTATTCTAATATGTGCAATTCGGCCAAGTCTAAACCCCAAATTTAAACATAGCCCAAACTCATTCAAAACACCCCAATTAAGCCTCCAATGATCATCCAAGACCCCATTAAGTCATATAAGGCATAAACTTGACTTAATCTTGCAAAGCAAGTCCATTTGGCCCCAAAACAACATTTCTAGCATTTGCATCCTACACATGCAATTCGGCCAACCTAACACCCCACATTTAAACATGGCCAAAATACAATCTAAACACTTCATTTAGGCCTCCAATGTTCAGCCAAGGTCCCCCTCAACCATATATAGCATGTACTAAGCTTAATTAAGCAAAACAAGTTCAATTGGACCTAAAAACAACATTTCTAACATAAAACCCCAAAGGCTCCGAATTTCAGCCATAATGGACAGCCACTAAACCATCATGATTCGGCCATGGTTTCACCTCATATCAACCCTCAACAACAACATACTTTCAGCCATTACTACACAATCCACTAAATAGCACTAATCTAGTTCAAACTTCACAATTCAAACCAAACTAACTCAACTAGACACAATTAGGCCTAATCTAAGTTTAGGTGTTCAACTCACGTTTCGGTGCACCACTCGGGGAAAGATGATGATCATCTACTCGCGGCTCGACGACGGTGGCGGCTCACGGCGTGGTCCGGCTCTCACGGCCACGGCCACGGCGGCTTGGTGGCTGTTTTGGGCGTCCGAAGGGGAGAGAGAGGAAGAGCGGCTGAAGACGGTGGCTTGGTGGATGAACCGGCCCTCCACGGCGGTCCTTGGCCGTGGCCCACGGCTCCGGCGAGCTGCTGCTTGAGGTGGCGACGGTGGCTGGTCTTGATCGGCCAAGAGGAGGAGAGAACGAAGGGGAGAGAGAGACGTAAGAGAAGATGATGACCGATCGGTGGAGAGAGAGGAAGTGCACGAATTGGAGGAGAGAGAGAGAAGATTATCCACACATGGGTCAAAGGCTGGTCAAAATTTCCTTAGTGGATTCCACTTGTCAACATCCTAGCTCATGTGACCACTTTGCCCCTTCATCAAATGGCCACAATTCATTCAAGACAATTATTGAGGGGCAATATGGACTTTAGCCCCTAACCAACCCTTAACCCCTCTAGTTAGCTTAACTAACCTTGGTTTAGACCAATTTAATTAATCAAATTCGGAATTAAGCCTAAATAGTCCAAGGGCAATTCCGTCTTTTTGCCGTTCCGAACCAAAATTCCATTTTTCGCACCCATGCGTCCCACGTATGTGTGGCCAACATTTTCTGGCGTCAGAATCTTAAAATTAGTCCGTCGGGTCCCCGAAATCCGACACTGAACTCTGGGCTCAATTCCGTGAACAACTCTCTCTCAATTTCAATTTTTCTGAAACTCTCACTAACAGGCGGCTATTTAGGCATACGCGTATCGACTTAGGGCTGTCCGAGTCTCAATGGTTCCGATCATCGAGAGAAAGAGGGTTTATTACTAATCCCGGGGTCACGATCATTTGGTTCGAGTTCAGGATTGGTTGACCACGAGCACGTTTGGTTAAGCAGAACCACCCGCGATCCCAATTGTGCATCGTTGGCCTTGGCCATACCATTTCCATCACTTTTCCTAAGATCGGTCCCTCACTGGTTCACAATATTCCCTCACTCTCTCTCAAATCGGTCCTCGAGTCGCGACTGAGACCCTGGTCCACGTACTAGTGTCCTAGTTAGCCATTCCTCATGGTTAGTATCCCAAGAGTGATCAGCTCTGGGTGAGTCGTACTCAAATGAAATGAGAAATAACATTCATTTTATTAATCCCAGAAATTACATCGAAATTCGGGCTGTTACACGAATCCTCCTGATCCGGATGGAATAGTCAACACTGGAGCTGTCGTAAGTCTGTGTTTCAACTCCTGAAAACTTTTCTCACACTTGTCATCCCATTCGAACTTGGACTCTTTCTTTAACAATCTAGTCATGGGCATGGCTATGGATGAGAATCCTTCTACAAACCGTCTGTAATAGCCGGCCAGTCCAAGGAAACTTCTGATCTCGGTCACTGAGGTCGGTCTCGGCCAATTAGTCACGGCCTCTATCTTGGTCGGGTCTACTGATATCCCCTCTCCCGACACTATGTGTCCAAGGAAAGCTACTTGACTGAGCCAAAATTCACACTTGCTGAACTTGGCGTAGAGCGACACTTTTTGGATTAGTAGCCTTTAGACTTTGATGTGACCTTGACCTAGACCCATAGTGATCGGACTGTAGTGTTTTTGTATCTATGACCCTTGTATAAACAGTTTGTTGGTATATATGAGAATGAGGTTTTATCTGATGACGTTTTGAGTGTTTGGCTTCCTTGTTCATCTTTATTTGTCAGGGTTGTATTTGCTTCCGCATGTGTTTTTATACTCTGATGTTGTTGTTGGGTCGGCGATGTCTCCTGGGGACGTCGCACTATGATCGACCGAAGAGATAAGGGGATGTTCGCGTTCCGATGGGCAAGTTGGGATTCGGGGCGTGACAGAACTGAACATGAGGCAACGACGCTGGATGGAACTTCTCAAAGATTACAACTGCAAGATATTGTACCATCCTGGCAAAGCAAACAAAGTTGCCGATGCCCTTAGCCGAAAATTGGCCATCGCTCATTTGATGGTCAAAGAATGGACCTTACTATAGGAAGCTCAGGACTTGGACTACAAACTGGAAGTTGGACATCATCAGAATTTACTAGCTGCTCTCAAAATCGAACCGGACATCATATTGAAAATCAAGGCGTTACAACAAACAGACCCAGAGATTTAGAAAATCCGGAAAGAGTTAGCACTAAAGAAGAAATCCAACTTTCGTATGACTGACGACAGAATCTTGAAGTTTAATAAACGCCTATGCGTGCCGAAGGATGAACAACTCAAGGAAGAAATCTTGACAGAAGCTCACAAGAGCCATTACAGTATCCATCCAGGCAATACCATGTATCAGAATTTGCGATAACATTTCTAGTGGAATGGCATGAAGACAGACATAGCCAAATATTGCTTGACATGTCAACAAATCAAGGCTCAACATTGCAAGCCTAGCGGATTATTGCAACCATTGGAAATTCCTGAATGGAAGTAGGAACACATTATGATGGGCTTCGTAATGGGATTACCGAGAAGTCAAAGAGGACAAGATTCGATATGGGTGATTGTTGATCGACTGACAAAATCAGCCCATTTTCTTCCGGTAAGAAAGGATCTTCCATTGGAGGATTATGCCGAGTTTTATGTTCGACATATTGTGCGATTACACGGAGTCCCGGTGACGATTACATCCGATCGAGATCCAAAGTTTATTGCAACCTTCTGTCAAAGTCTCCAAACTGCTGTGGGAACGAAATTACAATACAGTACAGCTTATCATCCGCAGAAGGATGGCCAAACAGATAGAACAATCCAGACCCTTAAGGATATGTTGCGAGCATGCGTCATGGATTTCAAGGGGAGTTGAGATGAACATTTGCATCTCATTGAATTTGCATACAACAACAGTTACCAGCAAAGTATCGGGATGGCACCATTCGAGGCATTATACGATCGAGCTTGCAGAACTCCAGTCTGTTGGGATGAGGTCGGGAAAAAGAAGGTCACGGGTCCAGAGCTAGTACAACTCACCAATGAGGTCGTGCAAGTGGTTAGAGATAAATTAAGAACCGCCCAAAGCCGACAGAAAAGTTATGCTGATAGACATAGGAAGCCTCTAGAGTTTCAAGTAGGCGACCACGTGTTTCTTAAAGTGTCACCCATGAGAGGTGAGTCATGTTTTGGAAAGAAAGGTAAGTTAAGCCCCAGGTACGTAGGACCTTTTGAAATTCTAGAAAGAATAGAGAATTTGGCTTATCGATTGGCGTTGCCACCGAAACTTGCTCAGGTGCATGACGTGCTTCATGTATCCATGTTGAGAAAGTATGAACCCAATCCGGCACATATGCTGAATTTCGACGAGGTTGAATTGGATAGCAGAGTGTCCTATGTTGAGGAGCCGGTATGGATTGTGGATCGTAAAGAGCAAGTATTGAGAAATAAAACTATTCTCATAGTGAAGGTCCTATGGCGACACCATGGCTTAGAGGAAGCTACTTGGGAAGGTAAGGAAATCATGAACTGGCGATATCCGAATTTGTTCGAGGAACCATGTATGTGTTTAAATTTCGAGGACGAAATTTTATTAGATGGGGAGAATTGTGACATCCCCGATTTCGGGCCTAGGAAGCCGAGGGCTGGTAATAAGTGGATAAGTGGGTAAGTCAAGTCGAGGGTTGGTAATGGAATGGACAGCATGATCGGAACGAGTGTACTGAGGGTTGGTCGTGGTTCGATCGAAAGATTGTCCATGAATTGGCCTAGGGATCGACAATGAAATTACCCCTGACTACGCCAATGATTAGAGTAATACGACCGTGGAACGACCCTTCGACCATAAGCGCCGTTAATGGAACAGTCTAGGATAACTGTGAGTCAGTCCGGTGTAGGCATGCGTCGGTCACGGGTGATACTGCACGGCCATGCATTAGTCCCGGGTGACCATGAGTTAATTCCGGAAAACTGGATTCCACGAGGCATACATGGTGTTCTGCACGCTCTACCATACAATTCCTCAAACGGCGCCATCTGAATACTCTGCTGGTAGCTGTTATTGTAGGCAAACTCCGCTAAATGCAACTGTTCTTCCCATTTGCCCTGAAAATCTACGACACAAGCTCTCAGCATATCCTCCAGAGTCTGAATTGTTCTCTCTGATTGGCCATCTGTCTGTGGATGATAAGCCGTGCTGAATTGCAACTTTGTTCCTAAGGCCACTTGCAGACTTTTCCAAAAATTGGCCGTAAATCTCGGATCGCGATCTGACGTAATGGTCACCGGTACTCCATGCAATCGCACTATCTGCTGTACATACAACTCGGCATACCTTTCCAGTTCAAGGTCCTTTCGCACTGCCAGGAAATGCGCTGACTTGGTCAGACGATCCACTATCACCCATATAGAGTCGTTCCCTCTCTGGCTTCGTGGCAATCCCGTTACGAAATCCATGGTGATATGCTCCCATTTCCACTCTGGGATCTCTAATGGCCTCAACATTCCACCAGGCTTGCAGTGTTGTGCCTTCACTTGTTGGCACGTCAAACACTTAGCCACGTGTCTCGCCACATCGGCCTTCATTCCATTCCACCAATAATGTTGCCTTAAGTTCTGGTACATCTTCGTACTACCTGGGTGGATACTGTACTGACTCCGATGAGCTTCACTCAAGATTTCCTCCTTCAGACCTTCATTGTCTGGTACACACAATCTTCCTCTGAACTTTAAAGTTCTATCCTCGCTCATCTGGAAATCCGGCCTCCTTTTAGAAACATCCAATCCAATGATCTTCTGGATTTCTTGGTCCGTAGACTGGAGTTCCTTAATCCTTGCCTGGATCTCTGGTTCAATCCTCAAGGCTGCCATCAAACTGGACATCTGGCTCACTTCGAACTTAAACTCTGAATCTCTGAGCCGTTCCAACAATGTCCATTCTCGCACCATCATATGTGCCACACTAGACTTGCGACTTAAAGCATCTGCTACTCTATTGGCCTTACCCGGATGATACAGGATGTCGCAATCATAGTCTTTCAGTAGTTCCATCCACCTTCTCTGCCTCATGTTTAGCTCTTTCTGCGAAAATAGGTACTTGAGGCTCTGATGGTCCGTGTAGATTTGAAACTTTTCTCCACAAAGATAATGCCTCCAGATCTTAAGGGCAAATACTATCGCAGCCAACTCTAAATCATGCGTCGGATAATTCATCTCATGAGGTCTCAACTGCCTCGACGCATACGCCACCACTTTCCCATGCTGCATCAACACACAACCTAGCCCTCTCAATGAAGCATCACTGTACACCTCGAATCCTCACGCCCCGAACCCAATTACCCATCGGAACGCGAGCATCCCCTTATCTCTTCGGTCGATCATAGTGCGACGTCCCCAGGAGACATCGCCGACCCAACAACAACATCAGAGTATAAAAACACATGCGGAAGCAAATACAACCCTGACAAATAAAGATGAACAAGGAAGCCAAACACTCAAGTCATCATCAGGTAAAACCTCATGCTCATATATATCAACAAACTGTTTATACAAGGATCATAGATACAAATACACTACAGTCCGATCACTATGGGTCTAGGTCAAGGTCACATCAAAGTCAAAAGGCCACTAATCCAAAAAGTGTCGGTGGCCGGGTGAGTAGGTCAGTACTAAGGATCACTATAACAAAAAGGTAGGGATCCCTATCGTCAACCAACTAGTCTAGGGCTCAAAGTCTGGGTCGCTGGAATCGTCGGGCTCCATGGAAGACTCAGCTGACTCCTCTGAAGAGCTGCGATCCGGCTCTGGCTCATCCACGTCCGTGTTAATGTAAAGAACCGACCTAAACCTCACATGCATCTCGCCATTCCCAGCTGGGAAATGCTCCTCGGACTGCAATATCTGCCTGGGAATCCCAAAAAGTGGAGGCGGCTCCTGCATCCTAGGGGGTAGGTCCTGAAATGTTCGGTTTTACCACAACCGTGAGACTAGCTCAGTGAATCAAATACCTAAACCTAGGCTAGGCTAAAGTGTGTCTCTTAGCGGACCAAAATCAAACATCCAAGCCAACAACATAAAACTCAACATGTGTCAACGTGATTCAACCCCTGCAAGTTAGTGCAATTCAACATATATATATACACCCACATACGTGTACATACGGGCAGGCGTACTTCACACACGCGTGCTCAGATTCTTTAAATGGTTCACATTACTCAACCACCGCATCCCACACGAATGTCTCATGCAGTCACATGCTAACAATTCTCACAATCTCATCACAATACTGCATGATTCGCAATTCGCACAAAGCAACGTTTAGCTCATTTTTAATCTCACGACCCACAATAGGGCCCGACCCGAAGGCCACAACACTTCATGGCCAGCGTATATACTACGCCCTCGGCCCGGTGTCTTCTAGCCTGCTACAAAGTGCCTGAGGCGCAACACCGCTCACCTACGAACCAGAGCCTGCTACAAAGTGCATGAGGATGGTCGTCTTCCGGTCTAACCGGGCATCGTCCTGCTACAAAGTGCATGAGGACGGAACTCGACCCGTAGGCCACGACCCGTAGGCCATAAGTGATCACACGACTCAATTTTATCTTAGCCCAATTCCACTCAATTCAGGGCGTTTACCGTGATCACACATAATGCAATGTCACACCCGCATACAATGCAATGTCGCACCCGCACATTCACACCATGTCATCCCCAGTCTCAATCTCGACATACCATGAGCGTGACATGCATTTTCATATCAATGCACACAAATGCCAAAACAATTTCCAACAAAAAACCACTTCTAGCATTTAATACACCCAACATGTGAAATTCGGCCATAAACAAACCCCAACTTTAAACACACTCAAAACACTCCATTTTAGCCTCAAATAGCTCAACCAAGACCCCACTAAGCCATATTAGGCATACACTTAGCCTAGTCAAGCAATTCAAGCTTATTTAGCCCTAAAAACACCATTTCTAGTCCAAACACTCAAGGGCTCCGAATTTAACTTATTTTGTACAACCATCAAACCCACACGAATCAGCCATACTTTCACCTTAAACCAAACCTCACCATCACCAATAGATCATCCATTAACCTTACAATCACTAACAATCACCAACTAACTTAATCACTTCCCATTAACCTCAACTAAACACAATTAAGGCTAATCTAGATTTAGGCATTAAACTCACTTCGGGGTGAACGAGTTGTGGGAGAAATAAGTACATCCAATTCGTGTGGCTCACGGCCACTCCCTGCGATGGCTCGGCTCCTCACGGCCACGGCGGTGCACTCGGCCACTCACGGCGGTCCACGAGGGAGGAGGAGGCTCGGCTGAGTTGGGCGTCCAAAGGGGGAGGAGACGGCGTGGCTTGGGGGCTGGTCCGGCTCTCCACGGCGGTCCTTTGCCGTGACCACAACCCCGGCGAACGGCTGAAGAAGGACGGCGGCGAAGGGGCTGATCCGGCGAAGAAAGAAGGAAATGAAAAGAACGAAGGAGAGAGAGAAAGAGAAAAGAAGATGGCTGAACGTGAAGAGAGAGAGGGAGGGGCGAAAATGGAGGAGAGAGAAAGGGAAGCTTATCCATACATGGGTCAAAGATGGTCAACTAACTCATAGTGGAATCCACTTGTCACCATCCTAGCCTATGTGACCACTTTGCCCCTTGATCCAATGGTTATAATTCATCCTCTTCAATTATTGATGGGCATCTTTGTCTTTAGTCCCTAACCAAACCTCAACCAACCTAGTTAACTCTAACTAACCTTGATTAAACCAAAATAATATCCAAAATTCGGAATTAAGCTTAATAGCCCAAAAACAATTCCGTCAACCCGAACCGAAATTCCATTTTATTCTTCTTCGCACCAAGGCGTCCCATATATATGTGGGCAACATATTCTGGCGTCAAAATCTTAAAAATTAGTCCGTCGAGTCCCCGAAATCCGACGTCAAAGTCTGGGCTCAATTCCGTGAACAACTCTCTCTCAATTTCAATTTTTCTGAAACTCTCACTAACAGGCGGCTGTTTAGGCATACGCGTATCGACTTAGGGCTGTCCGAGTCTCAATGATTCCGATCCTTGAGAGAAAGAGGGTTTATTACTAATCCCGGGGTCACGATCATTTGGTTCGAGTTCAGGATTGGTTGACCACGAGCACGTTTGGTTAAGCAGAACCACCCGCGATCCCAATTGTGCATCGTTGGCCTTGGCCATACCATTTCCATCACTTTTCCCAAGATCGGCCCCTCACTGGTTCACAATATTCCCTCACTCTCTCTCAAATCGGTCCTCGAGTCGCGACTGAGACCCTGGTCCACGTACTAGTGTCCTAGTTAGCCATTCCTCATGGTTAGTATCCCAAGAGTGATCAGCTCTGGGCGAGTCGTACTCAAATGAAATGAGAAATAACATTCATTTTATTAATCCCAGAAATTACATCGAAATTCGGGCTGTTACAACCTTCCCCCCTTACAAAAATTTCGTCCTCGAAATTTGCACTACTATCCCGTCTAATCAAACAACTGGGGGTGCTGACGCCTCATGGTCTCTTCACTTTCCCAAGTAGCGCCCTCCGTGCCGTGGTGCTCCCATACCACCTTCACCATTGGGATAGTCTTATTCCTGAGCACTCGATCTCTTCGGTCCTCAATCCTGACTGGTCTCTCCACGTACGACACTTTGTCGTCCACGTCTATCTCCTCGTACTTTAAAACGTGGGTCGGATCTGGTTCATACTTTCTCAACATCGACACGTGGAATACATTATGCACCTGTGACAAGTTAGGCGGCAAGGCAAGACGATAGGCCATATCACCAATCTTCTCCAATATTTCAAATGGCCCAACGTACCTGGGACTGAGTTTTCCTTTCTTACCAAACCGGGATAATCCTTTCATCGGCGATACCTTCAAAAATACATGGTCTCCCACTTGAAACTCTAAGGGTCGTCGTCTCCGGTCGGCATAACTTTTCTGACGGCTCTGAGCTGTTCTCAGTCTGTCTCTGATGATCTCAACGGCCTCAACTGTCTGCTGTACTAACTCTGGCCCAGTAATGCTGCGCTCACCAACCTCATCCCAACATACTGGTGTTCTGCACGCTCTACCATACAATGCCTCAAATGGCGCCATCTGAATACTCTGCTGGTAGCTGTTATTGTAGGCAAACTCCACTAAAGGCAACTGTTCTTCCCATTTGCCCTGAAAATCTACGACACAAGCTCTCAGCATATCCTCTAGAGTCTGAATCGTTCTCTCTGATTGGCCATCTGTCTGTGGATGGTAAGCCGTGCTGAATTGCAACTTTGTTCCTAAGGCCACTTGCAGACTTTTCCAAAAATTGGCCGTAAATCTCGGATCGCGATCTGACGTAATAGTCACCGGTACTCCATGCAATCGCACTATCTGCCGTACATACAACTCAGCATACCTTTCCAGTTCAAGGTCCTTTCGCACTGCCAGAAAATGCGCTGACTTGGTCAGACGATCCACTATCACCCATATAGAGTCGTTCCCTCTCTGGCTTCGAGGCAGTCCCGTTACGAAATCCATGGTGATATGCTCCCATTTCCACTCTGGGATCTCTAATGGTCTCAACATTCCACCAGGCTTGCAGTGTTGTGCCTTCACTTGTTGGCACGTCAAACACTTAGCCACATGTCTCGCCACATCAGCCTTCATTCCATTCCACCAATAATGTTGCCTTAAGTTCTGGTACATCTTCGTACTACCTGGGTGGATACTGTACTGACTCCGATGAGCTTCACTCAAGATTTCCTCTTTCAGACCTTCATCGTCTGGTACACACAATCTTCCTCTGAACCTTAAAGTTCCATCCTCGCTCGTCTGGAAGTCCGGCCTCCTTTTTGAAACATCCAATCCAATGATCTTCTGGATTTCTTGGTCCGTAGACTGGAGTTCTTTAATCCTTGCCTGGATCTCGGGTTCAATCCTCAAGGCTGCCATCAAACTGGACATCTGGCTCACTTCGAACTTAAACTCTGAATCTCTGAGCCGTTCCAACAACGTCCATTCTCGCACCATCATATGTGCCATACTAGACTTGCGACTTAAAGCATCTGCTACTCTATTGGCCTTACCCGGATGATACAGGATGTCGCAATCATAGTCTTTCAGTAGTTCCATCCACCTTCTCTGCCTCATGTTTAGCTCTTTCTGCGAAAATAGGTACTTGAGGCTCTGATGGTCCGTGTAGATTTGAAACTTTTCCCCACAAAGATAATGCCTCCAGATCTTAAGGGCAAATACTATCGCAGCCAACTCTAAATCGTGCGTCGGATAATTCATCTCATGAGGTCTCAACTGCCTCGACGCATACGCCACCACTTTCCCATGCTGCATCAACACACAACCTAGCCCTCTCAATGAAGCATCACTGTACACCTCGAATCCTCCTGATCCGGATGGAATAGTCAACACTGGAGCTGTCGTAAGTCTGTGCTTCAACTCCTGAAAACCTTTCTCACACTTGTCATCCCATTCGAACTTAGATTCCTTCTTTAACAATCTGGTCAAGGGCATGGCTATGGATGAGAATCCTTCCACAAACCGTCTGTAATAGCCAGCAAGTCCAAGGAAACTTCGGATCTCGGTCACTGAGGTCGGTCACAGCCCGAATTTCGATGTAATTTCTGGGATTAATAAAATGAATGTTATTTCTCATTTCATTTGAGTACGACTCGCCCAGAGCTGATCACTCTTGGGATACTAACCATGAGGAATGGCTAACTAGGACACTAGTACGTGGACCAGGGACTTAGTCGCGACTCGGGAGCCGATTTGAGAAAGAATGAGGGAATATTGTGAACCAGTGAAGGGCCGATCTTAGGAAAAGTGATGGAAATGGTATGGCCAAGGCCAACGATGCACAATTGGGATCGCGGGTGGTTCTGCTTAACCAAACGTGCTCGTGGTCAACCAATCCTGAACTCGAACCAAATGATCGTGACCCCGGGATTAGTAATAAACCCTCTTTCTCTCGATGATCGGAACCATTGAGACTCGGACAGCCCTAAGTCGATACGCGTATGCCTAAACAGCCGCCTGTTAGTGAGAGTTTCAGAAAAATTGAAATTGAGAGAGAGTTGTTCACGGAATTGAACCCAGATTTCGGTGTCGGATTTCGGGGGCCCGACGGACTAATTTTAAGATTCTGACGCCAGAATATGTTGGCCACGTACATATAGGACGCATGGGTGCGAAAAATGGAATTTCGGTTCGGAACGGGAAAAAGACGAAATTGCCCTTGGACCATTTAAGTTAATTCCGAATTTGATTAATTAAATTGGCCTAAACCAAGGTTAGTTAAGTTAACTAGAGGGGTTAGAGGTTGGTTAGGGGCTAAAGTCCATAATGCCCCTCAATAATTATCTTGGATGAATTGTGGCCATTTGATGAAGGGGCAAGATGGTCACATGGGCTAAAAAGGTGACAAGTGGAATCCACTAAGGAAATTTTGACCAGCCTTTGACCAAGAATGGATAAACTCTTCTCTCTCTCTCCTCTTTCACGCACACTCTCCCCTCCCTCACTATTCGGTCATCATCTTCTTCTCTTCCCCTTCGTTTCTTTCTTTCGTTCCTCTCTCATCATCACCGAACCAGCCCTCCCTCATCACCGAACCAGCCCACCGTCGCCACCTTGCTCAGCCGGCCGCCGGAGTGAGAGACGCGGCCAAGGACCGCCGTGGGGGACCGGCCAAGCCCAAGCCGCCGTCGCCTCTTCCTCTCTTCCCTTCGGACGCCCAAGCTAGCCACCAAGCCGCCGTGACCGAGAGTGAGCCGGGCCGCCGCCGTCGTCGAGTCGCGAGATAGATGATCGTCATCTTTCCCCGAGTGGTGCACCGCAACGTGAGTTAAATACCTAAAACTAGTTTAGTCTTAATTGTGTTAGTTAGTTTAGTTTGGGTGATTAATGGAGGTTGAGTTAAATTGGGTGTTTTGTGGGTGATTATGAGGGTAATGGCTGATAGTATGATGTTGCTAAGGGTGGTTTTAAGGTGAAATAATGGCTGGTTGATGTGGGTTTGCTTGCTGCCCTTGATGAGTAAATTCGGAGTTCTTGAGGGGTTATGTTGGAAATGATGATTTGAGGTCCGTTTAGGTTTGATTTGCCTCATTAAGCTAAGTATAGACCTTATATAGTTGAGTGGGGTCTTAGTTGTGTTTATTGATGCTAAACGGAGTGATTCGGGTATGTTTTGGGCATGTTTGAAGATGAGGTGCTGATTTGGCCGAATTATATATATTGGAATATAAATGTTAGAACATGCCTATTGTTGGTAATTGTTGACAATTATTATAGCATTTGTATTCATGGATGTGAGAATGCATGTCACGCACTTTTGTATGTCATGATTGAGAATTGGAATGACGTCGCGCATTTTGTATGTCATGATTGAGAATTGAAATGACGTCATGTGATTGTGCGAGTGTGACATTGCATTATGTGTGATCACGGTAAACGCCCTGAATTGAGTGGAATTGGGCTAAGATAAAATTGAGACGTGTGATCACCTAGTGGCCTTCGGGTCGTGGCCTTCGGGTCGTTCCGTCTGTTGCGTTTACGCGAGACGATGCCCGGTGAGACCGGAAGACGACCATCCTCAGGCACTTTGTAGCAGGCTCTGGTTCGTAGGTGAGCGGTGTTGCGCCTCAGGCACTTTGTAGCAGGCTAGAAGACACCGGGCCGGGGGCGTATTATATACGCTGGCCATGAAGTGTTGTGGCCTTCGGGTCGGGCCTTCGGGTCGGTTTCACTATTGGCCTTCGGGTCGGGCCCTATTGTGGGTCGTGAGATTAAGAATAATCTGAACATCGCATTATGTGAATTGCGAATCGTGCAGCATTGTGATGAGATCTTGAGAATAGTGAGCATATGACTGCATGAGACATTCGTGTGGAATGCGGTGATTGAGCGATTTGTACCATATAATGAAGATGAGCACGCGTGTGTGCAGAACGCCTGCCGTATGTACACGTATGTGAGTGTATATATATGTTATTGAATTGCACTAACTTGCAGGGGTTGAATCACGTCGATACACTTTGAGTCTTATGTTGTTGGTTTGATTGACTGATTTTGATTTGTTAAGAGACACACTTTAGCCTAGCCTAGGTTTAGGTATTTGATTCACTGAGCTAGTCTCACGGTTGTGTAAAACCGAACATTTCAGAGCCTACCCCCTAGGATGCAGGACCCGCCTCCACTTTTTGGGATTCCCAGGCAGATATTGCAGTCCGTGGAGCATTTCCCAGCTGGGAATGGCGAGATGCACGTGAGGTTTAGGTCAGTTCTGTATATTAACACGGGTGAGGAGGAGCATAAGAAGCAAGAGTATATAGCATGGTGTCGTAGGGCGGAGGACGGTACCCTCAGTCGACCCATCCGTACCTTTGACATTCCAGTAGGCGTTGATGGCGAGTTAGAGCCGGTGATTGCTGATGGCGAGGTGATCGATGCGCCTCCACCTGGTGTTCCGCCGACTGTCGATGCCCAGCCAGGTCCCGGTGTGTGGTACGATGATCCAGAGCCGGAGCCCATGGATGAGGAGGAGGACGACCCCGAGCCAGACGCAATGGAGCAGGACGATGATGATGGTGAGGTCGAGGAGGTAGGAGATGATGTGGATATAGATGTCGTCGAGGACGTAGCTGCAGAGGTGGACCTTGAGGATGACTTCGACTCCGAGGCAGAGGCTGACGCTCTATTAGCTGACTACTGGGGAGTTCCGGAGGATCAGGCTGATCAGGAGGACCCCGATATGGACGTGGACGAGCCAGTGCCGGTTAGCAGCTCTTCAGAGGAGTCGGCTGAGTCTTCAGTGGAGCCTGATGATTCTAGTGATTCAGATTATGTGCCTTAGATTAGTCGGTTGATGATAGGGATCCCTACCCTTTTTGTTTTAGTGATCCTTAGTGTAGACCTACTCACCCGGCCACCGACACTTTTTGGAGTAGTGGCCTTTGACTTAGATGCTAGTTTGACCTAGACCTGCAGTGGTTATGACTGTTCATGTATCTATGATCCTTGTATAAACAGTTGTTGATATATATATGAGAATGAAGTTTTACCTGAGGATATTGTGATTGACTGGCTTCCTTGTTCATCTTTAATTGTCAGGGTTGTATTTTGTTTCCGCATGTGTTTTTATACTCTGATGTTGTTGTTGGGTCGGCGATGTCTCCTGGGGACGTCGCATTCTGATCGACCGAAGAGATAAGGGGATGCTCGCGTTCCGATGGTTAGTTGGATTCGGGGCGTGACTGAGGTCGGTCTCAGCCAATTAGTCACGGCCTCTATCTTGGTCGGGTCTACTGATATCCCTTCTCCCGACACTATATGTCCAAGGAAAGCTACTCGACTGAGCCAAAATTCACACTTGCTGAACTTGGCGTAGAGCGCATGCTCTCTTAACGTCCGTAGCACCTCAGTCAAGTGTACCTCATGCTCTTCAGGACTCTTAGAATATACCAATATGTCGTCGATGAAGACAATCACTGACTGATCCAAAAATTCCTTAAACACTCTGTTCATTAGATCCATGAAAGCTGCAGGAGCATTCGTCAGTCCAAAGGGCATAACTGTAAACTCATAATGCCCATACCTCGTCCTGAAAGCTGTCTTAGGTATATCCTCCTTCTTGATTCTCAACTGATGATATCCTGTCCGTAGGTCAATCTTGGAGAATACCGACGCTCCCTGCAACTGATCAAACAAATCGTCGATCCTAGGCAGTGGGTACTTGTTCTTTACTGTTACCTGATTCAGCTGCCTGTAGTCAATACACAATCTCAGGGTTCCGTCTTTCTTTTTCACAAACAGCACAGGCGCTCCCCATGGAGACGCGCTCGGACGAATGAAACCCTTGTCCAATAACTCCTGCATCTGGACTTTCAACTCCTTTAACTCAGGCAATGACATCCGATATGGGGCTTTTGAAATCGGCTCTGTACCCGGGGCTAGCTCAATTACAAACTCAACTTCCCGCTCAGGTGGTAAGCCTGGCAATTCCTGTGGAAATACTTCTGGAAAGTTGCATACTACCGGGATATCTTCTAACTGAAGCTCTGGTACAGTTGGATCCACTACATTGACCAAATATCCTTCACATCCTTCGTTCAACAACTCATTCACTTCCAGTGAAGAGATCCAAGGAATCGATGTTCCTCCTCGACTTCCTTGAAATTCAAACCTAGGTTGTCCAATTGGATTGAACTGGATCGTTTTACTATCACAATCCACTACAGCCTTCTGCTGCACTAACCAGTCCATCCCAACAATAACATCAAAATCGAACATGGCCAACACTGCCAAGTCGATACGACCTTCCACACCACCAATCACTATCTTACATGCAGGCCATCCAAAAGAGACTATCATCCTATCATTCAATGGAGTAGATACGCATAACACAGTCTCAAGCAAAATAGGCTCAAACCCAACCAATCTAATAAACTGTTCTGACACAAAAGAATGGGTTGCCCCTGGATCGAACAAAGCATAAGCTGCATGGTCTCCCAAAGAAATCGTACCTGTGACCACCCCTGGCGCTTTCTCAGCATCCTTGCGCCCCATAGCATACACCCTTCCTTGGGCTGGTGGTCGTCCTGGGTTAGTCGCTGGGGGATGTCCACCCTGATTCCCCATCCTAGGCGGTTGAACTGGTGCTTGCGATCCCACTGGACGCATCTGAGGACACGACCTGATCTGGTGGTCAAAACTCCCACACCTGAAACATGCTCCGAACCTACTCGAAGGCGGGTTAGGCTTCCCAATGTTTCTCCTCGCAGATGGAACGAACCGTCTATTCCCAGTCATTGGCCTCTTTCCCAACCTGCGATTGTCTCTGATAGGCATAAACCGTGATCCTGAAGCGGCGGCCCTCTCTTGCTGATCTCTTTCTATGATCTGAGCCCTCTCGTACATTTCACTGTAGTCTTTCAGGTTATGAGATAGAATCTGGCTCCTGAGGTCTGGTTTCAATCCATCTCGAAACCTCCTAGCCTTGTCTCTCGGATTCACCACCAACGTAGGCGCAAACTTAGCCAATCTCGCAAACTCCGCCTCGTACTGGTCCACTGTCATCTGTCCCTGGCGTAATCTCATAAACTCCGACAACTTCTTTTCCTGCGCTACCTCAGAGAAATACTTCTCATAAAAATGTTCAACAAACACAGCCCAAACCAACTCAGTACCTGCAGGAAATACCCTGTCCTTTACTGCATTCCACCAATCATTGGCACCGTCCTGTAACTGATACACTGCTAAGTCTACTCTCTCAGTATCGGTGCACTTCAGTACATTAAACGCCTTTTCTAACTCTTCAACCCATCTGAGCGCTAACTCTGCATCGCCCCTACCAGTGAACTTGGGCGGCTTAAGTTTCAGAAATTGCTCAACTAGATAGGGCATCTGTCTCGGTACAACTGGTTGTGCCTCTTCTGCCTGATTACCCCCATTACCAGCTATCGCTGCGGCTTCGGCTGCCTGTGCATATGCGGCTGCCCTCTCCTGAGCCTGCAAACCCATGATATGCCCTATCTCACGGAGCGTCTCCATAACTTCATCCAGTCTGGGGTCTCTGGCCTCTCTGGGCTCGGCTCTCGGTGGTTCTTGCGGTTCCTTTCCTCTCCGGCGACTCATCTCTCTCTAAGCTGGCTACTCAACTACCTGCTATAACCCCACTCAGGAGTCAAAGACTTAAACCATACTAACCCAGTCTAAGTCCTAGGCAGGTATCAAACAATAGCCAAACAATCACATGCGGTCTAACACTGAGCACAATACATCACCCAAGGGAACATGTGTACTCACCTCAGGTCCTGACGCGCCTGCACCTTCGGGGTTGAATCACTTACACAATCAATCAATCAAACAAACACGATTAAGAGACACACCTAGCACACGAGGACACCTAGTTGGCTACCCTTGGTCATCGCTCCTTATCACTCCAGGCTTCGACCGTATGGACAGAGCTAACCTTGCTCTGATACCAATTCAAACGGGGATGTCACGCCCCGAACCCAACTACCCATCGGAACGCAAGCATCCCCTTATTTCCTTCGGTCGATCAGAATGCGACGTCCCCAGGAGACATCGCCGACCCAACAGCAATCAGAGTATAAAAACACATGCGGAAACAAAATACAACCCTGACAATTAAAGATGAACAAGGAAGCCAGTCAATCACAATATCATCAGGTAAAACTTCATTCTCATATATATATCAACAAACTGTTTACACAATATATACAGATACATGAACAGTCATAACCGCTGCAGGTCTAGGTCAAACTAGCATCTAAGTCAAAGGCCACTACTCCAAAAAGTGTCGGTGGCCGGGTGAGTAGGTCTACACTAAGGATCACTAAAACAAAAAGGGTAGGGATCCCTATCGTCAACCGACTAGTCTAGGGCGCATAGTCTGAGTCGCTGGAATCATCGGGCTCGTCTGAAGACTCAGCTGACTCCTCTGAAGAGCTACGATCCGGCTCTGGCTCGTCCACGTCCATGTCGGGGTCCTCCTGATCAGCCTGACCCTCCTGAGCTCCCCAGTAGTCTGCTAAGAGGGCGTCAGCCTCAGCCTCAGAGTCAAAGTCGTCCTCGAGATCCACCTCTGCGGCTGCATCCTCGACGGCATCTATGTCTACATCATCGCCTACCTCATCAACCTCACCAACATCATCATCCTGCTCCATCGCCTCTGGCTCGGGGTCGTACTCGTCCTCTTCCATAAACTCCGGCTCTAGATCATCGTACCAAACTCCAGGGCCTGGCTGGGCCTCAACATCTGGCGGAGCATCAGGTGGAGGCGCATCGACCACCTCGCCATCGGCTATCACTGGCTCTAACTCGCCATCAGCGCCTACTGGAATATCAAAGGTACGGATAGGTCGACTGAGGGTACCGTCCGCTGCCCTGCGACACCATGCTATATACTCTTGCTTCTTATGCTCTTCCTCACCCGTGTTAATATACAGAACTGACCTAAACCTCACATGCATCTCACCATTCCCAGCTGGGAAATGCTCCTCGGACTGCAATATCTGTCTGGGAATCCCAAAAAGTGGAGGCGGGTCCTGCATCCTAGGGGGTAGGCTCTGAAATGTTCGGTTTTACACAACCGTGAGACTAGCTCAGTGAATCAAATACCTAAACCTAGGCTAGGCTAAAGTGTGTCTCAACAGACCAAAATCAGTCAAACAAACCAACAACATAAGACTCAAAGTGTATCGACGTGATTCAACCCCTGCAAGTTAGTACAATTCACATATATATATATACACCACATACATGTACATACGGGCAGGCGTACACCACACACGCGTGCTCATCTTCTTTAAATGGTTTAATCCACTCAATCATCGCATTCCACACGAGTGCCTCATGCAATCACATGCTGACAATTCTCACCACAATACAGCATGATTCACAATTCGCACAATGCAATGTTCAGCTCATTCTTAATCTCACGACCCACAATAGGGCCCGACCCGAAGGCCACAACACTTCATGGCCAGCGTATATAATACGCCCCCGGCCCGGTGTCTTCTAGCCTGCTACAAAGTGCCTGAGGCGCAACACCGCTCACCTACGAACCAGAGCCTGCTACAAAGTGCATGAGGATGGTCGTCTTCCGGTCTAACCGGGCATCGTCCTGCTACAAAGTGCATGAGGACGGAACTCGACCCGTAGGCCACGACCCGTAGGCCATAAGTGATCACACGACTCAATTTTATCTTAGCCCAATTCCACTCAATTCAGGGCGTTTACCGTGATCACACATAATGCAATGTCACACAATGTCATTTCACATATCAATCTCAACATATCAAGTGGTGACATGCATTTTCATTCCAATGAACACAAATGCCACAACATTTATCCACATTTACAACCAATGTACACTTTCTAGCATTTGTATTCTAATATGTGCAATTCGGCCAAGTCTAAACCCCAAATTTAAACATAGCCCAAACTCATTCAAAACACCCCAATTAAGCCTCCAATGATCATCCAAGACCCCCACTAAGACATATAATGCATAAACATAGCTTAACCTTGCAAAACAAGCCCATTAAGCACCAAAAACACCATTTCTAGTACCACCCCTCAAGGGCTCCGAATTTCACTCATCATGGACAGCAACCACACCCACCTTAATTAGCCATACTTTTTGCCTTAAATCACCCTCATCAACATTTTTAACTCAGCCATTAACCACACAATCATTAACAACACTAATCTAGTTTAAAACTCCACAAATCAACCTAACTAAACACAATCAAGCCTAATCTAAGTTTAGGCATACGACTCACGTTTCGGTGCACCACTCGGGGAAAGATGATGATCATCTACTCGCGGCTCAACGACGGTGGCGGCTCACGGCGTGGTCCGGCTCTCACGGCCACGGTGGCTGGTTTGGGCGTCCGAAGGGGGAGGCGCGGCTGATTTGGGGCGTCCAAGAGGTGGCTGAATCGGCGAGGGGAACGGGCTGACCAAGGCGGCTCACGACGGCGCTCCGGCGATCCTTGGCCGTGTCCTACGCTCCGGCGACCGGCTGTGCAAGGCGGCTATGGTGCTGGTTCGGTGATGATGAAGATGAAATGAAGAGAAATGGTGAAGAGGAAGATGATGACCGAATGCAAGAGGGAGGGGGAGAGTGATCGTGAGAGAGGAGAGAGAGAGAGACTTGATCAAATTTTGGTCAAAAAGTGGGTCAAAGCTCCCTTAGTGGAAGACACATGTCATCCTCTTAGCCCATGTGACCATCTTGCCCCTCATCAAATGGCCACAATTCATTCAAGACAATTATTGAAGGGCAATTTTGTCCTTTGCCCCTAACCAACCTTTAACCTCTCTAATTAACTTAACCCAACCTTAGTTTAATCCAATTTAATTAATCAAATTCGGAATTAAGCCTAAATAGTCCAAGGGCAATTTCGTCTTTTTGCCGTTCCGAACCAAAATTCCATTTTTCGCACCCATGCGTCCTATATGTACGTGGCCAACATATTCTGGCGTCAGAATCTCAAAATTAGTCCGTCGGGTCCCCGAAATCCGACACTGAACTCTGGGCTCAATTCCGTGAACAACTCTCTCTCAATTTCAATTTTTCTGAAACTCTCACTAACAGGCGGCTGTTTAGGCATACGCGTATCGACTTAGGGCTGTCCGAGTCTCAATGATTCCGATCCTTGAGAGAAAGAGGGTTTATTACTAATCCCGGGGTCACGATCATTTGGTTCGAGTTCAGGATTGGTTGACCACGAGCACGTTTGGTTAAGCAGAACCACCCGCGATCCCAATTGTGCATCGTTGGCCTTGGCCATACCATTTCCATCACTTTTCCCAAGATCGGCCCCTCACTGGTTCACAATATTCCCTCACTCTCTCTCAAATCGGTCCTCGAGTCGCGACTGAGACCCTGGTCCACGTACTAGTGTCCTAGTTAGCCATTCCTCATGGTTAGTATCCCAAGAGTGATCAGCTCTGGGCGAGTCGTACTCAAATGAAATGAGAAATAACATTCATTTTATTAATCCCAGAAATTACATCGAAATTCGGGCTGTTACATATGTGGTGTATATATATATGTGAATTGTACTAACTTGCAGGGGTTGAATCACGTTGAATCATATCGAGTTTTATGACTGTTGACTTGAATGTTTGATTTTGATCTGTTAAGAGACACACTCTAGCCTAGCCTAGGTTTAGGTATTTGATTCACTGAGCTAGTCTCACGGTTGTGTAAAACCGATCATTTCAGAGCCTACCCCCTAGGATGCAGGATCCGCCTCCACTTTTTGGGATTCCCAGGCAGATATTGCAGTCCGAGGAGCATTTCCCAGCTGGGAATGGCGAGATGCATGTGAGGTTTAGGTCAGTTCTGTATATTAACACGGGTGAGGAGGAGCACAAGAAACAAGAGTATATAGCATGGTGTCGTAGGGCGGAGGACGGTACCCTCAGTCGACCCATCCGTACCTTTGACATTCCAGTAGGCGTTGATGGCGAGTTAGAGCCAGTGATTGCCGATGGCGAGGTGGTTGATGCGCCTCCACCTGGCGTTCCGCCGACCGTCGATGCCCAGCCAGGTCCCGGTGTTTGGTACGATGACCCAGAGCCGGAGCCTATGGATGAGGAGGAGGACGATCCCGAGCCAGAGGCGATGGAGCAGGATGATGGTGATGGTGAGGTCGATGAGGTAGGCGAGGACGTAGATATAGATGCCGTCGAGGATGCAGCCGCAGAGGTGGACTTGGAGGACGACTTTGACTCTGACGCTGAGGCTGACGCTCTCCTAGCAGACTACTGGGGAGATCAGGAGGGTCAGGATGATCAGGAGGACCCTGACATGGACGTGGATGAGCCAGAGCCGGATCGCAGCTCTTCAGAGGAGTCAGCTGAGTCTTCCATGGAGCCTGACGATTCCAGCGACCCAGACTTTGAGCCCTAGACTAGATGGTTGACGATAGGGATCCCTACCTTTTTGTTATAGTGATCCTTAGTGTAGACCTACTCACCCGGCCACCGACACTTTTTGGTTTAGTGGCCTTTGACTTCGACGCTAGTTTGACCTAGACCTGCAGCGGTTATGACTGTTCATGTATCTGTGTATATTGTGTAAACAGTTTGTTGATATATATATGAGAATGAGGTTTTACCTGATGATGACTTGAGTGTTTGGCTTCCTTGTTCATCTTTATTTGTCAGGGTTGTATTTGCTTCCGCGTGTGTTTTTATACTCTGATTGTTGTTGGGTCGGCGATGTCTCCTGGGGACGTCGCACTATGATCGACCGAAGAGATAAGGGGATGCTTGCGTTCCGATGGGTAGTTGGATTCGGGGCGTGACATTAGGAGGAAGCTAACCTTTTGTTTTGAAGGGACGATAGAGGAGCTAAGATATCCCAGCCGTGCAACCTTGTAAGCGGATACCGGACTTGATCCGAGTGTAAGCAAATAGACGTATCGGCCCAAAGTGAGAAAAAGGGCTTGTAAAATAATAATCATCTATCATGTAAATATGGTGTGTTTGTGTTATATGCTTACTTGGCTTACTTTATTATGTACTTGTTGTTGTTTGATAGTTGCTTCCGCTTGTGCTTAGTTGAAAAAACAATAACGGGACATTAAGATAAATCCCAAGAACTCACATGAATCACGGCCAAGCCGGGATCAAGTGCTGCGACCTTATCTCGAGGCGTGACGTGTGAGGATGTTACAATGCCGATCAGAGACGACGACCCTTGGAGTTTCAAGTGGGAAATCATGTATTTCTCAAGGTGTCACCAATGAAAGGGTTGTCCTGATTTGGCAAGAAAGGAAAGCTAAGTCCGAGGTTTGTCAGTCCGTTTGAAATTCTGGAGAAGTTTGGGAATATGGCTTACCGACTTGCTTTGCCGCCCAATTTGTCCTATGTTCACAATGTTTTCCACGTGTCAATGTTGAGAAAGTATGAACTAGATTCGACCCACGTTCTAAGGTACGAGGAGATAGACGTAAACGATAGAGTGTCGTACATGGAAAGACCGGTAAGGATTGAGGACAGAAAAAATCATGTACTTCGAAATAAGACGAACCCAATGGTTAAAGTGGTATGGGAGCACCATGGAACCGAAGGTGCCACTTGGGAAAGTGAGGAGGCCATGAGACGTCAGCACCCCCATTTGTTCAAATTTCAATGACGAAATTTTTGTAAGGAGGAAGAGTTGTAACATCCTGAATTTCGACTCATTTCTGGAATCAATAATATTGATATTATTCCTCATTTAATTTTGGTAAGTCTCGCCCGAAATTGAGCTCTCTCGGGATACTAATCGATACGGAATGGCTAACTAGGAAAACGGTGCGTAGACCAGGTACCCGATCGCGAATTGGGCATCGATTCCAAGAAACGACGAGAAAATATTTTGGACCAATGTGGGCCGATCCTAGGAGGGTGACGTATTTAGTTTGGCCAATAACATACAATCGGATCGAGGGTGATTCCGCTCGACCGAGAGTACGCGTGGCGAACAAATCTCGAACTTAAACCGAACGATTGTGACCTTCGGAACTTACGATAATTCCTCACGTTCTCTCGGTAATCGAGGCTGTCACGACTCGAATAACCCGAGGTCGATGCGTGTAACCCCTAAACAGCCGCCCGTTAGTGAGAGACCCTAAAATTCTAAATAGAACAATTTTGATCACGGAATTAGATCCGAACTTGGAAGTCGGATTTCGGGGTCGTGTGCAACTATTTTGCAAGGACGATGTCATTTTAGTGTGGCCACATATATTTGGGGTCAATAGGGTCGAAAAATGGAAATTCGGCCCGAAATCGGAAAATGACCATTTTGCTTGGACCATTCGGCTAATTTTGGGCGTTCCGAATTTTGGAAAACTTTTGGGGATTAATTTAAGGATTAAATTGGAGATATATCAGCCCAATAATTCACTGTTTGCTTGGACCAAAAAGCCCTCCATTATTTGGATAAGAATGAATGAGAGCCAAGTATGCTAAGGGCAATTTTGGAATTTTGGTAAAATTGATCAAAGTTATTAATGCCATTGTCTCACCCTCATTACTTCCCCACCAAGGCATTTTCTCTCTCCCCTCTCCCTCTCCCACCGATTTGCCCCTCTCCTTCCCTTTCTCGGCCTTGTGATCATCACCGCCGGTGGAGCGCCGCCGCTCACCACCACCCGGCCACCATCACCATCTCGTCCCACTCTCTCTGTCTCTCTTCTCTCTCTTCCGTTTGGCTAAGGGTAGCCAGACCAGCTTAAGCCGTGGACCACCGGCGTAAGGAAACCGCCGAACCCCCGGAGCACCAAACTGTCTGCCTCCTTACCATCCACGCCAACCACATCATCCTCACCAATTTCTCCCTCACCTTGAACCACCGACCAGCGTCGTCATCATCATTGGCACCTCCTTGTCGCCGAGACTGCCGCTGCCCAAGCACTGTCGCGGAATCCACTAGAACGCCGCCGCTGGTTTCACCGCTCGCCAGTGATCAGCCGCTCGTTTCCCCGCCGGATTAGTTCTATTTGGAGCATAGGATTAGTGTGAGTATTAACCTCTAAACCTTAATTAGGACTAATGTTGCATTTCTAGATAGGTTAAGGTAATTTTAGGGGTTAATTCGGTGGATTTTAGGGGTAATTAGTGAAAGAATGCCATGGTTGATTTTGTGGTGAACCTAATGGACTAATATGCTGATTTGGGGAAGAAATTAATGGCCTAGAGGGGCTGAATAGGTGGCTGTCCATAGTGGGTTCGATTGACTTGAGCTGAGTAATTTTGGCATTGATTTGTGTTATGGCCAAGGATGCCTAGTTGGACCCAATTGTGATTAAATTGTGCATAATGGTTCAATTTTGTGGTGCCATGTGTGTGTCCTAGTGGGGTCGAATGGGTGTGGCATGGCGGGCCTCTAGTGCGTGGTTTTGTATTGCACTAATTGCGTGAATAATGTGTCGTGCCGAATTGTGCTTAATTGAAAGTTGGACATGCCGATAAAATGTGGATTGGTCATATTGTAGTACAAATTGAGCATGTTGTGGCCTTATTGATTTGTGTACTCATGATTGAATTGAGTGCCCATTATGCATGACTTTGCATATCGCATATTGAATTTGGGCTTGAATCATGAGTTTTGAGAATACACGTGCTTGATATAAACATTTGATCACCTAATAGCCCTGATGCATTTTACATAGGTTCAGATAAAATTGGTTGTGTGCACGTGTGATCATAATGATTCCTTATGCATTTTACGCGGGACGGTACCCGGTTCTATCGGAAGACGGCTAGCCTGATGCGTTTTACACGGGTTTTGGTCCATAAGGAGATCGGTGTTGCGCCTATTCTGTTTTGACGTGGGCTAGAGACACTGGGCCTGATGCGTTTTACGCAGGCCATTAAGTGTTGGTAATTGAGAAATAGACCTGATGCGTTTTACGTGGGTTGAGTTCTAATTGAAAAATGAGCCGTTTGCCAATGAACATTATTTGAGCCGAATCATAAGCATGGAAAATGTGTGCCAAAGTGTGTTGGCCATTATACGTATCGGTGACTCGTATGTGAGGTAGGCATTAATGAGCATGAGCATGCGTATAGCGTACGTGTGACCAGTGTGTTCGCTTATGTGCCGTGAATATTATTATGAAATGCCTAACCTGCAGGGTCAATTGTATGTTCGATCGGGGCCTGAGGGCCTAGGTCAATTGATAGACTATTATTATGTGTTGTGTGTATTGTTTGCTTGTCAAGAGGTGCATGTTAGCCTAGTTTTGGTTTATGGGGTTTTACTCGCTGAGATTCGTGTCACTGTTGTTTGAAACCCAATATTTCAAACCCCCGGCCTTGAAGATGGCAGAGGCTCCAGTGCGTTTTGGGATCCCCCACCATACAGAGAAGACGATGTTAGTATTTCCGATAGGGAACATGGAGATGTACATTAGATATTATACCTTAGTGTGGGTCGATGCCGGGGAGACACATTATGATACCCATGAGTACGTAGCGTAGTGTTTTAGGGATGACGACGGGATGGAGCACGGGTGTAACAGCCCGAATTTCGATGTAATTTCTGGGATTAATAAAATGAATGTTATTTCTCATTTCATTTGAGTACGACTCGCCCAGAGCTGATCACTCTTGGGATACTAACCATGAGGAATGGCTAACTAGGACACTAGTACGTGGACCAGGGTCTCAGTCGCGACTCGAGAACCGATTTGAGAGAGAGTGAGGGAATATTGTGAACCAGTGAGGGGCCGATCTTAGGAAAAGTGATGGAAATGGTTGGCCAAGGCCAACGATGCACAATTGGGATCGCGGGTGGTTCTGCTTAACCAAACGTGCTCGTGGTCAACCAATCCTGAACTCGAACCAAATGATCGTGACCCCGGGATTAGTAATAAACCCTCTTTCTCTCGATGATCGGAACCATTGAGACTCGAACAGCCCTAAGTCGATACGCGTATGCCTAAACAGCCGCCTGTTAGTGAGAGTTTCAGAAAAATTGAAATTGAGAGAGAGTTGTTCACGGAATTGAGCCCAGAGTTCAGTGTCGGATTTCGGGGACCCGACGGACTAATTTTAAGATTCTGACGCCAGAAAATGTTGGCCACACATACGTGGGACGCGTGGGTGCGAAAAATGGAATTTTGGTTCGGAACGGCAAAAAGACGGAATTGCCCTTGGACTATTTAGGCTTAATTCCGAATTTGATTAATTAAATTGGTCTAAACCAAGGTTGGTTAAGTTAACTAGAGGGGTTAAGGGTTGGTTAGGGGCTAAAAGTCCATATTGCCCCTCAATAATTGTCTTGAATGAGTGTGAGCCATTTGATGAAGGGGCAAAGTGGTCACATGAGCTAGGATGTTGACAAGTGGATTCCACTAAGGATTAGTTGACCAGCCTTTGACCCATGTGTGGATAATCTTCTCTCTCTCTCCTCTTCTCACGCACACCATCCCTCCCTCACCATTCGGTCACTCTCTCCTCTCCATTTCCTCTTCATCGTTCTTCATCATCATCACCGAACCAGCCCCCATCGTTGCCTTCTTCAGCCACGCCGGAGTCGTGGGTCACGGCAAGGACCGCCGTGGAGGGCCAAGTCAGCCCCACGCCGCCGCCTCAGCCGCGCCTCCCTTTCCCTTGGCCGACCAGCCCTTGGACGCTCCATTCGGCCACCACCACCAAGCCGCCGTGAGCCGTGGGGACCAGCCCAAGTCGCCGTCCCCAAGCCGCCGTCTCCACTCCCCTTCGGACACCCAAATCAGCCACCAAGCCGCCGTGGCCGTGAGAGCCGGACCACGCCGTGAGCCGCCACCGTCGTCGAGTCGCGAGTAGATGATCATCATCTTTCCCCGAGTGGTGCACCGAAACGTGAGTCGTATGCCTAAACTTAGATTAGGCTTGATTGTGTTTAGTTAGGTTGATTTGTGGAGTTTTGGACTAGATTAGTGTTGTTGATGATTGTGTGGTTAATGGCTGAGTTAGAAATGTTGTTGAGGGTGATTTAAGGCAAAAAGTATGGCTGATTTAGGTGGGTGTGGTTGCTGTCCATGATGAGTGAAATTCGGAGCCCTTGAGTGGTGGTACTAGAAATGGTGTTTTTGGTGCTAAATGGGCTTGTTTTGCAAGATTAAGCTATGTTTATGCCTTATATGTTTTAGTGGGGTCTTGGCTGATCATTGGGGGCTTAATTGGAGTGTTTTGTATGCGTTTTGGCTATGTTTGGAGTTAGGGTTTCAATTTGGCCGAATTGCACTTGATAGAATACAAATGCTAGAATGTGTCCATTGGTTGTGAATGTTCGTAACTGTTGTAGCATTGTATTCATTGATGTGAAAATGCATGTCGCGCACTTGGTATGTCGAGATTGAGATATGAATTGGCATTGTACGATTGTGCGGTGTGACATTGCATTGTGTGTGATCACGGTACATGCCCTGAAAAGAGTGGATTGGGCTAAGATAAAATTTATACGTGTGATCACTTATGGCCTACGGGTCGTGGCCTACGGGTCGAGTTCCGTCCTCATGCACTTTGTAGCAGGACGATGCCCGGTTAGACCGGAAGACGACCATCCTCATGCACTTTGTAGCAGGCTCTGGTTCGTAGGTGAGCGGTGTTGCGCCTCAGGCACTTTGTAGCAGGCTAGAAGACACCGGGCCGGGGGCGTATTATATACGCTGGCCATGAAGTGTTGTGGCCTTCGGGTCGGGCCCTATTGTGGGTCGTGAGATTAAGAATGAGCTGAACGTTGCATTGTGCGAATTGTGAATCATGCTGTATTGTGGTGAGAATTGTCAGCATGTGATTGCATGAGGCATTCGTGTGGAATGCGATGATTGAGTGGTTTAAACCATTTAAAGAAGATGAGCACGCGTGTGTGGTGTACGCCTGCCCGTATGTACACGTATGTGGTGTATATATATATATATGTGAATTGTACTAACTTGCAGGGGTTGAATCACGTTGAATCATATCTAGTTTTATGACTGTTGGCTTGAATGTTTGATTTTGATCTGTTAAGAGACACACTTTAGCCTAGCCTAGGTTTAGGCATTTGATTCACTGAGCTAGTCTCACGGTTATGTAAAACCGATCATTTCAGAGCCTACCCCCTAGGATGCAGGATCCGCCTCCACTTTTTGGGATTCCCAGGCAGATATTGCAGTCCGAGGAGCATTTCCCAGCTGGGAATGGCGAGATGCATGTGAGGTTTAGGTCAGTTCTGTATATTAACACGGGTGAGGAGGAGCACAAGAAACAAGAGTATATAGCATGGTGTCGTAGGGCGGAGGACGGTACCCTCAGTCGACCCATCCGTACCTTTGATATTCCAGTAGGCGTTGATGGCGAGTTAGAGCCAGTGATTGCCGATGGCGAGGTGGTCGATGCGCCTCCACCTGGCGTTCCGCCGACCGTCGATGCCCAGCCAGGTCCCGGAGTTTGGTACGATGACCCAGAGCCGGAGCCTATGGATGAGGAGGAGGACGATCCCGAGCCAGAGGCGATGGAGCAGGATGATGGTGATGGTGAGGTCGATGAGGTAGGCGAGGACGTAGATATAGATGACGTCGAGGATGCAGCCGCAGAGGTGGACTTGGAGGACGACTTTGACTCAGATGCTGAGGCTGACGCTCTCCTAGCAGATTACTGGGGAGATCAGGAGGGTCAAGATGATCAGGAGGACCCTGGCATGGACGTGGATGAGCCTGAGCCGGATCGCAGCTCTTCAGAGGAGTCAGCTGAGTCTTCAGTCGAGCCCGATGATTCCAGCGACCCAGACTTTGAGCCCTAGACTAGCTGGTTGGCGATAGGGATCCCTACCTTTTTGTTATAGTGATCCTTAGTACTGACCTACTCACCCGGCCACCGACACTTTTTGGATTAGTGGCCTTTAGACTTTGATGTGACCTTGACCTAGACCCATAGTGATCGGACTGTAGTGTATTTGTATCTATGATCCTTGTATAAACAGTTTGTTGATATATATATGAGCATGAGGTTTTACCTGTTGATATTGTGATTGTCTGGCTTCCTTGTTCATCTTTATTTGTCAGGGTTGTATTTGCTTCCGCATGTGTTTTTTTATACTCTGTTGTTATTGTTGGGTCGGCGATGTCTCCTGGGGACGTCGCACTATGATCGACCGAAGAGATAAGGGGATGCTTGCGTTCCGATGGGTAGTTGGGTTCGGGGCGTGACAACGGGCCTCTTTAGACGTTTGATATTCCGTTCACTAGGACGGGTGAGTTTGACCCACAGTGTCCTGACGGAGATGTGGTGGACCCCAATGCTTCAGTAGAGGAGACTGTGAGCTCTGATAGTGTACCCGCAGAGTATGAGGTAGATGAGTTTGATCCTATGGACATGGAGCTAGATGACTGGGATATTGACCCCGAGCCAATGGAGCCGAACGAAGAGGCAGAGTTGGATGAGGAGCTAGGGCAGCCAATCGAGGAGGACCCGGTACCAGAGGCCTAGCTGGAAGATATGGACTTGGAGGAGGAGGCCGAGTCCAAGCTGGACTTATTAGACTCCGAGGGGGAGCAGTCCGATAGCTCTTTATCTTTTGAGTCTTCTAGATCTGACCCGGACTGGGTCCCTTAGGCTAGCCTCAGCTTAGCTAGGTCGGGCTGCATCTTTTTGATCGAAGCTCAGTCTTAGTTAAGAGTCTAACCCCTAGCCACTGATCCTTTTTTACTTGAGTGGCAGTTGACCAGTTTTTGGGCGTGTTGTTTGTACTCCCTGTAAATGGATATTGTACATATTTTTAATAGTAATGAAATGTATATGTTTTTAATCATGCTGATTTCCAGTATTGTGCTATCCATGGTTATGTCGTTTATTGTACAGGTGTATATATATATTTATATATGTTGCTTCTGCATGTGCATTAATATGTGCGTTGGGAGTTGGGTCAGTGACATGTCTTGGGACGTCGCACCAAATTCGACCTTTGCGTGGGATGTTGCGTGCCGTAGGGTCGAGCAATGACATTATCACTCTAGGCTTTGACCTAATTAGATCGAGTTGACCTTGCTCTGATAGCAAATCAAATGGGGATGTCATGCCTCGAACTCTACGATGCGGAACATAACTCGCAAGGGTCGAATTTCTGTGCGACGCCCCAGGACGCGTCGCCGACCCAATGCCCAACACGCAAATCATTACACATGCAAAAGCAATATATATATATAACACCCGTACAATAATCAAGATAACCATAGATAGCACAACAATGGGAATCAATATGATAAAAAACATATACTTGCATTACCACTGAAATATATACAATATCCATTTACAGAGAATACATACAACAAACCAAAAACAGGTCACCGGCCACTAAGGTCAAAAAGGAAAAGTGGTCCGGGTGGTTAGACGACTAACTAAGACTGGGCTTCAATCAAAAAGGTACTGCTCGACCTAACTAAAGCTAAGGCTAACCTAAGGGACCCAGTCCAGGTCAGATCCCAACGACTCAGAAGATGAAGAGCTATCAGGCATCTCCACCTCGGAGTCTAAGGAATCTATCTCAGACTCAGCATCTGCCGACTCCTCCTCCGAATCCATATCCTCTGGCTCGCCCTCTGGTGCGGGGTCCTCCTCGATCGGCTCTAGCTCCTCATCCAACTTTGCCTCCTTGTCCGACTCCATTGGCTTCGGATCAACATCCTAGTCAGCTTGCTTCATATCCATCGGGTCAAACTTGTCAACGTACGAAGAGGCCTATACTCCCCCGCATAATCTCTAAAACACCACGCTACATACTCATGGGTTTTGTAATGTGTCTCCCCAACGTCAACCCATACTAAGGTATAATATCTAATATACATCTCCTCGTTTCCCATGAGATATACTAACATCGTCTTCTCTATATGATGGGGAATCCCAAAACGTACTGGAGCCTCGGCCATCTTCAGGGTCGAGGGTCTGAAACATTGGGCTTTAAACAACAATGAGATGAATCTCAGCAAGTAAAACCCCCTAAACCGAAACTAGGCTAACATGCACCTCCTGACAGGCAAATAATTACACACAACAATAATAATTGCCAATCAATTGACTTAGGCCCTCGGGCCCAGAACGAGCACACAGTTAACCTGCAGGTTAGGGATAATATAATCATCATAATGGCATGTATGCGAGAAGCTTAGTCACGCGTGCATCATGCACATACTCATGCTCTGATTCAACAATGCACTCTGTCACACGGCTCATTTTTCAATTCAAATTCGACCCGCTACGTATCAGATCTATTTCTCAATACCAACACTTCATGGCCCGCGTAAAATGCATCAGGCCCAGTATCTCTAGCCCACATCAATAAGCATCAAACGCAACACCGATCTCCTTACGGACCAAAACCCGCGTAAAACGCATCAGGCTGGCCATCCTCCAGTAGAACCGGGTACCGTCCCCCATAAAACACATTAGGACTCATAATGATCACACGTGCACACAACCAATTTTATCTGAACCTCGCGAAAAATGCATCAGGGCAATTAGGCGATCATATACTCATATCAGGCACATGTGTTCGCACAACTCATGATTCAAGCCTAAGCTCAACATGCTAAATGCGAGGCCATGTGAAATGAGCACTCAATTTCAATCATGAGCACATAAACCAATATTGCCAAGACATGCTCAATTTGTGCCATAACATGTCCAATTTATGCCATAACATGCTCAATCAACATTGTATCGGCATGTCCAAATATCTAATTTAATACAATTCGGCACGGCACACAAATCTCGCAATTATTGCAACACAAACTCGCCAAATCAAGGCCTACCATGCCACACACTCTCGGCCACATTAGGTGTCACGCCCCGAATCCAACTAACCATCGGAACGCGAGCATCCCCTTATCTCTTCGGTCGATCAGAATGCGACGTCCCCAGGAGACATCGCCGACCCAACAACAACATCAGAGTATAAAAACACATGCGGAAACAAAATACAACCCTGACAATTAAAGATGAACAAGGAAGCCAGTCAATCACAATATCCTCAGGTAAAACTTCATTCTCATATATATATCAACAACTGTTTATACAAGGATCATAGATACATGAACAGTCATAACCACTGCAGGTCTAGGTCAAACTAGCATCTAAGTCAAAGGCCACTACTCCAAAAAGTGTCGGTGGCCGGGTGAGTAGGTCTACACTAAGGATCACTAAAACAAAAAGGGTAGGGATCCCTATCATCAACCGACTAATCTAAGGCACATAATCTGAATCACTAGAATCATCAGGCTCCACTGAAGACTCAGCCGACTCCTCTGAAGAGCTGCTAACCGGCACTGGCTCGTCCACGTCCATATCGGGGTCCTCCTGATCAGCCTGATCCTCCGGAACTCCCCAGTAGTCAGCTAATAGAGCGTCAGCCTCTGCCTCGGAGTCGAAGTCATCCTCAAGGTCCACCTCTGCAGCTACGTCCTCGACGACATCTATATCCACATCATCTCCTACCTCCTCGACCTCACCATCATCATCGTCCTGCTCCATTGCGTCTGGCTCGGGGTCGTCCTCCTCCTCATCCATGGGCTCCGGCTCTGGATCATCGTACCACACACCGGGACCTGGCTGGGCATCGACAGTCGGCGGAACACCAGGTGGAGGCGCATCGATCACCTCGCCATCAGCAATCACCGGCTCTAACTCGCCATCAACGCCTACTGGAATGTCAAAGGTACGGATGGGTCGACTGAGGGTACCGTCCTCCGCCCTACGACACCATGCTATATACTCTTGCTTCTTATGCTCCTCCTCACCCGTGTTAATATACAGAACTGACCTAAACCTCACGTGCATCTCGCCATTCCCAGCTGGGAAATGCTCCACGGACTGCAATATCTGCCTGGGAATCCCAAAAAGTGGAGGCGGGTCCTGCATCCTAGGGGGTAGGCTCTGAAATGTTCGGTTTTACACAACCGTGAGACTAGCTCAGTGAATCAAATACCTAAACCTAGGCTAGGCTAAAGTGTGTCTCTTAACAAATCAAAATCAGTCAATCAAACCAACAACATAAGACTCAAAGTGTATCGACGTGATTCAACCCCTGCAAGTTAGTGCAATTCAATAACATATATATACACTCACATACGTGTACATACGGCAGGCGTTCTGCACACACGCGTGCTCATCTTCATTATATGGTACAAATCGCTCAATCACCGCATTCCACACGAATGTCTCATGCAGTCATATGCTCACTATTCTCAAGATCTCATCACAATGCTGCACGATTCGCAATTCACATAATGCGATGTTCAGATTATTCTTAATCTCACGACCCACAATAGGGCCCGACCCGAAGGCCAATAGTGAAACCGACCCGAAGGCCCGACCCGAAGGCCACAACACTTCATGGCCAGCGTATATAATACGCCCCCGGCCCGGTGTCTTCTAGCCTGCTACAAAGTGCCTGAGGCGCAACACCGCTCACCTACGAACCAGAGCCTGCTACAAAGTGCCTGAGGATGGTCGTCTTCCGGTCTCACCGGGCATCGTCTCGCGTAAACGCAACAGACGGAACGACCCGAAGGCCACGACCCGAAGGCCACTAGGTGATCACACGTCTCAATTTTATCTTAGCCCAATTCCACTCAATTCAGGGCGTTTACCGTGATCACACATAATGCAATGTCACACTCGCACAATCACATGACGTCATTTCAATTCTCAATCATGACATACAAAATGCGCGACGTCATTCCAATTCTCAATCATGACATACAAAAGTGCGTGACATGCATTCTCACATCCATGAATACAAATGCTATAATAATTGTCAACAATTACCAACAATAGGCATGTTCTAACATTTATATTCCAATATATATAATTCGGCCAAATCAGCACCTCATCTTCAAACATGCCCAAAACATACCCGAATCACTCCGTTTAGCATCAATAAACACAACTAAGACCCCACTCAACTATATAAGGTCTATACTTAGCTTAATGAGGCAAATCAAACCTAAACGGACCTCAAATCATCATTTCCAACATAACCCCTCAAGAACTCCGAATTTACTCATCAAGGGCAGCAAGCAAACCCACATCAACCAGCCATTATTTCACCTTAAAACCACCCTTAGCAACATCATACTATCAGCCATTACCCTCATAATCACCCACAAAACACCCAATTTAACTCAACCTCCATTAATCACCCAAACTAAACTAACTAACACAATTAAGACTAAACTAGTTTTAGGTATTTAACTCACGTTGCGGTGCACCACTCGGGGAAAGATGACGATCATCTATCTCGCGACTCGACGACGGCGGCGGCCCGGCTCACTCTCGGTCACGGCGGCTTGGTGGCTAGCTTGGGCGTCCGAAGGGAAGAGAGGAAGAGGCGACGGCGGCTTGGGCTTGGCCGGTCCCCCACGGCGGTCCTTGGCCGCGTCTCTCACTCCGGCGGCCGGCTGAGCAAGGTGGCGACGGTGGGCTGGTTCGGTGATGAGGGAGGGCTGGTTCGGTGATGATGAGAGAGGAACGAAAGAAAGAAACGAAGGGGAAGAGAAGAAGATGATGACCGAATAGTGAGGGAGGGGAGAGTGTGCGTGAAAGAGGAGAGAGAGAGAAGAGTTTATCCATTCTTGGTCAAAGGCTGGTCAAAATTTCCTTAGTGGATTCCACTTGTCACCTTTTTAGCCCATGTGACCATCTTGCCCCTTCATCAAATGGCCACAATTCATCCAAGATAATTATTGAGGGGCATTATGGACTTTAGCCCCTAACCAACCTCTAACCCCTCTAGTTAACTTAACTAACCTTGGTTTAGGCCAATTTAATTAATCAAATTCGGAATTAACTTAAATGGTCCAAGGGCAATTTCGTCTTTTTCCCGTTCCGAACCGAAATTCCATTTTTCGCACCCATGCGTCCTATATGTACGTGGCCAACATATTCTGGCGTCAGAATCTTAAAATTAGTCCGTCGGGCCCCCGAAATCCGACACCGAAATCTGGGTTCAATTCCGTGAACAACTCTCTCTCAATTTCAATTTTTCTGAAACTCTCACTAACAGGCGGCTGTTTAGGCATACGCGTATCGACTTAGGGCTGTCCGAGTCTCAATGGTTCCGATCATCGAGAGAAAGAGGGTTTATTACTAATCCCGGGGTCACGATCATTTGGTTCGAGTTCAGGATTGGTTGACCACGAGCACGTTTGGTTAAGCAGAACCACCCGCGATCCCAATTGTGCATCGTTGGCCTTGGCCATACCATTTCCATCACTTTTCCTAAGATCGGCCCTTCACTGGTTCACAATATTCCCTCATTCTTTCTCAAATCGGCTCCCGAGTCGCGACTAAGTCCCTGGTCCACGTACTAGTGTCCTAGTTAGCCATTCCTCATGGTTAGTATCCCAAGAGTGATCAGCTCTGGGCGAGTCGTACTCAAATGAAATGAGAAATAACATTCATTTTATTAATCCCAGAAATTACATCGAAATTCGGGCTGTTACATTAGGGCACACACATGGCATCACAAAGTTGAACACTATCAAGCACAATTCAACCACTAATTGATTAGTCTAGGCATGCTCGACAATTACGCAATTAAATCCCAAAATTGATCACACTTGGCCCAATTAAGGCCACTATGGGCAGCCACCTATTCGGCCAACCTAGGCCACTAATTCTACTCCCCAAATCAACATATTAGATCGTTAAGCTCACCACAAAACAGCCACAACATTCCATCACTAATTACCCCTAAAATCCACCTAACCTATCTAGAAATGCAATGTCGGCCTAATTAAGGTTTAGAGGTTAATATTCACTTAATCTAGGCTTCAAAAACCAGTTGAACTGGAGGAAAGTAGGCCGGCCTGAACGGGCTCAAGTTGACGCACAGTGATAGGCGGCGGTGTAACATCCTGAATTGCGACCCATTTCCGGAATCAACGGAATAGATATTATTTCTCATTTAAGTCTCGCCCGAAATTAATCAATCGCGGGATACTAACCGATAGGAAATGGCTAATTAGGAAAATGATACGTGGACCAGGGACCCGATTGCGAATTAGACAAGATTCCGAGAAACGACAAGGAAATATTTTAAACCAATGTGGGCTAATCCTAGGGAGTTGACGGATTTAGTTTGGCCAATGACGTACGATCGGATCGCATGTGATTCCGCATGACCGAGAGTATGCGTGGCGAACAAATCCCGAACTTAAACCGAGCAATTGCGACCTCCGGAACTAGCGATAATTCCTCGTGTTCTCCCAATAATCGAGACGGTCACGACTCGAGTAACCCTAGGTTGATACGCGTAACCCCTAAACAGCCGCCCGTTAGTGAGAGACTCCAAAATTTTAAGTTGAGCAATTTTGATCGCGAAATTAGATCCAGACTTGGACGTTGGATTTCGGGGTCGTGTGCGACTATTTTACGAGGACGACATCATTTTAGAATGGCCAAATATATTTGGGATTAGTACGGTCGAAAAATAGAAATTCGGCCCGAAATCGGAAAATGACGATTTTGCCCTAGACCTATTTTGGGTTATTCCGAATTTTGGATATTCTGGGAGAGTATTTAAGGGTTTTTAATGGGTCTGTATCAGCCCAATAATTCAGATTTTTAAAGTCCATAATGCCCTCGAATATTTTGGGTCCGAATAATGAGAGCCAAGTGAATAAGGGGCAAAGTGGGGATTAGAGAAAGCTTAGTCAAACCCCCTTAGCCCAATAAATGTTCTTGTCTCACCCTCATTGCTTGTTCACCAAGTCACTCTCTCTCTCTCTCTTATTTCCCTCTCCAATCCCGTCGGTCCTCTCCTCCCTCTTCCGTCCGTGAACACCGCCCGCCGATGGAGCGTCGCCACCGTGTCGCCCGTCCAACCGAGCCGCCACCCCGCTGCTCATCCACCGAGCCACCACCATCTCGTCCCACTCTCTCTCTCTTCCTCACCGGCGTGAGGACACGCCGACCAGCCCTTTTGGGCCGCGCCGTTCACCGGAGCCGCCGGCTGCTGTATCGCTTATCCACCGTGCCACCACCACTCAACCAACCTGTTTTCTCTCTCCCTCTCCTTTCATCCATCACCAACCAGCATCGCCACCCTTCGTCGTCGCCCGAACCGTTGAATCGCCCGTCGCCGCCGCACGCGTCGCCGTGGATCGGTTATCAGCTGCCATCCCCCGCTTGTTCAGCTGATTTTTGGAGCTTAGATTAAGTGAGTATTAACCTATAAACCTAAATTAGGCCAATATTGCATTTCTAGATAGGATTAAGTTGGTTTTAGGAGTTAATTAGGGTGTTTAGGGGTTGATTAATGGCATGTTGATTGGTGGCTGTTATGGTAGTGATTTAGGGAGCTTAATGAGGCATGTTGAGGCTGATTTGTGGCCCTTAATGGACCTGTTTAGCGGCTGACCTTAGGGGATTTAATTGACCTAAGTTTAGTTAAATTGAGATTGAATTGAGTATTTGCCGAGGGTGCTTGGATTGGCCAATGGGTGATTGATTTGTGCTCAATTGTATGATGCCTTGTGGTGTGCCTTAAGGTGGCTGAATAAGATGTGGCATGACAGGCCTTGATTTGGCGAATTTGTGTTGCATTAATTGTGAGATTTGTGTGCCGTGCCGAATTGTATTAAATTGGATATTTGGACATGCCGACACAATGTTGAATGAGCATGTTAGGGCATAAATTGGGCATGTCATGGCTAGTGAGCATATTATGGCACAAATTGAGCATGTCTTGGCATTATTGGTTTATGTGCTCATGATTGAAATTGAGTGCTCATTTCGCATGGCCTAGCATTTAGCATGTTGAGATTGGGCTTGAATCATGAGTTGTGCGAATACACGTGCCTGATATGAATGTATGATCGCCTAATTACCTTGATGCATTTTACGCGGGGTTCAGATAAAAATTGACTGTTGTTGACACATAATTTTTAGCTCATTTTTGTCATATTTTCAAAAATTTCAAAATTAGGTCTAGGGATCTTGGCCAAGCCTAGAAACCTATTTCTAACTCAAAAAAAAATAATTTTTTAGCATTTTTCTGCATTTTTTATGAATTTCTTTTAGTCAAAATAAGCAAGAAAATCAAGAAAAATAGTAAATGGAATCAGAAAATTTCATAAAAATAGTCAATAATCTTCCTTTAAATTCAATTTCATGAATACACTGTCAATTTTAGAAAATCTCAATCGGGTGTATGTTTTTCCCAAAATTGGGCAAAATTAAACTCGAATTGAACCAAAAATGAAATTAAATTTTTTCTAGACTTTTTTAGGTCATAGTGTCTTCACAACAATTGATTTTGGAACCTTTAATTGCACAATGGTCAGTCCAATTGCACAATTTGGTGCAAAAATAAAAAAAAATCCCCAAAAATTGATTGAAAATTAAGAATTTTGAACCTAAATTGGGAATTGTGCCCAAAATGAAATTGCCGAAATATGAGACTATCATTTCTAAGGTTAATCAGGGGTGGGTAATGCAATTTTGGCATTAATTTTGCCTAATCAGGTCATTAAGACCTCGAATTGAACAAAATCCTATTAACCCAAGTATAAAATTGAGAAAGTTTTTTTTTTTTTTGGTAAGGTAAGTAATGGTATTAACTTTTCAACGAAATATACACAAGGAATCCGAACACCAAAACCTTGTACCTGAAGAGACGTAGAAGGGTGTCCCAACTAGTGCAAGGGGTGAACGGACTAGCAAAAAAAGCAACACAAGGGTTGCAAACCAAGGCTAAAACAGTAGCCACCAACAAGCGGAACCCAAAGCTAAAACAACCTAAAGGGATTACAAAAAGATGGAAGTGGAGATGCCCCAATTAGACTGGAGCCTACGGTTTCGAGGGGAGTCTCGAACAGTCTTGTAGGATAACCCTCTGTCCCTAACGAGCATAAGAAGGTGCGCATGGATTGCCGGGACAAATAGAAGTTTATTCCTGAAGAGAATGTGATTACGCTCCGTCCAGATGATATGGCACAAAGCCCCAAAGGAGAAGCGAGCAATACGGTGGCGAAAGAAAAAATTGAGAAAGTTTTGGGTTTAATTATAATCAAAATTAGGGAAAATTATATGTTTGAGTTCGGAACAAGTTGGGAAATGCAATTTTGCAGTTTAATTTGAAAAATTCGATCAAAATAAGGCCTAATTTGCATTTTTAATCAAAACCGGAACTGCCGGGTTGGATGGGTTTACCTGACTCGCACAGTTCGTCTTCTTCACCTAGCCATCACCCGCGTGAAACCCAAAAGAAAAACGGTTTTGAGCCCGTGACTTTGTCGACCAATTCCGATTAATAAACATGTTTTTAATCAAATTTTCCAGCTAGAAAATGTCCAACTGGCATCACTCAACAACCCAAACCAATTATGATTCAGTTCCAACGGATTTTGAGCGAGAGATCAATGAACAAAAAAACTAGAAAAAATTGAATGTTGCAGAGAAGGTATTCAAGAAAATTCCCGAGAGAGATTAGAAGGAGAAAGAGAGCGAAACGTTGAGAAATATAGAGAGAGAGGATCAGAGGTCCCCTAGTGAGTCATCAACGCTACCCTAGTGTTGACACCTAATTTTTAGCTCAATTTTTATCATAATTTTAAAAATTTTCAAAATTAGGTCTAGGGATCTTGGCCAAGCCTAGAAACCTATTTCTAAACCAAAAAATAATTTTTAGCATTTTTCTACATTTTTTCTGAATTTCTTTTAGTCAAAATAAATAAGAAAATCAAGAAAAATAGCAAATGGAATCAGAAAATTCCATAAAAATAATCAATAATCTTCTTTTAAATCCAATTGCATAAATACAATGTCAATTGTCGAAAATCTCAACCGGGTGTATGTTTTTCCAAAAATTGGGCAAAATTAAACTTGAATTGAACCAAAAATGAAATTAAATTTTTTCTAGGCTTTTTTAGGTCATAGTGTCTTCACAACAATTGATTTTGGGATGTTTAATTGCATAATGATTAGTCCAATTGCACAATTTGGTGCAAAAATAAAAAATCCCCAACAATTGATTGAAAATTGAGAATTTTGAATCTTATTTGGGAATCGTGCCCAAAATGAAATTTGCGAAATGTGAGATTATCATTTTTGGGGTTAATTAGGGGTGGGTAATGCAATTTTGGCATCAATTTTGCCTAATCAGGTCATTAAGATCTCGAATTGAACAAAACCTTATTAACCCTAATATAAAAATGAGAAAATCTTAGGCGCAAGTATAATAAAATTGGGGAAAATTATATGTTTAGGTTCGAAATGTGATGGGAAATTCAATTTTGAGGTTGAATTTTGAAAATTTGGTAGAAATTGGGTTTAATTTGCAAATTTAAGCAAAATCGAAACTGCCTAGTCAAGCGGGTCAACCCGACCTGACCCAAACAGTTCTTCTTCCTCACCCGGCCACTTAACCCATGAGAAAACCCGAAAAAAATCATTCAAGCCCGCGACTTCATTGATCATGTTCAAGTTTTTTTAGCACGTTTTAATCGGATTTTCCAGCTGCATATTGTCCAGCTGGCATTAGTCAACAACTGAAATCGATTAGAATTCGGCTCCAACCGAACTTTGAGCAGGAAATCAAGGATCAAAAACCAGAAAAAACTGAAAAAACGGAAGCACATGAACAGAACCCGTTCGAGAAAATTCCCGAGAGAGAGAAGAGAGAGAAAGAGAGCGAAACGTGCAAAAATTTAAAGAAAGAGAGGGTTGAGGATCCCCTCACGAGTGTCCGGGGCTGCCATACACGGTGGAGCGCCGGCAAATCGTGTTTGGCCGTGATTCTCCCCTCACCGTTCCGGTCAATCAAGCTGATCGGGAACGCCTGAAATTGAGTATCATCCGGTCAACTCGGACCTATTCCAACGAAGCAGGGACCACCAGAAGGAAGTATCGGAGTCAGGGAATGATCCTCGAGGCTCATATCAGTTTGAAAATTTCATTGAACCATCGAACGACATAGGTAAAAATCGTTCGTGATCAATTCTTTAACAATTTTCCAGATTTCGATTTTGGTTCTAATGTGCATTTTTAAGTGATTTCGTTGGCTAGTCTCGGCACGTTGATGCTTATAATTAGTTTCTAATCATTTTTTGTGTTGATTTGATTGCATTTTGATTGACAAATCGTGCATAAATCGAGTCAGCCATGGTTATTGAAATCAGCCGAAAAACTCGAAGCCACACCGTAGCGTCACCATAGCCTTAGGCTGTTCAAGTAGGTTTCCTTAAACTTTGTTTGTTGAATTTCTATGTAATTAGGTTCGTGATAGACGACTAGGGCGATCGGGATTAATGTTCGTGTTCTGGAAAATCTCGAGTGCACAGTTTACAAGTTAGGATATTTAGGTCAATTTTTCGCCAGTCGCCAAATGTCCGGCGGTGATCCAATTGGTCTATATTGATACTAGGATACGTGACCTTGCTAATGGTGTAAGTGGAATGGCGAAATGGTCGCCGGAAGGTTGCCAACCAAGAGCCTAAAGTCGCGGCATTGAAAACTAAAAACATGAAATCATGCCCACCAAGTGTTTGTGGAAATGCCCCAATGAATAAACACAAAAATAGTGCCGTTTTGGGGATTATACCCGCCGAAGGGGGTGATCGGCGATGGCCGGTTCAGTCTCGGCCGAACCGATCTGAACCGGTCCGGTCCAGTTCAACCTTCGGCGGGAAATTCAAAAAAAAAAATCAATAAAAAATTAGAAAATTCTAAAAAAATATAAAAAATCACAAAAATCATAAAAATTTTTTAGAAAATTGGAAAATTTTACAGAAAATTCGTAAAAATCAGAAAAATTGCAGTAAATTCAAAAATTCTCAGAAAACTCATAAAAATTTCAAAAATTCAGAAAATAAAAAATAAAAATTTGGAAATTCTGGAAAATCAATAAAATTTGAAAAAATTGGAAAATTCACAAAAATTATCAGAAAATCATAAAAAGAATCATTTCTCGATTTAAAATTTTTTTCAAAAAAAAATCAAAAATTTTAAAAATCCACAGAATGATTGAAAATCATTGTGGCCAGTCATGAAAAATGAAATTGAAATTTTTGAAGTGTCCAAATGGCACTAAAAAAATTCAAAAATTTTGAAAATCCACAGAATGATTAGAAATCATTGTGGCCAGTCATTAAAAGTAAATTTTGGATTTTCCAAAATGCCCAAGTGGTATAATTTGGAAAATTCCAAATTTAGAGCCAACACCCTTAAAAAAAAACCTAAACCCTAAAAAAAATGAAATGAACAAGCTATTAGAGTTTTGTTAGGGTTTTGGTAAGTTTTCATTTCTAGTGACTAAATTAGGGTTATTGTAATTGATTTGCTATTGGATGTGCAGTTGATTTTTGGATGCTTAATTGATTGTCCATGGTTAGATTAGTGAAGTGACCTTAGGGATCCGTGTGATACACTAGACATGCCATATCTTTCTTAGGTACTGAAAGGCATTAATGGTCTCAATTTGAGATTGTTAACGTAACCAAGTCCCTTACCCAAAATCTTTGGTTCGTATGATTGCAGTACTTCTCCCGTATCTCAATTAGGTTTCTAGTCTACCTACCATAAATGACTAGTAGAGACTCCAAGTTTAAATTTAGATCGAACAAAGCCCGCTGTCATGTGAGGTATGGCCTAAGAGAGGCCCATATAGAAAAATACCTCCATCAGAAAGCACGCGAGCGCGACAGACTTGGCGACTCCGTTGGGGAAATCTTAAATTTCTAAGTGGACTTAGGCCTAGATAGAACGATATGCATGTGTTTGTGCTCGCAAGAATCCCAGGTACATTCCACTAATGGCGTGTTAAATGGTGATGCAGGTGGGAGGTATAAGGGGTGTAGTCTATGTTTACCTTTGTTTTGCAGGGTGGTGTTGGAATTGAATGTGATTTTGACCAAATTTTAGAAGTGTTGTTTGGTTATAAATTGTTGTGCTTGCCTTTATATTGCTTTAGCACTTCACTTTTCGCACACACTACCTGTGGCCCAACCCCAGCTGCATTTAGGATCACCCTTAGGAGGTATGTGTTTAGGCAAAATTATGAGCCGATTACTCATGGGATCGTTTAAATACAATACTAACCACCGATATTGAATAATATTTCATTACTTTAGGCTGATCGTCTATTGGAATGGAATCCCTTGTCTATTTAGATGGTGACCTTAAGCCTTTAGTATATCCTCACCCTTTCAGGTGTCAAAACCTCACTTGTTGCATATACTTGTCTTTGTGGTTTGTATACCTAAAACCGAGCAAAAATATGTTGGTAAGTAAGTATCATTCCACTTCTCTCATCTTTTCAATTATGCAGAATTAATTGATATCATTTTTATTGAAAAATACCCAAATGACAATCAATGTTTGGATGAAATGCCTTTTCGTACTAGAATGAATGAATAGGGTGACGTGCTCCATTTGGTCACAATTTTCATTTCTAGATGGAATGTATAGGTCCATGATGATTTTCAATGTAATGCAAAAAGATTGAATGCTCAGGATGTGACATGTACAATCCTATTTGCCAAAAGTCAATTTTCGATATATTCGAAGTTGTAAACTATAGGGTAGTACTTTATGGTCAAAATGGAGCATGTCAAAAGGCATTTGTTTTAAACATTGGTTTCACTCACATTTTCAAGTATATGCTCTTTTAAGGCACAAATGGATTAGAAGTGGCATTTGTATTATGTCATAAAAATGCAAATGTACTTTACCTTCATTTTATCCATAAAAGGACATATAATTAAGATGGGAGCATTTAAAATTAATCCATGATGACTAATAATGAACTTTTTGCATGATTAGATTGAAATGGGGAAACTACATATGCAAGTCATCCCGGCTCCAAGGAAAAAGCTTTTGGCATGGTGGGTGAATATGACTAAAGACAACAAAGCCTATGTGAGGGAAAGATTGGGATATTTGTTTAGGCTCATCAATCTAGAGTACCAAGTGAGCTTGATTCAAGCATTATCTCATTTTTGGGAAGTTACCACCGCCACATTCCAATTAGGCGAGCATGAGATAGTACCTACAGTAGAAGAGTATAAGGCGACAATTGGGATTAATTTTGAATCAAGAATCGTTGAGCCCCTAATTGGATTGAAACCCACGAGTGTCATAGCCGAATTTTTGAGCTTGAAGACTCCCCAAGTGGAAAGGTTGATCAAGTCAAACACCGGGAGGTTTCCTTTATCCTACTCGGTGCTAATTACTCTAAATTGCCAAAGGAAACTGGGAATACTTCCGCAAGAGTTTTCATCGTTGCTTTCTTCGGGTTCGTCTTTTTCCCTACATCAAGGACCGGATTGAATCCTCTTGTTGCAATGATTGCTAGGCAAGCTTGCCTAAAATGGGATTTCTCTAACATGCTTTTAGCAGAAACCATCATTTCTTTTAACAAATACCAACGTTACCAAAAAGGTGTACTTCAAGCCTCAGCTGGGTTACTTTCTGTAAGGTTCATTTCCCATATCAGACCTTGGGAACATTATATGCGCATTAAAAAGACCGACTCATCGATCAACCCTATTGAGAAGTATTTGAAGCTCCAAGACAAATTGCCAAAATACTCTTTTCATGAATGGGCAAAGTTCATTAGGGCTTTGACTCCCGACCAATTCCAATAGAGGATTCAATGGCCAAAGATAATGACAGCTCAAATTCCTTGTCAAGAAGGAAACTTGGTACCGTTGCTTGGATTGAATGGTGGAGCTGCTTATTGCCCACTAAGAGTGGTATGACAGTTTGGAATGATTCAACAAGTTCCACCTAGTTGGCATCCCGAGGAGTTCACATTTGATATGCCACAAAAATCTCAATCGAAGAAAGAAAATAAGGAGTTGCATATAAAGGTTTAGAAGATCATGTATTCCTTGAAGAAATCAACCAAGCAAATAGTGCAATGGCCTGAAGATCTGCAAGGAGAGATGAAGCTCTTCTTGGCATCCAAATAGTACATAGAATGGTTAAAGGCTAAAAGACCAATTGATGTTGAACCATATGTACCTTTGAGTATTATTACCCATCTTGATGAGCCGTACATTCCGGAGTATATTGTGCCGAGCACGCTTGGCGTCGAACAATACATTCCTGAAGAGGTTACGATTGACGTGGAAGAATGGGAGACACGAGTCAAGGAATATGAAGATGCTGAAGCTACCTTAGCTAACAAGAGGCCTAGACTTGTTTAACCTACTATTCCCCCATTTTGATGTAAAGCATTATGATATGAATCTCTAAAATTAAAACAATTACTTGATGCGTGATTGTTTGATGAAGTTTTTAAAGCACACTTCGCACAAAAGAAACAATCACCATGGATTACAATTCTTTGAATTGTATGATTCCTTAAGAAAAACATTGATGAGAAGTTTTATACAAGGCTAAGGCTTATGTAAAAGTTCTTATCCTTGTTAATCACAAGAAAATATACAATTGAAAGAATATAGGTCATATTCATTTCATCAATTCTAATATCTCGATGGTTTTCATGAAATCAGGTTTTCTAGCAACGGAAGGCAAAAGACCTCGAACTCATTTACAAGTTAAAATGGCCGAGGATGAAATTCGCACTCAATTAGCTGAAGTCAAGAACCAGATGATGCAAATGGCTGCTACAATGGCAGAAATGAAGGCCTTCATTATGGCTACGAAGGGATTTTATCCTACAGTCTCAAATTCAAAAGCTACACTTGAAATAATGGATCTGAAAGAAGACATTTGGATCAAAAAGACATCTAAAGATGAAGAGGAGGCCAAAAGATTAGCCAAAATTGAAGAATGCCTTGCAAGCCAAGGATATGAGCTTTAAAGGCTCACCATGTTGGTGAAGGACGGTGAAAGAGTTGAATGATCGTTGAAAGAAGAAAAATCTCAAAAAATGACAATGCGAAGACCTTATCTTGGGAAGAAGGATAAAAAGCCTGTGCGTAGCGTGGCTATGGTGTCTAGACCCAATGTTAATCAAGTTTCATTCTCAAAACAGTCAAACATCCGTTTGAGAAATTCAAAATAGTTTAAGCCAAAGAAAAAACCCGTAAGGCAATTCACTCCGTTGCCACGGCCCTTGTCGAAATTATTATCGATGCTGTTGGAAAGGCATTTGGTGGCCAAAGAAGTGCCAAAAGATAATCCTACAAGGTTTCCCTGGTACGATGAGTCGAAGACTTGCACATACCATATGGGAGAAAGAGGACACAATGTGAACGATTGTATAGTCTTAAAATACAAAGTTTAGCAACTCCTCGATAAGAAGATATTAAGTGTTCAAGAGCCAAAGCCAAATATGCATCAGAACCCTCTTTCTGAGCACAATATGGTAAATATGGTCCTTACATAAGGAGAAATACTAAGGCCTGATGAAGAAGATGAATATGAGGCCAAATTAAAGTTAGCCCAACAAAGAGATGCTCACTTTCGCCGCGAAGCATTCTTAAAAGGGGAAGTCATAGACAACTTGGGAGAAAATTCTGGCAAATACAACTTTCAAGTAAAGTATAGTCCACCACCATGGACTTTTAAAAATGAAGTGATTGTGCCCGATGGTTGGGGCAGTATAGACGATGAGCTCATCAAATAAGAAGAGATTCCTTCCTGTGATGAGAAGGATCAATTTGAAGAACAAAAAGAAAGGACTCGGCAGGGTGAAAAGAGATTTACCCAAACTTCATTTGAGCAAGGTGACACTGTAGACCTCCTTGGTCAAGATAGTAGAAAATATAATTTCTGTGTTAAGTACACACCCCTACTCTGGGCTTTCAAAAATGAAACTACTGTGCCTGACGAATGGGGAGGCATGGATGAAATCTCAATCAACAAATTAAGTCTTGAGGGAAGAGAAGATCAAGACGAAAAAATGAAGAAAAAGGCTCGCCAAGGAGACAGGAGATTTATTCACAAAACACAAGAACAAGGCGAAATTGTGGATTATTTGGGACAAGACAGTGGTCGGTATAACTACCGTGTCAAATACACACCACCTTCATGGGCATCCAAAGAGGAAAATATCGTGCCTGACAATTGAAGTGGAATGGATACTATTGAAGCTGACAAAAGCATGGTGTCTATGATTACACCACTATTGATCAATCTTGATGGAGTGGATAGACTTGACAAAGAGAAAGATCACGTTGACCCAGTTACCATTAAACTCCCAATTGGTTAACTAAAGATCAAAGAGAAAGATGTGCAGTCTGTGATTATCACTTTGCCTCCAAAGGAGAAATTCGATACCAAATGTGTACCATGAGATTACACGCCTAAAAAAGTTGATGCAAAAACCAGATCTGGAAGATGTTATGTCCCAAAAGAAGGTGAGTATGAAAAGAAAGGAATAACTAAAGAGGATGTCAAGCAGCTGTTGTCAGTCATGAAGATAAGTGAATATGAGGTGCACATTCCGAAGACGATTAAGAGGTACAACTGATAGACTTTGTTGGTTCCATTTTTCTAAAAGATCAAATTGTCTTCTTTGATGAAGATTTCCCAATTGACGGGCTTTCCCACAATAAAGCCCTATATATTGTCGTCAAATGCCGAGGCAAGAAAGTGTCACGAGTGCTGATCAATAATGGTTCCGTACTTAATTTACGTCCACTAAGCACATTCTATCGTTTGGGGATTAGCAAAGAATTTATCAAACCTTCAAAAGTGACCGTACGTTCGTTCGACGGGATGAAGAAGGATGTTATTAGCGACATCGAGCTAGAACTAAATATAGGCCCTATGCTTTTCTTGGTTGACTTTCAAGTGGTAGACATTCCAAGGATCTACAATCTACTGCTAGGAAGACCTTGGATTCATATGGCTAGCGTCGTTCCTTCAAGTCTCCATCAAAAAATTCGATTTGTTATTACCGGTAAAATGATTACCGTGCATGGGGAGACGGACTTTGCCACCTACAAGGAAAGTGCCATACCTTATGTCGAGCTGGAGATAAAAGAAGAACCCAGTTATTATTCCTTTGAGATGATTTCCGTGATACAAATTCCCTCTAGTAGTGTCATGAAGACTCCAGAATTTTCGGCATCGTCTATTATGTCTAGAAAAATGTTATGCCAATATGGATGTGACCATAATGGTGGGCTTGGGACAAAAGCGCAAGGAATTAAAGAACTCATCATCCCATTTGGTACAAAGAAGAAGTATGGAGTGGGGTATGAATTCATTAGTAATCACCATGGAGGTTGAGGCCAAGGTCAAGAGAATCATAAAGGCCGTGGAAGCCGAGGTGATCGAACCATTAACCCATTAACATGGAAGGATAAGGCTAAAGAGTTACCTTATCATCATATTCATATCATAGAAAACTTTCCGGGGCCTCCCAAACTGCTTTCAGAAGAAAATTTACATGCAAAGACCGAGCCTGACGCGCTGGGTTTATTCAAAGAGGACATTATCAATGTCGTTATAATTGAGGATGAAGACACCTATGCACTGGAGTAGGAAGATTCCTTTGAACCCTTTCCTTATTATTGCTTTCACAATATGTCTGTTTCATACGGATGTTGTTTGCAATTTCAATTCAGTTGCAATTTACATTTCTTTAATATAGATGTAATTGCATTTTCAAATTCAATAAAAGTGTTCAATGTTTTGTTAAGGACATATGGAAACAAAACTAAACCAATGATGAATATTGCTCTCACACGTGAGGCTTGAGGCTTTGGGTTTCCATATGATTCCTAATTGTGAAAATAGTTTTGAGAGCAATGATGTCCAAGGATATGAGGATTAGCTCTATCCTCTTGGTCTTTTCAAGACTGATTTCAAAACGGTTTTCATAAAACCTCATCCATTGAATACATTCCAGACGCTATCAAGATGTTCAACTCATGAAATGAAGTTGAAAATTTTAAAAACAAGATTGGCACCCTTCATAACATGTGCATATCATGCATTCCATAAAACATATTCGTACATTTTGCAGGATATGACAAAAGGAGATCTGAGATGACTCAAGACTTCTAAAATCTTTCAATGGAGTTGGAAAAAAAAGGGAAGTGTCATTCTCAAATTCACTTTTCTCAATGTTGCTTTCTAACATTCTTTTCCTTTTTTATCATCCTCAGGGAATTCAAAGAGAGGAAATTACGAAAAACAAATCCTCAGTGGAATCAAATTGGAAGCGCATAAAAGTTGGTGGTATTGTTCCAATTGATGATGAGGATTATGCAAATAAACTCTAACACTCGATTTTTAATTCTTGTAGAATTTTCACCAATCCAAAAAGGTCAGTTGTCATTCAAAAGAATTCCAATTTCCCCCAAGTGGGGTAAATCAAAACAAGAGATCAAAAGAGATAATCTTTTATGAATGATCAAGACAAGACGAACAAGAGGTTGGTTGTATCGTTTCAATCAGAAATGAATAATTCTTGAACCAACGTTAACACTAGGTTTTAATTTTACAGGGATCTCATCAAGCTGATCAGGTAAGTATCCCTAACTCATGAATTTGAGCTCGAACATCTCATTTGCAAATCCCCAATGGAACAAATTAGTGCATAAGCAAAACAATCAAGAGGGATATTGACAAGCCGATCAAGTAAGTATCCCTAACTCATAAATTTGGGTCTTAAAGAGGTTAATTTTTTGGAAAAATGAAACTTCCTTTCCCCAAGCGGATTAACATGAAAGTTTGTTTCAAAGATTACCTCAAAAGAGCTTTAAACAAAAAAGTTTTGAAACACACATTCTTTGAGCATGCATTACACATTAGAATTCCTTAAAAATGAAGTTTTGACGAAAGTCATGAAAAATTTCAGAGAAAAAGTTTGGATCAAATCAAATAGAAAAGACCTTCAAATGATGAAAGGTAAGCCATATCCAAACACGTCCTCTATACACTCAAAGTCAAAAGGTTGAAACGAGTGAGAAAAACTCATCCGAAGGAAATAGGAGATATTTGCAATGATTACATGGATTGAAATGATGAAAGGCAATCATTTCACTATCCCAAACACATGATTATCCCTTGCAAGCCAAATTTGAGCCTAAACAGTGGAGAAATTTCTCAAAAACAACCCTATTAGGAACCACCCCACACTGGGGCAAATTAGGAGGTTCACGGTTGACATTTATGGAGAATAGGATCAAGAAAGATTTTATTACATACACTTGCATCAATCTTTCTGTGATAACTTCAGATAAATTCATATGGGAAGCTCACAGCATCCCAAGAGGAAGAAGAGCATTTCGTTTCCATAATTCCAAACATATTATCCTTTGCAAAGCCTAATTGAGCTTGAATATTCATTTCAAAACCCATATTGGCGATCATCTCCTCATATTGGAGCATGACATATGATCCACCTAGATCGACAAAAACCTAAAGGCATGACAAAGAGTCTTTAAAGTTCAAAAGGACAGAAAGCCAAAAGAATTAGAAATACAAGTACAAAAGAGTTTGGGGCATGAAAAAGTAGTGTGCCTAGTAAAAGCAAGGCTAATGCCCAGATAATGAGCAAAAGAAAAGAAAGAAAAGCATTCAAAAGAAGAATGGCAAAAGTCAAATCAAAAGAAAAGCAAAGATTGTGCAAAATCAATGATCACAAGAAGTTAAAAGTTGAAAAGAAAAGACCATGATGAGCATCTAAGGGACTCTTGTGGTCATGAAAAGAAAAGATCCCTAGTGGACAAAAGAAAAGGGTGGTGATGCCAAGAAGATCGCCAATTTCAAGAAAACCTTGAATTCAAAACAAAACAATTGAGCCTTTCGAGCCTGCCCAATACCAACATTACAACCTCTCCCCAAAAACTCTTTGGATTGGAATGTTGATAGTGGAAATATGATTTCATGACAAAAGCCATCACTTAAAGAAGTGTGTGCAATATTGTCTTATCTTATCCTCCAGGTTCTTAACTTGAAGACCCGAAGTGAGTTGAAAGATGATAAGATCTTTTTCTTGGCCTCAGAATGCCTATCCTTCGAACAGCCATTGACCAAGCCAACATTAAAACCTTTTGAAAGACCTTATCGGATCAATTGGATTGTATACATTGTGAATATCTCCGAACACCTAAGGATTGGCTAGGAGAGATAAAATTAAGGGATATCAGAAAATCCCCTTTCAATCAAATGAAAGGAAGACCAAATTCATAGATCGAAACAAATCCTTTCTAATGAGGGTCTTCTAAATGATCATTCAAAACATTTCTCGAAAGATTTCGAGTCATTTGCTTAAATACTTCCTTTAAAAGGAATTTTATTGTCAAAATGCATCGACATGAAGAATGTTGTTTTTTTCAAAACCACATTTCAAAATAGTTTTTGGTTAACTAAAAAAACCATACAAAAGTTTCATTTTGTTAAAATAGATATTTCAAAGCAAATTGCAAACTTTGTAGCCTCTGAATGATGATTATCATGAGAGATCGCGATTTTGCAGCTTTGAATATGGTAATTTTTACAATTTTCTCAAGTGATTGCAGGATTGTAGCTTCAGAACTATCACTCTCCGAGTGTTCGCTACCTGTAGCCTTAGAGAACTCTTTTTGGCCTGAAGAATGGCTTATTCATGGTTTTCTCAAATGATTGCAGGGTTGTAGCTTCAAAGCTATCATAAAACATAGCCTTGTTATAGTCCTTCTGAGTGATCGCGGATTTGTAGTCTCAAAGAATTGACCCTCTGTAAGTGATCACAAACCGTAGCTTCAGAAAACTATTACACAAATCCTATAGGTGAGGAACCCCTAGGCAAATCCAGGTTCTACTGGTAAGGACAAACTAGGTAAACTAAAGTCCTATAGGTGAGGAACCCCTAGGCAAATTCAGGTTCTACTGGTAAGGAATCAATAGGCAAATAAAAGTCGTACAAGCGAAGAGCCCTTAGGTAAATTCAAAATCCTATAGGTGAGAAACCCCTAGGTAAATTTTAAGTCCTACAGGCAAGGTGCCCTTAGGTAAATTCACAGGTATTATAGGTGAGGAACCCCTAGGCAAATTAAGGTCCTACTGGTGAGGAACTACTAGGCAAATTAAAATCCTACTAGTGAGGAACCACCAGGCAAATTCAAATCCTCATGTGAATAGCCTCAGACATTCATAGTTCGTGAGTTCATCCTTAAACTGCGAAATCAGAATAATCATCATAATCATCACTATCATCAATTTATGCTCTTAAATGAGCAACAGAGAAATTCTCACAAACAAGTATGTTTCTCTCTCTCTCTCTCTCTCTCAAATCACTAAGAACCCTTTCAAAATGTGTTCCAAAAAAAACCTTTGGACTAGATCACAAGTCTCAAAAAGCAAGGATCCTAATTAGTTGTTGTGAAATTTTCATTTCCATTCTGTTTAGTGAGTCAACTAAAAATTCAAGGTGTCACCTTATCTTTGAGATCAATCTCTAGCGAGCTCAATCTCAAAAGGGGGCAGCGATTAATATCTAATTTTTAGCTCATTTTTTGTCATATTTTCAAAATTTTCAAAATTAGGTCTAGGGATCTTGGCCAAGCCTAGAAACCTATTTCAACCTATTTCTAAACCAAAACAAATTTTTTTAGCATTTTTTATCATTTTTTCTGAATTTCTTTTAGCCAAAATAAACAAGAAAATCAAGACAAATAGTAAATGGAATTAGAAAATTCCATAAAAATAGTCAATAATCTTCTTTTAAATCCAATTACATAAATACACTGTCAATTTTAGAAAATCTCAACCGGGTGTATGTTTTTCCAAAAATTGGGCAAACTTAAACACGAATTAAATTTTCTCTAGACTTTTTTAGGTTATAGTGTCTTCACAATAATTGATTCTAGGACCTTTAATTGCATAATGGTCAGTCCAATTATACAATTTGGTGCAAAAATAAAAAAATCCCCAAAAATTAATTGAAAATTGAGAATTTTGAACCTAATTTGGGAATCGTGCCCAAAATGAAATTATCATTTTTAGGGTTAATCAGGGGTGGGTAATGCAATTTTGACATCAATTTTGCCTAATAAGGCCATTAACACCTCGAATTGAACAAAACCCTATCAACCCGAATGTAAAAATGAGAAAATCTTAGGCACAATTATAATAAAAATTGGGGAAAATTATATGTTTAGGTTCAGAATGTGATGGGAAATTCAATTTTGAGGTTGAATTTCGAAAATTTGTGGAAATTGGGTTTAATTTGCAAATTTAAGCAAAACTGGAACTGCGGGGTTAGGCAGGTCGACCCGAGTTGACCCGAACAGTTCTTCTTCCTCACCCGGCCACTTAACCTGTGAGAAAATCCGAAAAAATCATTCAAGCCCGCGACTTCATTGATCATGTTCGAGTTTTTTTTAGCATGTTTTAATCGGATTTTCTAGTTGGATATTGTCCAGTTGGCATCGATCAACAACCAAAACCGATTAGAATTCTGTTCCAACCGAACTTTGAGCAGGAAATCAAGGATCAAAAACCAAAAAAAACTGAAAAAACGGAAGAACATGACCAGAACCCGTTCGAGAAAATTCCCGAGAGAGAGAAGAGAGAGAAAGAGAGCGAAACATGCAAAAATTTAGAGAGAGAGAGGGTTGAGGATCCCCACTCGAGTGTCCAACACCGCCATACACGAGGGAGCGTCGGCGAATCATGTTTGGCCGTGATTCTCCCCTCACCGTTCCGGTCAGTCAAGCTAATCGACAACGCCTAAAATTGAGTATCGTCCGGTCAACTCGGACTTGTTCCAGCGAAGCAGGGACCACCAAAAGGAAGTATCGAAGTCAGGGAACGATCCTTGAGGCTCATATTAGTTTGAAAATTTCGTTGAACCATCAAACAACATAGGTAAAAATCGTTCGCGATCAATTCTTTAACAATTTTCCAGATTTCGATTTTGGTTCTAATGTGCTTTTTCAAGTGATTTAGTTTACTAGTCTGGGCACGTTGATGCTTATAATTAGTTTCTAATCATTTTTTTGTGTTGATTTGGTTGTATTTTGAGTGACAAATCGTGCATAAACCGAGTCAACCATGGTTATTGAAATCCGCCGGAAAACCCGAAGCCATGCCGGAGCATCACCGTGGCATTAGGCCGTTCAAGTAGGTTTCCTTAAACTTTGTTTGTTGATTTTCTATGTCATTAGGTTCGTGATAGACGACTAGGGCGATCGGGATTAATGTTCATGTTCTGGAAAATCTCGAGTGCACAGTTTACAAGTTAGGATATTTGGGTCAATTTTTCGCCGGCCGGCTGATAACTCTATAAAAATAGAGTTATTTTATCTACTTTAGGTAATAAATAATGCAATATTTGCTAGAATATATTTGGATTTCCTTTTATTTACTTAATATTTCATTGTTTATGCAGAATATTGAGATATGGAGAAAATAAGGAAAATATGGCAAAAAGAAGGAAAGGAATATGCGACCCAGAGAAGAGTTAGAAGGTGGATATCACATTGGGAATTCTACGATTTATTCCCTAATTTTATGCGAAAAAAGAAGTAATTGCCTTGTGAGAGGAGTCTTAAATGTTATTATATAAATAGGATAACTTGGGGGAACATGGAGGAGAGGAGAGAGAGAGATCGTTTTTGTTTTTAGTGTTTTGAGAGTTTTTCGAGTATTTTGAAGAGAAGACAAAAGTGGTGACAGAATTCTTGTTCTTTGATTCAAGATGTTTGATTTAATTTCTATTTTTGTTTCTTCTTCTATTATGTTCTAATTTTTTTTGTTAGAGCTATGATGTAGCCTAACCATGATGATATGAATTTCATGTTTTTTATGCTTTGCAAGTAATTTCATTCATGTGAGTTATATATTATTGTGCTTAATGCGTTTAGGTGATTGGCCACCACTTGAATGATCTTATGTGCATGTTTGAGACTGAGAAGTGATAATATGCAATTGCTCATTATAATATATAACCATGAATTAAATGTGGATAGAAATATACCATGTTATTTGTGTAGCTTTCGGTGATAAGGTGGTCCAAAAGATTCATTGTAAACCGGGAATATTCACAGATTTTAATGCGCTTATGTTTATTTAAATTCACATAGAAATATAGTGAATTGATAAACTGAGTAGGTTTACTATACCTAGAGATAGGATATTAAATAGATTAGGAAATTCCACTATCACATGCTTGATATTGTTCTTGTATGCATAATGATCTGAAATTCATATCTAGTGGTTATGGTGAAATCGGATGCTCTAACATATTTTACCCGATTGATTATCTGCCTTTAGTTTATAAAATTTCGTTTTTAAAAATTGTCAGTTTTTATTTGTTCTCAATTATTTTTTTGATCTGTTAGATAAATTTTAGAATTAATCTATTTTTAATATTTAATTGGTTTATTATTATCAATCTCTGTGGGACGATACTCTTCTCATCATTGTATTACTTGTTCAACGCGTTCGTTGACACGTGCAGAATTTTACAAACAAGTTTTTGGCGCCGTTGCCGGGGATTGTTTATTTAATACCAATTAATATTGATACCGGATAATTCTAAGTTTAATCTAGCTTTTATTTTTTTTTCAGAGTATACATTGGTGCATGACACGTAGCCAACAAGGAAAACTTACTGAGTTTGATCCAGAAATCGAACGCACATTTAAACGGCGACTGAGAGAACAGAGGAATCACATTAAAAAGATGGAGGGAGTTGATGATGGTAGAAATCAACATAGACTCTTGAAAGATTATGCTGCACCAACAATTGAGGGCACCACATCAAGTATCAGGAGACTTGCAATTCAAGCAAACAACTTTGAGATCAAGCCATCACTGATTCAGATGCTTCAACAATCAGTGCAATTTAGTGGGCTACCAAGCGATGATCCAAACGCTCACATTGATGCTTTTCTTAAAATCTGTGACACAATTAAATATAATGGAGTTTCAGATGATGCTATTAGATTGAGATTATTTCCATTCTCTCTTAGAGACAAAGCTAAAGGCTGGCTCTCTTCTCTTCCTGCAGGATCGATCACTACATGGAATGATATGGCCCAAAAATTTCTTGGTAAGTTCTTTCCACCTGCAAAATCTGCAAAAATGCGTAACGATATTACTAATTTTATGCAGATGGATAATGCATCATTGTATGAAGCATGGGAAAGATTCAAGGAGTTTCTTAGGAGATGCCCACATCATGGACTACCCGTATGGATGCAGGTACAAACTTTTTATAATGGGTGTAATACAAATCTTCGTTCTATGATTGATGCAGCTGCAGGGGGAACTCTGAATAATAAAACACCAGAAGAAGCCTACAACTTATTAGAGGAGATGGCATCTAATAGTTATTAGTGGCCTACTGAGAGGATATCAGTGCGAAAAGCTAGTGGAGTTCATGAGGTGGATGCTTTCACGGCAATCACTACACAAATTGAAGCACTCAACAAAAAGATAGATAATATGAGTGTTTCAGGCATGAAAATTCAGAATATGACATGCGATTTCTGCGGTGGAGGACATGTTAGCACGGAATGTCAGGTAGGTAACACTTTTGCTCAATCTAATGAAAATGCTAACTTTGTTGGGAATTTTAACAGATCACAGAATAATCCCTACTCCAACACGTACAATTCGGGATGGCGCAATCATCCAAATTTTTCATGGAATAATCAAAATGTGACAAGACTACCATTGGGATTCAAACAACCAAAAGAGACAAAGTCCAGTCTAGAAGATATAGTAAAAAAACTTGCCAACACTACTCAGGACTTCATCAAGAGCACAGATGTGAGATTTCAGAATCAAGAGGCTTCAATCAGAAATCTGGAGATGCAAGTGGGGCAGTTAGCAAACATGATGTCTAGGAGACAACAGGGTTCTTTGCCTAGCAATACAGAGAAAAATCCAATTGAGAATGTAAAAGCTATAACCTTGAGAAGTGGTAAACAAGTGGGTGAAGAAGAAACCAAACAAGAGATTTCCAAAAACAAAGAAGAAGAGGACAAGAAACAATCAAAGGAGATAAGCAAGAGCAAACTTTTTCCAGATAATCCCAAGCCATACGTGCCACCAATTCCATTCCCTTAGCGACTCCAGCAGCACAAAATAGATAAGCAATTTTCTAAATTTCTTGATGTTTTTAAAAAATTGCACATTAATATTCCTTTTGCAGATGCTTTAGCGCAAATGCCTAGCTATGCAAAATTTTTAAAGGAGATTTTGGCAAACAAAAGAAAGCTAGAGGATTACGAAACTGTGAAGTTGAATGAGGAATGTTTGGCTATCCTACAAAATAAATTACCTCCGAAGTTAAAAAGATCCAGGGAGTTTTACAATTTCTTGCACTATTGGAGATTCTTACTTTGAAAAGGCATTGTGTGATTTAGGTGCAAGTATTAATTTGATGCCTTTCTCTGTTTTCAGGAAATTAGGATTGGGTGAAGTAAAAACAACCACAGTGTCACTTCAACTGGCTGATCGATCAATTAAATATCCGAGAGGTATTGTGGAAGATGTATTGGTAAAAGTTGACAAGTTTATTTTTCCTGCAGATTTCATAGTTCTTGACATGGAGGAAGATTTTGAGGTACCACTTCTCTTAGGTCGTCCTTTTCTAGCAACAGGAAGAGCTCTTATTGATGTACAACAAGGGAAGTTGATTCTTAGAGTTCAAGATGATCTTGTTTCTTTCAATGTTTTTAAAGCAATGAAATATCCTTCTGATGATAATTCTTGTTTTAGAGTTGAGACAGTTGATAAGTTGGTGAATAATGTTTTTCAAGATAATATTTTTAAAGATCCACTTGAAGCATGTTTGGTTCAACCAAAAGACAGAAAAATTGAGAATGAGGAGATAATGGAGTACGCAAATTTTATGGAGGCAAATCCAACATATTCAAGGCCTAAGGCAACAAAATTTGAGGAGTTAGGACAACACACAACGAAGCTTAATCCATCAATTGAAGAGCCTCCTATTATTGAACTCAAACCCTTACCTTCTCATTTGAAATATGCTTATTTAGATGGAATTTCTTCTTTACCAGTAATTATATCTTCTTCTTTGACAGATTTGATGGAGGAGAAACTGCTCAGAGTGTTGAGAGAACATAAAGGTGCAATTGGATGGAAAATAGCTGACATCAAGGGAATTAGTCCTTCAATTTGCATGCACAAAATTTTGATGGAGGAACAACATAAACCTACTATCCAACCTCAGAGGTGTTTGAACCCGAAAATGCAAGAAGTGGTGAAAGCTGAGGTAATTAAGTTACTTAATGCATGGATCATCTATCCTATCTCTGATAGTTCCTGGGTAAGTCCTGTGCAAGTTGTTCCGAAAAAAGGAGGTATGACTGTTCAACTAAATAATGATAATGAATTAATTCCGACTAGAACCATTACTGGATAGCGTGTTTGCATGGATTATAGAAAATTGAATGATGCCACCCGTAAAGATCACTTTCCTTTACCTTTTATTGATCAATTGTTGGAGAGACTTGCAGGGCATGAGTTTTACTGCTTTTTAGATGGATATTCTGGTTATAATCAAATTCCTATTGCACCTGAAGATCAAGAAAAAACTACTTTTACTTGTCCCTATGGTACTTTTGCCTATAGGAGGATGCCTTTTGGTCTTTGTAATGCGCCTGCTACTTTTCAAAGATGCATGATGGCTATTTTTTCTGACATGATGGAAAAATATATTGAGATATTTATGGATGATTTTTCTGTTTTTGGCTCATCTTTTGATTTATGCTTGAATAATTTAGCTTCGGTGTTACAAAGATGTGAGGAGACTAACCTTGTCTTGAATTGGGAGAAGTGTCACTTTATGGTGCAGGAAGGGATTGTGCTAGGCCATAAGATCTCTATAAGAGGAATTGAGGTGGACCGAGCTAAGATTGAAGTTATTTCAAAACTGCCACCTCCTACCTCTGTGAAGCTTGTTCGAGGATTTTTGGGACATGCAGGATTTTATAGGCGTTTCATTAAAGATTTTTCTAAGATTGCTAGACCTCTTTCTAAATTGTTGGAGAAAGATTCTAAATTTGACTTCTCTGATGATTGTTTGCAGGCATTCAACACATTGAAGGAGAAGTTAATTTCGGCTCCTATCATGACTGCGCCTACTTGGAATTTGCCTTTCGAGTTGATGTGTGATGCTAGTGACTCGGCTGTTGGAGCCGTACTTGGACAAAGAAAGGATGGAATTTTTCGAACTATATACTATGCAAGTCGCACCCTATCTGGAGCTCAATTGAATTATGCCACAACTGAAAAGGAGCTTTTGGCGGTAGTATTTGCTTTTGATAAATTTCGTTCTTATTTAATTGGCTCAAAAGTTATAGTTTATTCTGACCACTCTGCTCTTAAGTATCTACTTGAAAAGAAAGAATCAAAACCACGTTTAATCAGATGGATTCTATTGCTGCAAGAATTTGATTTGGAAATCAAAGATCAGAAGGGAACTGAAAATCTAGTTGCAGATCACTTGTCAAGAATTTCGAATTTGAAGGAAGAGGTATGTGCAGACCAGGTCATAAGAAGATGTGTTCCAGACGAAGAAAAGGCAAATATCATGCATCATTGTCATGACAGAGAGGCAGGTGGTCATTTTGGTGCCACCAAAACTGCAGCTAAGATTTTACAATCTGGATTTTATTGGCCCACACTTTTTAAAGATGCTTACTCCTTTGTAGCTTCATGTGACCGGTGTCAGAGAACTGGAAATATTTCTAGAAAAAATGAGATGCCTTTAAACAACATTATTGTGTGTGAATTATTTGATGTTCGGGGTATTGATTTCATGGGACCCTTTACATCTTCTTATGGTAATTTATACATTTTAGTGGCTGTCGAGTATGTGTCTAAGTGGGTAGAAGCTGTAGCATTACCAAAAAAATGATGCTAAGGTTATTATCAAATTCTTGAAGAAAAATATTTTTACGCGATTTGGCACTCCTAGGGCAATCATAAGTGATAGGGGGACACACTTTTGCAACAAACAGTTTGAAGCACTTTTGAGTAAGTATGGAGTCACACATAAGATTGCAACCCCTTATCATCCTCAGACTAATGGTCAAGTAGAGGTTTCAAATAGGGAAATCAAGAGAATTTTAGAAAAAACAGTGAATGCCTCTAGGAAAGATTGGTCAATGAAACTTGATGATGCACTTTGGGCCTATAGGACAGCATTCAAAACCCCAATTGGTATGTCTCCTTTTAGGCTAGTGTTTGGAAAGGCTTGTCATCTACCGGTGGAATTAGAGCACAAAGCATATTGGGCATTGAGATTTCTGAATTTTGACATGCAGTCTGCAGGTGAAAGAAGATTGTTGCAACTAAATGAATTGGAGAAATTTCGCAATGAGGCTTATGAAAATGCTAAGATGGCATGATAAACATATATTCAGAAAATAGTTCGAAATTGGCCAAAAAGTTTTACTTTATAACTCTCGTCTTAAACTTTTTCTAGGAAAGTTACGTTCTCGATGGTCCGGTCCTTATACAGTCACACAGGTATTTCCATACGGAGCAGTTGAAGTTGCACATGATACCGAAGGCACATTTAAGGTGAACGGTCAACGTTTGAAGCCCTATTTCGAAGGTGGTTATAACAAGCAGAAGACCACTATTGAACGTCATCCTCCAGAATAGCGACATCTGAGATAGTTTGGCTGAAAACTATAAAGCAAGCGCTTCTTGGGAGGCAACCCAAGCATTTTTATTATGTTTCTTCATTAATTTTTATGTTCATTTTTTTTCAAAAAAAAAAAGAGATGAATTATTTTTTTTTCTTTTATCCAGGTTGATTTTCTTTCTTGAAGGATCACCTTTTGGAGTTTAGTCATCAAGACCATCCATGGACACATTCTACTGCAAGGGGAGTTTTCTTGTTCCTATTTTTCTTTTGTTTCTTTTGTTTTTCGCATTGAGGACACTGCTTCATTCAAGTTTGGGGGAGACAAAATTTTTGCTCAAAATTTTTTTTTGGCTAAATATGATTATTTTATTGCATTCCTTATTGTGAATTTTTGCGATTCTTAGGAAAATTTAAATTTTGTTCAAACTTGCGAATGATATGTGAGTTAATTTTAATTCTGATGATGTCGATCCACTTACTGAGCACTAGAAGTCCTTAATTTTTGAGTAGTGTGTACATCTAGAGAACATTCATGTGAAGTATGTGCTTTTTTTAGATTTTACCCAAATCTTAGAATTTGTTTGATTTTCTCTTGAGGCGAAATCCTAGGCTACATCTAACTGAGAAAATGATTTAGGCATTTTTTGGATCGATTGAGCCTTTTTAAGCCAACCCTGTTTATTTATCCATAGTCACCCCGTTGAGCCTTAATTATTATCCAATCTTTTATTGGCACCCACGTACTTTTTAGCTTACCTTTTGCCAAATTATATCATTGTCCCACGTCCAATGAACATGTTGATTTTTTTAGGATAAAAGTTTATTTGAGCATAATAGCAATTTGGGAGGAAGGGTGGAGCATGGAAATAATTTGATTGCTATGGTTGTTTCGGTGTATCTTCTTCAAAAAAAAAAACAGAAGAAGAAGAAGAAAAAGAAAGAAAAAAAAGAGAAAAAGAAAATATTGCTTTTATGGTTCCCTATTCAACTTTCAATTGAGTGAGCCTTTTGGATACTCAATGGGTTGGGAATGTTCACGTTATATTAGGAGGGACTTTGGGAGGAACTCCACCATAAAGCAATGAAAAAAAAAAGAAGAAAAAAAAAGAGAAGAAAAAAAAAAGAAGAAGAATGATGATCCCTAGCGGCAAAAGATTATTTTGAAGATGTGAAATTGGGGATAGTAGCATGTGCTCTAATTAGATCCTAGAAATCAATGTGTTCATGGGTGATTTGAGCTTAAATTTACCATTATCTCACCGTTAGCCCAGCCTTACATTACAACCTGAGGAAAGTCCTATTGATTTTTGATTGGATGATTAGCTTACATTAGTGGAGAGAGGAATGAAAAGCAAACCTATGAGATTTGGTTATAATTGTAAAGAGTTTTTGAGAGGTTGCATACCAATGTGAACTTATTTGGATTGCATATAATTCAAAAAGATGAGGACTCACACACACACTTGGATCACATAGTTAGAATCGGTTTTAACTTATGAATCTATTTCAATGTTTGGATGAAATTTGTGTTTTTCTTTGAATTGTGATTTTGAGCAATTATGGAAGGAAGTCATGGAGGGGGTTGTTAGCTTGAGTATGTCTTATATCTTGCTTTTGCTTGAGGACTAGCAAAATGTTAAGTTTGGGGGTTTGATAACTCTATAAAAATAGAGTTATTCTATCTACTTTAGGCAATAAATAATGCAATATTTGTTAGAATATATTTGGATTTCCTTTTATTTACTTAATATTTCATTGTTTATGCAGAATATTGAGATATGGAGAAAATAAGGAAAATATGGCAAAAAGAAGGAAAGGAATATGCGACCCAGAGAAGAGTTAGAAGGTGGATATCACATTGGGAATTCTACGATTTATTTCCTAATTTTATGCGAAAAAAGAAGTAATTGCCTTGTGAGAGGAGTCTTAAATGTTATTATATAAATAGGATAACTTGGGGGAACATGGAGGAGAGGAGAGAGAGAGAGAGATCGTTTTTGTTTTTAGTGTTTTGAGAGTTTTTCGAGTATTTTGAAGAGAAGACAAAAGTGATGACAGAATTCTTGTTCTTTGATTCAAGATGTTTGATTTAATTTCTATTTTTGTTTCTTCTTCTATTATGTTCTAATTTTTTTTGTTAGAGCTACGATGTAGCCTAACCATGATGATATGAATTTCATGCTTTTTATGCTTTGCAAGTAATTTCATTCATGTGAGTTATATATTATTGTGCTTAATGCGTTTAGGTGATTGGCTACCACTTGAATGATCTTATGTGCATGTTTGAGACTGAGAAGTGATAAATATGCAATTGCTCATTATAATATATAACCATGAATTAAATGTGGATAGAAATATACCATGTTATTTGTGTAGCTTTCGGTGACAAGGTGGTCCAAAAGATTCATTGTAAACCGGGAATATTTACAGATTTTAATGCGCTTATGTTTATTTAAATTCACATAGAAATATAGTAAATTGATAAACTGAGTAGGTTTACTATACCTAGAGATAGGATAGTAAATAGATTAGGAAATTCCGCTATCACATGCTTGATATTGTTCTTGTATGCATAATGATCTGAAATTCATATCTAGTGGTTATGGTGAAATCGGATGCTCTAACATATTTTACCTTATTGATTATCTGCCTTTAGTTTATAAAATTTCGTTTTTAAAAATTGTCAGTTTTTATTTGTTCTCAATTATTTTTTTGATCTGTTAGATAAATTTTAGAATTAATCTATTTTTAATATTTAATTGGTTTATTATCATCAATCTCTGTGGGACGATACTCTTCTCATCATTGTATTACTTGTTCAACGTGTTCGTTGACATGTGCAGACCGAACTGGCGGTTCGATTCTCGGGCGGGTCTATGGAATTGACAGGCAGTTCTCGGTTCCAATTTTTGGAATTGATGCTGTAGCGGGCGGTCCACTGTTTCGGGGTGGGAACTGCCAACCCGGACCATGCACACCCCTAGTTTTGGGGATTATACCCTCCGGAGGGGGTGATCGGCGACGGCCAGTTTGGTCTCGGCCGAACTGGTCTGAACTAGTCCGGTTCGGTTCCACCTTCGATGGGAAAATTCAAAAAACAAAAAATAAAAGAAAATCAATAAAATAAATTAGAAAATTCTCTTACAAAAATAGAAAATTCTAAAAAAAATCACAAAAATCACAAAAATCATAAAAAAATTGGAAAATTTTACAGAAAATTCATAAAAACTAGACAAATTACAGAAAATTCAAAAAAAAATCAAAAATTCTAAAAAAACTCATAAAAATTTCAAAAATTTAGAAAAACAAATAAAAATTTGGAAATTCTGGAACATCAATAAAAATTTGAAAAATTGGAAAATTCACAAAAATTGTCAGAAAATCATAAAAAGAATCATTTCTTGGTTCAAAATTTTTTACGAAAAAAATCAAAAATTTTAAAAATCCTCAGAATGGTTGAAAATCATTGTGGCTAGTCATAAAAAATGAAATTGAAATTTTTGAAGTGTCCAAATGGCACTAAAAGAAATTCAAAAATTTTGAAAATCCACAAAAGGATTAGAAATCATTGTAGCCAGTCATTAAAAGTAAAATTTAGATTTTCCAAAATGCCCAAGTGGCATAATTTGGAAAATTCCAAATTTAGAGCCAACACCCTTAAAAAAAAACCTAAACCCTAACAAAAATGAAATGACAGGCTATTAGAGCTTTGTTAGGGTTTTGGTAAGTTTTCATTTCTAGTGACTAAATTAGGGTTGCTGTGGTTGATTTGCCATTGGATGTGTAGTTGATTTTTGAATGCTTAATTGATTGTCCATGTCACGCCCCGAACCCAACTTACCCATTGGAACGCGAGCATCCCCTTATCTCTTCGGTCGATCATAGTGCGACGTCCCCAGGAGACATCGCCGACCCAACAACAATCAGAGTATAAAAACACATGCGGAAGCAAATACAACCCTGACAAATAAAGATGAACAAGGAAGCCAAACACTCAAGTCATCATCAGGTAAAACCTCATGCTCATATATATCAACAAACTGTTTATACAAGGATCATAGATACAAATACACTACAGTCCGATTCACTATGGGTCTAGGTCAAGGTCACATCAAAGTCAAAAGGCCACTAATCCAAAAAGTGTCGGTGGCTGGGTGAGTAGGTCAGTACTAAGGATCACTATAACAAAAAGGTAGGGATCCCTATCGTCGACCAACTAGTCTAGGGCTCATAGTCTGGGTCGCTGGAATCGTCGGGCTCAACGGAAGACTCAGCTGACTCCTCTGAAGAGCTGCGATCCGGCTCTGGCTCATCCACGTCCATGTCGGGGTCCTCCTGATCAGCCTGACCCTCCTGATCTCCCCAGTAGTCTGCTAGGAGAGCGTCAGCCTCAGCATCAGAGTCAAAGTCGTCCTCCAAGTCTACGTCTACGGCTGCATCCTCGACGGCATCTATGTCTACATCCTCGCCTACCTCATCGATCTCACCATCGCCATCATCCTGCTCCATCGCTTCTGGCTCGAGGTCGTCCTCATCCTCATCCATAGGCTCCGGCTCTAGGTCATCGTACCAAACTCCAGGGCCTGGCTGGGCATCGACGGTTGGCGGAGCGCCAGGTGGAGAAGCATCGACCACCTCGCCATCGGCAATCACTGGCTCTAACTCGCCATCAGCGTCTACTGGAATATCAAAGGTACGGATAGGTCGACTGAGGGTCCCGTCTGCTGCCCTACGACACCATGCGATGTACTCTCGCTTCTGATGCTCATCCTCACCCACATTAACATAGAGAACTGACCTAAACCTCACATGGAACTCGTCATTTCCAGCTGGGAAATGCTCCTCACTCTGTAGTATCTGTCTAGGAATCCCAAAAAGTGGAGGCGGTTCCGGCATCCTAGGGGGTAGGTCCTGAAATGTTCGGTTTTACCACAACCGTGAGACTAGCTTAGTGAATCAAATACCTAAACCTAGGCTAGGCTAAAGTGTGTCTCTTAACGGACCAAAATCAAACACTCAAGCCAACAAACATAGAACTCAATATGTTTCAATGTGATTCAACCCCTGCAAAGTTAGTGCAATTCAACATATATATATACACTCATATACGTGTACATACGGGCAGGCGTACTTCACACACGCGTGTTCATCTTCTTTAAATGGTTCAAATCACCCGATCACCGCATTCCACACGAATGCCTCATGCAGTCAGATGCTAACAATTCTCACAATCTCATCACAATACTGCATGATTCACAAATCACATAATGCAAGGTTCAGTTCATTCTTAATCTCACGACCCACAATAGGGCCCGACCCGAAGGCCACAACACTTCATGGCCAGCGTATATAATACGCCCCCGGCCCGGTGTCTTCTAGCCTGCTACAAAGTGCCTGAGGCGCAACACCGCTCACCTACGAACCAGAGCCTGCTACAAAGTGCATGAGGATGGTCGTCTTCCGGTCTAACCGGGCATCGTCCTGCTACAAAGTGCATGAGGACGGAACTCAACCCGTAGGCCACGACCCGAAGGCCTTAAGTGATCACACATGTAAATTTTATCTTAGCCCGATCCGCTCATTTCAGGGCGTTTACCGTGATCACACAATGCAATGTCACACCCGCACAATCACATAATGTCATCTCAAATCTCAATCTCGACATACCATGCGCGTGACATGCATTTTCATATCAATGAACACAAAGGCCACACAATTATCAACATTTACAAACAATGGGCATGTTCTAGCATTTATATTCCAACACATGTAATTCGGCCAAACCAAAACCTCAACTTCAAACATGTCCAAAACACATTCAAAACACACCATTTAGCCTCAATTAACTCAGCCAAGACCCCAATTAAACATGTAAGGCATACACTTAGTTTAATTTAGCAAAACAAGCCTATTTAGCACTAAAAACACCATTTCTAGCACAATCACCCAAGACCTCCGAATTTAACTCATCATGGACAGCCATCAATTCTTCACTAATCAAACATAATTCCACTTCAAATCAACCATCCACAACCTCACTAACTCAGCCATTAACCACACAATCCCTAACCAACACCCATTTAACTTAATCTCCACCAATTAACCCAAATAGATCCAACTAAACACAATTAAGGCTAAGCTAGGTTTAGGCATTAAACTCACGTCGGGGTGGACGATTTGTGGAAGAAACAAGTACATCCACTCTCGCGGCTCGACAACGGCGGCTCACGGCGGCGCGGCTCCTCACGGCGGTTCGGCCTCTCTCACGGCCCACGGTGGCTGATTTGGGGCGTCCAAGGGAAAGGAGGAAGACGGCGGCTTGAAGGCTGGTCCGGCCCTCCACGGCGATCCCTTGCCGTGACCAACAGCCCCGGCGAGCGGCTGAGGAAGGCGGCGACGGTGGGCTGTTCCGGCGTGGATGAAGAGAAACGGTGGAGAGGATGATGACCGATTCGGTGGGGGAGAGAGGAAGAACGAAATGCAGGAGAGAGAGAGAGAAGCTTATCTCAATATGGGTCAAAGATGGTCAATTCCCCTTTTAGTGGAATCCAAGTGTCACCATCTAGACACACTTGACCACTTTACCCTTTCATCCAATGGCTACAATGCATTCAAATCAATTATTGAGGGGCAATCTTGACATTATGCCCTAACCAACCCCTAACCACTCTAGTTAGCCTTAACCCACCTTGGTTAAACCAATTAAATTCTCAAAATTCGGAATTAAGCTTAAATAGTCCAAGGGCAATTCCGTCCTTTTTCCATTCCGAACCGAAATTCCATTTTTCGCACCCATGCGTCCCATATGTATGTGGCCAACATTTTCTGGCGTCAAAATCCTAAAATTAGTCTGTCGGGTCCCCGAAATCCGACATCGAAATCTGGGTTCAATTCCGTGAACAACTCTCTCTCAATTTCAATTTTTCTGAAACTCTCACTAACAGGCGGCTGTTTAGGAATACACGTATCGACTTAGGGCTGTCCGAGTCTCAATGGTTCCGATCATCGAGAGAAAGAGGGTTTATTACTAATCCCGGGGTCATGATCATTTGGCTCGAGTTCAGGATTGGTTGACCACGAGCACGTTTGGTTAAGCAGAATCACCTGCGATCCCAATTGTGCATCGTTGGCCTTGGCCATACCATTTCCATCACTTTTCCCAAGATCGGCCCCTCACTGGTTCACAATATTCCCTCATTCTTTCTCAAATCGGCTCCCGAGTCGCGACTAAGTCCCTGGTCCACGTACTAGCGTCCTAGTTAGCCATTCCCCATGGTTAGTATCCCAAGAGTGATCAGCTCTGGGCGAGTCGTACTCAAATGAAATGAGAAATAACATTCATTTTATTAATCCCATAAATTACATCGAAATTCGGGCTGTTACAGTCCATGGTTAGATTAGTGAAGTGACCTTAGGATCCGTGTGATGCTTAATTGATCAACTTAATCTAAGTTGATTTGAACTTAAATGTCGATTTTCGGGATCATAAGCGACTATTTTACAAGGAAGACGTCATTTTATAGTGGCCAAATATATTTGGGGTTAGTACGGTCAAAAAATGGAAATTCGGCCCGAAATTGAAAAATAATCATTTTGCCCCTAGGCTAATTTTGGGCATTCCGAATTTTGGAAAATGATTTGGGATTTATTTGTCGATTAAGTTATGGATAATTATAAGCCCAATAATTCAAGATTTTGATGCCCAAAATGCCCTTGGATATTTGGCTTTGGGTTATTATGAACCAAGCAATGAGGGGCAATTTGGGAATTTAGAAAAGTTGAGTCAAACCACTTTTTGATCCATAATTTAATCTCTCTTTCTCTCCTCCCTCATCACTTCAGCCACTTCTCCCTCTCCTCTCCCCCTCACCAAAATTCCCTCCTCTCCCTTGCTTGGCCGTGAATCACCACCGCCGGAGGAGCTGCACGCCGGAGCCGCCGGCCACCGTTCGTCCAAGCCACGCTGCACCACCACCCTCACTGATCGCCCCCTCACTTCTTCGTCGTTCTCCCTCCCCCTCGTTTGGCATGAGGACCACGCCAGAGCCGCCGCGTAGAAGGAGCCGACGCCGCCGCTCGCCGGACGGCATTACACCAAGGCCACTAGTCGCTGCTGTCCGCACGAGCCGCCAAGACCGCCACCCGACCGCCGTCCTTCTCCTCCCTCATCTTGGGCCGCCACCAATCGGCACCATCACCATCGTTAACGCCCTTTTGCCGCCAAGACCACCGTCGCAGAAGCGATCGCCGAAATGCCGCCGCTGGTTCCGCCGCTCACCGGCAATCAGCCGCCTATTCCTCGTCGATCCAGAATTGTTGGAGCTTAGGATTAGGATGAGTATCACCCTCTAACCCCTAATTAGGCAAGTTATGTGCGTTTAGAAGGGATTAGGGTGTTTGGTTTGTATTTAGCACATTTAGAAGTAATTAATAACCGGTGGATTATAGTGGCTGTTTTGTGGTGAGTTTAGTGGATTAATAGATTGATTAGGAAGTGGAAATAATGGCCTAGGTTGGCCGGTTTGGTGGCTGTCCATGGGAGACTCAATTGGACTAAGTCTGATCAAAATTGAGATTAACCGATGGAATTCCCGAATATGCCGTATTTGAATGATTTAGTAGCTCAATTATGTTTGGTGGTGCGAGATCTTGGGATGCCAGGTTGTGTATTTTAGTGGCCGAATATGAGGTGGTATAGAGGACCTGAATCGGCGAATTTACGTTATGTTAATCACACGATTTAAGTGCCATTGGTTTACTGGGTTCAATTTGGACTAAATTGGCAAACTGGGAGACTTAGTGGGTTATTTTGAAGTTGATTTATGGCCAAGAATGATTGGATTAGTGGCTGCCATATGGTGATTAAATGGCCTAAGTTTGGGTGACTTGGGGCTTAATGAGAATAATTCCTGAATATGCCCCATTTGAATGATCTAGAGGCTGATTTGTGCCCATTGGTAATTAATTTGATGAGGCCATGTTGAGTGTCTTGTGTGTGGCCGAGAATGACGCGGTATGGCGAGCCTTGAGCATAAGTGTTTGTATTGTGCTAGTAGCATGAATTATATGCCAATGGTATGCCAAAGCTTAATTTCAGTGAATAGCTTGTTTGGGCATGCTAATGTGATAATTGGGCATGTGGTTTTGATAATTTGGGCATGCTAGTATGTTAATGAAGCACGTCGTGGTATTTATTGAGTATGAATTGATTATGTGCTTATGCTCCATTTGGATGCTCATTGTTCATTGCATTATTGCCCGAGTGCGGGAATTGCATGGCCATGCATTAAGTATGCCGAGAATGGGCATGAGATGAGATTTGTGCGAGTATGCGTGCCTAACATGAGCATGTGATCACCTAATATGCCCTGATGCGTTTTACGTGGGGTTTAGATAAAATTGGCTGTGTGTATGTGTGATCACTGAGGGCCCTGATGCGTTTTACGCTGGGTCAATGCCGTCCTGATACGTTTACGCGGGACGATGCCTGGTTCGTCCGGAAGGCGGCCAGCCTGATGCGTTTACACGCCTGATGAGTTTTGACGTGGGCTAGAGACACTAGGCCGGATGCATGTTACGCGGGCCATGGAGTGTTGTTAGCCTTCGGGCCAGAATATTTGTTGGCCTTCGGGTCGGTTTATAACTGCAAAATGAGCCGTGTGTCAGAATGCATCTTTTGAGCTATATCATGAGCATGGCAGATGTGTGCCGGAGTATGTCAGCCATTGTGCGTATTCGGTGATTCGTATGTGAGGTACGCACTATTGAGCATGAGCATGCGTATGGCGTACATATGACCAGTGTGTCGCGTATGTGCCATGGATTTTGTTATAAATTGCCTAACCTGCAGGGTCTATTATATGACTGATCTGTATCCCAAAAAGTGGAGGCGGTTCCGGCATCCTAGGGGGTAGGTCCTGAAATGTTCGGTTTACCACAACCGTGAGACTAGCTCAATGAATCAGATACCTAAACCTAGGCTAGGCTAAAGTGTGTCTCTTAGCGGACCAAAATCAAACATTCAAGCCAACAACATAAAACTCAACATGTGTCATCGTGATTCAACCCCTGCAAGTTAGTGCAATTCAACATATATATATATACACCCACATACGTGTACATACGGGCAGGCGTACTTCACACACGCGTGCTCAGATTCTTTAAATGGTTCAAGCCACTCAATCACCGCATCCCACACGAATGCCTCATGCAGTCACATGCTAATGATTCTCACAATCTCATCACAATACTGCATGATTCACAATTCACATGATGCGACGTTCAGTTCATTCTTAATCTCACGACCCACAATAGGGCCCGACCCGAAGGCCACAACACTTCATGGCCAGCGTATAAACTACGCCCCCGGCCCGGTGTCTTCTAGCCTGCTACAAAGTGCCTGAGGCGCAACACCGCTCACCTACGAACCAGAGCCTGCTACAAAGTGCATGAGGATGGTCGTCTTCCGGTCTAACCGGGCATCGTCCTGCTACAAAGTGCATGAGGACGGAACTCGACCCGTAGGCCACGACCCGAAGGCCTTAAGTGATCACACATATAAATTTTATCTTAGCCCAATCCACTCATTTCCGGGCGTTTACCGTGATCACACAATGCAATGTCACACCCGCACAATCACATAATGCATCTCAAATCTCAATCTCGACATACCATGAGCGTGACATGCATTTTCATAACAATGAACACAAATGCCACAATAATTACCAACATTTACAAACAATGGACATATTCTAGCATTTGTATCCTAACACATGCAATTCGGCCAAACCAAAACCCCAACTTCAAACATGGCCAAAACACACTCAAAACACTCCATTTAGCCTCAATTAACTCAGCCAAGGCCCCACTCAAATATATAAGGCATATACTTAGCTTAATTAAGCAAATCAAGCCTAATTGGACCTAAAATCACCATTTCTAACACAAACTCTCAAGAGCTCCGAATTTGGCCTACCAAGAACAGCCCTCAAACCATCACAAATCAACCATAATTCCACCTTAAATCCACCCTTAGCAACATCATTATTTCAGCCAATAACCACATAATCACTAACAAAACACCAAATTTACTCAATCTCCCCTAATCCATCCAAACTAAACCAACTAAACACAATTAAGCCTAAACTAAGTTTAGGTATAAAACTCACATTTGGGTGGACGATTTGCGGAAGGAACAAGTACATCCCACTCACGGCTCGACAACGGCGGCTCACGGTGGTGGCTCGGCCCTCACGGCCAACGGCGGCTTGGGGGTGGCTGATTGGCGTCCAAGGCTGGTCGGCCAAGAGAGAGGAGGAGACGCGGCTGAGGAGGGCGGCTCGGGGGCTGGTTCAGCTCTCCACGGCGGTCCTTTGCCGTGACCAACAACTCCGGCGAGTGGCTGAGCAAGGGCGGCGACGGTGGGGCTTGCTCGGCCAAGAAGAGAGGAGACGGAGGAGAGAGAGACGAAGGAGGGGGGGAGTGGCCGAACGTGAGGGGGAAGAGAGAGAGAATGGCGTGGGAAAAATGGAGGAGAGAGAGAAGCTTATCCTATTTTGGTCAAAGCTAATCAAATCAACCAATAGTGGATTCCAAGTGTCACCATCCTAGGCCACTTGACCAATCTACCCCTCATCCAATGGCTCACATTCATTCCAATGAATTATTGAGGGGCATTCTTGTCTTTAGCCCCTAACCAAACCCTAACCAACCTAGTTACCTTAACCAACCTTGGTTAAACCAAATTAATTTTCCAAAAATTCGGAATTAAGCCTACTCAATTCAAGGGTAATTCCGTCCTTTTTCCATTCCGAACCGAAATTCCATTTTTCGCACCCATGCGTCCCATATGCATGTGGCCAACATTTTCTGGCGTCAAAATCTTAAAATTAGTCCGTCGGGTCCCCGAAATCCGACATCGAAATCTGGGTTCAATTCCGTGAACAACTCTCTCTCAATTTCAATTTTTCTGAAACTCTCACTAACAGGCGGCTGTTTAGGAATACGCGTATCGACTTAGGGTTGTCCGAGTCTCAATGGTTCCGATCATCGAGAGAAAGAGGGTTTATTACTAATCCCGGGGTCGCGATCATTTGGCTCGAGTTCAGGATTGGTTGGCCACGAGCACGTTTGGTTAAGCAGAATCACCTGCGATCCCAATTGTGCATCGTCGGCCTTGGCCATACCATTTCCATCACTTTTCCTAAGATCGGCCCCTCACTGGTTCACAATATTCCCTCATTCTTTCTCAAATTGGCTCCCGAGTCACGACTAAGTCCCTGGTCCACGTACTAGCGTCCTAGTTAGCCTTTCCCCATGGTTAGTATCCCAAGAGTGATCAGCTCTGGGCGAGTCGTACTCAAATGAAATGAAAAATAACATTCATTTTATTAATCCCAGAAATTACATCGAAATTCGGGCTGTTACAACCTTCCCCCCTTACAAAAATTTCGTCCTCGAAATTTACACTTCCATCCCGTCTAATCAAACAACTAGGGGTGTTGACGCCGCATGGCCTCTTCACTTTCCCAAGTAGCACCCTCTGTGCCGTGGTGCTCCCATACAACCTTCACCATCGGGATAGTCTTATTCCTGAGCACTCGATCTCTTCGGTCCTCAATCCTGACTGGTCTCTCCACGTACGACACTTTGTCGTCCACGTCTATCTCCTCGTACTTTAGAACGTGGGTCGGATCTGGTTCATACTTTCTCAACATCGACACGTGGAATACATTATGCACCTGTGATAAGTTAGGCGGCAAGGCAAGACGATAGGCCATATCACCAATCTTCTCCAATATCTCAAATGGCCCAACGTACCTGGGACTGAGTTTTCCTTTCTTACCAAACCGGGACAATCCTTTCATCGGCGATACCTTCAAGAATACATGGTCTCCCACTTGAAACTCTAAGGGTCGTCGTCTCCGGTCGGCATAACTTTTCTGACGGCTCTGAGCTGTTCTCAGTCTATCTCTGATAATCTCAACGGCCTCAACTGTCTGCTGTACTAACTCTGGCCCGGTAATACTGCGCTCACCAACCTCATCCCAACATATTGGTGTTCTGCACGCTCTACCATACAATGCCTCAAACGGCGCCATCTGAATACTCTGCTGGTAGCTGTTATTGTAGGCAAACTCCGCTAAATGCAACTGTTCTTCCCATTTGCCCTGAAAATCTATGACACAAGCTCTCAGCATATCCTCCAGAGTCTGAATTGTTCTCTCTGATTGGCCATCTGTCTGTGGATGATAAGCCGTGCTGAATTGCAACTTTGTTCCTAAGGCCACTTGCAGACTTTTCCAAAAATTGGCCGTAAATCTCGGATCGCGATCTGACGTAATGGTCACCGGTACTCCATGCAATCGCACTATCTGCTGTACATACAACTCGGCATACCTTTCCAGTTCAAGGTCCTTTCGCACTGCCAGGAAATGCGCTGACTTGGTCAGACGATCCACTATCACCCATATAGAGTCGTTCCCTCTCTGGCTTCGTGGCAATCCCGTTACGAAATCCATGGTGATATGCTCCCATTTCCACTCTGGGATCTCTAATGGCCTCAACATTCCACCAGGCTTGCAGTGTTGTGCCTTCACTTGTTGGCACGTCAAACACTTAGCCACGTGTCTCGCCACATCAGCCTTCATTCCATTCCACCAATAATGTTGCCTTAAGTTCTGGTACATCTTCGTACTACCTGGGTGGATACTGTACTGACTCCGATGAGCTTCACTCAAGATTTCCTCCTTCAGACCTTCATTGTCTGGTACACACAATCTTCCTCTGAACTTTAAAGTTCTATCCTCGCTCATCTGGAAGTCCGGCCTCCTTTTAGAAACATCCAATCCAATGATCTTCTGGATTTCTTGGTCCGTAGACTGGAGTTCCTTAATCCTTGCCTGGATCTCTGGTTCAATCCTCAAGGCTGCCATCAAACTGGACATCTGGCTCACTTCGAACTTAAACTCTGAATCTCTGAGCCGTTCCAACAATGTCCATTCTCGCACCATCATATGTGCCACACTAGACTTGCGACTTAAAGCATCTGCTACTCTATTGGCCTTACCCGAATGATACAGGATGTCGCAATCATAGTCTTTCAGTAGTTCCATCCATCTTCTCTGCCTCATGTTTAGCTCTTTCTGCGAAAATAGGTACTTGAGGCTCTGATGGTCTGTGTAGATTTGAAACTTTTCTCCACAAAGATAATGCCTCCAGATCTTAAGGGCAAATACTATCGCAGCCAACTCTAAATCGTGCATTGGATAATTCATCTCATGAGGCCTCAACTGCCTCGACGCATACACCACCACTTTCCCATGCTGCATCAACACACAACCTAGCCCTCTCAATAAAGCATCACTGTACACCTCGAATCCTCCTGATCCGGATGGAATAGTCAACACTGGAGCTGTCGTAAGTCTGTGTTTCAACTCCTGAAAACTTTTCTCACACTTGTCATCCCATTCGAACTTGGACTCTTTCTTTAACAATCTGGTCATGGGCATGGCTATGGATGAGAATCCTTCTACAAACCGTCTGTAATAGCCGGCCAGTCCAAGGAAACTTCTGATCTCGGTCACTGAGGTCGGTCTCGGCCAATTAGTCACGGCCTCTATCTTGGTCGGGTCTACTGATATCCCCTCTCCCGACACTATGTGTCCAAGGAAAGCTACTCGACTGAGCCAAAATTCACACTTGCTTAACTTGGCGTAGAGCGCATGCTCTCTTAACGTCCGTAGCACCTCAGTCAAGTGCACCTCATGCTCTTCAGGACTCTTAGAATATACCAATATGTCGTCGATGAAGACAATCACTGACTGATCCAAAAATTTCTTAAACACTCTGTTCATTAGATCCATGAAAGCTGCAGGAGCATTCGTCAGTCCAAAGGGCATAACTGTAAACTCATAGTGCCCATACCTCGTCCTGAAGGCTGTCTTAGGTATATCTTCCTTCTTGATTCTTAACTGGTGATATCCTGTCCGTAGGTCAATCTTGGAGAATACCGATGCTCCCTGCAACTGATCAAACAAGTCATCGATCCTAGGCAATGGGTACTTGTTCTTTACTGTCACCTGGTTCAGCTGCCTGTAGTCGATACACAATCTCAGGGTTCCGTCTTTCTTTTTCACAAACAGCACAGGCGCTCCCCATGGAGACGCGCTCGGACGAATGAAACCCTTGTCTAATAACTCCTGCATCTGGACTTTCAACTCCTTTAACTCAGGCAATGACATCCGATATGGGGCTTTTGAGATCGGCTCTGTACCCGGGGCTAGCTCAATTACAAACTCAACTTCCCGCTCAGGTGGTAAGCCTGGCAATTCCTGTGGAAATACTTCTGGAAAGTTGCATACTACTGGGATATCTTCTAACTGAAGCTCTGGTACAGTGGGATCCACCACATTGACCAGATATCCTTCACATCCTTCGTTTAACAACTCATTCACTTCCAGTGAAGAGATCCAAGGAATCGAGGTTCCTCCTCGACTTCCTTGAAATTCAAACCTAGGTTGTCCAATTGGATTGAACTGGATCGTTTTACTATCACAATCCACTACATGTAACAGTCCGAATTTCGATGTAATTTCTGGGATTAATAAAATGAATGTTATTTCTCATTTCATTTGAGTACGACTCGCCCAGATCTGATCACTCTTGGGATACTAACCATGAGGAATGGCTAACTAGGACACTAGTACGTGGACCAGGGTCTCAGTCGCGACTCGAGGACCGATTTGAGAGAGAGTGAGGGAATATTGTGAACCAGTGAGGGGCCGATCTTAGGAAAAGTGATGGAAATGGTATGGCCAAGGCCAACGATGCACAATTGGGATCGCGGGTGGTTCTGCTTAACCAAACGTGCTCGTGGTCAACCAATCCTGAACTCGAACCAAATGATCGTGACCCCGGGATTAGTAATAAACCCTCTTTCTCTCGATGATCGGAACCATTGAGACTCGGACAGCCCTAAGTCGATACGCGTATGCCTAAACAGCCGCCTGTTAGTGAGAGTTTCAGAAAAATTGAAATTGAGAGAGAGTTGTTCACGGAATTGAACCCAGATTTCGGTGTCGGATTTCGGGGACTCGACGGACTAATTTTAAGATTCTGACGCCAGAAAATGTTGGCCACACATACGTGGGACGCATGGGTGCGAAAAATGGAATTTTGGTTCGGAACGGCAAAAAGACGGAATTGCCCTTGGACTAATTATGCATAATTTCGAATTTTTGGAATTTAATTGGGTTAACCCAAGGTTAGTTAAGGTGACTATAGTGGTTAAAGGTTGGTTAGGGCATAATGTCAATATTGCCCCTCAATAATTGATTTGAATGCATTCTAACCATTGGATCAAGGGGCAAAGTGGTCACATAGGCTAGGATGGTGACAAGTGGCTTCCACTAAGGGCTAGTTGACCAGCTTTTGACCCATATTTGGATAAGTTTTTCTCTCTCTCTCCTCCAATTTCGCCCCTTCCTCTCTCTCCACCGATCGGCCACCATCCTCTCCTACGTTTCTTCCTTCTTGGCCGATCAAGCCCCCCATCGTCGCCACCTTGCTCAGCCGGTCGCCGGAGTGTGGGACACGGCCAAGGACCGCCGTGGAGGGCCGGTTCATCCACCAAGCCACCGTCTTCAGCCGCTCTTCCTCCTCTCCCCTTCGGACGCCCAAACCAGCCACCAAGCCGCCGTGGCCGTGAGGTGCCGAGCACGCCGGGAGAGCCGTTGTGAGTTGCCGTTGTCGAGCCGCGAGTAGATGATCATAATCTTCCCCCGAGTGGTGCACCGAAACGTGAGTCGTATACCTAAACTTAGATTAGGCTTGATTGTGTTTAGTTAGGTTGATTTGTGGAGTTTTAAACTAGATTAGTGTTGTTAATGATTGTGTGGTTAATGGCTGAGTTAAAAATGTTGTTGAGGGTGATTTAAGGCAAGAAGTATGGCTGATTAATGTGGGTGTGGTTGCTGTCCTTGGTGAGTCAATTCGGAGGCCTTGGGGTTTGGTATGAGAAATGGTGATTTTAGATCCAATTGGGCTTGTTTTGCAAGATTAAGCTATGTTTATGCCTTATATGTCTTAGTGGGGTCTTGGCTGATCATTGGAGGCTTAATTGGAGTGTTTTGTATGTGTTTTGGCCATGTTTGAAGATGAGGTTTTTGTTTGGCCGAATTACACATGTTGGAGTATAAATGTGAGAACATGCCCATTGTTGGTAAATGTTGGTAATTAGTATGGCATTTGTATTCATTGTTGTGAAAATGCATGTCTCGCATATTGTATGTCGGGATTGAGAATTGAAATGACATCATGTGATTGTGCGAGTGTGGCATGGCATTGTGTGATCACGGTAAACGCCCTGAAATGAGTAGATTGGGCTAAGATAAAATTTGTATGTGTGATCACTTAAGGCCTACGGGTCGTGGCCTACGGGTCGAGTTCCGTCCTCATGCACTTTGTAGCAGGACGATGCCCGGTTAGACCGGAAGACGACCATCCTCATGCACTTTGTAGCAGGCTCTGGTTCGTAGGTGAGCGGTGTTGCGCCTCAGGCACTTTGTAGCAGGCTAGAAGACACCGGGCCGGGGGCGTATTATATACGCTGGCCATGAAGTGTTGTGGCCTTCGGGTCGGGCCCTATTGTGGGTCGTGAGATTAAGTATGAGCTGAACGTTGCATTGTGCAAATTGTGGATCATGCTGTATTGTGGTGAGAATTGTCAGCGTGTGATTGCATGAGGCATTCGTGTGGAATGCGATGATTGAGTGGTTTAAACCATTTAAAGAAGATGAGCACGTGTGTGTGGTGTACGCCTGCCCGTATGTACACGTATGTGGTGTATATATATATGTGAATTGTACTAACTTGCAGGGGTTGAATCACGTTGAATCATATCGAGTTTTATGACTGTTGGCTTGAATGTTTGATTTTGATTTGTTAAGAGACACACTCTAGCCTAGCCTAGGTTTAGGTATTTGATTCACTGAGCTAGTCTCACGGTTGTCGTAAAACCGAACATTTCAGAGCCTACCCCCTAGGATGCCGGAGCCGCCTCCACTTTTTGGGATTCCTAGGCAGATACTGCAGTCCGAGGAGCATTTCCCAGCTGGGAATGGCGAGATGCATGTGAGGTTTAGGTCGGTTCTTTACATTAACACGGGTGAGGAGGAACATAAGAAGCAAGAGTATATAGCATGGTGTCGTAGGGCGGAGGACGGTACCCTCAGTCGACCCATCCGTACCTTTGACATTCCAGTAGGCGTTGATGGCGAGTTAGAGCCAGTGATTGCCGATGGCGAGGTGGTCGATGCGCCTCCACCTGGCGTTCCGCCAACCGTCGATGCCCAGCCAGGTCCCGGAGTTTGGTACGATGACCCAGAGCCGGAGCCTATGGATGAGGAGGAGGACGATCCCGAGCCAGAGGCGATGGAGCAGGATGATGGTGATGGTGAGGTTGATGAGGTAGGCGAGGACGTAGATATAGATGCCGTCGAGGATGCAGCCGCAGAGGTGGACTTGGAGGACGACTTTGACTCTGATGCTGAGGCTGACGCTCTCCTAGCAGACTACTGGGGAGATCAGGAGGGTCAGGATGATCAGGAGGATCCCGGCATGGACGTGGACGAGCCTGAGCCGGATCGCAGCTCTTCAGAGGAGTCAGCTGAGTCTTCAGTCGAGCCCGACGATTCCAGCGACCCAGACTATGAGCCCTAGACTAGTTGGTCGGCGATAGGGATCCCTACCTTTTTGTTATAGTGATCCTTAGTGTAGACCTACTCACCCGGCCACCGACACTTTTTGGATTAGTGGCCTTTTGACTTTGATGTGACCTTGACCTAGACCCATAGTGAATCGGACTGTAGTGTATTTGTATCTATGATCCTTGTATAAACAGTTTGTTGATATATATGAGAATGAGGTTTTACCTGATGATATTGTGATTGTCTGGCTTCCTTGTTCATCTTTATTTGTCAGGGTTGTATTTGCTTCCGCATGTGTTTTTATACTCTGATGTTGTTGTTGGGTCGGCGATGTCTCCTGGGGACGTCGCACTATGATCGACCGAAGAGATAAGGGGATGCTTGCGTTCCGATGGGTAGTTGGATTCGGGGCGTGACACTACAGCCTTCTGCTGCACTAACCAGTCCATTCCAACAATAACATCAAAATCGAACATGGCCAACACTGCCAAGTCGATACGGCCTTCCACACCACCAATCACTATCTTACATGCAGGCCATCCAAAGGAGACTATCATCCTATCATTCAACGGAGTAGATACGCATAACACAGTCTCAAGCAAAATAGGCTCAAACCCAACCAATCTAATAAACTGTTCTGACACAAAAGAATGGGTTGCCCCCGGATCAAACAAAGCATAGGCTGCATGGTCTCCCAAAGAAATCGTACCTGTGACCACCCCTGGCGCTTTCTCCGCATCCTTGCGCGCCATAGCATACACCCTTCCTTGGGCTGGTGGTCGTCCTGGGTTAGTCGCTGGGGAATGTCCACCCTGATTTCCCGTCCTAGGCGGGTGGGCTGGTGCTTGCGATCCCGCTGGACGCATCTGAGGACACGACCTAATCTGGTGGTCAAAACTCCCACACCTGAAACATGCTCCGAACCTACTCTGAGGCGGGTTAGGCTTCCCAATGTTTCTCCTCGCAGATGGAACGAACCGTCTATTCCCAGTCATTGGCCTTTTTCCCAACCTGCGATTGTCTCTATTAGGCATAAACCGTGATCCTGAGGCGGCGGCCCTCTCTTGCTGATCTCTTTCTATGATCTGAGCCCTCTCGTACATCTCACTGTAGTCTTTAAGGTTATGGGATAGAATCTGGCTCCTGAGGTCTGGTTTCAATCCATCTCGAAACCTCCTAGCCTTGTCTCTCGGATTCACCACCAATGTAGGCGCGAACTTAGCCAATCTCGCAAACTCCGCCTCGTATTGGTCTACTGTCATCTGTCCCTGGCGTAGTCTCATAAATTCCGACAACTTCCTTTCCTGTGCTACCTCAGAGAAATACTTTTCATAAAAATGTTCAACAAACACAGCCCAAACCAACTCAGTACCTGCAGGGAATACCCTGTCCTTTACGGCGTTCCACCAATCGTTGGCACCGTCCTGTAACTGATACACTGCTAAGTCTACTCTCTCGGTATCGGTGCACTTCAATACATTAAACGCCTTTTCCAACTCCTCAACCCATCTGGGCGCTAACTCTGCATCGCCCCTACCAGTGAACTTGGGTGGCTTAAGCTTCAGAAATTGCTCAACTAGATAGGGCATCTGTCTCGGTACAACTGGTTGTGCCTGTTCTGCCTGGTTACCCCCATTACCGGCTATCGCTGCGGCTTCGGCTGCCTGTGCATGTGCGGCTGCCCTCTCCTGAGCCTGCAAACCCATGATATGCCCTATCTCACGGAGGGTCTCCATAACTTCCTCCATTCTGGGGTCTCTGGCCTCTCTGGGCTCGGCTCTCGGTTGCTCTTGAGGTTCCTTTCCTCTTCGGCGACTCATCTCTCTCTAAGCTGGCTACTCAACTACCTGCTATAACCCCACTAAGGAGTCAAAGACTTAAACCATACTAACCCAGTCTAAGTCCTAGGCAGGTATCAAACAATAGCCAAACAATCACATGCGATCTAGCACTGAGCACAATACATCACCCAAGGGAACATGTGTACTCACCTCAGGTCCTGACGCGCCTGCACCTTCGGGGTTGAATCACTTACACATTCAATCAATCAAACAAACACAATTAAGAGACACACCTAGCACACGAGGACACCTAGTTGGCTACCCTTGGTCATCGCTCCTTATCACTCCAGGCTTCGACCGTATGGATAGAGCTAACCTTGCTCTGATACTAGGAAATTCGGGCTGTTACAGGCCTCGGAAACTCATTTGACATGTTAGACATTGTATCGTTCTTAGGTACCGAAAAGGCATTAGGGATATCGATTTGGGATCATTAGCGTAACCAAGTCCCCTCGGAAACTCAGAATCTCTAGTTCGTAGAATCATGTTATTTCTTTCATACTCCGATTAGGTTTCTAGTCAACCTACCAACGATAACTAGTGGTGACTCCAAAATTGAGAACTTAGACTAAATAGGAAATTATCATCCGCTGTCATGTGAGGTATAGTCTGAGAAAGACCCTTGCACGGAAACGTGTCCAAATCCCCAAGACTTGACCAAATTACCCTCAATCCAAGGGTTCATATTCCACCTTATCCAATAATGGAGGGGCCTAAATGTCCAATGGTTGAATTATTGGCTGACAAAATTAATTAACTAAATCATTAATATAAACTCCAAAATAGCCCCAAAATTCAGAATACAAAAATAGGGCTTAGGGGCAAAATGGTCATTTTTCAATTTCATGCTGAATTTCCATTTTTTAGGGTTTCTTATAGGAGGGTATTTAGGCGATTATGCGTATCAACCTAGGGTTACTCGAGTCGTGATGGTCTCGATTACCGAGAGAAAGCAAGGATTTCTCACTAGTTTCAGAGGTTGCAATCGTTCGGTTTAGGATCAGGATTTGTTTGCCATGTGTACTCTCAGTCGTGCGGAATCACCCACAATCCGATCATACGTCATTGACCAAATTAAATCCATTACCTTCCTAAGATCGGCCCACATTGACCTAAAATATTTCCTCATCATTTCTTGAAATCGATACTCGATTCACGATCGATTCCTTGGTCCACGTACCGTTTCCTAGTTAGCCATTCTCTATTGGTCAGTATCTCTTGAAAGATCCATTCCGGGTGAGACTCACTAAAATTAACTGAGGAATAATATCAATATTATTGATTTCAGAAATGGGTCGAAATTCAGAATGTTACAACTCTTCCCCCTTTATGAAAATTTCGTCCTCGAAATTTGCAATCCAGCATGTCTACTTAAGCAAATGGGGTTACTGACGTCATATTATTTCCTCACTTTTCTAAATGGCACCTTCGGTTCCATGGTGCTCCCATACAACTTCGACCTTTGGATAGTCTTATTCCGCAGCATTTGATCTTTCCTGTCCTCGATCCTTACAGGTTTTTCCACATACGACATCTTATCGTCCTCGTCTATCTCCTTGTACCTCAAAACGTAGGTCGAGTTGGGTTCATACTTTCTCAACATTGACACATGAAATACACTGTGCACTTGGGACAGGTTGAGCGATAATGCAAGTCTATTATCCATATTACTAATCTTCTCTGAAATCTCCAATGGACCAACATACCTCGGGCTAAGTTTTCTTTTCTAACCAAATCAGGATAACCCCTTCATAAGCGACACCTTGAGAAACATATGATCCTTAACTCTAAATTTCTAAGGTCGTTGCCTCCGATCGGCATAACTTTTCTAGCAACTCTAGGCAGTCCTTAACCTTTCCTGGATAATTTCTACTGACTTCATCCTAGCATACCGGCGTCCTGCACGCCCTGCCATACAAGGCCTCAAATGGTGCCATCTCAATACTCTGCTGAGAGCTCTTGTTAAAGGCAAGTTCAACCAAATGCAACCGTTCTTCTCACTTGCCCTAAAAATATAATACACGTGCTCTTAGCCTATCCTCTAAAGCCTGAATAATCCTTTCAGACTAGCCATCTATCTGCGGATAATAGGCCATACTGAACTGATTTTTTTTCCCATAGCCACTTGCAGACTTTCCCAAACATTGGCCGTAGATCTCAGATCACGGTCCGGAGTGATCGTTATTAGTACTCCATACATTTTGACGATCTGTCGCACATACAACTTAGTATATCAATGTAATGCGAAATCTTTCCACATAGCCAAAAGTGTGTCGACCTGTCGACAAACACCCCAAATAGAACTGTGTCCTCTTTGGCTCCTCGGTAGTCCCATCACATAAATCATATTTATATGCTTCCATTTCTATTTTGGGATTCCCAAGGGTCGCAATAATCTTCTGGACTTACAATATTGTGCCACCATTTGTTGGCACTCCAAACACTTGGCCATATTCCTTTTCAGATCATTCCACCGATAACGTTATCACAAATTCTGGTACATTTCTATGCTGCCCGGACGAATTGTCACGCCCTGAACTCTACGACGTGCATCATCCCACGTAAAGGTCAAATTTAGTGCGACGTCCTAGGACGAGTCGCCGACCCAACGCTCAACACACAGATCATTGCACATGCGAAAGCAATATATATATATATATAAGGTCAAATTTAGTGCGACGTCCTAGGACGAGTCGCCGACCCAACGCTCAACACACAGATCATTGCACATGCGAAAGCAATATATATATATATATATATATATATATATATATAGTGTCCAAGGATTTGGGGTCTATAAAGAGAAGAGAAATAAGTGTAGAAGATCTCCTCTAAGTATATTTATAAGTTGAATTATTCCACGAAGATTGATACAACGAAAAATTTGAATAACAATTTAAACAATCAGAAATATTCTGTATTTAATATAGAAAGAGATTGATTAGATAAAATGACGCGCATTTATAATAATAAAAAGGCCGTATGCAAGATATAAGATAACAACAAGAACAATTAGTAATTCTAGACCAACCATGTAGGTGGTATTTCTAAGCAAGGATAAATTAATTGAAGAATATTAAAGTACAAACCGTCCACAGGCAGTTCGACCTGCCGTTTGTAGGGTATGTATAAGTAAATGCAGAAGAGTTAATAAAAATGATTGGTATATAAATTCAAAAAGGGTATTACAATAGCTGTATGGAAGATTACACAATGCAGAAACTGAAATACAAGTGCAAGACAAAGAAAATTCTTTGGTAGAAATTCTCCCGTTGCTCAGACTATTGTAGTCTAGAAGAAATAAAAAGGCTTCTAGAAAATCAAGACTTTCGTTGGAGATAGACACTTACTTAGTCTAGAAAGGGTTTAGAAAAGTCTGTTCCAACTTGTCTGATGGTTTAGAAAATATGGAAAGGTTGGAAAGGGACTTGGAAGACTCTCAAAAGAGCTGAGAAAGTGAGAGGTTTTTGGGAATACTTCGGATGAAGAATTTTTTGGATTTCGTCTCTAGAAAGTGTTCCACCAGGCTTGTTTATAGTCAAAATATGAATAAGATGTTCTGTATGGAAGTGATTCGGACATTTTGACATTGAATTTTCTCATGGACCAAGGATTTGGTTTCCATTCACGTGGGTGAATGACCTTGTGAATGATGGCCTTAGAGTAATTAATGTGTCTCTTTGTCTAGAAAAATGTTTAATGGTGACAAATTCTGTTTCTGTCAAAATTCTTTCATAAAATTCAATGGTTTTGTGGATATCATGAGGGGGATATAAAAAATTTTCCGAAAACATGTTTCTAGCAAAATCAATGGGATTTTTATCATAAAATCCTTCTTCAGTATCACATATATTTTGGAAAATTTGTTTTTAGGGAAAAATTTTGATTTTGGAGGGGTTGTCTCTGTTGACTGAATAACCACCTCACTAGAAATTCTTTTTCCCAATTGCTTTTGGGTAGCAATAGGAGAAGGGTCAGGACTTACCATTGCTGTGGATGGTTGTGATTGACTATTGAAAGCTTTTTGAAGAAGTTGTAGGGCTTCTTCTGGAGAAATATTGGAAATATCAAAAGAGGGTCTCAGAGATAATTCAAGGTTTGGCTTGGCCTGTTCAGAAATGGTGGTAATATTCAAGGATGGATTTGGTGGTGACTGGGTAGTTGCCTGCAGCCACGTTCTTATGTTGGTGAGGCCAGGGGATCTTCTTTCTGAGGGTGGTTCAACAATTTCTTTGCCTTTGTCTCTCCTGGTTGGTTTGTTGGGAGGTTTTGGAGGCATTTTCCCTGTAAAAATTCTCGTGTGAGAAAATCAGGAAGAGAATTTGAAGAACCATTTATGAATTCGATATCAAAATCAAAAACTGATAAAATAGCTTGCCATCTGGCAAAAATTTGTTTAGAAGCAATATTCTGAACATCTTTTTGTAAAACATCTTTTGCAGATTTACAATCAATTCTTAATAGAAATTTTTGATTCAAAAGATCTCCTTGAAACTTAGAGATAGAAAGTACAATAGCAAGTATTTCCTTCTTAATGGTAGAGTAATTCTTCTGGCAATCGTTCCAATGCTTAGAGACAAACTGAACAATTTGTTCTTTATTGTCTTTAGATTGCTTAAGAATTCCTCCATAACCAATATCAGAAGCATCAGTTTCAACAATTTTAAAGGCATGAGGATCAGCGAGATGTAGGCAAGGAATTTCCTTGACAGTTCGCTTGATTTGCCTTACAATATCTGTATGAACCTGAGTCCATGGTGGAGGATCTTTTTTGAGCCTCTGATGGAGTGGTTTACAGACTATGTTAATGCGGGGAAAGAAATCAATAATGTAATTCAAACTTCCAAGAAATCTTTGCAGTTGATTTTTGTCTCTGATTTCATCAGGAAATTTTTCAGAAAATATTATTGACCTTTCAATTGGAATGATGGTTCCTTGGTGAATGTAATGTCCTAGAAACCTGATTTTGGTTTTAAAAAGAGATATTTTGGTAGGTGAAACTACCAAACCATTTTTCTTCACAATATTTATGAAATGATTGATGTGTTTGAAATGTTTTTCTATGGATGTAGAAAATATTAAAACATCATCAATATAAACAATAATGTAATCAGAACAATGATTAAAAATGTCATTCATGATCCTTTGAAATTCAGAAGGAGCATTTTTTAATCCAAATGGCATGACATTCCATTCATATTGGCCAAAAGGAACAGTAAATGCTGTTTTGTACCGATCCTTTTCGCTAATCTGGATCTGCCAAAATCCTGATTTCATATCAAATTTTGAAAAGATTTTTGCATCATAAAGTCTATTCAACAAATCTTTTTTGTTAGGAATTGGATATCTTATCCATTTTAAAGCTGTATTTAAGGGTTTGTAATTTATTACTAATCTTGGCACTCCCCTTTCTAGTTCAGCATTTTTGTTGACATAGAAAGCAGAGCAACTCCAAGGTGATTGGCTTTTCCTAATAAGCTTCTTCTTAAGAAGTTCCTGTATTTCTTTTTGGCAGAAATTTAGGACTTCATGACTCATTTGAGAAGGCCTAGCTTTAGTAGGAATGTTCTTTTCAGAAAATTCTGGCTCATAAGGTAGATCCACTATGTAACTCTTACGAGACCAAAAAGCATTTGGAATATTAGAACATATGGAATTTTTAATTTGGTTTTCAAGATTAGAAATCCTTTTCTGAAGGCTTTCTTCAGAAAGGTTTTTATCAATCCTTTTGTATTCAAGATCTTCTTTCAAAAATTGAAGATGAGTTTCTTTGTCTTGAATAACACAATTAATCTCAGAAATAGAATGTTCTTGAAGGGTATTCAAGGTTCTAGTCTGAGGTTTAGAAATGAAATCGAAACATATCCTTTTTCCCAAGGTTTTTGTTTCAATTCCTTTTTCAGTAACTTTAAAAGGCTGGAGCAAATTTATAAAAGGTGATCCTAGGATAACATTTTGTTTGATATCCTTGACCAGAAGAAAAGGAGTTTTAAAAGAGATTTGATCTTTTATGATTTCTGCTTCGGGAATTTTAAAATTTATTTTTAACTTGTTTCCAGAAGCTGATTTAAGAGATTGGTGAGTTTTTTCAAAATATTTGGTTGGTATGAGACCTTCTTTTATGCAGTTAAGGTCTACACCAGTATCAAAAAGGGCTGCTGTTTCTAAAATAAATTCATTTTGGACATTTATGGAAATATTAATAATCCATTTTTTGGTGGTTATTTCCGAAAGTATTAAAAGAAAATTTGTATAAGAAGAAGAAGGAAGTTGAGGAATTCCATGATCTTCAGGATCTTCTTCCTCTGGTTCCTTATTCAAAATTCTTAATTTCATATCCAAAATGTCTTTTTGCATAGAAATCTGGGCTGTTTTGAGCTCTCGAATTTCTTGCTTTTGTTTGTTGATTTCTTGAGTAAGATCATTTATAGAAATTGGTTTAGAAATAGACTTTTTTGATTTGCTAAGGATAGTGGAAATATTATAAGGGTTACCAGTTTGGATAGAAGGTTTTGGTTTTTGGAAATTATTCAAATATTTTAATTTTGTTTCGGGATCAGTAATTTGATCAAAAGTTTGCAAAAGGATTTCTTCTTCCTTTGTCAGAACATTAATTTCAAAATCTTTAGTTTCTGAAGAAGAAGAAGAGGTTTCTAAATAGTAAATTTGTAAACCTTGTTCAAAATCAGATTCATCTGAAGAGCTATTATCAGTTTCAATCATTAATTGATTGAGCTGGTTAATAATTTCTTCATCTAAATCTAATTCATTAACCTTTTTGCTAATTTTGCAAAATCGAGAAGTGTGACCTTTTTTTCCACAGTTATAACAAGTGATATTTTTAAAATTCTTTTTGGGTTTCTCAAAATCATCTTTCTCTTTCTTTTTAGAAAACTTCTTCTCAAATTTCTTTCCAGGTTTTTTATAAGGTTTTTTAGCAAATTTTCTATGTTCCTTATTCTTTGAGGAACATTTTCCAGAACACTTGGATTTTTCAAAAGATTCAAAAGATGGATCATATTGAGCACAAAAATCTCCTAATCCTTTTCGAGAAATGTAACAGCCCGAATTTCGATGTAATTTCTGGGATTAATAAAATGAATGTTATTTCTCATTTCATTTGAGTACGACTCGCCCAGAGCTGATCACTCTTGGGATACTAACCATGAGGAATGGCTAACTAGGACACTAGTACGTGGACCAGGGTCTCAGTCGCGACTCGAGAACCGATTTGAGAGAGAGTGAGGGAATATTGTGAACCAGTGAGGGGCCGATCTTAGGAAAAGTGATGGAAATGGTTGGCCAAGGCCAACGATGCACAATTGGGATCGCGGGTGGTTCTGCTTAACCAAACGTGCTCGTGGTCAACCAATCCTGAACTCGAACCAAATGATCGTGACCCCGGGATTAGTAATAAACCCTCTTTCTCTCGATGATCGGAACCATTGAGACTCGGACAGCCCTAAGTCGATACGCGTATGCCTAAACAGCCGCCTGTTAGTGAGAGTTTCAGAAAAATTGAAATTGAGAGAGAGTTGTTCACGGAATTGAGCCCAGAGTTCAGTGTCGGATTTCGGGGACCCGACGGACTAATTTTAAGATTCTGACGCCAGAAAATGTTGGCCACACATACGTGGGACGCGTGGGTGCGAAAAATGGAATTTTGGTTCGGAACGGCAAAAAGACGGAATTGCCCTTGGACTATTTAGGCTTAATTCCGAATTTGATTAATTAAATTGGTCTAAACCAAGGTTGGTTAAGTTAACTAGAGGGGTTAAGGGTTGGTTAGGGGCTAAAAGTCCATATTGCCCCTCAATAATTGTCTTGAATGAGTGTGAGCCATTTGATGAAGGGGCAAAGTGGTCACATGAGCTAGGATGTTGACAAGTGGATTCCACTAAGGATTAGTTGACCAGCCTTTGACCCATGTGTGGATAATCTTCTCTCTCTCTCCTCTTCTCACGCACACCATCCCTCCCTCACCATTCGGTCACTCTCTCCTCTCCATTTCCTCTTCATCGTTCTTCATCATCATCACCGAACCAGCCCCCATCGTTGCCTTCTTCAGCCACGCCGGAGTCGTGGGTCACGGCAAGGACCGCCGTGGAGGGCCAAGTCAGCCCCACGCCGCCGCCTCAGCCGCGCCTCCCTTCCCCTTGGCCGACCAGCCCTTGGACGCTCCATTCGGCCACCACCACCAAGCCGCCGTGAGCCGTGGGGACCAGCCCAAGTCGCCGTCCCCAAGCCGCCGTCTCCACTCCCCTTCGGACACCCAAATCAGCCACCAAGCCGCCGTGGCCGTGAGAGCCGGACCACGCCGTGAGCCGCCACCGTCGTCGAGTCGCGAGTAGATGATCATCATCTTTCCCCGAGTGGTGCACCGAAACGTGAGTCGTATGCCTAAACTTAGATTAGGCTTGATTGTGTTTAGTTAGGTTGATTTGTGGAGTTTTGGACTAGATTAGTGTTGTTGATGATTGTGTGGTTAATGGCTGAGTTAGAAATGTTGTTGAGGGTGATTTAAGGCAAAAAGTATGGCTGATTTAGGTGGGTGTGGTTGCTGTCCATGATGAGTGAAATTCGGAGCCCTTGAGTGGTGGTACTAGAAATGGTGTTTTTGGTGCTAAATGGGCTTGTTTTGCAAGATTAAGCTATGTTTATGCCTTATATGTTTTAGTGGGGTCTTGGCTGATCATTGGGGGCTTAATTGGAGTGTTTTGTATGCGTTTTGGCTATGTTTGGAGTTAGGGTTTCAATTTGGCCGAATTGCACTTGATAGAATACAAATGCTAGAATGTGTCCATTGGTTGTGAATGTTCGTAACTGTTGTAGCATTGTATTCATTGATGTGAAAATGCATGTCGCGCACTTGGTATGTCGAGATTGAGATATGAATTGGCATTGTACGATTGTGCGGTGTGACATTGCATTGTGTGTGATCACGGTACATGCCCTGAAAAGAGTGGATTGGGCTAAGATAAAATTTATACGTGTGATCACTTATGGCCTACGGGTCGTGGCCTACGGGTCGAGTTCCGTCCTCATGCACTTTGTAGCAGGACGATGCCCGGTTAGACCGGAAGACGACCATCCTCATGCACTTTGTAGCAGGCTCTGGTTCGTAGGTGAGCGGTGTTGCGCCTCAGGCACTTTGTAGCAGGCTAGAAGACACCGGGCCGGGGGCGTATTATATACGCTGGCCATGAAGTGTTGTGGCCTTCGGGTCGGGCCCTATTGTGGGTCGTGAGATTAAGAATGAGCTGAACGTTGCATTGTGCGAATTGTGAATCATGCTGTATTGTGGTGAGAATTGTCAGCATGTGATTGCATGAGGCATTCGTGTGGAATGCGATGATTGAGTGGTTTAAACCATTTAAAGAAGATGAGCACGCGTGTGTGGTGTACGCCTGCCCGTATGTACACGTATGTGGTGTATATATATATGTGAATTGTACTAACTTGCAGGGGTTGAATCACGTTGAATCATATCTAGTTTTATGACTGTTGGCTTGAATGTTTGATTTTGATCTGTTAAGAGACACACTTTAGCCTAGCCTAGGTTTAGGTATTTGATTCACTGAGCTAGTCTCACGGTTGTGTAAAACCGATCATTTCAGAGCCTACCCCCTAGGATGCAGGATCCGCCTCCACTTTTTGGGATTCCCAGGCAGATATTGCAGTCCGAGGAGCATTTCCCAGCTGGGAATGGCGAGATGCATGTGAGGTTTAGGTCAGTTCTGTATATTAACACGGGTGAGGAGGAGCACAAGAAACAAGAGTATATAGCATGGTGTCGTAGGGCGGAGGACGGTACCCTCAGTCGACCCATCCGTACCTTTGATATTCCAGTAGGCGTTGATGGCGAGTTAGAGCCAGTGATTGCCGATGGCGAGGTGGTCGATGCGCCTCCACCTGGCGTTCCGCCGACCGTCGATGCCCAGCCAGGTCCCGGAGTTTGGTACGATGACCCAGAGCCGGAGCCTATGGATGAGGAGGAGGACGATCCCGAGCCAGAGGCGATGGAGCAGGATGATGGTGATGGTGAGGTCGATGAGGTAGGCGAGGACGTAGATATAGATGACGTCGAGGATGCAGCCGCAGAGGTGGACTTGGAGGACGACTTTGACTCAGATGCTGAGGCTGACGCTCTCCTAGCAGATTACTGGGGAGATCAGGAGGGTCAGGATGATCAGGAGGACCCTGGCATGGACGTGGATGAGCCTGAGCCGGATCGCAGCTCTTCAGAGGAGTCAGCTGAGTCTTCAGTCGAGCCCGATGATTCCAGCGACCCAGACTTTGAGCCCTAGACTAGCTGGTTGACGATAGGGATCCCTACCTTTTTGTTATAGTGATCCTTAGTACTGACCTACTCACCCGGCCACCGACACTTTTTGGATTAGTGGCCTTTAGACTTTGATGTGACCTTGACCTAGACCCATAGTGATCGGACTGTAGTGTATTTGTATCTATGATCCTTGTATAAACAGTTTGTTGATATATATATGAGCATGAGGTTTTACCTGTTGATATTGTGATTGTCTGGCTTCCTTGTTCATCTTTATTTGTCAGGGTTGTATTTGCTTCCGCATGTGTTTTTTTATACTCTGTTGTTATTGTTGGGTCGGCGATGTCTCCTGGGGACGTCGCACTATGATCGACCGAAGAGATAAGGGGATGCTTGCGTTCCGATGGGTAGTTGGGTTCGGGGCGTGACATCCCCGTTTGAATTGGTATCAGAGCAAGGTCAGCTCTATCCATACGGTCGAAGCCTGGAGTGATAAGGAGCGATGACCAAGGGTAGCCAACTAGGTGTCCTCGTGTGCTAGGTGTGTCTCTTAATCGTGTTTGTTTGATTGATTGATTGTGTAAGTGATTCAACCCCGAAGGTGCAGGCGCGTCAGGACCTGAGGTGAGTACACATGTTCCCTTGGGTGATGTATTGTGCTCAGTGTTAGACCGCATGTGATTGTTTGGCTATTGTTTGATACCTGCCTAGGACTTAGACTGGGTTAGTATGGTTTAAGTCTTTGACTCCTGAGTGGGGTTATAGCAGGTAGTTGAGTAGCCAGCTTAGCGAGAGATGAGTCGCCGAAGAGGAAAGGAACCGCAAGAACCACCGAGAGCCGAGCCCAGAGAGGCCAGGGACCCCAGAATGGAGGAAGTTATGGAGACCCTTCGCGAGATAGGTCATATCATGGGTTTACAGGCTCAGGAGAGGGCAGCCGCGTATGCTCAGGCAGCCGAAGCCGCAGCGATAGCTGGTAATGGGGGTAACCAGGCAGAAGAGGCACAACCAGTTGTACCGAGACAGATGCCCTATCTAGTTGAGCAATTTCTGAAGCTTAAGCCGCCCAAGTTCACTGGTAGGGGCGATGCAGAGTTAGCGCTCAGATGGATTGAAACCAGACCTCAGGAGCCAGATTCTATCTCATAACCTGAAAGACTACGGTGAGATGTACGAGAGGGCTCAGATCATAGAAAGAGATCAGCAAGAGAGGGCCGCCGCTTCAGGATCACGGTTTATGCCTAATAGAGACAATCGCAGGTTGGGAAAGAGGCCAATGACTGGGAATAGACGGTTCGTTCCATCTGCGAGGAGAAACATTGGGAAGCCTAACCCGCCTCCGAGTAGGTTCGGAGCATGTTTCAGGTGTGGGAGTTTTGACCACCAGATTAGGTCGTGTCCTCAGATGCGTCCAGCGGGATCGCAAGCACCAGTTCAACCGCCTAGGATGGGGAATCAGGGTGGACATCCCCCAGCGACTAACCCAGGACGACCACCAGCCCAAGGAAGGGTGTATGCTATGGCGCGCAAGGATGCGGAGAAAGCGCCAGGGGTGGTCACAGGTACGATTTCTTTGGGAGACCATGCAGCCTATGCTTTGTTTGATCCGGGGGCAACCCATTCTTTTGTGTCAGAACAGTTTATTAGATTGGTTGGGTTTGAGCCTATTTTGCTTGAGACTGTGTTATGCGTATCTACTCCGTTGAATGATAGGATGATAGTCTCCTTTGGATGGCCTGCATGTAAGATAGTAATTGGTGGTGTGGAAGGTCGTATCGACTTGGCAGTGTTGGCCATGTTCGATTTTGATGTTATTGTTGGGATGGACTGGTTAGTGCAGCAGAAGGCTGTAGTGGATTGTGATAGTAAAACGATCCAGTTCAATCCAATTGGACAACCTAGGTTTGAATTTCAAGGAAGTCGAGGAGGAACATCGATTCCTTGGATCTCTTCACTGGAAGTGAATGAGTTGTTGAACGAAGGATGTGAAGGATACCTGGTCAATGTAGTGGATCCCACTGTACCAGAGCTTCAGTTAGAAGATATCCCGGTAGTATGCAACTTTCCAGAAGTATTTCCACAGGAATTGCCAGGCTTACCACCTGAGCGGGAAGTTGAGTTTGTAATTGAGCTAGCCCCGGGTACAGAGCCGATTTCAAAAGCCCCATATCGGATGTCATTGCCTGAGTTAAAGGAGTTGAAAGTCCAGATGCAGGAGTTATTGGACAAGGGTTTCATTCGTCCGAGCGCGTCTCCATGGGGAGCGCCTGTGCTGTTTGTGAAAAAGAAAGACGGAACCCTGAGATTGTGTATCGACTACAGGCAGCTGAACCAGGTAACAGTAAAGAACAAGTACCCACTGCCTAGGATCGACGATTTGTTTGATCAGTTGCAGGGAGCGTCGGTATTCTCCAAGATTGACCTACGGACAGGATATCACCAGTTAAGAATCAAGAAGGAGGATATACCTAAGACAGCCTTCAGGACGAGGTATGGGCACTATGAGTTTACAGTTATGCCCTTTGGACTGACGAATGCTCCTGCAGCTTTCATGGATCTAATGAACAGAGTGTTTAAGGAATTTTTGGATCAGTCAGTGATTGTCTTCATCGACGACATATTGGTATATTCTAAGAGTCCTGAAGAGCATGAGGTGCACTTGACCGAGGTGTTACGGACGTTAAGAGAGCATGCACTCTACGCCAAGTTCAGCAAGTGTGAGTTTTGGCTCAGTCGAGTAGCTTTCCTTGGACATATAGTGTCGGGAGAAGGGATATCAGTAGACCCGACCAAGATAGAGGCCGTGACTAATTGGCCGAGACCGACCTCAGTGACCGAGATCCGAAGTTTCCTTGGACTTGCTGGCTATTACAGACGGTTTGTGGAAGGATTCTCATCCATAGCCATGCCCTTGACCAGATTGTTAAAGAAGGAATCTAAGTTCGAATGGGATGACAAGTGTGAGAAAGGTTTTCAGGAGTTGAAGCACAGACTTACGACAGCTCCAGTGTTGACTATTCCATCCGGATCAGGAGGATTCGAGGTATACAGTGATGCTTCATTGAGAGGGCTAGGTTGTGTGTTGATGCAGCATGGGAAAGTGGTGGCGTATGCGTCGAGGCAGTTGAGACCTCATGAGATGAATTATCCAACGCATGATTTAGAGTTGGCTGCGATAGTATTTGCCCTTAAGATCTGGAGGCATTATCTTTGTGGAGAAAAGTTTCAAATCTACACGGACCATCAGAGCCTCAAGTACCTATTTTCGCAGAAAGAGCTGAACATGAGGCAGAGAAGGTGGATGGAACTACTGAAAGACTATGATTGCGACATCCTGTATCATCCGGGTAAGGCCAATAGAGTAGCAGATGCTTTAAGTCGCAAGTCTAGTGTGGCACATATGATGGTGCGAGAATGGACGTTGTTGGAACGGCTCAGAGATTCAGAGTTTAAGTTCGAAGTGAGCCAGATGTCCAGTTTGATGGCAGCCTTGAGGATTGAACCCGAGATCCAGGCAAGGATTAAGGAACTCCAGTCTACGGACCAAGAAATTCAGAAGATCATTGGATTGGATGTTTCTAAAAGGAGGCAGGACTACCAGATGAGCGAGGATGGAACTTTAAAGTTCAGAGGAAGATTGTGTGTACCAGACGATGAAGGTCTGAAAGAGGAAATCTTGAGTGAAGCTCATCGGAGTCAGTACAGTATCCACCCAGGTAGTACGAAGATGTACCAGAACTTAAGGCAACATTATTGGTGGAATGGAATGAAGGCTGATGTGGCGAGACACGTGGCTAAGTGTTTGACGTGCCAACAAGTGAAGGCACAACACTGCAAGCCTGGTGGAATGTTGAGACCATTAGAGATCCCAGAGTGGAAATGGGAGCATATCACCATGGATTTCGTAACGGGACTGCCACGAAGCCAGAGAGGGAACGACTCTATATGGGTGATAGTGGATCGTCTGACCAAGTCAGCACATTTTCTGGCAGTGCGAAAGGACCTTGAACTGGAAAGGTATGCCGAGTTGTATGTACGGCAGATAGTGCGATTGCATGGAGTACCGGTGACCATAACGTCAGATCGCGATCCGAGATTTACGGCCAACTTTTGGAAAAGTCTGCAAGTGGCCTTAGGAACAAAGTTGCAATTCAGCACGGCTTATCATCCACAGACAGATGGCCAATCAGAGAGAACGATTCAGACTCTGGAGGATATGCTGAGAGCTTGTGTCGTAGATTTTCAGGGCAAATGGGAAGAACAGTTGCATTTAGCGGAGTTTGCCTACAATAACAGCTACCAGCAGAGTATTCAGATGGCGCCGTTTGAGGCATTGTATGGTAGAGCGTGCAGAACACCAGTATGTTGGGATGAGGTTGGTGAGCGCAGCATTACTGGGCCAGAGTTAGTACAGCAGACAGTTGAGGCCGTTGAGATTATCAGAGACAGACTGAGAACAGCGCAGAGCCGTCAGAAAAGTTATGCCGACCGGAGACGACGACCCTTAGAGTTTCAAGTGGGAGACCATGTATTCTTGAAGGTATCACCGATGAAAGGATTGTCCCGGTTTGGTAAGAAAGGAAAACTCAGTCCCAGGTACGTTGGGCCATTTGAAATATTGGAGAAGATTGGTGATATGGCCTATCGTCTTGCCTTGCCGCCTAACTTGTCGCAGGTGCACAATGTATTCCACGTGTCGATGTTGAGAAAGTATGAACCAGATCCGACCCACGTTCTAAAGTACGAAGAGATAGACGTGGACGACAAAGTGTCGTACGTGGAGAGACCAGTCAGGATTGAGGACCGAAGAGATCGAGTGCTCAGGAATAAGACTATCCCAATGGTGAAGGTGGTATGGGAGCACCACGGCACAGAGGGCGCTACTTGGGAGAGTGAAGAGACCATGCGGCGTCAGCACCCCCAGTTGTTCGATTAGACGGGATAGTAGTGCAAATTTCGAGGACGAAATTTTTGTAAGGGGGGAAGGTTGTAACAGCCCGAATTTCGATGTAATTTCTGGGATTAATAAAATGAATGTTATTTCTCATTTCATTTGAGTACGACTCGCCCAGAGCTGATCACTCTTGGGATACTAACCATGAGGAATGGCTAACTAGGACACTAGTACGTGGACCAGGGTCTCAGTCGCGACTCGAGAACCGATTTGAGAGAGAGTGAGGGAATATTGTGAACCAGTGAGGGGCCGATCTTAGGAAAAGTGATGGAAATGGTTGGCCAAGGCCAACGATGCACAATTGGGATCGCGGGTGGTTCTGCTTAACCAAACGTGCTCGTGGTCAACCAATCCTGAACTCGAACCAAATGATCGTGACCCCGGGATTAGTAATAAACCCTCTTTCTCTCGATGATCGGAACCATTGTGTAACAGCCCGAATTTCGATGTAATTTCTGGGATTAATAAAATGAATGTTATTTCTCATTTCATTTGAGTACGACTCGCCCAGAGCTGATCACTCTTGGGATACTAACCATGAGGAATGGCTAACTAGGACACTAGTACGTGGACCAGGGACTTAGTCGCGACTCGGGAGCCGATTTGAGAAAGAGTGAGGGAATATTGTGAACCAGTGAGGGGCCGATCTTAGGAAAAGTGATGGAAATGGTATGGCCAAGGCCAACGATGCACAATTGGGATCGCGGGTGGTTCTGCTTAACCAAACGTGCTCGTGGTCAACCAATCCTGAACTCGAACCAAATGATCGTGACCCCGGGATTAGTAATAAACCCTCTTTCTCTCGATGATCGGAACCATTGAGACTCGGACAGCCCTAAGTCGATACGCGTATGCCTAAACAGCCGCCTGTTAGTGAGAGTTTCAGAAAAATTGAAATTGAGAGAGAGTTGTTCACGGAATTGAACCCAGATTTCGGTGTCGGATTTCGGGGGCCCGACGGACTAATTTTAAGATTCTGACGCCAGAATATGTTGGCCACGTACATATAGGACGCATGGGTGCGAAAAATGGAATTTCGGTTCGGAACGGGAAAAAGACGAAATTGCCCTTGGACCATTTAAGTTAATTCCGAATTTGATTAATTAAATTGGCCTAAACCAAGGTTAGTTAAGTTAACTAGAGGGGTTAGAGGTTGGTTAGGGGCTAAAGTCCATAATGCCCCTCAATAATTATCTTGGATGAATGTGGGCCATAGGATGAAGGGTATTTTGGGCAAGTATGCTAAGAGGATGACATGTGTCTTCCACTAAGGGAGCTTTGACCCACTTTTTGACCAAAATTTGATCAAGTCTCTCTCTCTCTCCTCTCTCACGATCACTCTCCCCCTCCCTCTTGCATTCGGTCATCATCTTCCTCTTCACCATTTCTCTTCATTTCATCTTCATCATCACCGAACCAGCACCATAGCCGCCTTGCACAGCCGGTCGCCGGAGCGTAGGACACGGCCAAGGATCGCCGGAGCGCCGTCGTGAGCCGCCTTGGTCAGCCCGTTCCCCTCGCCGATTCAGCCACCTCTTGGACGCCCCAAATCAGCCGCGCCTCCCCCTTCGGACGCCCAAACCAGCCACCGTGGCCGAGAGTGAGCCGGACCGCCGCCGTGAGTCGCCGCCGTCGCCGAGTCGCGAGTAGATGATCATCATCTTTCCCCGAGTTGTGCACCGCAACGTGAGTTAAATACCTAAAACTAGTTTAGTCTTAATTGTGTTAGTTAGTTTAGTTTGGGTGATTAATGGAGGTTGAGTTAAATTGGGTGTTTTGTGGGTGATTATGAGGGTAATGGCTGATAGTATGATGTTGCTAAGGGTGGTTTTAAGGTGAAATAATGGCTGGTTGATGTGGGTTTGCTTGCTGCCCTTGATGAGTAAATTCGGAGTTCTTGAGGGGCTATGTTGGAAATGATGATTTGAGGTCCGTTTAGATTTGATTTGCCTCATTAAGCTAAGTATAGACCTTATATAGTTGAGTGGGGTCTTAGTTGTGTTTATTGATGCTAAACGGAGTGATTTGGGTATGTTTTGGGCATGTTTGAAGATGAGGTGCTGATTTGGCCGAATTATATATATTGGAATATAAATGTTAGAACATGCCTATTGTTGGTAATTGTTGGCAATTATTATGGCATTTGTATTCATGGATGTGAGAATGCATGTCACGCACTTTGTATGTCATGATTGAGAATTGAAATGACGTCATGTGATTGTGCGAGCATGGCATGGCATTGTGTGATCACGGTAAACGCCCTGACATGAGTAGATTGGGCTAAGATAAAATTGAGATGTGTGATCACTTAAGGCCTTCGGGTCGTGGCCTACGGGTCGAGTTCCGTCCTCATGCACTTTGTAGCAGGACGATGCCCGGTTAGACCGGAAGACGACCATCCTCATGCACTTTGTAGCAGGCTCTGGTTCGTAGGTGAGCGGTGTTGCGCCTCAGGCACTTTGTAGCAGGCTAGAAGACACCGGGCCGGGGGCGTATTATATACGCTGGCCATGAAGTGTTGTGGCCTTCGAGTCGGGCCCTATGGTGGGTCGTGAGATTAAGAATAATCTGAACATCGCATTATGTGATTTGCGAATCGTGCAGCATTGTGATGAGATCTTGAGAATAGTGAGCATGTGACTGCATGAGACATTCGTGTGGAATGCGGTGATTGAGCGATTTGTACCATATAATGAAGATGAGCACGCGTGTGTGCAGAACGCCTGCCGTATGTACACGTATGTGAGTGTATATATATGTTATTGAATTGCACTAACTTGCAGGGGTTGAATCACGTCGATACACTTTGAGTCTTATGTTGTTGGTTTGATTGACTGATTTTGATTTGTTAAGAGACACACTTTAGCCTAGCCTAGGTTTAGGTATTTGATTCACTGAGCTAGTCTCACGGTTGTGTAAAACCGAACATTTCAGAGCCTACCCCCTAGGATGCAGGACCCGCCTCCACTTTTTGGGATTCCCAGGCAGATATTGCAGTCCGTGGAGCATTTCCCAGCTGGGAATGGCGAGATGCACGTGAGGTTTAGGTCAGTTCTGTATATTAACACGGGTGAGGAGGAGCATAAGAAGCAAGAGTATATAGCATGGTGTCGTAGGGCGGAGGACGGTACCCTCAGTCGACCCATCCGTACCTTTGACATTCCAGTAGGCGTTGATGGCGAGTTAGAGCCGGTGATTGCTGATGGCGAGGTGATCGATGCGCCTCCACCTGGTGTTCCGCCGACTGTCGATGCCCAGCCAGGTCCCGGTGTGTGGTACGATGATCCAGAGCCGGAGCCCATGGATGAGGAGGAGGACGACCCCGAGCCAGACGCAATGGAGCAGGACGATGATGATGGTGAGGTCGAGGAGGTAGGAGATGATGTGGATATAGATGTCGTCGAGGACGTAGCTGCAGAGGTGGACCTTGAGGATGACTTCGACTCCGAGGCAGAGGCTGACGCTCTATTAGCTGACTACTGGGGAGTTCCGGAGGATCAGGCTGATCAGGAGGACCCCGATATGGACGTGGACGAGCCAGTGCCGGTTAGCAGCTCTTCAGAGGAGTCGGCTGAGTCTTCAGTGGAGCCTGATGATTCTAGTGATTCAGATTATGTGCCTTAGATTAGTCGGTTGATGATAGGGATCCCTACCCTTTTTGTTTTAGTGATCCTTAGTGTAGACCTACTCACCCGGCCACCGACACTTTTTGGAGTAGTGGCCTTTGACTTAGATGCTAGTTTGACCTAGACCTGCAGTGGTTATGACTGTTCATGTATCTATGATCCTTGTATAAACAGTTGTTGATATATATATGAGAATGAAGTTTTACCTGAGGATATTGTGATTGACTGGCTTCCTTGTTCATCTTTAATTGTCAGGGTTGTATTTTGTTTCCGCATGTGTTTTTATACTCTGATGTTGTTGTTGGGTCGGCGATGTCTCCTGGGGACGTCGCATTCTGATCGACCGAAGAGATAAGGGGATGCTCGCGTTCCGATGGTTAGTTGGATTCGGGGCGTGACATCCCTGTGTAACAGCCCGAATTTCGATGTAATTTCTGGGATTAATAAAATGAATGTTATTTCTCATTTCATTTGAGTATGACTCGCCCAGAGCTGATCACTCTTGGGATACTAACCATGAGGAATGGCTAACTAGGACACTAGTACGTGGACCAGGGTCTCAGTCGCGACTCGAGGACCGATTTGAGAGAGAGTGAGGGAATATTGTGAACCAGTGAGGGGCCGATCTTAGGAAAAGTGATGGAAATGGTATGGCCAAGGCCAACGATGCACAATTGGGATCGCGGGTGGTTCTGCTTAACCAAACGTGCTCGTGGTCAACCAATCCTGAACTCGAACCAAATGATCGTGACCCCGGGATTAGTAATAAACCCTCTTTCTCTCGATGATCGGAACCATTGAGACTCGGACAGCCCTAAGTCGATACGCGTATTCCTAAACAGCCGCCTGTTAGTGAGAGTTTCAGAAAAATTGAAATTGAGAGAGAGTTGTTCACGGAATTGAGCCCAGAGTTCAGTGTCGGATTTCGGGGACCCGACGGACTAATTTTAAGGTTCTGACGTCAGAAAATGTTAGCCACACATATATGGGACGCTTGGGTGCGAAAAACGGAATTTTGGTTCGGAACGGCAAAAAGACGAAATTGCCCTTGGACTAATAGGACTTAATTCCGAATTTTGAAGATTTAATTTGGGTTAAACCATGGGTGGTTAAGTTGTCTAGAGTAGTTAAAGTTTGGTTAGGGGCAAAGGACAAAAATACCCCTCAATAATTCATTTGGATTAGTTATTAGCCTTTGGATGGAGGGTGGTTTGGTCTAGGGGCTTGGATGAGTGACACTTGTCACCCCAAAAGTTGAAAGTGACTAAGGTTTGACTAAATAGGATAAGCTCACTCTCTCTCCTCCATTTTTTCTTCTCCCTCACGCCACTCTCTTTCTTCTCCCTCTCTCCTCTCTTGTTCGGCCACAACTCCCCACCGTCTCTCTCTCCCCTTCGTTCTCTCCTCCTCTTGGCCGATCAAGACCAGCCACCGTCGCCACCTCAAGCAGCAGCTCGCCGGAGCCGTGGGCCACGGCAAGGGAAGCCGTGGAGGGCCGGTCTAGCCTTCAAGTCGCCGTCCTCCTCCTCTCCCCCTTGGAAGCTCCATTCGGCCACCACCAATCAGCCGCCGTTGGCCGTGGAAACCAGCCACCGCCGTGAGCACCGCCGTGAGCCGTCCTTGAGCCGGGAGTTGGGATGTACTTGTTCCTCCCGCATATCGTCCACCCCGAAGTGAGTTGAACACCTAAACTTAGATTAGGCCTAATTGTGTCTAGTTGAGTTAGTTTGGTTTGAATTGTGAAGTTTGAACTAGATTAGTGCTATTTAGTGGATTGTGTAGTAATGGCTGAAAGTATGTTGTTGTTGAGGGTTGATATGAGGTGAAACCATGGCCGAATCATGATGGTTTAGTGGCTGTCCATTATGGCTGAAATTCGGAGCCTTTGGGGTTTTATGTTAGAAATGTTGTTTTTAGGTCCAATTGAACTTGTTTTGCTTAATTAAGCTTAGTACATGCTATATATGGTTGAGGGGGACCTTGGCTGAACATTGGAGGCCTAAATGAAGTGTTTAGATTGTATTTTGGCCATGTTTAAATGTGGGGTGTTAGGTTGGCCGAATTGCATGTGTAGGATGCAAATGCTAGAAATGTTGTTTTTGGGGCCAAATGGACTTGCTTTGCAAGATTAAGTCAAGTTTATGCCTTATATGACTTAATGGGGTCTTGGATGATCATTGGAGGCTTAATTGGGGTGTTTTGAATGAGTTTGGGCTATGTTTAAATTTGGGGTTTAGACTTGGCCGAATTGCACATATTAGAATACAAATGCTAGAAAGTGTACATTGGTTGTAAATGTGGATAAATGTTGTGGCATTTGTGTTCATTGGAATGAAAATGCATGTCACCACTTGATATGTTGAGATTGATATGTGAAATGACATTGTGTGACATTGCATTATGTGTGATCACGGTAAACGCCCTGAATTGAGTGGAATTGGGCTAAGATAAAATTGAGACGTGTGATCACTTATGGCCTACGGGTCGTGGCCTACGGGTCGAGTTCCGTCCTCATGCACTTTGTAGCAGGACGATGCCCGGTTAGACCGGAAGACGACCATCCTCATGCACTTTGTAGCAGGCTCTGGTTCGTAGGTGAGCGGTGTTGCGCCTCAGGCACTTTGTAGCAGGCTAGAAGACACCGGGCCGGGGGCGTATTATATACGCTGGCCATGAAGTGTTGTGGCCTTCGGGTCGGGCCCTATTGTGGGTCGTGAGATTAAGAATGAGCTGAGCATTGCATTGTGCGAGTTGTGAATCATGCTGTGTTGTGGTGAGAATTGTCAGCATGTGATTGCATGAGGCATTCGTGTGGAATGCGATGATTGAGTGGTTTAAACCATTTAAAGAAGATGAGCACGCGTGTGTGGTGTACGCCTGCCCGTATGTACACGTATGTGGTGTATATATATATATATGTGAATTGTACTAACTTGCAGGGGTTGAATCACGTTGACACATGTTGAGTTTATGTTGGTGTGTTTGAGTGTTTGATTTTGATTTGTTAAGAGACACACTTTAGCCTAGCCTAGGTTTAGGTATTTGATTCACTGAGCTAGTCTCACGGTTGTGTAAAACCGATCATTTCAGAGCCTACCCCCTAGGATGCAGGACCCGCCTCCACTTTTTGGGATTCCCAGACAGATATTGCAGTCCGAGGAGCATTTCCCAGCTGGGAATGGTGAGATGCATGTGAGGTTTAGGTCAGTTCTGTATATTAACACGGGTGAGGAAGAGCATAAGAAGCAAGAGTATATAGCATGGTGTCGCAGGGCAGCGGACGGTACCCTCAGTCGACCTATCCGTACCTTTGATATTCCAGTAGGCGCTGATGGCGAGTTAGAGCCAGTGATAGCCGATGGCGAGGTGGTCGATGCGCCTCCACCTGATGCTCCGCCAGATGTTGAGGCCCAGCCAGGCCCTGGAGTTTGGTACGATGATCTAGAGCCGGAGTTTATGGAAGAGGACGAGTACGACCCCGAGCCAGAGGCGATGGAGCAGGATGATGATGTTGGTGAGGTTGATGAGGTAGGCGATGATGTAGACATAGATGCCGTCGAGGATGCAGCCGCAGAGGTGGATCTCGAGGACGACTTTGACTCTGAGGCTGAGGCTGACGCCCTCTTAGCAGACTACTGGGGAGCTCAGGAGGGTCAGGCTGATCAGGAGGACCCCGACATGGACGTGGACGAGCCAGAGCCGGATCGTAGCTCTTCAGAGGAGTCAGCTGAGTCTTCAGACGAGCCCGATGATTCCAGCGACTCAGACTATGCGCCCTAGACTAGTCGGTTGACGATAGGGATCCCTACCCTTTTTGTTATAGTGATCCTTAGTACTGACCTACTCACCCGGCCACCGACACTTTTTGGATTAGTGGCCTTTAGACTTTGATGTGACCTTGACCTAGACCCATAGTGATCGGACTGTAGTGTTTTTGTATCTATGACCCTTGTATAAACAGTTTGTTGGTATATATGAGAATGAAGTTTTACCTGATGATATTGTGATTGACTGGCTTCCTTGTTCATCTTTAATTGTCAGGGTTGTATTTTGTTTCCGCATGTGTTTTTATACTCTGATTGTTGTGGGTCGGCGATGTCTCCTGGGGACGTCGCATTCTGATCGACCGAAGAGATAAGGGGATGCTTGCGTTCCGATGGGTAGTTGGATTCGGGGCGTGACATCCCCGTTTGAATTGGTATCAGAGCAAGGTTAGCTCTGTCCATACGGTCGAAGCCTGGAGTGATAAGGAGCGATGACCAAGGGTAGCCAACTAGGTGTCCTCGTGTGCTAGGTGTGTCTCTTAATCGTGTTTGTTTGATTGATTGATTGTGTAAGTGATTCAACCCCGAAGGTGCAGGCGCGTCAGGACCTGAGGTGAGTACACATGTTCCCTTGGGTGATGTATTGTGCTCAGTGTTAGACCGCATGTGATTGTTTGGCTATTGTTTGATACCTGCCTAGGACTTAGACTGGGTTAGTATGGTTTAAGTCTTTGACTCCTGAGTGGGGTTATAGCAGGTAGTTGAGTAGCCAGCTTAGCGAGAGATGAGTCGCCGGAGAGGAAAGGAACCGCAAGAACCACCGAGAGCCGAGCCCAGAGAGGCCAGAGACCCCAGACTGGATGAAGTGATGGAGACCCTCCGTGAGATAGGGCATATCATGGGTTTGCAGGCTCAGGAGAGGGCAGCCGCGTATGCTCAGGCAGCTGAAGCCGCAGCGATAGCTGGTAATGGGGGTAATCAGGCAGAAGAGGCACAACCAGTTGTACCGAGACAGATGCCCTATCTAGTTGAGCAATTTCTGAAACTTAAGCCACCCAAGTTCACTGGTAGGGGCGATGCAGAGTTAGCGCTCAGATGGGTTGAAGAGTTAGAAAAGGCGTTTAATGTACTGAAGTGCACCGATACTGAGAGAGTAGACTTAGCAGTGTATCAGTTACAGGACGGTGCCAATGATTGGTGGAATGCAGTAAAGGACAGGGTATTTCCTGCAGGTACTGAGTTAGTTTGGGCTGTGTTTGTTGAACATTTTTATGAAAAGTATTTCTCTGAGGTAGCGCAGGAAAAGAAGTTGTCGGAGTTTATGAGATTACGCCAGGGACAGATGACAGTGGACCAGTACGAGGCGGAGTTTGCGAGATTGGCTAAGTTTGCGCCTACGTTGGTGGTGAATCCGAGAGACAAGGCTAGGAGGTTTCGAGATGGATTGAAACCAGACCTCAGGAGCCAGATTCTATCTCATAACCTGAAAGACTACAGTGAAATGTACGAGAGGGCTCAGATCATAGAAAGAGATCAGCAAGAGAGGGCCGCCGCTTCAGGATCACGGTTTATGCCTATCAGAGACAATCGCAGGTTGGGAAAGAGGCCAATGACTGGGAATAGACGGTTCGTTCCATCTGCGAGGAGAAACATTGGGAAGCCTAACCCGCCTCCGAGTAGGTTCGGAGCATGTTTCAGGTGTGGGAGTTTTGACCACCAGATCAGGTCGTGTCCTCAGATGCGTCCAGTGGGATCGCAAGCACCAGCTCAACCGCCTAGGATGGGGAATCAGGGTGGACATCCCCCAGCGACTAACCCAGGACGACCACCAGCCCAAGGAAGGGTGTATGCTATGGGGCGCAAGGATGCTGAGAAAGCGCCAGGGGTGGTCACAGGTACGATTTCTTTGGGAGACCATGCAGCCTATGCTTTGTTCGATCCAGGGGCAACCCATTCTTTTGTGTCAGAACAGTTTATTAGATTGGTTGGGTTTGAGCCTATTTTGCTTGAGACTGTGTTATGCGTATCTACTCCGTTGAATGATAGGATGATAGTCTCTTTTGGATGGCCTGCATGTAAGATAGTAATTGGTGGTGTGGAAGGTCGTATCGACTTGGCAGTGTTGGCCATGTTCGATTTTGATGTTATTGTTGGGATGGACTGGTTAGTGCAGCAGAAGGCTGTAGTGGATTGTGATAGTAAAACGATCCAGTTCAATCCAATTGGACAACCTAGGTTTGAATTTCAAGGAAGTCGAGGAGGAACATCGATTCCTTGGATCTCTTCACTGGAAGTGAATGAGTTGTTGAACGAAGGATGTGAAGGATATTTGGTCAATGTAGTGGATCCTACTGTACCAGAGCTTCAGTTAGAAGATATCCCGGTAGTATGCAACTTTCCAGAAGTATTTCCACAGGAATTGCCAGGCTTACCACCTGAGCGGGAAGTTGAGTTTGTAATTGAGTTAGCCCCGGGTACAGAGCCGATTTCAAAAGCCCCATATCGAATGTCATTGCCTGAGTTAAAGGAGTTGAAGGTCCAGATGCAGGAGTTATTGGACAAGGGTTTCATTCGTCCGAGCGCGTCTCCATGGGGAGCGCCTGTGCTGTTTGTGAAAAAGAAAGACGGAACCCTGAGATTGTGTATTGACTACAGGCAGCTGAATCAGGTAACAGTAAAGAACAAGTACCCACTGCCTAGGATCGACGATTTGTTTGATCAGTTGCAGGGAGCATCGGTATTCTCCAAGATTGACCTACGGACAGGATATCACCAGTTGAGAATCAAGAAGGAGGATATACCTAAGACAGCCTTCAGGACGAGGTATGGGCACTATGAGTTTACAGTTATGCCCTTTGGACTGACGAATGCTCCTGCAGCTTTCATGGATCTAATGAACAGAGTGTTTAAGGAATTTTTGGATCAGTCAGTGATTGTCTTCATCGACGACATATTGGTATATTCTAAGAGTCCTGAAGAGCATGAGGTGCACTTGACCGAGGTGTTACGGACGTTAAGAGAGCATGCACTCTACGCCAAGTTCAGCAAGTGTGAATTTTGGCTCAGTCGAGTAGCTTTCCTTGGACATATAGTGTCGGGAGAAGGGATATCAGTAGACCCGACCAAGATAGAGGCCGTGACTAATTGGCCGAGACCGACCTCAGTGACCGAGATCCGAAGTTTCCTTGGACTTGCTGGCTATTACAGACGGTTTGTGGAAGGATTCTCATCCATAGCCATGCCCTTGACCAGATTGTTAAAGAAGGAATCTAAGTTCGAATGGGATGACAAGTGTGAGAAAAGTTTTCAGGAGTTGAAACACAGACTTACGACAGCTCCAGTGTTGACTATTCCATCCGGATCAGGAGGATTCGAGGTGTACAGTGATGCTTCATTGAGAGGGCTAGGTTGTGTGTTGATGCAGCATGGGAAAGTGGTGGCGTATGCGTCGAGGCAGTTGAGACCTCATGAGATGAATTATCCGACGCACGATTTAGAGTTGGCTGCGATAGTATTTGCCCTTAAGATCTGGAGGCATTATCTTTGTGGGGAAAAGTTTCAAATCTACACGGACCATCAGAGCCTCAAGTACCTATTTTCGCAGAAAGAGCTGAACATGAGGCAGAGAAGGTGGATGGAACTACTGAAAGACTATGATTGCGACATCCTGTATCATCCGGGTAAGGCCAATAGAGTAGCAGATGCTTTAAGTCGCAAGTCTAGTATGGCACATATGATGGTGCGAGAATGGACGTTGTTGGAACGGCTCAGAGATTCAGAGTTTAAGTTCGAAGTGAGTCAGATGTCCAGTCTGATGGCAGCCTTGAGGATTGAACCCGAGATCCAGGCAAGGATTAAAGAACTCCAGTCTACGGACCAAGAAATCCAGAAGATCATTGGATTGGATGTTTCTAAAAGGAGGCCGGACTTCCAGATGAGCGAGGATGGAACTTTAAGGTTCAGAGGAAGGTTGTGTGTACCAGACGATGAAGGTCTGAAAGAGGAAATCTTGAGTGAAGCTCATCGGAGTCAGTACAGTATCCACCCAGGTAGTACGAAGATGTACCAGAACTTAAGGCAACATTATTGGTGGAATGGAATGAAGGCTGATGTGGCGAGACATGTGGCTAAGTGTTTGACGTGCCAACAAGTGAAGGCACAACACTGCAAGCCTGGTGGAATGTTGAGACCATTAGAGATCCCAGAGTGGAAATGGGAGCATATCACCATGGATTTCGTAACGGGACTGCCTCGAAGCCAGAGAGGGAACGACTCTATATGGGTGATAGTGGATCGTCTGACCAAGTCAGCACATTTTCTGGCAGTGCGAAAGGACCTTGAACTGGAAAGGTATGCTGAGTTGTATGTACGGCAGATAGTGCGATTGCATGGAGTACCGGTGACTATTACGTCAGATCGCGATCCGAGATTTACGGCCAATTTTTGGAAAAGTCTGCAAGTGGCCTTAGGAACAAAGTTGCAATTCAGCACGGCTTACCATCCACAGACAGATGGCCAATCAGAGAGAACGATTCAGACTCTAGAGGATATGCTGAGAGCTTGTGTCGTAGATTTTCAGGGCAAATGGGAAGAACAGTTGCCTTTAGTGGAGTTTGCCTACAATAACAGCTACCAGCAGAGTATTCAGATGGCGCCATTTGAGGCATTGTATGGTAGAGCGTGCAGAACACCAGTATGTTGGGATGAGGTTGGTGAGCGCAGCATTACTGGGCCAGAGTTAGTACAGCAGACAGTTGAGGCCGTTGAGATCATCAGAGACAGACTGAGAACAGCGCAGAGCCGTCAGAAAAGTTATGCCGACCGGAGACGACGACCCTTGGAATTTCAAGTGGGAGACCATGTATTTTTGAAGGTATCGCCGATGAAAGGATTGTCCCGGTTTGGTAAGAAAGGAAAACTCAGTCCCAGGTACGTTGGGCCATTTGAGATATTGGAGAAGATTGGTGATATGGCCTATCGTCTTGCCTTGCCGCCTAACTTGTCGCAGGTGCATAATGTATTCCACGTGTCGATGTTGAGAAAGTATGAACCAGATCCGACCCACGTTCTAAGATACGAGGAGATAGACGTGGACGACAAAGTGTCGTACGTGGAGAGACCAGTCAGGATTGAGGACCGAAGAGATCGAGTGCTCAGGAATAAGACTATCCCAATGGTGAAGGTTGTATGGGAGCATCACGGCACAGAGGGCGCTACTTGGGAAAGTGAAGAGACCATGAGGCGTCAGCACCCCCAGTTGTTCGATTAGACGGGATAGTAGTGCAAATTTCGAGGACGAAATTTTTGTAAGGGGGGAAGGTTGTAACAGCCCGAATTTCGATGTAATTTCTGGGATTAATAAAATGAATGTTATTTCTCATTTCATTTGAGTACGACTCGCCCAGAGCTGATCACTCTTGGGATACTAACCATGAGGAATGGCTAACTAGGACACTAGTACGTGGACCAGGGTCTCAGTCGCGACTCGAGGACCGATTTGAGAGAGAGTGAGGGAATATTGTGAACCAGTGAGGGGCCGATCTTAGGAAAAGTGATGGAAATGGTATGGCCAAGGCCAACGATGCACAATTGGGATCGCGGGTGGTTCTGCTTAACCAAACGTGCTCGTGGTCAACCAATCCTGAACTCGAACCAAATGATCGTGACCCCGGGATTAGTAATAAACCCTCTTTCTCTCAAGGATCGGAATCATTGAGACTCGGACAGCCCTAAGTCGATACGCGTATGCCTAAACAGCCGCCTGTTAGTGAGAGTTTCAGAAAAATTGAAATTGAGAGAGAGTTGTTCACGGAATTGAGCCCAGAGTTCAGTGTCGGATTTCGGGGACCCGACGGACTAATTTTGAGATTCTGACGCCAGAATATGTTGGCCACGTACATATAGGACGCATGGGTGCGAAAAATGGAATTTTGGTTCGGAACGGCAAAAAGACGAAATTGCCCTTGGACTATTTAGGCTTAATTCCGAATTTGATTAATTAAATTGGATTAAACTAAGGTTGGGTTAAGTTAATTAGAGAGGTTAAAGGTTGGTTAGGGGCAAAGGACAAAATTGCCCTTCAATAATTGTCTTGAATGAATTGTGGCCATTTGATGAGGGGCAAGATGGTCACATGGGCTAAGAGGATGACATGTGTCTTCCACTAAGGGAGCTTTGACCCACTTTTTGACCAAAATTTGATCAAGTCTCTCTCTCTCTCCTCTCTCACGATCACTCTCCCCCTCCCTCTTGCATTCGGTCATCATCTTCCTCTTCACCATTTCTCTTCATTTCATCTTCATCATCACCGAACCAGCACCATAGCCGCCTTGCACAGCCGGTCGCCGGAGCGTAGGACACGGCCAAGGATCGCCGGAGCGCCGTCGTGAGCCGCCTTGGTCAGCCCGTTCCCCTCGCCGATTCAGCCACCTCTTGGACGCCCCAAATCAGCCGCGCCTCCCCCTTCGGACGCCCAAACCAGCCACCGTGGCCGTGAGAGCCGGACCACGCCGTGAGCCGCCACCGTCGTCGAGCCGCGAGTAGATGATCATCATCTTTCCCCGAGTGGTGCACCGAAACGTGAGTTGAACACCTAAACTTAGATTAGGCCTAATTGTGTCTAGTTGAGTTAGTTTGGTTTGAATTGTGAAGTTTGAACTAGATTAGTGCTATTTAGTGGATTGTGTAGTAATGGCTGAAAGTATGTTGTTGTTGAGGGTTGATATGAGGTGAAACCATGGCCGAATCATGATGGTTTAGTGGCTGTCCATTATGGCTGAAATTCGGAGCCTTTGGGGTTTTATGTTAGAAATGTTGTTTTTAGGTCCAATTGAACTTGTTTTGCTTAATTAAGCTTAGTACATGCTATATATGGTTGAGGGGGACCTTGGCTGAACATTGGAGGCCTAAATGAAGTGTTTAGATTGTATTTTGGCCATGTTTAAATGTGGGGTGTTAGGTTGGCCGAATTGCATGTGTAGGATGCAAATGCTAGAAATGTTGTTTTTGGGGCCAAATGGACTTGCTTTGCAAGATTAAGTCAAGTTTATGCCTTATATGACTTAATGGGGTCTTGGATGATCATTGGAGGCTTAATTGGGGTGTTTTGAATGAGTTTGGGCTATGTTTAAATTTGGGGTTTAGACTTGGCCGAATTGCACATATTAGAATACAAATGCTAGAAAGTGTACATTGGTTGTAAATGTGGATAAATGTTGTGGCATTTGTGTTCATTGGAATGAAAATGCATGTCACCACTTGATATGTTGAGATTGATATGTGAAATGACATTGTGTGACATTGCATTATGTGTGATCACGGTAAACGCCCTGAATTGAGTGGAATTGGGCTAAGATAAAATTGAGTCGTGTGATCACTTATGGCCTACGGGTCGTGGCCTACGGGTCGAGTTCCGTCCTCATGCACTTTGTAGCAGGACGATGCCCGGTTAGACCGGAAGACGACCATCCTCATGCACTTTGTAGCAGGCTCTGGTTCGTAGGTGAGCGGTGTTGCGCCTCAGGCACTTTGTAGCAGGCTAGAAGACACCGGGCCGGGGGCGTATTATATACGCTGGCCATGAAGTGTTGTGGCCTTCGGGTCGGGCCCTATTGTGGGTCGTGAGATTAAGAATGAGCTGAACATTGCATTGTGCGAATTGTGAATCATGCTGTATTGTGGTGAGAATTGTCAGCATGTGATTGCATGAGGCACTCGTGTGGAATGCGATGATTGAGTGGATTAAACCATTTAAAGAAGATGAGCACGCGTGTGTGGTGTACGCCTGCCCGTATGTACATGTATGTGGTGTATATATATATATGTGAATTGTACTAACTTGCAGGGGTTGAATCACGTCGATACACTTTGAGTCTTATGTTGTTGGTTTGTTTGACTGATTTTGGTCTGTTGAGACACACTTTAGCCTAGCCTAGGTTTAGGTATTTGATTCACTGAGCTAGTCTCACGGTTGTGTAAAACCGATCATTTCAGAGCCTACCCCCTAGGATGCAGGACCCGCCTCCACTTTTTGGGATTCCCAGACAGATATTGCAGTCCGAGGAGCATTTCCCAGCTGGGAATGGTGAGATGCATGTGAGGTTTAGGTCAGTTCTGTATATTAACACGGGTGAGGAAGAGCATAAGAAGCAAGAGTATATAGCATGGTGTCGCAGGGCAGCGGACGGTACCCTCAGTCGACCTATCCGTACCTTTGATATTCCAGTAGGCGCTGATGGCGAGTTAGAGCCAGTGATAGCCGATGGCGAGGTGGTCGATGCGCCTCCACCTGATGCTCCGCCAGATGTTGAGGCCCAGCCAGGCCCTGGAGTTTGGTACGATGATCTAGAGCCGGAGTTTATGGAAGAGGACGAGTACGACCCCGAGCCAGAGGCGATGGAGCAGGATGATGATGTTGGTGAGGTTGATGAGGTAGGCGATGATGTAGACATAGATGCCGTCGAGGATGCAGCCGCAGAGGTGGATCTCGAGGACGACTTTGACTCTGAGGCTGAGGCTGACGCCCTCTTAGCAGACTACTGGGGAGCTCAGGAGGGTCAGGCTGATCAGGAGGACCCCGACATGGACGTGGACGAGCCAGAGCCGGATCGTAGCTCTTCAGAGGAGTCAGCTGAGTCTTCAGACGAGCCCGATGATTCCAGCGACTCAGACTATGCGCCCTAGACTAGTCGGTTGACGATAGGGATCCCTACCCTTTTTGTTATAGTGATCCTTAGTACTGACCTACTCACCCGGCCACCGACACTTTTTGGATTAGTGGCCTTTAGACTTTGATGTGACCTTGACCTAGACCCATAGTGATCGGACTGTAGTGTTTTTGTATCTTTGACCCTTGTATAAACAGTTTGTTGGTATATATGAGAATGAAGTTTTACCTGATGATATTGTGATTGACTGGCTTCCTTGTTCATCTTTAATTGTCAGGGTTGTATTTTGTTTCCGCATGTGTTTTTATACTCTGATTGTTGTGGGTCGGCGATGTCTCCTGGGGACGTCGCATTCTGATCGACCGAAGGAAATAAGGGGATGCTTGCGTTCCGATGGGTAGTTGGATTCGGGGCGTGACAATTGGTGCGGACTGAAGATAAAAAGAAACAGGTTTTAAGGGAAAAACAATTCCAATGGTCGATATTATTTGGGAACATTACGGGGCAAAAAGGTGCCACCTGAAAAGGAAAAGCAGTAATACAATGTCTGTCACGCCCCGAACCCAACTTACCCATCGGAACGCGAGCATCCCCTTACCAATCCGGTCGATCATAGTGCGACGTCCCCAGGAGACCTCGCCGACCCAACAACAATCAGAGTATAAAAACACATGCGAAAGCAGATTACAAACCCTGACAAATAAAGATGAACAAGGAAGCCAAACAATCAAAATATCATCAGGTAAAACCTCATTCTCATGTATATATATAAACTGTTTACACAAAGAACGCAGATACATGTTCAGTCATATCCACTACAGGTCTAGGTCAAGGTCAAGCTAGCATCGAAGTCAAAAGGCCACTAATCCAAAAAGTGTCGGTGGCCGGGTGAGTAGGTCTGTACTAAGGATCACTATAGCAAAAAGGTAGGGATCCCTATCGTCGACCAACTAGTCTAAGGCTCATAGTCTGGGTCGCTGGAATCGTCGGGCTCATCGTAAGACTCAGCTGACTCCTCTGAAGAGCTGCGATCCGGCTCTGGCTCATCTGCGTCCATGTCGGGGTCCTCCTGATCAGCCTGACCCTCCTGAACTCCCCAGTAGTCTGCTAAGAGAGCGTCAGCCTCAGCCTCGGAGTCAAAGTCGTCCTCAAGGTCTACATCTTCGGCTGCATCCTCGACGGCATCTATGTCTACATCCTCGCCTACCTCATCGACCTCACCATTCTCATTATCCTGCTCCATCGCCTCTGGCTCGGGGTCGTCCTCATCCTCATCCATAGGCTCCGGCTCTAGGTCATCATACCAAACTCCGGGGCCTGGCTGGGCCTCGACGGTTGGCGGAGCGTCAGGTGGAGAAGCATCGACCACCTCGCCATCGGCAATCACTGGCTCCAACTCGCCATCAGCGTCTACTGGAATGTCAAAGGTACGGATAGGTCGACTGAGGGTCCCGTCCGCTGCCCTACGACACCATGCGATGTACTCTTGCTTCCGATGCTCATCCTCACCCACATTAACGTAGAGAACTGACCTAAACCTCACATGCATCTCGTCATTTCCAGCTGGGAAATGCTCCTCAGTCTGTAATATCTGCCTAGGAATCCCAAAAAGTGGAGGCGGCTCCGGCATCCTAGGGGGTAGGTTCTGAAATGTTCGGTTTTACCACAACCGTGAGACTAGCTCAGTGAATCAAATACCTAAACCTAGGCTAGGCTAAAGTGTGTCTCTTAACGGATCAAAATCAAGCATTCAAGCCAACAAACATAAAACTCAATATATTTCAACGTGATTCAACCCCTGCAAGTTAGTGCAATTCAACATATATATATACACCCACATACGTGTACACACGGGCAGGCGTACTTCACACACGCGTGCTCATATTCTTTAAATGGTTCAAATCACTCAATCACCGCATCCCACACGAATGCCTCATGCAGTCACATGCTAACAATTCTCACAATCTCTTCACAATACTGCATGATTCACAATTCACATAATGCACGTTCAATTCATTCTTAATCTCACGACCCACAATAGGGCCCGACCCGAAGGCCACAACACTTCATGGCCAGCGTATATACTACGCCCCCGGCCCGGTGTCTTCTAGCCTGCTACAAAGTGCCTGAGGCGCAACACCGCTCACCTACGAACCAGAGCCTGCTACAAAGTGCATGAGGATGGTCGTCTTCCGGTCTAACCGGGCATCGTCCTGCTACAAAGTGCATGAGGACGGAACTCGACCCGTAGGCCATTAGGTGATCACACATATCAATTTTATCTTAGCCCAGCTCCACTCTTTTCAGGGCATTTACCGTGATCACACAATGCAATGTCACACCCGCACAATCACACAATGTCATCTCAAATCTCAATCTCGACATACAATGTGCGTGACATGAAAATGCATGTCAATGAATACAAATGCCATAACAATTTTCAACATTACAAACAATGGCCATTTCTAGCATTTGTAACACCTAGCATGTAAAATTCGGCCATAACCATACTCCAACTTCAAACATAGCCAAACACATTCAAAACACTCCATTTAGCCTCAAACAATTCAGCCAAGACCCCACTCAAACATATTAGGCATACACTTAGCTTAATATAGCAAATCAAGCCCATTTAGCCCTAAAAACACCATTTCTAGCACAAAAACTCAAGGCTTCCGAATTTGGCTCACCATGGACAGCCATCAAACTCCCACTAGTCAACCATAGTTCCTACCTTAAATCACCCTCAACAACATCATTAATTCAGCCATCAACCATACAATCACTAACAAACACCAAACTAGCTTAATCTCCACTAATCAACCCAATTAACCCAACTAAACACAATTAAGGCTAGACTAAGTTTGGGTATTAAACTCACGTCTGGGTGGACGACTCGCGGAAGAAACAAGTACATCTAACTCGCGGCTCGACGACGGTGGTACACGGCCACTCCCGGCGGTGGCTCGGCTCCTCACGGCCAACGGCGGTTCAAGGGCTGTCTCGGCCAAGAACAGGGCAAGGCGGCTTGGGGTGGCTGATGGGGCGTCCAAGGGTGGAAAGGCGACTCACGGCTGCGCGGAACCTCCTCGGCGTCGCCGGCGTCCGGCGGATTTCATTCGGCCAAGATCAGCCGTGGCTGGTCGTCCACGAGGGAGAAGAAGGCGCGGCTGAGGACGGCGGCTCGGGGACGGGTTCAGCTCTCCACGGCGGTCCTTTGCCGTGACCAACAGCTCCGGCGAGCCCGGCTGAGCCATCGGAACGCGAACATCCCCTTACCTCTTCGGTCGATCAAAGTGCGACGTCCCCAGGAGACCTCGCCGACCCAACATACAATCAGAGTATAAAAACACATGCGGAAGCAGATTACAAACCCTGACAAATAAAGATGAGCAAGGAAGCCAAACAACCAAAACATCATCAGGTAAAACCTCATTCTCATATATATAAACTGTTTACACAAGAAAGCAGATACATGTACAGTCATATCCACTACAGGTCTAGGTCAAGGTCAAGCTAGCATCGAAGTCAAAAGGCCACTAATCCAAAAAGTGTCGGTGGCCGGGTGAGTAGGTCTGTACTAAGGATCACTATAACAAAAAGGTAGGGATCCCTATCGTCGACCAACTAGTCTAAGGCTCATAGTCTGGGTCGCTGGAATCGTCGGGCTCAACGGAAGACTCAGCTGACTCCTCTGAAGAGCTGCGATCCGGCTCTGGCTCATCCACGTCCATGTCGGGGTCCTCCTGATCAGCCTGACCCTCCTGAACTCCCCAGTAGTCTGCTAGGAGAGCGTCAGCCTCAGCATCGGAGTCAAAGTCGTCCTCAAAGTCTACATCTTCGGCTGCATCCTCGACGGCATCTATGTCTACATCCTCGCCTACCTCATCGACCTCACCATTCTCATCATCCTGCTCCATCACCTCTGGCTCGGGGTCGTCCTCATCCTCATCCATAGGCTCCGGCTCTAGGTCATCATACCAAACTCCAGGGCCTGGCTGGGCCTCGACGGTTGGCGGAGCGTCAGGTGGAGAAGCATCGACCACCTCGCCATCGGCAATCACTGGCTCTAACTCGCCATCAGCGTCTACTGGAATGTCAAAGGTACGGATAGGTCGACTGAGGGTTCCGTCCGCTGCCCTACGACACCATGCGATGTACTCTCGCTTCTGATGCTCATCCTCACCCACATTAACATAGAGAACTGACCTAAACCTCACATGGAACTCGTCATTTCCAGCTGGGAAATGCTCCTCACTCTGTAGTATCTGCCTAGGAATCCCAAAAAGTGGAGGTGGCTCCGGCATCCTAGGGGGTAGGTCCTGAAATGTTCGGTTTTACCACAACCGTGAGACTAGCTCAGTGAATCAAATACCTAAACCTAGGCTAGGCTAAAGTGTGTCTCTTAACGGACCAAAATCAAGCATTCAAGCCAACAAACATAAAACTCAAATGTGTTTCAACGTGATTCAACCCCTGCAAGTTAGTGCAATTCAACATATATATATACACCCACATACGTGTACATACGGGCAGGCGTACTTCACACACACGTGCTCAGATTCTTTAAATGGTTCAAGCCACTCAATCACCGCATCCCACACGAATGCCTCATGCAGTCACATGCTAATGATTCTCACAATCTCATCACAATACTGCATGATTCGCAATTCACATAATGCAACGATCAGTTCATTTTTAATCTCACGACCCACAATAGGGCCCGACCCGAAGGCCACAACACTTCATGGCCAGCGTATATACTACGCCCTCGGCCCGGTGTCTTCTAGCCTGCTACAAAGTGCCTGAGGCGCAACACCGCTCACCTACGAACCAGAGCCTGCTACAAAGTGCATGAGAATGGTCGTCTTCCGGTCTAACCGGGCATCGTCCTGCTACAAAGTGCATGAGGACGGAACTCGACCCGTAGGCCACGACCCGAAGGCCTTAAGTGATCACACATATCAATTTTATCTTAGCCCAATCCACTCATTTCAGGGCGTTTACCGTGATCACACAATGCAATGTCACACCCGCACAATCACATAATGTCATCTCAAATCTCAATCTCGACATACCATGAGCGTGACATGCATTTTCATAACAATGAACACAAAGGCCACAACAATTACCAACATTTACAAACAATGGACATATTCTAGCATTTGCATCCTAACACATGCAATTCGGCCAAACCAAAACCCCAACTTCAAACATGGCCAAAACACACTCAAAACACTCCATTTAGCCTCAATTAACTCAGCCAAGGCCCCACTCAAATATATAAGGCATATACTTAGCTTAATTAAGCAAATCAAGCCTAATTGGACCTAAAATCACCATTTCTAACACAAACTCTCAAGAGCTCCGAATTTGGCCTACCAAGAACAGCCCTCAAACCATCACAAATCAACCATAATTCCACCTTAAATCCACCCTTAGCAACATCATTATTTCAGCCAATAACCACATAATCACTAACAAAACACCAAATTTACTCAATCTCCCCTAATCAATCCAAACTAAGCCAACTAAACACAATTAAGCCTAAACTAAGTTTAGGTATAAAACTCACGTTTGGGTGGACGATTTGCGGAAGGAACAAGTACATCCCACTCACGGCTCGACAACGGCGGCTCACGGCGGTGGCTCGGCCCTCACGGCCAACGGCGGCTTGGGGGTGGCTGATTGGGGCGTCCAAGGGGGAGGAGTAGGCGTGGCTGAGGACGGCGGCTTGGGGGCTGGTCCGGCTCTCCACGGCGGTCCTTTGCCGTGACCAACAACTCCGGCGAGCGGCTGAGGTAGGGCGGCGACGGTGGCTGGTCCGGCGAAGAAGAAGAAGGAACGAAGGGGAGGAGATGGCCGATCGGTGAGGGAGAGAGAGAGTGGGCGAAATGGAGGAGAGAGAGAGAGAAAACATGACCAAAAAGTGGTCAAAGTTGGTCAAATCAGCCTTTAGTGGAAGCCATGTGTCATGATCTTAGCCCATTAGACCAATTTACCCCTCATCCAATGGTTTACATTCATTCAAATCAATTATTGAGGGGCATTTTTGTCATTAGCCCCTAACCAACCCTTAACCACTCTAGTTACCTTAACCAACCTTGGTTAAACCAAATTAATTCCCCAAAATTCGGAATTAAGCTTAATCAACCCAAGGGCAATTCCGTCCTTTTTCCATCCCGAACCGAAATTCCATTTTTCGCACCAAGGCGTCCCATGTGTGTGTGGCCAACATATTCTGGCGTCAGAATCTTAAAATTAGTCCGTCGAGTCCCCGAAATCCGACGTCAAAGTCTGGGCTCAATTCCGTGAACAACTCTCTCTCAATTTCAATTTTTCTGAAACTCTCACTAACAGGCGGCTGTTTAGGAATACGCGTATCGACTTAGGGCTGTCCGAGTCTCAATGGTTCCGATCATCGAGAGAAAGAGGGTTTATTACTAATCCCGGGGTCGCGATCATTTGGCTCGAGTTCAGGATTGGTTGGCCACGAGCACGTTTGGTTAAGCAGAATCACCTGCGATCCCAATTGTGCATCGTTGGCCTTGGCCATACCATTTCCATCACTTTTCCTAAGATCGGCCCCTCACTGGTTCACAATATTCCCTCATTCTTTCTCAAATTGGCTCCCGAGTCACGACTAAGTCCCTGGTCCACGTACTAGCGTCCTAGTTAGCCATTCTCCATGGTTAGTATCCCAAGAGTGATCAGCTCTGGGCGAGTCGTACTCAAATGAAATGAGAATTAACATTCATTTTATTAATCCCAGAAATTACATCGAAATTCGGGCTGTTACAAACAGCTCCGGCGAGTGGCTGAGGAAGGGCGGCGACGGTGGGCTGATCCGGCGAAGAAGGAGAAGGAACGGAGGAGAGGAGATGGCCGATCGGTGAGGGAGAGAGAGTGAGCGAAATGGAGGAGAGAGAGAGGAAACATGTCCAAATATTGGTCAAAGCTGGTCAACTCAGCCCTTAGTGGAAGCCATGTGTCAACATCTAAGCTCATATGACCAAACTACCCCTTCATCCAATGGTTAAAAATCATTCCATTCAATTATTGAGGGGCATTCTTGTCATTAGTCCCTAACCAACCCCTAACCAACCTAGTTAACCTTAACCAACCTTGGTTAAACCAAAATAATTTTCCAAAATTCGGAATTAAGCTTAATTAACCCAAGGGCAATTCCGTCCTTTTTCCATCCCGAACCGAAATTCTATTTTTCGCACCAAGGCGTCCCATGTGTGTGTGGCCAACATATTCTGGCGTCAGAATCTTAAAATTAGTCCGTCGAGTCCCCGAAATCCGACACCAAAATCTGGGCTCAATTCCGTGAACAACTCTCTCTCAACTTCAATTTTTCTGAAACTCTCACTAACAGGCGGCTGTTTAGGAATACGCGTATCGACTTAGGGCTGTCCGAGTCTCAATGGTTCCGATCATCGAGAGAAAGAGGGTTTATTACTAATCTCGGGGTCACGATCATTTGGCTCGAGTTCAGGATTGGTTGGCCACGAGCACGTTTGGTTAAGCAGAATCACCTGCGATCCCAATTGTGCATCGTTGGCCTTGGCCATACCATTTCCATCACTTTTCCTAAGATCGGCCCCTCACTGGTTCACAATATTCCCTCATTCTTTCTCAAATCGGCTCCCGAGTCACGACTAAGTCCCTAGTCCACGTACTAGCGTCCTAGTTAGCCATTCCCCATGGTTAGTATCCCAAGAGTGATCAGCTCTGGGCGAGTCGTACTCAAATGAAATGAGAAATAACATTCATTTTATTAATCCCAGAAATTACATTGAAATTCGGGCTGTTACAATGTCGGTATCCCCATTTATTTGAGTGGACGAGTTAGATTGCAAATTTCGAGAACGAAATTTTTATAAGCGGGAAGAGTTGTAACATCCTGAATTTCGACCCATTTCCGAGATCAATGATATTGATAATATTCCTCAATTAAATTCTAGTGAGTCTTGCCCGGAACGGATCCTTCACGGGATACTAACTAATAGGAAATGGCTAACTAGGAAAATGGTACGTGAACCCGGGGACCCGATCGCGAATCGGGCACCAATTCCGAGAAACGACGAGGAAATATTTTGGGCCAATGTGGGCCGATCCTAGGAGGGTGACGGATTTAGTTTGGCCAATGACGTTGATCGGATCGCGGGTGATTCCGTACGACCAAGAGTAAGCATGACGAATAAATCCTGAACTTAACACAAACGATTGTGACCTCTGGAACAAGTGATAATTCCTCTCTCTCTATGATCAGAACCGTCATAACTCGAATAAACCTAGGACGATACGTATAACCCCTAAACAGCCGCCCGTTAGTTAGAGACCCTGAAATTTGAAATTGAGCGAGTTTTGGTCACGAAATTGGACCCGGATTTCGATTGTCGATTTTCGAGGGATTGTGCAACTATTTTTGTGAATCCAACGCCATAATATGTTGGCCACACACATTTCGGGTTAGTACAGTCGAAAAATGGAATTTCGGCCCAGGACGGAAAAATTATCATTTTGCCCCTGGACCCTGTGCTGGGTATTTCGAATTTTGGACTGGAAATTTGGAATTAATTAAATTGGAATTTTAGCTCAATTATCGGGCCTAAGGACCATTTTACCCTTGCATTATTGGATGAGATCAAACAAGGGCCATTAGATTAGAGGTATTTTGGTCAAGGGGCTTGGATTTTTGACAAGTGTACTCCACTACCCCCCATATTTGACCAGCCTTGACCCAATTCTCTCTCTTTGCTCCCTCATTTGGCCAGCCCTTCCACGATCAGCTCTTCCTCTCCGCCGGTGCTCTCTCCCTCTCGACCGTGAGACCGCCGTGGACGCCGGAGCCGCTCGTCGCCGAGACGCCGCCATGCCGCTACTCCATTGTGCCATCGTCACCATCACCATCCTGTCCGTTCTCCCCCTCTCTTGTTCTCTCTCCCTCCCAGCAAAGGAACGCCGATCAAGCCGCACCGCCGTCGCCGCCGTCGGGAACGCCGCCGCTGATCTCACCGTTTATCAGTGATTGGCCACCGTTCCTCATCGTCCCGATTTAGGAATCTGTGAGTAGTACTCTCTAATCCCTAATTAGGCGAGTTATGCACGTTTAGACAGGATTAGGGTGTTTAGTGTTCAATTAGCACATCTTAGGAATAATTAACGACCGGTGGATTATAATGGCTATTTGTGATGAGTTTAATGGATTGATAAGCTGGTTTGGGAGTGGTATTGATGGCCTAGGTTGGCCGATTTGATAACTGTTCATGGGAGACTCAATTAGACTAAGTTTAATCAATTTTGGGGGTTGAATTGTGTAAATGCCAATGAGGCTTAGATTGTGCGATTGATGGTTGATTCGCATTGGATTGGGTGACAAATTAGTGATGCTATGTCACGTATTAATAATGACCGAGTAGGTAGTGATATGGAGGGCCACAATCGTGCGAGTCCGTATTGTGCTAATTGCACGATTTATGTACCAATTGGGCACTAGGTTCGTGTTGAACTAAATTGATGTATTGGGAGGTCTAGAGGAGATATTTTAAGGTTTGTTTATGGCCGGAAATGATTGGAGTTAGTGGCTGCCCCATGACGATTAGATGGCCTCAGTTCGGGCGATTTGGGGCTTAACGAGAATAATTCCTGAAAATGCCATGTTTAAATGATTTAGTGGCTAAATTGTGCCCATTGGAGACTAATTGGATCAAGTTGGGAGAACCTGGGGAATTAAGGGTGCGCATGGAATGCATTCCGGAATAAAAATTCTGTTTCAGAATGCATTCCGGAACAGAATGGCGTTTGTTAAAAAATTTCTGGAATGCATTCTGGAGCGATTTTTGCATTCTGGAATAAAAATGCGTTTGTTAAAAATACTTGATTCCAGAATGCATTCTTGATTCCAGAATGTGTTTTTGATTCCAGAATGAGTTTTTGGCAAGAAAAAGAGAAGCTACTTTTTGTAGCTTCTTGATTCCGGAATGCATTCTCCCTATTTTCTCACAATTTTTTTTTTCAGAAAATGCATAAAAATTGAAAAATTCTAGAAAAATTCATAAAAATTTCCAGAAAATAAAAAAAAGTCAAATTTCGAGAAAATATGAAATTTGGTGATTTTTTACAAAAAAATAATAAAAAAATCAAAAATTCCAAAACTTCACAGAATAGCTTAAAATACATGTGGCCATCCACTTTGAGTGAAATTTAAATTTTTTGAGGTGCCCAAAAAAAATAAAAAATTTAAAAATTTCACAAAATGGCTTTAAATACTCGTGGCCACCTACTTTAAGTGAATTTAAATTTTTTGAGGTGCCCAAAAAAAAGAAAAATAATAAAAAAATAAAAATTTTGAAAAATTCACAAAATGACTTAAAATACCCGTGGCCACCTACTTTGAGTGAAATTTAAATTTTTTGAGATGGAAAAAAAATAAAAATAATAAAAAAATAAAAAATTTCAAAACTTCACAAAATGGCTTAAAATACATGTGGCCACCCACTTTGAGTGAAATTAAAATTTTTTGAGGTGCCCAAAAAAATAATAAATAATAAATAATTTCAAAACTTCACAAAATGGCTTAAAATACTTGTAGCCACCCACTTTGAGTAAAATTTAAATTTTTTGAGGTGCCCAAAAAAAATTAAAAAAACAAAAAACTTCACAAAATGGCTTAGAATACCTGTGGCCACCCACTTTAAGTGAAATTTAATTTTTTTAGGTGTCCAAAAAAATTTAAAAAATAAAAAATTTCAAAACTTTACAGAATGGCTTATAATGCCTGTGGTCACCCACTTTGAGTAAAATTTAAATTTTTTTAGGTGCAAAAAAAATAAAAAAATCAAAACAGATTTCTATTCCAGAAATCAATTTCTGGAGCAGAATTAGTCATGTTTTACCAAACAGATTTCTCTTCCAGAAATCAATTTCTGGCAAGAATTCCAGAAATCAATTTCTGGCAAGAATTTGATTTCTGGAATAGAATGGTTACCATTCGCACCCTAATTGTATGATTGCCGGGAATGCCTTCAGATACCGAGTGATGCTTGATTTGTACTTAATTGTGCTCCGTTCTATGTTGCCATGTCGCGTGCTCATGTGGCCGAATTGTGCGGAATGAGATTGGCTAATTGATGACTGAATTTAATGCCAAATTGTACATTGAGAATTGGGCCGCACGGTATTAGTTGGCCAAGTGAGCATGCTGTTTGTAAATTGGGCACGGTGTGGTGATGTGAATTTGATTGAGTGCCTATGTTATATGGATACTCATGTTGCATTGTATTGCATTGCATGGCCACGCATTATATGCCGAGTACGGGGCATGAGATGAGAATTGTGCAAGAATGCGTGCCTAACATGAGTATGTGATCACCTAATCGCCCTGATGGGTGTTACACGGGGTTCAGATAATAACTGACTGTGTGTATGTATCATCACATTTCGCTCTGATGCGTGTTATGCGGGGTGTGCCATCCTGATGTGTGTTACGTGGGACGATGCCCAATACGTTCGGATGACGACCAACCTGATGCGTTTTACGCGAGCTCTGGTTTGTGAGGAGATCGGTGTTGTGCCTCATGCACTTTGTAGCAGGCTAGAGACACTGGGCCGGAAATGCATTTTACAAGAGCCACGAAGTGTTGTGATTAAGAAAGAGACTGATGCGTTTTATGCAGGTCGTATTAATTTGATAATTGAGCATTGAGCCAGTGTGCAGTGTGAGCCAGAATGAAACATGGCATGACGATGACATTTGCATGCATAAGAATGCATGGGCCAGTGTGCGAGTGTGCAAGACTCGGTGAATGATGTGCGAAACGAACACTATTGAGCATGAGCATGCGTATGGCGTACGTATGGATAGTGTGTTCGCGTACGTGGCATGATTATTATATTGAAATGCCTAACCTGCAGGGTCAATTTGATGATCGATCTGGGCCCAAGGGCCTAGGTCATTTGTTTGTGTGTCGTGTTGTTTGCCTGTCAAGAGGTGCATGTTAGCCTAATTTAGGTTTAAAGGGTTTTACTCACTAAGATTCGTCTCACTGTTGTTAAAACCCAATATTTCAAATCCCAGCCATGAACCCAGGTAACCCACCTCCTCGTTTCGAGATCCCTAGTCACATGGATAATCAGCGAGTGGAATATCCTTTAGGAGATGATCGAGTTTATGTGAAGCATACAAGTGTGGTTTGGGTTGACATGGGTAGATTTTATCCGAAGCCCTATTCGTATGTGGCGTGGACGTTTTGTGTAACAGCCCGAATTTCGATGTAATTTCTGGGATTAATAAAATGAATGTTATTTCTCATTTCATTTGAGTACGACTCGCCCAGAGCTGATCACTCTTGGGATACTAACCATGAGGAATGGCTAACTAGGACACTAGTACGTGGACCAGGGTCTCAGTCGCGACTCGAGGACCGATTTGAGAGAGAGTGAGGGAATATTGTGAACCAGTGAGGGGCCGATCTTAGGAAAAGTGATGGAAATGGTATGGCCAAGGCCAACGATGCACAATTGGGATCGCGGGTGGTTCTGCTTAACCAAACGTGCTCGTGGCCAACCAATCCTGAACTCGAGCCAAATGATCGTGACCCCGGGATTAGTAATAAACCCTCTTTCTCTCAATGATCGGAACCATTGAGACTCGGACAGCCCTAAGTCGATACGCGTATGCCTAAACAGCCGCCTGTTAGTGAGAGTTTCAGAAAAATTGAAATTGAGAGAGAGTTGTTCACGGAATTGAGCCCAGAGTTCAGTGTCGGATTTCGGGGACCCGACGGACTAATTTTAAGATTCTGACGCCAGAAAATGTTGGCCACACATACGTGGGACGCATGGGTGCGAAAAATGGAATTTCGGTTCGGAACGGCAAAAAGACGGAATTGCCCTTGGACTATTTAGGCTTAATTCCGAATTTGATTAATTAAATTGGTCTAAACCAAGGTTGGTTAAGCTAACTAGAGGGGTTAAGGGTTGGTTAGGGGCTAAAGTCCATATTGCCCCTCAATAATTGTCTTGGATGAATGTGGGCCATAGGATGAAGGGTATTTTGGGCAAGTGTACTAAGATGATGACATGTGTCATCCACTAAGGAAATTTTGACCAACTTTTTTGACCAAGAATGGATAATCTTCTCTCTCTCTCCTCTTCTCACGCACACCATCCCTCCCTCACCATTCGGTCACTCTCTCCTCTCCATTTCCTCTTCATCGTTCTTCATCATCTGTCACGCCCCGAATCCAACTACCCATCGGAACGCAAGCATCCCCTTATTTCTTCGGTCGATCAGAATGCGACGTCCCCAGGAGACATCGCCGACCCACATCAATCAGAGTATAAAAACACATGCGGAAGCAGAATACAAACCCTGACAATTAAAGATGAACAAGGAAGCCAGTCAATCACAATATCATCAGGTAAAACTTCATTCTCATATATATATCAACAAACTGTTTATACAAGGATCATAGATACAAATACACTACAGTCCGCTCACTATGGGTCTAGGTCAAGGTCACATCAAAGTCTAAAGGCCACTAATCCAAAAAGTGTCGGTGGCCGGGTGAGTAGGTCAGTACTAAGGATCACTATAACAAAAAGGTAGGGATCCCTATCGTCAACCAGCTAGTCTAGGGCTCAAAGTCTGGGTCGCTGGAATCATCGGGCTCCATGGAAGACTCAGCTGACTCCTCTGAAGAGCTGCGATCTGGCTCTGGCTCATCCACGTCCATGTCAGGGTCCTCCTGATCATCCTGACCCTCCTGATCTCCCCAGTAGTCTGCTAGGAGAGCGTCAGCCTCAGCCTCAGAGTCAAAGTCGTCCTCGAGATCCACCTCTGCGGCTGCATCCTCGACGGCATCTATGTCTACATCATCGCCTACCTCATCAACCTCACCAACATCATCATCCTGCTCCATCGCCTCTGGCTCGGGGTCGTACTCGTCCTCTTCCATAAACTCCGGCTCTAGATCATCGTACCAAACTCCAGGGCCTGGCTGGGCCTCAACATCTGGCGGAGCATCAGGTGGAGGCGCATCGACCACCTCGCCATCGGCTATCACTGGCTCTAACTCGCCATCAGCGCCTACTGGAATATCAAAGGTACGGATAGGTCGACTGAGGGTACCGTCCGCTGCCCTGCGACACCATGCTATATACTCTTGCTTCTTATGTTCTTCCTCACCCGTGTTAATATACAGAACTGACCTAAACCTCACATGCATCTCACCATTCCCAGCTGGGAAATGCTCCTCGGACTGCAATATCTGTCTGGGAATCCCAAAAAGTGGAGGCGGGTCCTGCATCCTAGGGGGTAGGCTCTGAAATGTTCGGTTTTACACAACCGTGAGACTAGCTCAGTGAATCAAATACCTAAACCTAGGCTAGGCTAAAGTGTGTCTCTTAACAGATCAAAATCAAACAAACAAACCAACAACATAAGACTCAAAGTGTATCGACGTGATTCAACCCCTGCAAGTTAGTGCAATTCAATAACATATATATACACTCACATACGTGTACATACGGCAGGCGTTCTGCACACACGCGTGCTCATCTTCATTATATGGTACAAATCGCTCAATCACCGCATTCCACACGAATGTCTCATGCAGTCACATGCTCACTATTCTCAAGATCTCATCACAATGCTGCACGATTCGCAAATCACATAATGCGATGTTCAGATTATTCTTAATCTCACGACCCACCATAGGGCCCGACTCGAAGGCCACAACACTTCATGGCCAGCGTATATAATACGCCCCCGGCCCGGTGTCTTCTAGCCTGCTACAAAGTGCCTGAGGCGCAACACCGCTCACCTACGAACCAGAGCCTGCTACAAAGTGCATGAGGATGGTCGTCTTCCGGTCTAACCGGGCATCGTCCTGCTACAAAGTGCATGAGGACGGAACTCGACCCGTAGGCCACGACCCGAAGGCCTTAAGTGATCACACATCTCAATTTTATCTTAGCCCAATCTACTCATGTCAGGGCGTTTACCGTGATCACACAATGCCATGCCATGCTCGCACAATCACATGACGTCATTTCAATTCTCAATCATGACATACAAAGTGCGTGACATGCATTCTCACATCCATGAATACAAATGCCATAATAATTGCCAACAATTACCAACAATAGGCATGTTCTAACATTTATATTCCAATATATATAATTCGGCCAAATCAGCACCTCATCTTCAAACATGCCCAAAACATACCCAAATCACTCCGTTTAGCATCAATAAACACAACTAAGACCCCACTCAACTATATAAGGTCTATACTTAGCTTAATGAGGCAAATCAAACCTAAACGGACCTCAAATCATCATTTCCAACATAACCCCTCAAGAACTCCGAATTTACTCATCAAGGGCAGCAAGCAAACCCACATCAACCAGCCATTATTTCACCTTAAAACCACCCTTAGCAACATCATACTATCAGCCATTACCCTCATAATCACCCACAAAACACCCAATTTAACTCAACCTCCATTAATCACCCAAACTAAACTAACTAACACAATTAAGACTAAACTAGTTTTAGGTATTTAACTCACGTTGCGGTGCACAACTCGGGGAAAGATGATGATCATCTACTCGCGACTCGGCGACGGCGGCGACTCACGGCGGCGGTCCGGCTCACTCTCGGCCACGGTGGCTGGTTTGGGCGTCCGAAGGGAAGAGAGGAAGAGGCGACGGCGGCTTGGGCTTGGCCGGTCCCCCACGGCGGTCCTTGGCCGCGTCTCTCACTCCGGCGGCCGGCTGAGCAAGGTGGCGACGGTGGGCTGGTTCGGTGATGAGGGAGGGCTGGTTCGGTGATGATGAGAGAGGAACGAAAGAAAGAAACGAAGGGGAAGAGAAGAAGATGATGACCGAATAGTGAGGGAGGGGAGAGTGTGCGTGAAAGAGGAGAGAGAGAGAAGAGTTTATCCATTCTTGGTCAAAGGCTGGTCAAAATTTCCTTAGTGGATTCCACTTGTCACCTTTTTAGCCCATGTGACCATCTTGCCCCTTCATCAAATGGCCACAATTCATCCAAGATAATTATTGAGGGGCATTATGGACTTTAGCCCCTAACCAACCTCTAACCCCTCTAGTTAACTTAACTAACCTTGGTTTAGGCCAATTTAATTAATCAAATTCGGAATTAACTTAAATGGTCCAAGGGCAATTTCGTCTTTTTCCCGTTCCGAACCGAAATTCCATTTTTCGCACCCATGCGTCCTATATGTACGTGGCCAACATATTCTGGCGTCAGAATCTTAAAATTAGTCCGTCGGGCCCCCGAAATCCGACACCGAAATCTGGGTTCAATTCCGTGAACAACTCTCTCTCAATTTCAATTTTTCTGAAACTCTCACTAACAGGCGGCTGTTTAGGCATACGCGTATCGACTTAGGGCTGTCCGAGTCTCAATGGTTCCGATCATCGAGAGAAAGAGGGTTTATTACTAATCCCGGGGTCACGATCATTTGGTTCGAGTTCAGGATTGGTTGACCACGAGCACGTTTGGTTAAGCAGAACCACCCGCGATCCCAATTGTGCATCGTTGGCCTTGGCCATACCATTTCCATCACTTTTCCTAAGATCGGCCCCTCACTGGTTCACAATATTCCCTCACTCTCTCTCAAATCGGTACTCGAGTCGCGACTGAGACCCTGGTCCACGTACTAGTGTCCTAGTTAGCCATTCCTCATGGTTAGTATCCCAAGAGTGATCAGCTCTGGGCGAGTCGTACTCAAATGAAATGAGAAATAACATTCATTTTATTAATCCCAGAAATTACATCGAAATTCGGGCTGTTACAACCTTCCCCCCTTACAAAAATTTCGTCCTCGAAATTTGCACTACTATCTCGTCTAATCAAACAACTGAGGGTGCTGACGCCTCATGGTCTCTTCACTTTCCCAAGTAGCGCCCTCTGTGCCGTGGTGCTCCCATACAACCTTCACCATTGGGATTGTCTTATTCCTGAGCACTCGATCTCTTCGGTCCTCAATCCTGACTGGTCTCTCCACGTACGACACTTTGTCGTCCACGTCTATCTCCTCGTATCTTAGAACGTGGGTCGGATCTGGTTCATACTTCCTCAACATCGACACGTGAAATACATTATGCACCTGCGACAAGTTAGGCGGCAATGCAAGACGATAGGCCATATCACCAATCTTCTCCAATATCTCAAATGGCCCAACGTACCTGGGACTGAGTTTTCCTTTCTTACCAAACCGGGACAATCCTTTCATCGGCGATACCTTCAAAAATACATGGTCTCCCACTTGAAATTCTAAGGGTCGTCGTCTCCGGTCGGCATAACTTTTCTGACGGCTCTGAGCTGTTCTCAGTCTGTCTCTGATGATCTCAACGGCCTCAACTGTCTGCTGTACTAACTCTGGCCCAGTAATGCTGCGCTCACCAACCTCATCCCAACATACTGGTGTTCTGCACGCTCTACCATACAATGCCTCAAATGGCGCCATCTGAATACTCTGCTGGTAGCTGTTATTGTAGGCAAATTCCGCTAAATGCAACTGTTCTTCCCATTTGCCCTGAAAATCTACAACACAAGCTCTCAGCATATCCTCTAGAGTCTGAATCGTTCTCTCTGATTGGCCATCTGTCTGTGGATGGTAAGCCGTGCTGAATTGCAACTTTGTTCCTAAGGCCACTTGCAGACTTTTCCAAAAATTGGCCGTAAATCTCGGATCGCGATCTGACGTAATAGTCACCGGTACTCCATGCAATCGCACTATCTGCCGTACATACAACTCAGCATACCTTTCCAGTTCAAGGTCCTTTCGCACTGCCAGAAAATGTGCTGACTTGGTCAGACGATCCACTATCACCCATATAGAGTCGTTCCCTCTCTGGCTTCGTGGCAGTCCCGTTACGAAATCCATGGTGATATGCTCCCATTTCCACTCTGGGATCTCTAATGGTCTCAACATTCCACCAGGCTTGCAGTGTTGTGCCTTCACTTGTTGGCACGTCAAACACTTAGCCACATGTCTCGCCACATCAGCCTTCATTCCATTCCACCAATAATGTTGCCTTAAGTTCTGGTACATCTTCGTACTACCTGGGTGGATACTGTACTGACTCCGATGAGCTTCACTCAAGATTTCCTCTTTCAGACCTTCATCGTCTGGTACACACAACCTTCCTCTAAACCTTAAAGTTCCATCCTCGCTCATCTGGAAGTCCGGCCTCCTTTTTGAAACATCCAATCCAATGATCTTCTGGATTTCTTGGTCCGTAGACTGGAGTTCTTTAATCCTTGCCTGGATCTCTGGTTCAATCCTCAAGGCTGCCATCAGACTGGACATCTGACTCACTTCGAACTTAAACTCTGAATCTCTGAGCCGTTCCAACAACGTCCATTCTCGCACCATCATATGTGCCATACTAGACTTGCGACTTAAAGCATCTGCTACTCTATTGGCCTTACCCGGATGATACAGGATGTCGCAATCATAGTCTTTCAGTAGTTCCATCCACCTTCTCTGCCTCATGTTCAGCTCTTTCTGCGAAAATAGGTACTTGAGGCTCTGATGGTCCGTGTAGATTTGAAACTTTTCCCCACAAAGATAATGCCTCCAGATCTTAAGGGCAAATACTATCGCAGCCAACTCTAAATCGTGCGTCGGATAATTCATCTCATGAGGTCTCAACTGCCTCGACGCATACGCCACCACTTTCCCATGTTGCATCAACACACAACCTAGCCCTCTCAATGAAGCATCACTGTATACCTCGAATCCTCCTGATCCGGATGGAATAGTCAACACTGGAGCTGTCGTAAGTCTGTGCTTCAACTCCTGAAAACCTTTCTCACACTTGTCATCCCATTCGAACTTAGATTCCTTCTTTAACAATTTGGTCAAGGGCATGGCTATGGATGAGAATCCTTCCACAAACCGTCTGTAATAGCCAGCAAGTCCAAGGAAACTTCGGATCTCGGTCACTGAGGTCGGTCTCGGCCAATTAGTCACGGCCTCTATCTTGGTCGGGTCTACTGATATCCCTTCTCCCGACACTATATGTCCAAGGAAAGCTACTCGACTGAGCCAAAATTCACACTTGCTGAACTTGGCGTAGAGTGCATGCTCTCTTAATGTCCGTAACACCTCGGTCAAGTGCACCTCATGCTCTTCAGGACTCTTAGAATATACCAATATGTCGTCGATGAAGACAATCACTGACTGATCCAAAAATTCCTTAAATACTCTGTTCATTAGATCCATGAAAGCTGCAGGAGCATTTGTCAGTCCAAAGGGCATAACTGTAAACTCATAGTGCCCATACCTCGTCCTGAAGGCTGTCTTAGGTATATCCTCCTTCTTGATTCTCAACTGGTGATATCCTGTCCGTAGGTCAATCTTGGAGAATACCGATGCTCCCTGCAACTGATCAAACAAATCGTCGATCCTAGGCAGTGGGTACTTGTTCTTTACTGTTACCTGATTCAGCTGCCTGTAGTCGATACACAATCTCAGGGTTCCGTCTTTCTTTTTCACAAACAGCACAGGCGCTCCCCATGGAGACGCGCTCGGACGAATGAAACCCTTGTCCAATAACTCCTGCATCTGGACTTTCAACTCCTTTAACTCAGGCAATGACATCCGATATGGGGCTTTTGAGATCGGTTCTGTACCCGGGGCTAGCTCAATTACAAACTCAACTTCCCGCTCAGGTGGTAAGCCTGGCAATTCCTGTGGAAATACTTCTGGAAAGTTGCATACTACCGGGATATCTTCTAACTGAAGCTCTGGTACAGTAGGATCCACTACATTGACCAGGTATCCTTCACATCCTTCGTTCAACAACTCATTCACTTCCAGTGAAGAGATCCAAGGAATCGATGTTCCTCCTCGACTTCCTTGAAATTCAAACCTAGGTTGTCCAATTGGATTGAACTGGATCGTTTTACTATCACAATCCACTACAGCCTTCTGCTGCACTAACCAGTCCATCCCAACAATAACATCAAAATCGAACATGGCCAACACTGCCAAGTCGATACGACCTTCCACACCACCAATCACTATCTTACATGCAGGCCATCCAAAAGAGACTATCATCCTATCATTCAATGGAGTAGATACGCATAACACAGTCTCAAGCAAAATAGGCTCAAACCCAACCAATCTAATAAACTGTTCTGACACAAAAGAATGGGTTGCCCCTGGATCGAACAAAGCATAAGCTGCATGGTCTCCCAAAGAAATCGTACCTGTGACCACCCCTGGCGCTTTCTCAGCATCCTTGCGCCCCATAGCATACACCCTTCCTTGGGCTGGTGGTCGTCCTGGGTTAGTCGCTGGGGGATGTCCACCCTGATTCCCCATCCTAGGCGGTTGAGCTGGTGCTTGCGATCCCACTGGACGCATCTGAGGACACGACCTGATCTGGTGGTCAAAACTCCCACACCTGAAACATGCTCCGAATCTACTCGGAGGCGGGTTAGGCTTCCCAATGTTTCTCCTCGCAGATGGAACGAACCGTCTATTCCCAGTCATTGGCCTCTTTCCCAACCTGCGATTGTCTCTGACAGGCATAAACCGTGATCCTGAAGCGGCGGCCCTCTCTTGCTGATCTCTTTCTATGATCTGAGCCCTCTCGTACATTTCACTGTAGTCTTTCAGGTTATGAGATAAAATCTGGCTCCTGAGGTCTGGTTTCAATCCATCTCGAAACCTCCTAGCCTTGTCTCTCGGATTCGCCACCAACGTAGGCGCAAACTTAGCCAATCTCGCAAACTCCGCCTCGTATTGGTCCACTGTCATCTGTCCCTGGCGTAATCTCATAAACTCCGACAACTTCTTTTCCTGCGCTACCTCAGAGAAATACTTCTCATAAAAATGTTCAACAAACACAGCCCAAACCAACTCAGTACCTGCAGGAAATACCCTGTCCTTTACTGCATTCCACCAATCATTGGCACCGTCCTGTAACTGATACACTGCTAAGTCTACTCTCTCAGTATCGGTGCACTTCAGTACATTAAACGCCTTTTCTAACTCTTCAACCCATCTGAGCGCTAACTCTGCATCGCCCCTACCAGTGAACTTGGGCGGCTTAAGCTTCAGAAATTGCTCAACTAGATAGGGCATCTGTCTCGGTACCACTGGTTGTGCCTCTTCTGCCTGATTACCCCCATTACCAGCTATCGCTGCGGCTTCAGCTGCCTGAGCATACGCGGCTGCCCTCTCCTGAGCCTGCAAACCCATGATATGACCTATCTCACGAAGGGTCTCCATAACTTCCTCCATTCTGGGGTCCCTGGCCTCTCTGGGCTCGGCTCTCGGTGGTTCTTGCGGTTCCTTTCCTCTCCGGCGACTCATCTCTCGCTAAGCTGGCTACTCAACTACCTGCTATAACCCCACTCAGGAGTCAAAGACTTAAACCATACTAACCCAGTCTAAGTCCTAGGCAGGTATCAAACAATAGCCAAACAATCACATGCGGTCTAGCACTGAGCACAATACATCACCCAAGGGAATATGTGTACTCACCTCAGGTCCTGACGTGCCTGCACCTTCGGGGTTGAATCACTTACACAATCAATCAATCAAACACACACGATTAAGAGACACACCTAGCACACAAGGACACCTAGTTGGCTACCCTTGGTCATCGCTCCTTATCACTCCAGGCTTCGACCATATGGACAGAGCTAACCTTGCTCTGATACCAATTCAAACGGGGATGTCACGCCCCGAATCCAACTACCCATCGGAACGCAAGCATCCCCTTATTTCTTCGGTCGATCAGAATGCGACGTCCCCAGGAGACATCGCCGACCCACATCAATCAGAGTATAAAAACACATGCGGAAGCAGAATACAAACCCTGACAATTAAAGATGAACAAGGAAGCCAGTCAATCACAATATCATCAGGTAAAACTTCATTCTCATATATATATCAACAAACTGTTTATACAAGGATCATAGATACAAATACACTACAGTCCGCTCACTATGGGTCTAGGTCAAGGTCACATCAAAGTCTAAAGGCCACTAATCCAAAAAGTGTCGGTGGCCGGGTGAGTAGGTCAGTACTAAGGATCACTATAACAAAAAGGTAGGGATCCCTATCGTCAACCAGCTAGTCTAGGGCTCAAAGTCTGGGTCGCTGGAATCATCGGGCTCCATGGAAGACTCAGCTGACTCCTCTGAAGAGCTGCGATCTGGCTCTGGCTCATCCACGTCCATGTCAGGGTCCTCCTGATCATCCTGACCCTCCTGATCTCCCCAGTAGTCTGCTAGGAGAGCGTCAGCCTCAGCCTCAGAGTCAAAGTCGTCCTCGAGATCCACCTCTGCGGCTGCATCCTCGACGGCATCTATGTCTACATCATCGCCTACCTCATCAACCTCACCAACATCATCATCCTGCTCCATCGCCTCTGGCTCGGGGTCGTACTCGTCCTCTTCCATAAACTCCGGCTCTAGATCATCGTACCAAACTCCAGGGCCTGGCTGGGCCTCAACATCTGGCGGAGCATCAGGTGGAGGCGCATCGACCACCTCGCCATCGGCTATCACTGGCTCTAACTCGCCATCAGCGCCTACTGGAATATCAAAGGTACGGATAGGTCGACTGAGGGTACCGTCCGCTGCCCTGCGACACCATGCTATATACTCTTGCTTCTTATGTTCTTCCTCACCCGTGTTAATATACAGAACTGACCTAAACCTCACATGCATCTCACCATTCCCAGCTGGGAAATGCTCCTCGGACTGCAATATCTGTCTGGGAATCCCAAAAAGTGGAGGCGGGTCCTGCATCCTAGGGGGTAGGCTCTGAAATGTTCGGTTTTACACAACCGTGAGACTAGCTCAGTGAATCAAATACCTAAACCTAGGCTAGGCTAAAGTGTGTCTCTTAACAGATCAAAATCAAACAAACAAACCAACAACATAAGACTCAAAGTGTATCGACGTGATTCAACCCCTGCAAGTTAGTGCAATTCAATAACATATATATACACTCACATACGTGTACATACGGCAGGCGTTCTGCACACACGCGTGCTCATCTTCATTATATGGTACAAATCGCTCAATCACCGCATTCCACACGAATGTCTCATGCAGTCACATGCTCACTATTCTCAAGATCTCATCACAATGCTGCACGATTCGCAAATCACATAATGCGATGTTCAGATTATTCTTAATCTCACGACCCACCATAGGGCCCGACTCGAAGGCCACAACACTTCATGGCCAGCGTATATAATACGCCCCCGGCCCGGTGTCTTCTAGCCTGCTACAAAGTGCCTGAGGCGCAACACCGCTCACCTACGAACCAGAGCCTGCTACAAAGTGCATGAGGATGGTCGTCTTCCGGTCTAACCGGGCATCGTCCTGCTACAAAGTGCATGAGGACGGAACTCGACCCGTAGGCCACGACCCGAAGGCCTTAAGTGATCACACATCTCAATTTTATCTTAGCCCAATCTACTCATGTCAGGGCGTTTACCGTGATCACACAATGCCATGCCATGCTCGCACAATCACATGACGTCATTTCAATTCTCAATCATGACATACAAAGTGCGTGACATGCATTCTCACATCCATGAATACAAATGCCATAATAATTGCCAACAATTACCAACAATAGGCATGTTCTAACATTTATATTCCAATATATATAATTCGGCCAAATCAGCACCTCATCTTCAAACATGCCCAAAACATACCCAAATCACTCCGTTTAGCATCAATAAACACAACTAAGACCCCACTCAACTATATAAGGTCTATACTTAGCTTAATGAGGCAAATCAAACCTAAACGGACCTCAAATCATCATTTCCAACATAACCCCTCAAGAACTCCGAATTTACTCATCAAGGGCAGCAAGCAAACCCACATCAACCAGCCATTATTTCACCTTAAAACCACCCTTAGCAACATCATACTATCAGCCATTACCCTCATAATCACCCACAAAACACCCAATTTAACTCAACCTCCATTAATCACCCAAACTAAACTAACTAACACAATTAAGACTAAACTAGTTTTAGGTATTTAACTCACGTTGCGGTGCACAACTCGGGGAAAGATGATGATCATCTACTCGCGACTCGGCGACGGCGGCGACTCACGGCGGCGGTCCGGCTCACTCTCGGCCACGGTGGCTGGTTTGGGCGTCCGAAGGGAAGAGAGGAAGAGGCGACGGCGGCTTGGGCTTGGCCGGTCCCCCACGGCGGTCCTTGGCCGCGTCTCTCACTCCGGCGGCCGGCTGAGCAAGGTGGCGACGGTGGGCTGGTTCGGTGATGAGGGAGGGCTGGTTCGGTGATGATGAGAGAGGAACGAAAGAAAGAAACGAAGGGGAAGAGAAGAAGATGATGACCGAATAGTGAGGGAGGGGAGAGTGTGCGTGAAAGAGGAGAGAGAGAGAAGAGTTTATCCATTCTTGGTCAAAGGCTGGTCAAAATTTCCTTAGTGGATTCCACTTGTCACCTTTTTAGCCCATGTGACCATCTTGCCCCTTCATCAAATGGCCACAATTCATCCAAGATAATTATTGAGGGGCATTATGGACTTTAGCCCCTAACCAACCTCTAACCCCTCTAGTTAACTTAACTAACCTTGGTTTAGGCCAATTTAATTAATCAAATTCGGAATTAACTTAAATGGTCCAAGGGCAATTTCGTCTTTTTCCCGTTCCGAACCGAAATTCCATTTTTCGCACCCATGCGTCCTATATGTACGTGGCCAACATATTCTGGCGTCAGAATCTTAAAATTAGTCCGTCGGGCCCCCGAAATCCGACACCGAAATCTGGGTTCAATTCCGTGAACAACTCTCTCTCAATTTCAATTTTTCTGAAACTCTCACTAACAGGCGGCTGTTTAGGCATACGCGTATCGACTTAGGGCTGTCCGAGTCTCAATGGTTCCGATCATCGAGAGAAAGAGGGTTTATTACTAATCCCGGGGTCACGATCATTTGGTTCGAGTTCAGGATTGGTTGACCACGAGCACGTTTGGTTAAGCAGAACCACCCGCGATCCCAATTGTGCATCGTTGGCCTTGGCCATACCATTTCCATCACTTTTCCTAAGATCGGCCCCTCACTGGTTCACAATATTCCCTCACTCTCTCTCAAATCGGTACTCGAGTCGCGACTGAGACCCTGGTCCACGTACTAGTGTCCTAGTTAGCCATTCCTCATGGTTAGTATCCCAAGAGTGATCAGCTCTGGGCGAGTCGTACTCAAATGAAATGAGAAATAACATTCATTTTATTAATCCCAGAAATTACATCGAAATTCGGGCTGTTACATCATCATCACCGAACCAGCCCCCCACCGTCGCCACCTTGCTCAGCCGGTCGCCGGAGTGTGGGACACGGCCAAGGACCGCCGTGGAGGGCCGGTTCATCCACCAAGCCACCGTCTTCAGCCGCTCTTCCTCTCTCTCCCCTTCGGACGCCCAAAACAGCCACCAAGCCGCCGTGGCCGTGGCCGTGAGAGCCGGACCACGCCGTGAGCCGCCACCGTCGTCGAGCCGCGAGTAGATGATCATCATCTTTCCCCGAGTGGTGCACCGAAACGTGAGTTGAACACCTAAACTTAGATTAGGCCTAATTGTGTCTAGTTGAGTTAGTTTGGTTTGAATTGTGAAGTTTGAACTAGATTAGTGCTATTTAGTGGATTGTGTAGTAATGGCTGAAAGTATGTTGTTGTTGAGGGTTGATATGAGGTGAAACCATGGCCGAATCATGATGGTTTAGTGGCTGTCCATTATGGCTGAAATTCGGAGCCTTTGGGGTTTTATGTTAGAAATGTTGTTTTTAGGTCCAATTGAACTTGTTTTGCTTAATTAAGCTTAGTACATGCTATATATGGTTGAGGGGGACCTTGGCTGAACATTGGAGGCCTAAATGAAGTGTTTAGATTGTATTTTGGCCATGTTTAAATGTGGGGTGTTAGGTTGGCCGAATTGCATGTGTAGGATGCAAATGCTAGAAATGTTGTTTTTGGGGCCAAATGGACTTGCTTTGCAAGATTAAGTCAAGTTTATGCCTTATATGACTTAATGGGGTCTTGGATGATCATTGGAGGCTTAATTGGGGTGTTTTGAATGAGTTTGGGCTATGTTTAAATTTGGGGTTTAGACTTGGCCGAATTGCACATATTAGAATACAAATGCTAGAAAGTGTACATTGGTTGTAAATGTGGATAAATGTTGTGGCATTTGTGTTCATTGGAATGAAAATGCATGTCACCACTTGATATGTTGAGATTGATATGTGAAATGACATTGTGTGACATTGCATTATGTGTGATCACGGTAAACGCCCTGAATTGAGTGGAATTGGGCTAAGATAAAATTGAGACGTGTGATCACTTATGGCCTACGGGTCGTGGCCTACGGGTCGAGTTCCGTCCTCATGCACTTTGTAGCAGGACGATGCCCGGTTAGACCGGAAGACGACCATCCTCATGCACTTTGTAGCAGGCTCTGGTTCGTAGGTGAGCGGTGTTGCGCCTCAGGCACTTTGTAGCAGGCTAGAAGACACCGGGCCGGGGGCGTATTATATACGCTGGCCATGAAGTGTTGTGGCCTTCGGGTCGGGCCCTATTGTGGGTCGTGAGATTAAGAATGAGCTGAACGTTGCATTGTGCGAATTGTGGATCATGCTGTATTGTGGTGAGAATTGTCAGCGTGTGATTGCATGAGGCATTCGTGTGGAATGCGATGAATGAGCGGTCTAAACCATTTAAAGAAGATGAGCACGCGTGTGTGGTGTACGCCTGCCCGTATGTACACGTATGTGGTGTATATATATATGTGTGAATTGTACTAACTTGCAGGGGTTGAATCACGTTGAATCATATCGAGTTTTATGACTGTTGGCTTGAATGTTGATTTTGTTCTGTTAAGGGACACACTTTAGCCTAGCCTAGGTTTAGGTATTTGATTCACTGAGCTAGTCTCACGGTTGTGTAAAACCGATCATTTCAGAGCCTACCCCCTAGGATGCAGGACCCGCCTCCACTTTTTGGGATTCCCAGACAGATATTGCAGTCCGAGGAGCATTTCCCAGCTGGGAATGGCGAGATGCATGTGAGGTTTAGGTCAGTTCTGTATATTAATACGGGTGAGGAGGAGCACAAGAAACAAGAGTATATAGCATGGTGTCGTAGGGCGGAGGACGGTACCCTCAGTCGACCCATCCGTACCTTTGATATTCCAGTAGGCGTTGATGGCGAGTTAGAGCCAGTGATTGCCGATGGCGAGGTGGTCGATGCGCCTCCACCTGGCGTTCCGCCGACCGTCGATGCCCAGCCAGGTCCCGGAGTTTGGTACGATGACCCAGAGCCGGAGCCTATGGATGAGGAGGAGGACGATCCCGAGCCAGAGGAGATGGAGCAGGATGATGGTGATGGTGAGGTCGATGAGGTAGGCGAGGACGTAGATATAGATGCCGTCGAGGATGCAGCAGCAGAGGTGGACTTGGAGGACGACTTTGACTCTGACGCTGAGGCTGACGCTCTCCTAGCAGACTACTGGGGAGATCAGGAGGGTCAGGATGATCAGGAGGACCCTGACATGGACGTGGATGAGCCAGAGCCGGATCACAGTTCTTCAGAGGAGTCAGCTGAGTCTTCCATGGAGCCTGATGATTCCAGCGACCCAGACTTTGAGCCCTAGACTAGCTGGTTGACGATAGGGATCCCTACCTTTTTGTTATAGTGATCCTTAGTACTGACCTACTCACCCGGCCACCGACACTTTTTGGATTAGTGGCCTTTTGACTTTGATGTGACCTTGACCTAGACCCATAGTGATCGGACTGTAGTGTATTTGTATCTTTGACCCTTGTATAAACAGTTTGTTGGTATATATGAGAATGAGGTTTTATCTGATGACGTTTTGAGTGTTTGGCTTCCTTGTTCATCTTTATTTGTCAGGGTTTGTATTCTGCTTCCGCATGTGTTTTTATACTCTGATTGATGTGGGTCGGCGATGTCTCCTGGGGACGTCGCATTCTGATCGACCGAAGAAATAAGGGGATGCTTGCGTTCCGATGGGTAGTTGGATTCGGGGCGTGACATTTTGAAATGGTATAGAGGAGACCGGGCCATTGAGAAGTTTCGTGTAACAGCCCGAATTTCGATGTAATTTCTGGGATTAATAAAATGAATGTTATTTCTCATTTCATTTGAGTACGACTCGCCCAGAGCTGATCACTCTTGGGATACTAACCATGAGGAATGGCTAACTAGGACACTAGTACGTGGACCAGGGACTTAGTCGCGACTCGGGAGCCGATTTGAGAAAGAGTGAGGGAATATTGTGAACCAGTGAGGGGCCGATCTTAGGAAAAGTGATGGAAATGGTATGGCCAAGGCCAACGATGCACAATTGGGATCGCGGGTGGTTCTGCTTAACCAAACGTGCTCGTGGTCAACCAATCCTGAACTCGAACCAAATGATCGTGACCCCGGGATTAGTAATAAACCCTCTTTCTCTCAATGATCGGAACCATTGAGACTCGGACAGCCCTAAGTCGATACGCGTATGCCTAAACAGCCGCCTGTTAGTGAGAGTTTCAGAAAAATTGAAATTGAGAGAGAGTTGTTCACGGAATTGAACCCAGATTTCGGTGTCGGATTTCGGGGGCCCGACGGACTAATTTTAAGATTCTGACGCCAGAATATGTTGGCCACGTACATATAGGACGCATGGGTGCGAAAAATGGAATTTCGGTTCGGAACGGGAAAAAGACGAAATTGCCCTTGGACTATTTTAAGTTAATTCCGAATTTTGGGATTTATCTTGGTTTAACTAGGGTGAGTTAAAGTTAACTAGAGTAGTTAAAGTTTGGTTAGGGGCAAAAGACTAAAGTGCCCCTCAATAATTATCTTGGATTAATATGGGCCATAGGATGCAAGGGCAATTTAGGCACATGGGCTAAAAGAGTGACACTTGGCTTCCACTATGGAGATGTTGACCAATTTTTGACCAAGATTGGATAAAGTTTCTTCTCTCTCTCTTCTCTCACGATCACTCTCCCCCTCTCTCTAATTCGGCCAAGTCTCTCTCTTCTCCACTTCCTCTCTTCTTCGTTCTTCATTTTCTTCATCACCGAACCAGCTCTCCTTCATCACCGAACCAGCCACCGTCGCCACCTTCAACAGCCGTTCGCCGGAGAGTAGGACACGGCCAAGGACCGCCGTGGAGGAGCCGGGCCGGCCAAGCTCAAGCCGCCGTCGCCTCTTCCTCTCTTCCCTTCGGACGCCCAAGCTAGCCACCAAGCCGCCGTGGCCGAGAGTGAGCCGGGCCGCCGCCGTGAGTCGCCGCCGTCGTCGAGTTGCGAGATAGATGATCGTCATCTTTCCCCGAGTGGTGCACCGCAACGTGAGTTAAATACCTAAAACTAGTTTAGTCTTAATTGTGTTAGTTAGTTTAGTTTGGGTGATTAATGGAGGTTGAGTTAAATTGGGTGTTTTGTGGGTGATTATGAGGGTAATGGCTGATAGTATGATGTTGCTAAGGGTGGTTTTAAGGTGAAATAATGGCTGGTTGATGTGGGTTTGCTTGCTGCCCTTGATGAGTCAATTCGGAGTTCTTGAGGGGCCATGTTAGAAATGTTGTTTTTAGGTCCAATTGAACTTGTTTTGCTTAATTAAGCCTAGTACATACTATATATGGTTGAGGGGGACCTTGGCTGAACATTGGAGGCCTAAATGAAGTGTTTAGATTGTATTTTGGCCATGTTTAAATGTGGGGTGTTAGGTTGGCCGAATTTCACATATTAGAATGCAAATGCTAGAAAGTGTATATTGGTTGTAAATGTGGATAAATGTTGTGGCATTTGTGTTCATTGGAATGAAAATGCATGTCACTACTTGATATGTTGAGATTGATATGTGAAATGACATTGTGTGACATTGCATTATGTGTGATCACGGTAAACGCCCTGAATTGAGTGGAATTGGGCTAAGATAAAATTGAGACGTGTGATCACCTAGTGGCCTTCGGGTCGTGGCCTTCGGGTCGTTCCGTCTGTTGCGTTTACGCGAGACGATGCCCGGTGAGACCGGAAGACGACCATCCTCATGCACTTTGTAGCAGGCTCTGGTTCGTAGGTGAGCGGTGTTGCGCCTCAGGCACTTTGTAGCAGGCTAGAAGACACCGGGCCGGGGGCGTATTATATACGCTGGCCATGAAGTGTTGTGGCCTTCGGGTCGGGCCTTCGGGTCGGTTTCACTAGTGGCCTTCGGGTCGGGCCCTATTGTGGGTCGTGAGATTAAGAATGAGCTGAGCATTGCATTGTGCAAGTTGTGAATCATGCTGTGTTGTGGTGAGAATTGTCAGTATGTAATTGCATGAGGCATTCGTGTGGAATGCGATGATTGAGTGGTTTGAACCATTTAAAGAAGATGAGCACGCGTGTGTGGTGTACGCCTGCCCGTATGTACACGTATGTGGGTGTATATATATATGTTGAATTGCACTAACTTGCAGGGGTTGAATCACGTTGAATCATATTGAGTTTTATGACTGTTGGCTTGAATGCTTGATTTTGATCTGTTAAGAGACACACTTTAGCCTAGCCTAGGTTTAGGTATTTGATTCACTGAGCTAGTCTCACGGTTGTTGTAAAACCGAACATTTCAGAGCCTACCCCCTAGGATGCAGGACCCGCCTCCACTTTTTGGGATTCCCAGACAGATATTGCAGTCCGAGGAGCATTTCCCAGCTGGGAATGGTGAGATGCATGTGAGGTTTAGGTCAGTGTTGTACATTAACACGGGTGAGCAGGAGCATAAGAAGCAGGAGTACATAGCATGGTGTCGTAGGGCAGAGGACGGTACCCTCAGTCGACCTATTCGCACCTTTGACATTCCAGTAGGCGCCGATGGCGAGTTAGAGCCGGTGATTGCCGATGGCGAGGTAGTCGATGCGCCTCCACCTGACGCTCCGCCAGATGTCGAGGCCCAGCCAGGTCCCGGAGTTTGGTACGACGATCCAGAGCCGGAGCCCATGGATGAGGAGGAGGACGACCCCGAGCCAGACGCAATGGAGCAGGACGATGATGATGGTGAGGTCGAGGAGGTAGGAGATGATGTGGATATAGATGCCGTCGAGGACGTAGCTGCAGAGGTGGACCTTGAGGATGACTTCGACTCCGAGGCAGAGGCTGACGCTCTATTAGCTGACTACTGGGGAGTTCCGGAGGATCAGGCTGATCAGGAGGACCCCGATATGGACGTGGACGAGCCAGTGCCGGTTAGCAGCTCTTCAGAGGAGTCGGCTGAGTCTTCAGTGGAGCCTGATGATTCTAGTGATTCAGATTATGTGCCTTAGACTAGTTGGTCGGTGATAGGGATCCCTACCCTTTTTGTTATAGTGATCCTTAGTGTAGACCTACTCACCCAGCCACCGACACTTTTTGGATTAGTGGCTTTTGACTTGACGCTAGTTTGACCTAGACCTACAGCTGTAGTGGATCTGTCTGTTCATGTATCTTTGTATATTGTGTAAACAGTTTGTTGATATATATATGAGAATGAGGTTTTACCTGATGATATTGTGATTGTTTGGCTTCCTTGTTCATCTTTATTTGTCAGGGTTGTATTTTGCTTCCGCATGTGTTTTTATACTCTGATTATTGTTGGGTCGGCGATGTCTCCTGGGGACGTCGCATTCTGATCGACCGAAGAAATAAGGGGATGCTTGCGTTCCGATGGGTAGTTGGGTTCGGGGCGTGACATCCCCGTTTGAATTGGTATCAGAGCAAGGTCAGCTCTATCCATACGGTCGAAGCCTGGAGTGATAAGGAGCGATGACCAAGGGTAGCCAATTAGGTGTCCTCGTGTGCTAGGTGTGTCTCTTAATCGTGTTTGTTTGATTGATTGATTGTGTAAGTGATTCAACCCCGAAGGTGCAGGCGCGTCAGGACCTGAGGTGAGTACACATGTTCCCTTGGGTGATGTATTGTGCTCAGTGTTAGACCGCATGTGATTGTTTGGCTATTGTTTGATACCTGCCTAGGACTTAGACTGGGTTAGTATGGTTTAAGTCTTTGACTCCTGAGTGGGGTTATAGCAGGTAGTTGAGTAGCCAGCTTAGCGAGAGATGAGTCGCCGGAGAGGAAAGGAACCGCAAGAACCACCGAGAGCCGAGCCCAGAGAGGCCAGAGACCCCAGACTGGATGAAGTTATGGAGACGCTCCGTGAGATAGGTCATATCATGGGTATGCAGGCTCAGGAGAGGGCAGCCGCATATGCACAGGCAGCCGAAGCTGCAGCGATAGCCGGTAATGGGGGTAACCAGGCAGAAGAGGCACAACCAGTTGTACCGAGACAGATGCCCTATCTAGTTGAGCAATTTCTGAAGCTTAAGCCGCCCAAGTTCACTGGTAGGGGCGATGCAGAGTTAGCGCTCAGATGGGTTGAAGAGTTAGAAAAGGCGTTTAATGTACTGAAGTGCACCGATACTGAGAGAGTAGACTTAGCAGTGTATCAGTTACAGGACGGTGCCAATGATTGGTGGAATGCAGTAAAGGACAGGGTATTTCCTGCAGGTACTGAGTTGGTTTGGGCTGTGTTTGTTGAACATTTTTATGAGAAGTATTTCTCTGAGGTAGCGCAGGAAAAGAAGTTGTCGGAGTTTATGAGATTACGCCAGGGACAGATGACAGTGGACCAGTACGAGGCGGAGTTTGCGAGATTGGCTAAGTTTGCGCCTACGTTGGTGGTGAATCCGAGAGACAAGGCTAGGAGGTTTCGAGATGGATTGAAACCAGACCTCAGGAGCCAGATTTTATCTCATAACCTGAAAGACTACAGTGAAATGTATGAGAGGGCTCAGATCATAGAAAGAGATCAGCAAGAGAGAGCCGCCGCTTCAGGATCACGGTTTATACCCAATAGAGACAATCGCAGGTTGGGAAAGAGGCCAATGACTGGGAATAGACGGTTCGTTCCATCTGCGAGGAGAAACATTGGGAAGCCTAACCCGCCTCCGAGTAGGTTCGGAGCATGTTTCAGGTGTGGGAGTTTTGACCACCAGATCAGGTCGTGTCCTCAGATGCGTCCAGTGGGATCGCAAGCACCAGCTCAACCGCCTAGGACGGGAAATCAGGGTGGACATCCCCCAGCGACTAACCCAGGACGACCACCAGCCCAAGGAAGGGTGTATGCTATGGGGCGCAAGGATGCTGAGAAAGCGCCAGGGGTGGTCACAGGTACGATTTCTTTGGGAGACCATGCAGCTTATGCTTTGTTCGATCCAGGGGCAACCCATTCTTTTGTGTCAGAACAGTTTATTAGATTGGTTGGGTTTGAGCCTATTTTGCTTGAGACTGTGTTATGTGTATCTACCCCGTTGAATGATAGGATGATAGTCTCTTTTGGATGGCCTGCATGTAAGATAGTGATTGGTGGTGTGGAAGGTCGTATCGACTTGGCAGTGTTGGCCATGTTTGATTTTGATGTTATTGTTGGGATGGACTGGTTAGTGCAGCAGAAGGCTGTAGTGGATTGTGATAGTAAAACGATCCAGTTCAATCCAATTGGACAACCTAGGTTTGAATTTCAAGGAAGTCGAGGAGGAACATCGATTCCTTGGATCTCTTCACTGGAAGTGAATGAGTTGTTGAACGAAGGATGTGAAGGATATCTGGTCAATGTAGTGGATCCAACTGTACCAGAGCTTCAGTTAGAAGATATCCCGGTAGTATGCAACTTTCCGGAAGTATTTCCACAGGAATTGCCAGGCTTACCACCTGAGCGGGAAGTTGAGTTTGTAATTGAGCTAGCCCCGGGTACAGAGCCGATTTCAAAAGCCCCATATCGAATGTCATTGCCTGAGTTAAAGGAGTTGAAGGTCCAGATGCAGGAGTTATTGGACAAGGGTTTCATTCGTCCGAGCGCGTCTCCATGGGGAGCGCCTGTGCTGTTTGTGAAAAAGAAAGACGGAACCCTGAGATTGTGTATCGACTACAGGCAGCTGAACCAGGTAACAGTAAAGAACAAGTACCCACTGCCTAGGATCGACGACTTGTTTGATCAGTTGCAGGGAGCATCGGTATTCTCCAAGATTGACCTACGGACAGGATATCATCAGTTGAGAATCAAGAAGGAGGATATACCTAAGACAGCCTTCAGGACGAGGTATGGGCACTATGAGTTTACAGTTATGCCCTTTGGACTGACGAATGCTCCTGCAGCTTTCATGGATCTAATGAACAGAGTGTTTAAGGAATTTTTGGATCAGTCAGTGATTGTCTTCATCGACGACATATTGGTATATTCTAAGAGTCCTGAAGAGCATGAGGTACACTTGACTGAGGTGCTACGGACGTTAAGAGAGCATGCACTCTACGCCAAGTTCAGCAAGTGTGAATTTTGGCTCAGTCGAGTAGCTTTCCTTGGACATATAGTGTCGGGAGAAGGGATATCAGTAGACCCGACCAAGATAGAGGCCGTGACTAATTGGCCGAGACCGACCTCAGTGACCGAGATCCGAAGTTTCCTTGGACTTGCTGGCTATTACAGACGGTTTGTGGAAGGATTCTCATCCATAGCCATGCCCTTGACCAGATTGTTAAAGAAGGAATCTAAGTTCGAATGGGATGACAAGTGTGAGAAAGGTTTTCAGGAGTTGAAGCACAGACTTACGACAGCTCCAGTGTTGACTATTCCATCCGGATCAGGAGGATTCGAGGTGTACAGTGATGCTTCATTGAGAGGGCTAGGTTGTGTGTTGATGCAGCATGGGAAAGTGGTGGCGTATGCGTCGAGGCAGTTGAGACCTCATGAGATGAATTATCCGACGCACGATTTAGAGTTGGCTGCGATAGTATTTGCCCTTAAGATCTGGAGGCATTATCTTTGTGGGGAAAAGTTTCAAATCTACACGGACCATCAGAGCCTCAAGTACCTATTTTCGCAGAAAGAGCTGAACATGAGGCAGAGAAGGTGGATGGAACTACTGAAAGACTATGATTGCGACATCCTGTATCATCCGGGTAAGGCTAATAGAGTAGCAGATGCTTTAAGTCGCAAGTCTAGTATGGCACATATGATGGTGCGAGAATGGACGTTGTTGGAACGGCTCAGAGATTCAGAGTTTAAGTTCGAAGTGAGCCAGATGTCCAGTTTGATGGCAGCCTTGAGGATTGAACCCGAGATCCAGGCAAGGATTAAAGAACTCCAGTCTACGGACCAAGAAATCCAGAAGATCATTGGATTGGATGTTTCTAAAAGGAGGCCGGACTACCAGATGAGCGAGGATGGAACTTTAAGGTTCAGAGGAAGATTGTGTGTACCAGACGATGAAGGTCTGAAAGAGGAAATCTTGAGTGAAGCTCATCGGAGTCAGTACAGTATCCACCCAGGTAGTACGAAGATGTACCAGAACTTAAGGCAACATTATTGGTGGAATGGAATGAAGGCTGATGTGGCGAGACATGTGGCTAAGTGTTTGACGTGCCAACAAGTGAAGGCACAACACTGCAAGCCTGGTGGAATGTTGAGACCATTAGAGATCCCAGAGTGGAAATGGGAGCATATCACCATGGATTTCGTAACGGGACTGCCACGAAGCCAGAGAGGGAACGACTCTATATGGGTGATAGTGGATCGTCTGACCAAGTCAGCGCATTTTCTGGCAGTGCGAAAGGACCTTGAACTGGAAAGGTATGCCGAGTTGTATGTACGGCAGATAGTGCGATTACATGGAGTACCGGTGACTATTACGTCAGATCGCGATCCGAGATTTACGGCCAATTTTTGGAAAAGTCTGCAAGTGGCCTTAGGAACAAAGTTGCAGTTCAGCACGGCTTATCATCCTCAGACAGATGGCCAATCAGAGAGAACAATTCAGACTCTGGAGGATATGCTGAGAGCTTGTGTCATAGATTTTCAGGGCAAATGGGAAGAACAGCTGCATTTAGTGGAGTTTGCCTACAATAACAGCTACCAGCAGAGTATTCAGATGGCGCCGTTTGAGGCATTGTATGGTAGAGCGTGCAGAACACCAATATGTTGGGATGAGGTTGGTGAGCGCAGTATTACCGGGCCAGAGTTAGTACAGCAGACAGTTGAGGCCGTTGAGATTATCAGAGACAGACTGAGAACAGCTCAGAGCCGTCAGAAAAGTTATGCCGACCGGAGACGACGACCCTTAGAGTTTCAAGTGGGAGACCATGTATTTTTGAAGGTATCGCCGATGAAAGGATTGTCCCGGTTTGGTAAGAAAGGAAAACTGTAACAACCCGAATCTCGATGTAATTTCTGGGATTAATAAAATGGATGTTATTTCTCATTTCATTTGAGTACGACTCGCCCAGAGCTGATCACTCTTGGGATACTAACCATGAGGAATGGCTAACTAGGACACTAGTACGTGGACCAGGGACTTAGTCGCGACTCGGGAGCCGATTTGAGAAAGAATGAGGGAATATTGTGAACCAGTGAGGGGCCGATCTTAGGAAAAGTGATGGAAATGGTATGGCCAAGGCCAACGATGCACAATTGGAATCGCGGGTGGTTCTGCTTAACCAAACGTGCTCGTGGTCAACCAATCCTGAACTCGAACCAAATGATCGTGACCCCGGGATTAGTAATAAACCCTCTTTCTCTCAAGGATCGGAACCATTGAGACTCGGACAGCCCTAAGTCGATACGCGTATGCCTAAACAGCCGCCTGTTAGTGAGAGTTTCAGAAAAATTGAAATTGAGAGAGAGTTGTTCACGGAATTGAACCCAGATTTCGGTGTCGGATTTCGGGGGCCCGACGGACTAATTTTAAGATTCTGACGCCAGAATATGTTGGCCACGTACATATAGGACGCATGGGTGCGAAAAATGGAATTTCGGTTCGGAACGGGAAAAAGACGAAATTGCCCTTGGACTATTTTAAGTTAATTCCGAATTTTGGGATTTATCTTGGTTTAACTAGGGTGAGTTAAAGTTAACTAGAGTAGTTAAAGTTTGGTTAGGGGCAAAAGACTAAAGTGCCCCTCAATAATTATCTTGGATTAATATGGGCCATAGGATGCAAGGGCAATTTAGGCACATGGGCTAAAAGAGTGACACTTGGCTTCCACTATGGAGATGTTGACCAATTTTTGACCAAGATTGGATAAAGTTTCTTCTCTCTCTCTTCTCTCACGATCACTCTCCCCCTCTCTCTAATTCGGCCAAGTCTCTCTCTTCTCCACTTCCTCTCTTCTTCGTTCTTCATTTTCTTCATCACCGAACCAGCTCTCCTTCATCACCGAACCAGCCACCGTCGCCACCTTCAACAGCCGTTCGCCGGAGAGTAGGACACGGCCAAGGACCGCCGTGGAGGAGCCGGGCCGGCCAAGCTCAAGCCGCCGTCGCCTCTTCCTCTCTTCCCTTCGGACGCCCAAGCTAGCCACCAAGCCGCCGTGGCCGAGAGTGAGCCGGGCCGCCGCCGTGAGTCGCCGCCGTCGTCGAGTTGCGAGATAGATGATCGTCATCTTTCCCCGAGTGGTGCACCGCAACGTGAGTTAAATACCTAAAACTAGTTTAGTCTTAATTGTGTTAGTTAGTTTAGTTTGGGTGATTAATGGAGGTTGAGTTAAATTGGGTGTTTTGTGGGTGATTATGAGGGTAATGGCTGATAGTATGATGTTGCTAAGGGTGGTTTTAAGGTGAAATAATGGCTGGTTGATGTGGGTTTGCTTGCTGCCCTTGATGAGTCAATTCGGAGTTTTTGAGGGGCTATGTTAGAAATGTTGTTTTTAGGTCCAATTGAACTTGTTTTGCTTAATTAAGCCTAGTACATGCTATATATGGTTGAGGAGGACCTTGGCTGAACATTGGAGGCCTAAATGAAGTGTTTAGATTGTATTTTGGCCATGTTTAAATGTGGGGTGTTAGGTTGGCCGAATTTCACATATTAGAATGCAAATGCTAGAAAGTGTATATTGGTTGTAAATGTGGATAAATGTTGTGGCATTTGTGTTCATTGGAATGAAAATGCATGTCACTACTTGATATGTTGAGATTGATATGTGAAATGACATTGTGTGACATTGCATTATGTGTGATCACGGTAACGCCCTGAATTGAGTGGAATTGGGCTAAGATAAAATTGAGACGTGTGATCACCTAGTGGCCTTCGGGTCGTGGCCTTCGGGTCGTTCCGTCTGTTGCGTTTACGCGAGACGATGCCCGGTGAGACCGGAAGACGACCATCCTCATGCACTTTGTAGCAGGCTCTGGTTCGTAGGTGAGCGGTGTTGCGCCTCAGGCACTTTGTAGCAGGCTAGAAGACACCGGGCCGAGGGCGTATTATATACGCTGGCCATGAAGTGTTGTGGCCTTCGGGTCGGGCCTTCGGGTCGGTTTCACTATTGGCCTTCGGGTCGGGCCCTATTGTGGGTCGTGAGATTAAGAATGAGCTGAGCATTGCATTGTGCAAGTTGTGAATCATGCTGTGTTGTGGTGAGAATTGTCAGTATGTAATTGCATGAGGCATTCGTGTGGAATGCGGTGATTGAGCGATTTGTACCATATAATGAAGATGAGCACGCGTGTGTGCAGAACGCCTGCCGTATGTACACGTATGTGAGTGTATATATATGTTATTGAATTGCACTAACTTGCAGGGGTTGAATCACGTCGATACACTTTGAGTCTTATGTTGTTGGTTTGTTTGACTGATTTTGGTCTGTTGAGACACACTTTAGCCTAGCCTAGGTTTAGGTATTTGATTCACTGAGCTAGTCTCACGGTTGTGTAAAACCGAACATTTCAGAGCCTACCCCCTAGGATGCAGGACCCGCCTCCACTTTTTGGGATTCCCAGACAGATATTGCAGTCCGAGGAGCATTTCCCAGCTGGGAATGGTGAGCTGCACGTGAGGTTTAGGTCAGTTCTGTATATTAACACGGGTGAGGAAGAGCATAAGAAGCAAGAGTATATAGCATGGTGTCGCAGGGCAGCGGACGGTACCCTCAGTCGACCTATCCGTACCTTTGATATTCCAGTAGGCGCTGATGGCGAGTTAGAGCCAGTGATAGCCGATGGCGAGGTGGTCGATGCGCCTCCACCTGATGCTCCGCCAGATGTTGAGGCCCAGCCAGGCCCTGGAGTTTGGTACGATGATCTAGAGCCGGAGTTTATGGAAGAGGACGAGTACGACCCCGAGCCAGAGGCGATGGAGCAGGATGATGATGTTGGTGAGGTTGATGAGGTAGGCGATGATGTGGATATAGATGCCGTCGAGGACGTAGCTGCAGAGGTGGACCTTGAGGATGACTTCGACTCCGAGGCAGAGGCTGACGCTCTATTAGCTGACTACTGGGGAGTTCCGGAGGATCAGGCTGATCAGGAGGACCCCGATATGGACGTGGACGAGCCAGTGCCGGTTAGCAGCTCTTCAGAGGAGTCGGCTGAGTCTTCAGTGGAGCCTGATGATTCTAGTGATTCAGATTATGTGCCTTAGACTAGTCGGTTGATGATAGGGATCCCTACCCTTTTTGTTATAGTGATCCTTAGTGTAGACCTACTCACCCAGCCACCGACACTTTTTGGGATTAGTGGCCATTTGACTTGTCGCTAGCTTGACCTAAACCTGTAGTGGATCTGTCTGTTCATGTATCTGTGTATAGTGTGTAAACAGTTTGTTGATATATATATGAGAATGAGGTTTTACCTGATGATATTGTGGTTGTCTGGCTTCCTTGTTCATCTTTATTTGTCAGGGTTGTATTTTACTTCCGCATGTGTTTTTATACTCTGATTGCTGTTGGGTCGGCGATGTCTCCTGGGGACGTCGCATTCTGATCGACCGGTGTGATAAGGGGATGCTCGTGTTCCGATGGATAGTTGGGTTCGGGGCGTGACAAAAACTCAGTCCCAGGTACGTTGGGCCATTTGAGATATTGGAGAAGATTGGTGATATGGCCTATCGTCTTGCCTTGCCGCCTAACTTGTCACAGGTGCATAATGTATTCCACGTGTCGATGTTGAGAAAGTATGAACCAGATCCGACCCACGTTCTAAGGTACGAGGAGATAGACGTGGACGACAAAGTGTCGTACGTGGAGAGACCAGTCAGGATTGAGGACCGAAGAGATCGAGTGCTCAGGAATAAGATTATCCCAATGGTGAAGGTTGTATGGGAGCACCACGGCACAGAGGGCGCTACTTGGGAAAGTGAAGAGGCCATGCGGCGTCAGCACCCCCAGTTGTTTGATTAGACGGGATAGTAGTGCAAATTTCGAGGACGAAATTTTTGTAAGGGGGGAAAGTTGTAACAGCCCGAATTTCGATGTAATTTCTGGGATTAATAAAATGAATGTTATTTCTCATTTCATTTGAGTACGACTCGCCCAGAGCTGATCACTCTTGGGATACTAACCATGAGGAATGGCTAACTAGGACACTAGTACGTGGACCAGGGATTTAGTCGCGACTCGGGAGCCGATTTGAGAAAGAGTGAGGGAATATTGTGAACCAGTGAGGGGCCGATCTTAGGAAAAGTGATGGAAATGGTATGGCCAAGGCCAACGATGCACAATTGGGATCGCGGGTGGTTCTGCTTAACCAAACGTGCTCGTGGTCAACCAATCCTGAACTCGAACCAAATGATCGTGACCCCGGGATTAGTAATAAACCCTCTTTCTCTCAATGATCGGAACCATTGAGACCCGGACATCCCTAAGTCGATACGCGTATGCCTAAACAGCCGCCTGTTAGTGAGAGTTTCAGAAAAATTGAAATTGAGAGAGAGTTGTTCACGGAATTGAACCCAGATTTCGGTGTCGGATTTCGGGGGCCCGACGGACTAATTTTAAGATTCTGACGCCAGAATATGTTGGCCACGTACATATAGGACGCATGGGTGCGAAAAATGGAATTTCGGTTCGGAACGGGAAAAAGACGAAATTGCCCTTGGACTATTTTAAGTTAATTCCGAATTTTTGGGATTTATCTTGGTTTAACCTAAGGTGGGTTAAGGTTAACTAGAGTAGTTAAAGTTTGGTTAGGGGCAAAAGACTAAAGTGCCCCTCAATAATTATCTTGGATTAATATGGGCCATAGGATGCAAGGGCAATTTAGGCACATGGGCTAAAAGAGTGACACTTGGCTTCCACTATGGAGATGTTGACCAATTTTTGACCAAGATTGGATAAAGTTTCTTCTCTCTCTCTTCTCTCACGATCACTCTCCCCCTCTCTCTAATTCGGCCAAGTCTCTCTCTTCTCCACTTCCTCTCTTCTTCGTTCTTCATTTTCTTCATCACCGAACCAGCTCTCCTTCATCACCGAACCAGCCACCGTCGCCACCTTCAACAGCCGTTCGCCGGAGAGTAGGACACGGCCAAGGACCGCCGTGGAGGAGCCGGGCCGGCCAAGCTCAAGCCGCCGTCGCCTCTTCCTCTCTTCCCTTCGGACGCCCAAGCTAGCCACCAAGCCGCCGTGGCCGAGAGTGAGCCGGGCCGCCGCCGTGAGTCGCCGCCGTCGTCGAGTTGCGAAATAGATGATCGTCATCTTTCCCCGAGTGGTGCACCGCAACGTGAGTTAAATACCTAAAACTAGTTTAGTCTTAATTGTGTTAGTTAGTTTAGTTTGGGTGATTAATGGAGGTTGAGTTAAATTGGGTGTTTTGTGGGTGATTATGAGGGTAATGGCTGATAGTATGATGTTGCTAAGGGTGGTTTTAAGGTGAAATAATGGCTGGTTGATGTGGGTTTGCTTGCTGCCCTTGATGAGTCAATTCGGAGTTCTTGAGGGGCCATGTTAGAAATGTTGTTTTTAGGTCCAATTGAACTTGTTTTGCTTAATTAAGCCTAGTACATACTATATATGGTTGAGGGGGACCTTGGCTGAACATTGGAGGCCTAAATGAAGTGTTTAGATTGTATTTTGGCCATGTTTAAATGTGGGGTGTTAGGTTGGCCGAATTTCACATATTAGAATGCAAATGCTAGAAAGTGTATATTGGTTGTAAATGTGGATAAATGTTGTGGCATTTGTGTTCATTGGAATGAAAATGCATGTCACTACTTGATATGTTGAGATTGATATGTGAAATGACATTGTGTGACATTGCATTATGTGTGATCACGGTAAACGCCCTGAATTGAGTGGAATTGGGCTAAGATAAAATTGAGACGTGTGATCACCTAGTGGCCTTCGGGTCGTGGCCTTCGGGTCGTTCCGTCTGTTGCGTTTACGCGAGACGATGCCCGGTGAGACCGGAAGACGACCATCCTCATGCACTTTGTAGCAGGCTCTGGTTCGTAGGTGAGCGGTGTTGCGCCTCAGGCACTTTGTAGCAGGCTAGAAGACACCGGGCCGGGGGCGTATTATATACGCTGGCCATGAAGTGTTGTGGCCTTCGGGTCGGGCCTTCGGGTCGGTTTCACTAGTGGCCTTCGGGTCGGGCCCTATTGTGGGTCGTGAGATTAAGAATGAGCTGAGCATTGCATTGTGCAAGTTGTGAATCATGCTGTGTTGTGGTGAGAATTGTCAGTATGTAACTGCATGAGGCATTCGTGTGGAATGCGATGATTGAGTGGTCTGAACCATTTAAAGAAGATGAGCACGCGTGTGTGGTGTACGCCTGGCCGTATGTACACGTATGTGGGTGTATATATATGTTGAATTGCACTAACATTGCAGGGGTTGAATCACGTTGAATCACATTGAGTTTTATGACTGTTGGCTTGAATGCTTGATGTTGATCTGTTATGAGACACACTTTAGCCTAGCCTAGGTTTAGGTATTTGATTCACTGAGCTAGTCTCACGGTTGTTGTAAAACCGAACATTTCAGAGCCTACCCCCTAGGATGCAGGACCCGCCTCCACTTTTTGGGATTCCCAGACAGATATTGCAGTCCGAGGAGCATTTCCCAGCTGGGAATGGTGAGATGCATGTGAGGTTTAGGTCAGTGTTGTACATTAACACGGGTGAGCAGGAGCATAAGAAGCAGGAGTACATAGCATGGTGTCGCAGGGCAGAGGACGGTACCCTCAGTCGACCTATTCGCACCTTTGACATTCCAGTAGGCGCCGATGGCGAGTTAGAGCCGGTGATTGCCGATGGCGAGGTAGTCGATGCGCCTCCACCTGACGCTCCGCCAGATGTCGAGGCCCAGCCAGGTCCCGAAGTTTGGTACGACGATCCAGAGCAGGAGCCCATGGATGAGGAGGAGGACGACCCCGAGCCAGACGCAATGGAGCAGGACGATGATGATGGTGAGGTCGAGGAGGTAGGAGATGATGTGGATATAGATGCCGTCGAGGACGTAGCTGCAGAGGTGGACCTTGAGGATGACTTCGACTCCGAGGCAGAGGCTGACGCTCTATTAGCTGACTACTGGGGAGTTCCGGAGGATCAGGCTGATCAGGAGGACCCCGATATGGACGTGGACGAGCCAGTGCCGGTTAGCAGCTCTTCAGAGGAGTCGGCTGAGTCTTCAGTGGAGCCTGATGATTCTAGTGATTCAGATTATGTGCCTTAGACTAGTTGGTCGGTGATAGGGATCCCTACCCTTTTTGTTATAGTGATCCTTAGTGTAGACCTACTCACCCAGCCACCGACACTTTTTGGATTAGTGGCTTTTGACTTGACGCTAGTTTGACCTAGACCTACAGCTGTAGTGGATCTGTCTGTTCATGTATCTTTGTATATTGTGTAAACAGTTGTTGATCTATATATGAGAATGAGGTTTTACCTGATGAAGTTGTGATTGTTTGGCTTCCTTGTTCATCTTTATTTGTCAGGGTTGTATTTTGCTTCCGCATGTGTTTTTATACTCTGATTATTGTTGGGTCGGCGATGTCTCCTGGGGACGTCGCATTCTGATCGACCGAAGAAATAAGGGGATGCTTGCGTTCCGATGGGTAGTTGGGTTCGGGGCGTGACATTTCGAGCCCCCTTATGATGGCGTTGGCGAGTGGGACCCTTCGACACTCAAGCCTCCCCATGGCTAGATTGTGAATCCCGAGGAGCTGATTATAGAGCCGCCCATAGTGCCTCCAGGGGAGCCGCCGGCTGCACCACCGTTGCAAGTAATTCCTTCGGAGCACGAGTCAGAGGACTCAGAAGACGGTGGGGTGAAGGATGGTGTATGGTGTAGAGTAGGTTTGATTAGGTGTATGGTGTAAAGTAGGTTTGACCAGTCGCCTTTTGGAAGAAAGGTTAGCCTGTAACGAGATCATGCTAACCCAACCACCTACCCCTTTTGTTGATATGGTGGCTTTCAGGAGCTCATTTTGCTGGGCCTATATGTATGGCTATTTGAATGCCTAATGTGTTGGCAGTGTATATGTATCACATTTTGATGCAAGTATATATATTGACTAGTGCTCTTTGTGTAATGTTGACTAGTGCCCTACCTTCAATCATGTGATGATTATTGTACGGGTAATTTATATGTATTGCTTCCGCATGTGTACTGCTCTTTGTGTTGGGCGTTGGGTCGGCGACGCGTCTTAGGACGCCGCACACAAGATCGACCTTGGCGTGGGATGTTTGCTCTACGTAGGGTACAAAGCGTGACATGAAAAAGCGTGAAACGAAGGTACGGGAATGTAGGATTGGCTGGAAAAGTGATACCCTGAGGCGTGTTCGTTTAAGCGGGGTAGGTTCCATCCTGAGGAGTGTTCGTTTACACGAGATGATGCCATCCTTGACGAGGTGACGATGCGCGGCTCGACGAAGAGACGATGCCTAACGAGGTCAGAAGTCCGTTGGCCTGATACGTTTTACGCGGGTGCGGTAATGGTGGAAAAGTTGAGGATGAGCTGGACTTGGCTTGACGTGTGAGGATTGCGAAAAATTGACGCTTGGCGTGAGTTCATGTGCGAGTGCGGTTTGTATCGCGTATTGTAATGCTCAATTATGGGGTAAAAATTGCTAGGCATGGTATGAAACGTGCCCAAGTGGGTTTTGCCTTATAATCGAGGCACGCGCGTAGTTGTGATGTAGTACTGTGGCATGTTGGCTATGTTATTATCTGACGTGCAGGGACGTGCATGATGGATTCCAGGTAGGATCGCATGTGTTTGTTAGTATGGTTGATCATAGTGTATTATGCGTGTTTTGTCTGGCGGTACGTGAGAGCCTATGTGGGGTTTGGGGTTGTGCACTTATTGAGATTTGTCTCATAGTTGTATAACCACCACTTTTAGACCTCCAGCCTTAAACCCAAGAGGTCTGTCTTCCCTTTTTGGGGTATCAGGGGCTGACTATGGTGCCCAGTGGAGTTGCAGGCGATTTCCCCGTATCGTAGTCCAAGTGATCTTCCGGGGGCATGAGCCAGAAGACTCAAGAGCAAATTGGGAGGAGGAGGACCGTTAAGTTTCCCTAGGGTATTTTACGGGTTACATAGAATAGGTCTGACCAACCGCCTTTTGATAGTTAGGTCGACCTATAGTGAAGGTAAGTTAACCAAACTACCCAATCCTTTTGTTATTTCGGTGGTTTCGGATGCTAGTTTGCTAAGTATGTTTGTAGTATGATATTTGTATGCTCGGTGCAATGGTATTGTATAAAAATGAACGTTGTTGTTCTTTGATTGTTTTGTTGATCTATCCCGTCATCTTTTTAGTCAGGGGTTTTTATATTCGCTTCTGCATTTGTCTCTGATATTTGGGTTGGGTCGGCGATGGCATATGTATATTGCGGCACAGGCACTAATGAATATGATCATGCGTATGGCATATGTATGATCTAGTGTGATCGCGTATGTGCCGTGAGAATTATATGAACTGCCTAACCTGCAGGGTCAGTTGTGTGATTGATCTGGGCCCGAGGACCTAGCTCTGTTGTTGTGGCTTTGGTTGTTGTGTTTTGTTTGCCTGTCAGGAGGTACATGTTAGCCTAGTTTAGGTTTAGGGGATTTTACTCGCTGAGATTCGTCTTATTGTTGTTAAAACCCAATATTTCAAACCCCGGCCATGAACCCAGGAAACCCGTCTCCTCATTTCAGGATCCCTAGTCACGTGGATAATCAGCGGGTGAAGTATTCGGGTGAAGCTCATACGTGGCGTGGACGTTTCGAGATGGCATAGAGGAGATCGGCCCATTGAGGAGTTTCAATCCCCCTTATGTCGGCATTGGTGAGTGGGACCCTTCGGCAATCAAGCCTCTCGATAGCGAGATAGTGGATTCCGAGAAGCCGGATAAAGAGCCGCCCGCGGTGCCCCCAGTGGAGCCACTAGCTGTATAATCATTACAAGCAATTCCTTCGGAGTACGAGTCAGAGGACTCAGGAGAAGATCGGGTGGAGGATGACCCCTAGGTGCCACTGAGCTAGTTTAGGGGTTGTGTAGGGTAAGTCGAACGGGTCACTTTTTGGAAGATAGGTTAACCTATAATGTAGCTAGGTTAACCCGGCCACCTGCCCCCTTTTTGGTCGTGACAGTGGTTCTTTTTGGATGCTGGTGTTACTAAGCTTGATAGTAATGTTGGTGTTACGCTCGGGTCGACGGATAGTGTAAATATTTTCCCCTGGTTAATATAAATGTATATTTTATGATGATGTTTGTTGTTGAGCTATCCTTGGTCATGTGTTTGTATTGTTCGGGTGATTTATAAGTATATTGCTTCCGCATGTGCAATGCTCTCTGTGTTGGGCATTAGGTCGACGACATGTCCTGGGACGTCGCACACAAATTAGACCTAGGAAGGGATGTTGCGCGTCATAGGGTTTGGGGCGTGATATGCGATGTGTGATTGGCCATTTATTTGGCGTGAATCCTATTGGTTAAGTATGTGAATTATGTGTGCCAATTATGTGCCATGCAATATTGAGATGAATTGTTTAATTGGGCATGCTAGTATGTTATTTGGGCACGTTTGTGACTAAATCGAGCATGTCGAATTACTGTTGAGCATGTCTTGGCATTAAATTAATTATGTGCCTATGTGAAATTGGATGCTCATTGTGCATCGTGTTATTGCCCAAGTGCTGGATTGCATGGCCAAACATTTCGCATGTTGAGCATTGGCTTGATACGAGAATTATGCAAGTTTGCATGCCTGACATGATCATGTGATCACTTAATCACCTTGATACGTTCTACGAAAGGCTCAGAGAAAATTTGGTGTGTGCACATGTGATCACTATAAGCTCTGATGCGTGTTACGCGGGGTATTGAACCCGTCCTGATGTGTTTTACGCAGGACAATGCTTGGATTGCCAGAAAACGGCCAACCTGATGCGTTTTACGCGAGTTTAATCCATATATGGAGATCGGTGTTGCGCCTGATGGGTTTTACGCGAGCTAGAGACACTGGACCTAATGCATTTTACGAGGGCCAGGAAGTGTTAGATATTGATATAGACCTGATGCGTTTTACGCAAGTCAAACCTGATGCATTTTATGCGGGTCGAACTCTAAATGAGAAATTGGCAGTTTGCAAGTGTGCATCATTAAGCCGGATCATGAGCATGGCATATTGACGGTATGTGTGTGCGAGGGTGCATTGGCAAGTGTGCGAGCATGTGCGAATTGGTGAACCGTGTGTGATGCAAACATCAAGAAGCATGAGCATGTGCATGGCATACACGTGGCTAGTATGTTCACGTATATGCCAGTATTGTGATTATTATATGCCTAATTTATAGGGTTGTGATATGTTCGATCTGGGTCCGAGGGCCTAGGTCAAGTGATTGTTGAATTGGTGTTGTGTGATTGTTTGCCTGTCAAGAGGTGCATGTTAGCCCAGTTTAGGTTTAGGGAGTTTACTCACTGAGATTCGATTTCACGATTGTTAAAACCCATATTTTTAGACCTCTAGCCTTGAGGATGTCCGAAGTGTCCATCCGTTTTGGGATCCCGTCCCGGATAGACCGAGATGTGATCGAGTACCCAGTAGGGAACGAGGATACGTATATTAGGCATTTCACCACCGTATGGGTCGATGTGGGCAAGCAGCACTTTCAAGTCCACGAGTATATTGGCTGGTGTTTTAGGGACTATTCCGGGACCTATGGGCCCCTCAGGACCTTTGACATCCCATTCAACGAGCTAGGTGACATAAATCCTCAGTGCGCCGATGGAGACCTAGCAAGCCCCAAGTACACGTCCGAGGGGAGTTCTAGTTCTGGCCATCGGCATGTTATCTGGGAGGTTGACAAGCCAGACTCGATAGACGAGGAGCCAGTGGACTGGGATTTCGACCCGGAGCTTATGGAGTCGGACGACAAGCCCAAGCTAATGGACCAGGACCCCGAGCAGGAGGGCGAGCCTGAGGAGGTTGATTCAGAGAAGGAGCCGACAGAGGTCGAGTCCAAGCTGGATTCCATGCATACCGAGGATGAGTCGTCTGACAGCTCTTCTGAGTCCTCGGGAACCGATTAGAACTGGGTACCGTAGGGTTAGCCTTAACCTTAGATAGGTCGGACTAACACTTTTTGACCTGAGCCCTTCCTTAATCAGTAGTTTGACCGCCCGGGCCACCTAACCCTTTTTGCAGTTAGTGGTCGTCGACCAGCTTTTGATTTGTGGTGTGTATTTTTATGTAAATGGATAATGTATATGTTTCCCTGGTTAATGCAAGTGTATATTTATAATGTTGTTTGTTGTTTATGCTATCCTTAATCATGATGTTTATTTGTACGGGTGTTTATATTGCTTCTGCATATGTCTTGATCTCTGTTTGGGTTTTGGGTCGACGACGCTTCCTGGGGCGTCGCACAAATTCGACCTTGGTTGGGATGTTCACGTGCCGTAGGGTATAAGGCGTGACATCAAGACTCAATTATTGAAATCTTCCACAAAATTCCTATCTCTATTATTGGGGTCTTCTTGGTCAAGCTTTATCTTTGACAACTTCTTAGAAGTTGTCAATTATTGGTGCTATATTTCAATTATGAGACAACTTCTAAAGGAAGTTGCTAATTTGTCCTCTAACCCATAGCTTTTCCCTTGGGCGTGAATCACTTCCTAGAGACCATAATTATTGGCGCATGCATGACAACTTCATTATTAGTCCAAAGTTCTATTATTTGGGATTGGTTTTCATTATTGACCAACTTGTCCAAGAAGTTCGCGATAATACGTAAGTGGTCAAGTCATCTTGTCTTCTTGTCTAATGAGCATGTTAGGCGTGAATCACATGACTATATCAAGAAACACTAGATAATTGGGTCCTTGCTTAGTTCTATTGACACTTCCTTCTTCGGACACCAAATTTCACTAAATTTGGCTTGGCAAAGAACTAAGGCAATCAAGGTTTTAAGTACCTTAACGATCGACCCTCCTATTTAGAAATCCGAGGTTTGGGGCCAAATAACGTCCAAGTGATATTGAGCCAAAATTCCAGAATGATTGTGTCACGCCTCAATCCCCACGAGCACGCAACATCTCGACTCGATCAATAAGTATGCGACATCGCAGGACTTGTCGCTGACCCAATCGAATCACAACGATAACTCAAGCGAAAGCAAACTCAAACTCGTCATACAACATACAATAAAATGGGATAGTAGAGAGACATATGATACATATCAACGAAACATTTTTATAAATATAACGTCGGTAACATATACACTTGCAAGCCTTCTGCAAGGCAACTAACTGCGGACCACGTGTAACAAAACAAGTCAGGTGGTCAGTTACCCTAGCTCCTCTAATAAAAAGAGGGCTTCTCAAAAAGTCGGGATACTAAATCTATCAGTCACCCTCATGATACCCAGGCGGCATCCCCGAATCAAACTCAAAGTACTCAAGCGATCCCGGATCAACCATGTCGTCAGACAGCTCAGGTTCGAATTCAACAGGCTCTGGCTTGGGGTTAGACTCCATAGACTCTAACTCGAGATCTGAATCTTCAAGACTAGTGTCCGGACTAGTAACAACTCCGTCTAGTGGAAGGATCTCCATGAGGTCTCACTCCTCTACTCCGTCATCAGGGGAAACATCAAATCCCCAGAGTGGACCAAATAACTTATCTCCATCTCGGTAGAACCTAGCCAAAATGGTATGTGGTTTCCAATCAATCTCACCCTCGTCTACCCAAATACTAGCATGCCTAATGTAAACCCTATCTTCTCCCATCGGATATTCCATCAACATATGCTCTATATGCATTGGTACCCCCAAAACATTACAGTGGACCATTCAGGTTCATGGTAAGGGATCTGAAATGTTTGGAATACAACAATAAGAATAAATCTCAATAAGAAACTACCTAAGCCTCGCTTAGGCTAACGCTTACCTCCAGACAATTCTAAATATACAATTCTATCAATCAACGTGCCACATCAATCACAAACGTCCTTACCTCGCCTTGGCAAGCCATGCACGTTAGAGAACTGCCACAACATGGCAAACACTCATCGAGCATAACAAACCAAATCGAGACATGAACATGCATAAAACACTTTATAATCTAAACATGCCTAACATTAGTCTCAAACATGGCATTCCATAATGCACATCGCACTCACTAAGTCTAGATTATTAACGGCCCCTCGGGCTCCCCCGAACCCTCGTAAAACGCATCAGGTTATTGGTCTTCCGACGTAACTGGGCATCATCTTGCTACATCAGCGACGGCAACGTCCCGTGTTAAACGCATCAAGATGGCATTCAATAAGGAGCATCAATCCGGCCTCCACCACAATTGGCATCCGAGCCCCCGCCGGGCATCCGATAAATCGGGCATTGTCTCTCATAAAACGCATCAAGACGGGTTAAATCCCCGCATAAGATGCATCGGGGTATTATATGATCACACGAGTATTCAAGCACTCAAATCAATTCTCATCTTTTCGATTAGTCAAATGCCACTAAATCTGTACTCATCTAACAAAAAGCCACGCCTCTCATATGTAACAATAACACCAAACAGTCCTCGGGAGAGAGAACCGAACTTGCACAAAACCGGGGCTATTCTGGGCGGCTGTACAGCAACCAAAATCCTTTTTTAATAAATAGTAATTCAACTCCAAAAATTATAAATTTTGAATATGTCATAGAAAACATCTTGATAAACATTTTTCATGAGAGCACAAAACTCAATTCCAACAGTAAACACCTCTTTTTGTCACTCGAAGGCAAATAGAAATCAGTTCATTCGGACAAGCCACCTGGTCTTCAAAATACATCTCAATCAGTACCCAAAACTCTTTGAAAAAGCTTTGAAATTTTTATATGTCATAGACACAAGTGTTCTTAACAATTTTCGTAGGGAAGTTTGTTGAAACGAGACCTAAAAAAAATTTATAAAAATTTGGAAAGACAAGGTCGGGTGAATAGTAATTCCGGTAGTTTTGAGATAGTCTGAAAATGAACTTCCGAATGACCCCAAATGATCTCCAAAAATTCCATGTTTAATTTATGTTATACTTTAAGATGTTAAGAACAACTTTCATGAGGAACACCACCTCAAATTTAGCCCAACAAAGTCTCTACAAAAATAACAAAACACAAAGGCATAGTAGCAACCAAACCGAGAATCAACCAAACAAGAACCAAAAAGCAACCAAACTCATCCAACCACTAAACCACCTCCAAACAGCCCTTAATCAACCATTATATATGTCATTAGTAACCCATTATCCTAATCAAGGTTTAGAGTGCACTTACTAGGAATCCTAAGAAAAGCTAAGCCAAGCCAAGCAAGCAGTTGCTCTGGTGGACGGACGGAGGGGTGGCTCGATGGCAGCGCTGATCACGAGTGGGCTACAGCTGGGACGAGCATGGGGTGGTGGTGATGATGAGGGTTGGTGCTGGTCTCGGCTAGAGGTGGTGGTGATTGAAAATGAGAAGGAAGGAGGGAGAGAAAGAGGGCGGTGACGGTGGTGAGCAACAGCGGCAATCGGTGGCGGTTCTGGCATGTCCCTAGCAGCCGAACAAAAGGTTGGAGTGGCTGAGCTAGTCTAGCAAGGTGGTGGGGGAGAGGGTCGGCCGAAAATGAAGAGAGCAAGGGAGGGAGAGAATGAAGAAGAGAAAGACAAGGATGATTAACCATCTACTAACCCCACTAACTCACAAAACCCCAATACCAACCCCACTATCATCTAATGGTCTAGAATCCTTCCCCTTCCCCAAGCCAAGATCTAATGTCTCTCAATTAATCTCCCAACCAATTACCCAAAAATAACAAATGGCGAGAAAATAAATAAGCAAGGAGAGGAGGGGCACAACATTAAATTCAGCCATTGGAGGGAAAATACTAAAGTCAAAGTTGCCCTTCAATGTCTCAAATGAATTCAAATATCCTCGGGAGTAAAATGGTCTTCTCTAATACCTGGTCCAAATTATGCTTTTCCAATAATTCTGAGTGATCTAATAGTTGGCCACGCTTGATGAGACGACATCCAATAAATTTTTGTGGAATCTTTAAAGTTTGACATCCTATTCCGAATTCTAATTCATGTTTAAAACCAATCAATCGCAACTTTAATATATCTCAAACTAATAGGCGGCTTTTAGGAATTACGCGTATCAACCAGTGGCCAATTTAATATCGAGCCACATCTAAGCTTACTCGAGCCATAGCGACCTCGGTTGTCATGTAATCACGAAGATCAATCACTAATTCCAATTGATACGATCGTTCGAATTAGGTTTAGAATAGTTCAAAATTCATACAATGGTCAAGCGGAATCACCCGCGATTTAATTATACAACATTTGCGAAATCATTCCATAACCATCCTTGGATCGGCCTATAATGGTCCAAAATATCTCCTCATCAATCCTTATGGTCGAAGTGTCGATCCATGGCCAAGTTGTTAGGTCCACAATTAGTCTTCTCAAGAGTGATCAATTTCAAGTAAGATTTAACTAAAAGTGCATCGAAGACATAATCATTTCATAAATCCCAAAAATTGGTCAAATTTCAAAATGTCACAAACCAAGTACTGTACTTATTTGGACACAAGGCCTGGCACCCTGCCTGGCCACTCGAGCACAAGGCCGGGCTCATGGCCAGGCCATATGGACACTAAACCTACCGCATGGGCACGAGGTCGAATGCATGGACACGGGACCGGGCCACACGAATGGTGTAGTAAGCACACAACCAAGCCACACGAGCAATGTGTCGTGCGCATGGACAAGACACATGGTCGAGGGATTGATTCATGGATCGGGCACATATCTTGGCTTATGGGGGCATAGTGCACGGCCCATGGCCAGGTCTGACTAGCTCGGGATCTGGACCAAAACCAATGGACACAAGGCTTGGCATAATGGTCGGCACACGGACGGGCACATGGCCAGCCTGTGGCCTATTTGACGGGCACACGGCTGGTCCACAGCCTAGCTGGCACATGGCATGTCCATGGCCTACCCAATTCAATGCAACGATCCATGGCCAATCCTCAATTCCGGTCTATGTTCGAGTATCAACGATTCATGGCCAATCCTCAATTGTCATGTAACCACGTGGAATTGAACACAATAGAATCGGTCCATGGTCGCCTATGACTAATGCATGATCGTGCAGAATCACCCGCGATTGATGTATGCCCACACGACGTGATCCATGGTCATCTGAATCATCCCACTAGTAACCCTTATGGTCGAATTGCTCTAATTGACTTGCATGACAAGAAAGTCTTTTCATTGTCAACCCCCTGGCCTATCCTTGAACGATCTTGCGATTAGATCATCACTGACCCTCTAGATACCCGTTTCGATCATACTAGCCAATCTATGACTAACCCTCGAATCGGTCCGTGCACTAATTCCATGGCCATCTTCCTTTGGTCATCTCGATCCAAATTGAGGATGTTACATGAGCGACGCCCTGCAAGGCCACCGTGGCCTGGGCGAGGGTCGGCCTCGCCAAATCTGTCCTTGGCGAGGTCGACCCTCGCCAGGGCTCGTGCGTCCTCACCTAGGCAAGGGACGACCGGCCTCACCTGTGGCAGGCAATGGCGGCCTCATCCGAGCGAGGCCAAGCGGCCGGCCATGGCCGGTGGCATGTGTCCGGTCACTGGCCATAAGTAGAAGAAGAAGAAAAGGAAAAAAAACCAAAAAAAAATTTAAAAATCGAAAAAAATATTAAAATATTATTAAAAATTGTCCACATTAGCATCGGTGGTGCCACGTAGGCCAACCGGCGTCCACGTCAGCAAAATTCGGCTAAAATTAACCGAAAGGACTGAATTGGCATAAAGACAAGATTTATGACTGAATTAGTATCAATGCAAAAAGTTTAGAACTTTTCTGACACTTCTCCCTTATATCCTATAATCCCAGGCTACCAACTTCTTATCACATGGGACAATCAAATTTTGACTCTACTAATGCATGCAAACCTCCCCGTCCTTGTTCAACAAGTAAGACTCCTATCATCACAAGGTATGACCCCTAATCTAAGATTTCATTCATCACAAGATGTTCTGTTTAAGCGTGAACCCTGTCACTCCAAACTGAACGTTTGACTACTCAAGCAAACCTTTTCCAGTTGTAAGGTAACATCACTCATGCTATCCTCTTAGCGATTCTTGGAAAGATCCGATCTATTCTATGTATCATCAAATTTGTAGGTCTTCACTTCGTTAAGTACACTGTATTAATAAACCATCTCATCTTCCTTCATCAATTTCATAATTTCTTCCTCATCTTACTTCCATAAAATGTCATACCTTTTTATATGTTTCTCCAAAGATTCATGAGCATTCATCACCATCACTTGCAAATCTTCCACTATCACAGCAATAAAATTGGAAGGCGTAGCAGGAGTTTCTTGGCATGAACTTCCTCAACCTCGATCACATCCAGAATTGCCGTGGCGAAAACCACAACCCAAGTATGGTGTCAACCTTATATTTCTATGAACAGAGTGCAATAAGACGGCGGAATTTACCAAAAATTCAAAATACACAACTAAAGGTATGTCAACAATAAGACAAAGCTGGGAAGCAAGCTATTGCCAAAAGGAGCCTACTGCTGGCATAGTATAACTAAAGCTTGAGCGTTCAAGACAAAAGAAAAAAAAAAGTAAGGCATAAGCATTCTTCAAGAATTATATACTGAAAATATAAAAAGTGTAGAACAAAAAATCTCGAGCGTTCTATACTTACAGATTCGCACTTAGTCGCTAACTATAAACAAGATTAGCAGAAACATTTCTTGCGAGACTTCTATTGGCATGATCTATACTTAAAATTTGCATAACAAAAGAGTCCACTATAACACAAAACATTTTGATGCAGACCATGTATACTTATGGAAGAGCACAGTAGATCTACCAAAGATGTGTTAGTCATTGTCATCATCGCTTAGCACAATGACGTTGAGTGGTGAACAAGATTTACCATCCACTGCCATTAATTTCCCAGGTGCCGATTTGCCAAAAGAAGGTTTCTTCACAGTCGAAGTAGGACTGTCGACAATGCTTTGTTTGGTGGATGCCATCTTATTATTTGATTCTGCAGCTTTTACCCCAGAATGGAATACAAAATTATTTGTCTCCACTTCAGAGTCTGAGGAGACTGATACACTTGCACTTTCAGATAGAACACCCATGATATGTCTGTGCGAATGCGATGAGCTTTCTGCTTTCCCAGGATCATTGTTTACTTCACCCCTCAATCCATCTGACGACATTTTTTTAATCAAACGTTCCTTCAGTTCGGCCTTGATGTGAGCTCTAGAGGTGATGCTTGCACTTGTACTAACCTTTTGTCCAGAATCAGTTGGTTCAGCATCTGAGGTGGACTTGCTCACAGGAACAGAACTCACCAGTAGATCTTCCGTGGAAGACTTAAAAGCAAGCCCAAGAACTTTGGCCCATTTGTACACAGCGCTGAGATCCCCTTCCAAAGCTTCAATAAGGAGGTTCAGCTCACTCAGTTCATAGCGGAAAAGGAAAACTTTATTGGTCCAAGCACAAGAGCAAATTTGTGTAGCATGATCTAGACAAGAATAATTGTCTGTTGAACATTTGCAGAACACTGCAGAAAGATGCAAATCGAAGTGACATATGCTGCATTCTCTCTTACTTGAAGCATCAAAGTTCTGGTCCATTTTCATTGACTGTGAAGAGCTGCAAAGATATTCTCTCCGTAGACTCTCCCATTTAACTCGTGACTGGGGAAAAGAAAAGGAAAAGGAAGAGAAAGAAAAGGCTGATAAGCAAAATTAAAAGCACATTCTCTTTGTTAAAAAATAAATCAAGTGCACCACAGAAGTTAAGACAAAAGGAGTTGGTTACTACCTAGACAAACAAATGCCCAAACAAGCTTTATGAAATAATAATACTTGCATTACACAGGGAGCTTTTAATCCTTGGTATGTGATGTTTTATTCCAAGTTGACCTCTGCTCTTAGTTCTTGTTCAGTAATTTCTAATATCAGTTGACTTCAAACGGTGCTATTAGCATAGTCTCACATAGTTAAGACTCCAGAGTAATGGCCCCATTAACATTGTCTTCAATATTCCTCCTCATTTATAATATTTCAAATAAGCTGGATATGCTTCAGTTTGAGGAAAAGTGTCAAAGAGTATGTAGTAATATTGAGATAATTTTGGTTAGTTTAATAAGTTCAAAATACTGTACTTAGAAATTTTGGTATGAAGTAGATCTCCTCTCTATGCTTTATATATAGAGCATCTATGTAATCGCAAACTATGTTAGTGGAGTAAAGACAGTGCCTTTTGGGTTTTATTGTTCCCTCCCTCTTGTGATCCCCAAAATTTTCTTAATAGTTCAATTCCCTTGTACAAGAGGGGTTGAACCATTCAGTGATTTGACAAAGATATTGAGAATTAATGTCAAGCATGATAACTTGTCCACATCACAATCCATAAATTACATAATAATCAAGGGCTAGCATAGTGAATTGAACCTTCAGCAACAATTCCAGGAACTATACCTTGAGTGCTTTGACCAGGATCCCATCTTTTCCACATGCATGTTCCCACCTTAAGTTATCTGCAGTCTCCTTTTTCAACAGTAAAAGTTCCCATTGTGCCCTCACAGCTTCTCTAGCTCCTCCAAGCAACAGCTTATCATGGGAAATCATTGTCTTTCTCCTTTTCTCACGATAAAGTTCAACAACATTCTGTCCATGAGATAACCAATCAAGGGGAGCAACATTAACGGATTCCACACAGTTAAATCCACAGCTAAATCCTGATTTATATGCCCCCGGAAAATTAACAATGAACTCTCCAGGATTCTGAGCACAGCGGTAGACAGGTATACCCTGTCTTTTCAGTGTTGACAGGGATAAATGAGAAAACTGCATCCAATACAACAAATTTACACACCAATCAAACACTTTGCTAGGTTGTAGGATTGTAACTATACACATCCCTCCATTGTAGAACTAACATTCAGAAGAATGAAAGAAATGTTAAAGGAAATAGCAAAATATTCACTCAACTTCCTACAAGCATAGTTAGGACAAAAACTTTAACACCACAATATGTGGTCCGACAGTCACTTCACTATTCTTGAGAACTTTACAATTCCATGACAATATCAGATCAAGCGGTGTCACGACTAAAAATAGGTGTCAACAAGCAGCACATGAATATTTTAATTGGTAAGTCTTGTTCTGATGCTAAAAGGATGTCTGAGTAGATGAAAGCATGTCACAGCATTGAGAGAATATACAGAGCGCACAACAAGTGTAGATGGAGGAATTAGAAAAATAGATTAAAGAATAATATTAAGATTCAAAATCAAGAGAACTTAAATCTCTTGAAGCGTAGACAAGATCTTCAACTTGATTCTGACGAACTGGTAAACATATAGGAGCTAAGCAATTTTATTACAGTTGCCGATTCAGAGGTGAAAGTTTAGCCAAAAAGTCGAGGTATTGGCTGATGGTGGACATAGAAGCACAGTATCTACAATTTAAATACCCAGTTGCTTCCATAATAGGTCATTGAACTTTAGGTCATTTTTCATTGTCACCATGGAACTCAATTGTATGGCAGCAATCACCACTATACATTCGAAATCATTCAATTGTCACCAATTTGTTGTGTTTGTCACCAATCTGGCGCAAATTGAAAACAGCAGCAGCACCACACATCATCTATAAAGAAATATCTTGTAGGTGGACATGTCAGCATTTGGCTGGAAACTAAACCAAAGAGAGACCAAAGGGCCTCGATTGAGAATTACTTCAAAATTTCTATGCATCAGGCGACAGATAATAGTGACCCCAATGATATTTGATACCAAACATTTGAAATAACCACCAATTTCTAATACTTAATAGGTACTTACCACGTTCAACTCATGCTGTTCAGATAGCAACTCCATGGAATACTTCTTAACGATAGCCTCAAACTTAGCACGATATCTGCCCGGGATGCAGTACCAAATTGTTGGAGCACCAATATGCGTATAGCATACTGAATATAAGCAGTGTTCTTCACATTTCTGCTTCCAACATTAGCGACAAAGTCAGGTCATAAACAATTATTAAAGACTTGGATAAATTAGCATGAAAGAGGAGTCAACAACAATATTAGCTGAGAAATGAACATGCAAAACCAAGCAAATATCAAGCGGCACACCAAGAAAGCAATATATAGGACCAGGTAAACACATGTAAGTTTAGAAGCTATCATATAACTACAGCACGATTGCATAAGCAAGAATGAACAAAAACGAATTCACGTGCACTAAGATGCTTTAAAATCTTACCCAGAGACTTGTTGCAAAGCACATACCCACATGTAGCTTAGGTGCCAAAATACTACACGTACTGGAGCTCTCAAAAAAAAGAAGAGAACCAGAGAGCCTCGGTAAATTATTCAGATTCCACCCTGAAATAAAGGTAGAAGAGAATCCACTGCTAAAATTTCTAGAATCCAAATCATCGCTGCATAACACCTACAAGAGCATAGGAGACCAGTTAGTAGCAAGCAAAACAACGAAGTCGACATAATCACTATCTCTACTTTACCTCAATTTTATCAGTAGGATTCTCACAGATCCGTCTATATTCACACTCAATATTCTGCACATCATCATCTGACTTCATGCTATAAACCTTTTTCAGGAAATAGTTTTCCTGAAAATCATCGGCATATTTCTTGAAAGTTTCAAGAGTATATTCTGGACCACATTCCCATTGAACGCCTTCAGTACAAAGGCACCCATCTTCACAAAGGGAAAAGTTGCATTTTCTTTGGACCCCATCATCAGAGGCCAACGTCATGATATTTTGGTTTTTACAGTCTGCATTTCCGTTACATTTAAGTGTTTCCCTTGGCAAATGGGTATTTAGCAGCATATCAATTCGTTGTACTTGAGTCCTAAATGTAGCAGTTCCCCATATGTTTTGCTCAGTTAAATGGCACGGAGGCTTCCAAGAGGGGGGAGGAACAACACGACAGATCCCATACGCTTCTGCCCTCTGGTGTAAGCTTGTCAGGTACCTGAGGGGGTCACCGAATTCCTGGCAATCATATTCCAAAAAATCTAAAATGACCTGAATTTCATGGTGGGTTAGACGGGAACCTAGTGGTCCCCTTGACTATAATTGTTTACACAGACATTTTCCGTAATCAACCTAGAGTTTATTAGAAGGAATACCTCTTCAGTTGGTCGGAAAACAGGAGCCTCCTCAAGGATACAAGTTATTGCATTTTCAGAAGCCCCTACAGCTTGTACCTGTTCTAGAAAAGCAAGATAGGAAACTTAACTAGTTTCAGACTCTCCAAGTCAAATAGTGCAAAATAAGCAAACACGTAGAAATATAGACAAACTCTTAAATGAATTCAATTGAAGAGATTACAGGGCGAGATGAAAAGAATATGAAGACAGAAATCCATTGTTCTCAGTTAGCAAAAACCAAGCGAATTTGAGGGAATTTATCTATCCGCATGATTGAATTCGAATGTGCATCAGACTCCCAAAAAGATTCACAACCTAGCATCATATCAACTTCTCTGGACTCTGGCCTGTTAAAAAGTTGATGTTCAAATTTGAACGAACACTTCAATTGAAAATCACCTTCTGGGAGAAAACAAACAGGTTCATAATTCAGCTGTCTTAACTTCAAGTGAAGGTCAGTAAACATCCAGAATCTCAACCTGTAACAGATTTCAGATTTTCCAAGAATGAACGAAGAACCAGCCCAGAGCAAAGGCCTCAAGGCTGGTACAACAGTTTCCTCATTTGAACCACATGAGTAGTGAACATCTAGAATCCACAATGGCAAAAATTACATGACAATTCATAGTCCATGAGGGCTTGCAGTTGCTTATTCAGATAAAATAGCAACAAGACAACTTTACGGCAATCTTGCTTCATTGAAATATATGCCAAAAACTTCTTTCCGCACCAAATAGCTCTACTTTGTTGAGACCCTGTATAATTAATCAAAGGTGACCGGCATATTGCCTCAACCAACAGAAAGGCCTTGTTGGTTCACTTCTGAAACGGAATCCAATTACTGATAAACCATACTTCTGTTTGGCGACATTTTTATACTAGGAACAAGATTACTAAAGTAATAAAGGTTTCAAAAAATCCCAGAATCCCATTACCTAGCCGATGGAGGGAATCACATTATCCTTCCACAGAATCATCTATGTTACTTGTTCTCCCTTACTAAATGAGCTCTTTCCGAGTCTCCATCATTTCTCATGCCCTCATATGAGGGCAATATCTCCCTCCCTCCAAATTCTACATAACAAAATGACTATCCCTCCTTCCCTCCCTCCCTCCCTCTCCCGCTCCCTCTCCTCTCCCTATCCCTCTCCCTCCCTCCAAATTCTACAAAACAAAATGACTATACCTCTCCCGCTCCCTCCAAATTCTGCATAAAAAAACAACTAATTTGTTGTAATCGTAGTAATGTTCAGCGATTGCATCATCTACAGCCAGATACATACAAAGTTATGTTGGGGAAACCATTCCACTTTGCTTGAATATTATGCCAATGACAAGAAGGTAACAACATGCTGAATCAACTCGAGCATTGCACTCCACATGCTCGATAAAATGTTCCGGCGGTCTATGAAAGTAAAACAAACGACAGACCACCATGCGAAGGGATTCGACAATGCAAAATTGCAATCCCTCCATCCACATCCCATTCCATTCCGAGCACAATGCCTGAGGGGAAACCATTCCACTTTGCTTGAATGTTATGCCAATTAAAAGAAGGCAACAACATGCCGAATCAACTCCAGCATTGCACTCCACGTGCTCGATAAAATGCTTCGGCGGTCTATGAAGGTAAAACAAACGACAGACCACCATGCGAAGGGATTCGACAACGCCAAAAGCAACTCCTCCATCCGCATCCCATTCCATTCCGACCACAATGCCCGAGGGGAAACGAGAAACTCACCGCATCCGCACCGCGCTTCGCCGGGTCGGAATCTCGCGCCCCGTGACCGGTCCCGCTTCCGCGGTGAAGCACCCAAGGTCTACGACTGACGGAGGCGGCCGCGACGGCGGCGGCGGCGGCGGGGGGCTCGGCATTCGCCTCCTCGGCTCGCTTGAGAAGGAAGGACGTGAGGGACGCGAAGCCCGGCGGAACGGACAGGTCAGGGCCTCTCGTTCGCTGTTCTCCTTTCTCCTCTGCCTTTTCGAGCTTCGGACGTTTCGTGCCCATCTGCCATTGAAAAAAGAGGAGGACACCAAAATTCACCGCACGAACCGGAAAGAACTAGCTACAAAATCTCTGCTCAAGAAACCTGGAATTCGGGGGGACATTCACGCACGACACAAAGGATGAGGAGCTCGAAACGCAATGACGAGAGAGTAAAAGAGGCAAGACGGCTCGGGATCACGAGCTTCGGAACGAAACGAAGAGGTGCGACCTACCGCGAGTCTGGAGGCTTCGTTTGCTAGCGCGGTAGTCCCAAGAAAATAAAGAGAGTACTTTCGGGCTCCTCCCCCTGTTTGGAAAACAATATTTGATTCACGGAAAATAAACTAACAGAGAAAAATATTTTTCCCGCATGAAAAATACAGCTTCAAATTTTCTCTTTCCACCCTACATTCCTTCACATTTCTTTCCCTTTTTATTATTTTTTTCACTTTTCTTTTCTTTCTTTCTTTTTTCTTTTTTTTCAATTTTTATTTTTATATTTTTTTTCTTTTTTTTCTTTCTTCCTTTGCCAATCGCACGGGAAGAGAAAAAAACATATAAAAAATCCAAAAAAATTCAAAATATATTAAAAATTCAAACTTTTTTAAAAAATTTCAAAAATTATCTACGTTAGCGCCGATCATGCCACATAGGACTGCTAAGTCCACGTCAATAACTTCCAACCAAACGACGATACTGAAAATCAAATGAGATTTTACGTAACAAATGATGAAAAATATTTTTCAATTCATTTTTAGGTCTTAGTTGAACTTTGAAAAACGTCATATTTTTTGTGAAATTAATGGAGCCTCAACGGGAAAGTAGTAAATTGGAGATGCCCATATAAAGGAAAATTACATTTAAGGCTCAAAAATAAATTGTATGAAAATAATTTTCCTAAACATGATCGCCTGCATTTTTTAAGATAATTAGTCAATGAAAATGTAATACTCGCGTCTCTCCTAACACACATGATTTGATAGGAGATAAATGCTTCGACGACACAAACGATGAGAAGCTCGAAATGTAATAACAAGAGTAAAATAAGGGACAGTGTTGGCTTAGGATTACGAGCTTCCAAAATAAACAAGTGTGACATACCGCAAGTATAATTAATGCAGAAAAATGATTAATTAATGAAATTATTTAATACAAATTGCCGTAGATATTTGTTAATGATTTCTTTTTATGATTTGAGGACATCATTTTTCATTATAATTTTCTATAAATATTTTTTCATTAATCAATTATTTGTTCACATTAGTTAGTATAAATAATAACTAAAATAATAAGTAAAATAATTTTTCTCATTTGAACTTTTTGTTAATAAGGTCTTTTCCCTTTCTATTCAATTTGTGTTTGTTCTTTGACTTCAAATATATTATTTAGTTTTCATTAAATTGGGCCCTTCATTTTATAATATTATTATTTTTTATGTTATCATTTTAATTAGTTTAGTTTTCTCTTGTATTTTGTATTTTTGTTTCGTTTATTATAATAATTAAGGCTAAAACAAAGATTTCTTCAACAACAAAAAAAAGATGAATATATACTTTTACTACTTAAAAGTCTTGTGCGTTACATATGCTAGCGGCAAAAATAATAAAGAATTGACACTCGTATTATGTGATAGATGAAAATTTAGGGAGAAAAATATACTAATCCAAAATTCAAGGGGTTTTTGTGTAATTTCTCTTAATATTACTCGTTCATAGAAAGCAGTGCTTGACTCTCTTTTTCATTTCAGTTGCGCATTAAATTTAACGATTTTTAGATGTTCTTTCGTATAATTAGGGAATAATAAATACACGAAAATATAGAATTCTTGTTAGATAAGTCGTGGATGTACAAAAAAGACTATAGGAGGAATTACATGTTATTCCCTGGATTTTTTTGGATTTTTGTAAAATGCCCCTAATGTTTTCATTGTGGCAATATGCCTCCTAATACTTTCAAATTAGGGTAATAATACAAATGATTCATGAAATTTAATCCAATATGCAATGTGGTATTGAACTTTTATTTTGTTCAATGTGGTCTTATACTTTATCTTAATGCATAATGTGGTCTCAAAACTTTTAATTTGTTCAAAATGGTCATTGAACTTTTGATATATGTTTAATGTAATTCTTGAACTATATAAAAATGTTATCTTTAAATATGAAAATAGTCGATGTTGTCTTCCATTAATGCATATTCAAAGACAATATTGAATATTTTCATATTATACATTGACTAAATTACGCATATACTAAAAGTTTAAAGACCATATCAAATAGATTAAAAGTTTAGGGATCACATTACATATTAAATCAAAGTTTATGAATTATTTATGTCATTTCCTAATTAAATTTCGTTTCAAGCTACCTCTAAAGTTGACTTTGAGCGACTTTTACGCAAAATATGACCATGGGACCCACTTGCTCTACTCGCTCCGATTAAGGAGCGCACAAATGTCTTCCCACTTTATGGTATTTTTATACCTTCAAAATTACCCATTTTATAACATTAAAATATCTAATCTTTTCATTTATGTTACAAAAAATAAATAATTTTAAAAATATTTTCATAAAAATGATCATTTTAGAAAAAAGATTTCCACATTATATATATATATATATATTTGCAAAATAAACGGATTACCAACTTCTCAAAACCTTCAAACAATAACAATTATACTGAATTGGATGAAAAAAACTGGACGGTAATTCCATTTTTCATCAATTCAAGAAATAATACAAAATAATAATTTAAGCGTCCATTTGTTTTATTGAAAATTTTATCATAATAAAGGAAAATATTTTTCATGAAAATCATTTTCAAAAAAATACTTAGTTTTCATTCGTTTATGGTTTAAATAAAGTGGATTCCTTCTCACTAGAAAAGGAAGTTGTTTCCTTCAATCTAAGGTTGCTGTTTTTAGTCTCTGGAAAATATTTTCTACAATTCGATTAATTTTCAGTCATTTAAATACCGAAAGTCGAAAAGCAATTTTCCAAAAATAGTTACGAATGGAACTTAAGGGGCTTTTCTTGATAGCTTCTTTAAGAGTAATATAGTTAATCATTAAACTAGAGTTTCTAGCTATACAATCTTAACACGGCATTCGGCAGGGATCATACTAACAAGATGAAGAAAAAAATTGACAACAATTTAATTTTCATTGACTAAAAAATTGAATAAATATGATTAGTCCGCGGCCTTTTTTGGTAGAATTCTAAAGATTAATTTTGTTAATTCATAAAATGGAAGTTTTCAAGCGGCAATATTTTAATGGGTCAATGCCACAAAAATTTCCAAACTAGTACACTTATGATAAATTTACATCAAACTAATTTTTTGACCATGAAAAACCTCAAATTGGTACACATGTGACAAATTTACCTCAAATTAATTTTTTGACCACCAAGAACCTCAAATTGGCACATTTGTGACGAATTTATCTCCCATTAAATTGGATTAATACAAAAAAAAATTACAAACTAGTGCACCTATGACAAACGAATGGTAAAACCCAAAGTTAATATATCCGTCAACCGCTACGTGTCATTTAATTCAGTAATTTGATAATAAAATTCAACGGAAATAAACGAAAAGTAAATTTATCACATATGTATCATTTTGGAGTTTTGGGTAGTCAAAAGACTAGTTTGGGGTAAATTTATCATTGGTGTATCAATTTTAAATATTTCATGGTATTAACCCTATTTTAATACTAGGACAGCACGTGAGATCGAACTTACTCAAATGCTAAAGAAAGTCAACAATAATCCAACTTCCAATTTGCTTCTTAAAGAGCAATTTCATTTTCTCTGAGAATTTCTTTTTTTTTTCTTTTCTTAAAGAGTATTTTCTTTAGTTCGTCGAATTTAGCATTACGAGAGCTTCAATTTTAACACAACATACTATATAGATTAACCGACTTTAATTCGAACGAACAATCCAAGCACCGCTATTGATTTTTTAATGGGTTTAGGATGGAACGAACCTCCATCATATGTGTAGCATAAGTTCAATTCCTCCTATAATCAAGTGCAAACAATTTCATGTTTGAATCATTCCTAGATTTGATCACGTCTTACTTGATTCACGAGATCAGTGAAATTATACTATGAGATGGGATTCCTTTCCATTTATATAATATATGAGAATACTTCGGATGCGAGGCTTCTTCACGCTTATCAAATTGGCTGGGCTAAACTTAGGAACATGAAAAAAGTGAAAGAAGACCGCACGCAAGAGAAGAAACACCTTTGACCCAAAAAGCAGAATCGCAAGACTTGTACATCACTATATATATAAAAATTAAAATATTAGAGTTATCAAGGGGAAGTAGCTCAGATGGTAGAGTGCTCGCTTAGCATGCGAGAGGTACGGGGATCGATACCCCGCATCTCCATTCTTTTCCCGAATTTTTTTATTTTTCCTTTTTTCTCTTTTTTTCATTGGATTAATACCACCAAATATTTCAATTTGGTACATCTATGATTACACCTATAACAAATTTATCCCAAACTAATTTTTTGACAACAAAAACCCTAAATTTGTATACCTGTAATAAAGTTAGCCTCTGTTAGTTTCCCAAATTACCCCAAATTATTGAGTTAGATGACATATGGCGATTCACAGGTATGTAGATTTGGGGTTTTAACCTCCATTTGTCATAAGTCTACTGGTTTATGATTTTTCATGATATTAATCAAATTAAATAGAAAATAACATATGGTAAATTTATCATAAATACACCAATTTAGGGTTTTTGGTAATTAAAACATTAATTTGAGATAAATTTATCACAAATATACTGATTTGGAATATTTTGTGATCAAAAAATTAATTTAAAATTAATTTACTACGTATGTACTATTTTGAGATTTTTCGTTTTATCAACCCTTTGTCATTTTGAATCCAATTCACATGAGCCCAATCCACCTCTATAGCATTTCACAGGGCTCGAAAAAAGTCATTGGGAAGCGTGTGCATCCATTTTCTCTCTATCTCTCTCACATTTTTTTTTGTTTTCTTTATTATTTGCACGCATTAAAGAATAGCCAATGTATTACATTTTGTCCATGGATAGTAAAAAAAAAGTTCGATACACGATTGGTTAGGCTGGGGTGACAGTGTTTACCATTGGGGCTAAAAATCTTTATTCGGATCCATCCACAATTGAAAGAAATAATAAATTTTTATTGTGAAATTGATCTAAGGGATAATGACACAAACAGTCTCTGAACTTTGGTTCAATATGCAATTTGGTCCATGAACTTTTAATCTGTTCAATGTAGTCCTTAATCTTTAGCATAATGTTCAATTTGGTCTCTAAATTTTTAATCTATTTAATGTGGTCCCTAGACTTTTATTACATATTCATATTTAGTCCCTAAATTATATGAAAATGTTCAATAGTCCCTAAACTTAAATTAATGGAAGGACTAAATTGAACATTTTCAAATATTTCAGGGACTAAATTGAATATATACTAGAAGTTCATGGATTACATTGAACAAATTAAAATTTTAGGGACCAGATTGAATATTAGGCTAAAGTTCATGAACTACATTGAACAAATTAAAATTTAGGGATCAAATTATACATTGGATCAAAGTTGAGAGACTGTTTGTGTTATTTTCCCTTCACATAATTTTGATCAATTGCAAGCTCAAGAAAAAGGAAGTGCTTGCCCCTGTCCAAACATATTTGACATTCGAGCTGATCGCAAACTAGATTTGGGCGAGAGGGCTCAACAGATTGGAGAGGTAAAATTAGTTTGTCGCACAAAAACATTCTTGAAAAGCTATCCGTATGTCTCAAAGGAAAAAAAAAACATCAATAATGAAAAAGGCTATGAGGATTTACAAACCCTGTGAAATTGGCAAATGTCTGAATAATTCTAATTTCTAAGTTTAGTTCGTGCACACAAATTGGTTTAGAAATTAAAAGTCAGCTTATTATCGTCCCTTTGACCCCGATAAAGAACTGGTTTATAAATTAATATTTTAATAGTTCACTAATAGACCGAGAGATTTGACTTATTTACATTCACATCATGAATGTTTGGAATCCATATTATGTATGATACATTGCTTTTGCTAATTTGAATTGAAGGGTAATATAAAATCGATCTATTTTCGGCATCATATCCATGGTTAGCGCATTCATCCTAGTTAGAAGCTCCAGCTCCGTGTCAAGGTCATGATCAATATTGTCGCTACCATCATTATCGATATCATTAATAAGAAAAATCTTGAGGCTTGTTCTCCAGGAACTTGTTCAAAAATACTGTAATGAAAGGAACACATGAGTTTGTCCCTAGGTATTTGACCAGATAGGATCATCCGGTTCCTATAGAACCTATTACTAAAATACCCCTAGAGGGGGATAAGGCTAACCATCTACCCCAAAGAAATAACAGACATAAAAATGAAAAGGCTAAAAGAATTAGAAACAATATTGTGAAATTGGCAAACATGAATAATTTTAAGTCTAGTTCATGGCACAAATTGGTTTAGATATTAAAGTCAACTTATTTATGAAGATTCAGCCTCTCCTTATCTACCATACGAACTTTGGACGAAGTAATTATCTATATACACATTACGCACCAAATGTCAAGTCATGTGACTCATGTGTTAGTTACGATAAAATGACACTCAAGATCTCCATAGCTATAATTTAGAACATAGTAATAGAGTAAAAGGAATTTGTGCACCTGATTTGGAATCCGTTGTTTTTTATGCGGAACAACGATGATCCCCAACGCAAATCTTCTCCTCTATTAGCCTCTATTATTCTCTGTATCATTAGCTTAATGAGATCACTCTCACAATTAGCGTATGCTTCATATGTGAAATAATTTGTGAATCAGGGTTAAAGGAGAAACTTGAGCATTATTTATAGAGTTTTAAGCCAGACTCTCTCATCACGGGCTAATCTTTACTCGGCCCACACTAACTGGTCCCATACTGGACTAATTAAGAAACTTTATATCTAATTTTATTAGACCAAGCTTGTAAAATGGTTAATTACAATATCAATTAATGTAATTCATATCAGGAAAACTCTTACATCATGTTCATCTCCGGATAAAACCCAATTCTTTCCTACTAACTTTGGAGAGTGCTAATCTTTTACTTGCTTCTTTACATTTGATTGTCCACGATTTGCGAGGTCTCAATATCATTCATCAGTTGGCAAATCACTTCTTTCTCTCGCATTGTCAATGCATGATCAATCCATTAAAAAAAAAAACCCACGATCATCATCCCTGTCAAAACAAAATAATAGAGTTTCGAACAAACTCTGAAGCTTTTAGGCTTGCGTAGTTTGGGTGCCCTAATTCTTCCCCCAATTTCAAGCGGCATTGTTTGAGTCAGAGATGGCTTCGCCTTTTGGTTGAAACAACATCGGTTCAAGTGCCTTAGTTTCATGTTAGCGGGCGACACGAAAATAACGTACACGTGAAATGACACGTTTAATGTCCAAAGGTGTAGGGCCTAATTCCTTAAAAAAACTCCAAACTTTACTCTTTATCTCAATTATATCCCCAACTTTTTTTTATCTCATAAAAAACCCCAAACTTTTACTTTTGTCCCAAATCTACCCCGTTTACTATTCATCTAATTTTTTAATATTATTTTATATTTTTTCAAATTTTTTTCTTTTATTTTCTTTCTTTTTTTTTTGTTTCACCTTCAACCTCCGGCCGATCGCTGGTCCGGCGATCAACCAGAGGGGGGGCTCGGCGAGGTCGGACTCGCCGGCCGCCGACGAGACTCGGCCTCGTCGTTGCTGGGCGAGGCCAGCCCCGCCGGTAGCTGGCGAGGTCAGCCTCGCCGTTGCTGGGCGAGGCTGAGCCTTGCCAGATCGGGCGAGGCTCGGCCCCACTGGCAACTGGCGAGGTTCGACCCCGCCGTTGCTGGGCGAGGCCGAGCCTCGCCATTGTTGGGCGAGGCTGGCCCCGCCGGCAGCTGGCGAGGTCGGCCTTGCCGTTGTTGGGCGAGGCCGAGCCTCGCCGGCAGCCGGCGGCCTCGCCTGCTGCCGGTGGGGCCAAGCCTCGCCAGATTTGGTGAGGCTCGGCCCCGCCGACAGTAGGTGAGGCTCGGCCTCGCCCAGCAACGGCGAGGCCGACCTCGCCAGCTGCCTGCGGGGACAAGCCTCGCCAGATCTGGCGAGGCTCGGCCTCGCCTAGCAACGGCGAGGCTGAGCCTCACCAGCGGCCGGCGGGGCCGACCTCGCCGGCCGGAGGTTGAAGGTGAAACAAAAAAAAAAGAAAAGAAAAGGAAAAAGAAAAAAATTTGGAAATAATATTAAAAAATTAGATGAATAGTAAACGGGGTAGATTTGGGATAAAAATAAAATTTTTGGGTTTTTTATGAGACAAAAAAAAAGTTGGGGATATAATTGGGATAAAGGGTAAAGTTGGGGATTTTTTAGAGAATTAGGCCAAAGGTGTAGGTGGCTCTAGAAATCTCATAAGTTGAGCGACTCCTTAGAAAATATAAAAGATAAAAGGACGGAGATAGTTTCAACAGATTCGATGATGACAATACAGAGGAGCCAATTCACAAATACGATATTTGAAGGCATAGAAAATTAGATTTGGATAACGACACAAAGTTGGTGCATTATCATGAGACCAAAAAGAAAATGGGTTAATACCATAAAAAACTGGTACGCCTGTGATAATTTTACCCCGAATTATTTTTTTTACCACAAAAAATTTCAAACTGGTACACTTGTGATAAATTTACTTGAATTATTTTTTGACCACCAAAAACCCCAAACTGGTACACTTGTGACAATTTTACTCCAAACTATTTTTTTAATCACCAAAAATCCCAAACTGGTACACCTGTGACAATTTTATCCCCGAACTAATTTTTTGACAACTAAAAATCCCAAATCGGCATATTTGTGATAAATTTACTCTTTGTTAGTGTCCGTTAAATTATATTAATATCACGAAAAATCACAAATTGGTAAACTTGTGACAAATAGAGTGATAAAATCGAAAACCGGTACAAATATCAATTACTACGTGTCATTAAACTTAGCAATTTGATAGTAAAATTTAACGAAAACTAACGGAGGGTAAATTTGTCATATGTGTACCAGTTTGGAGTTTTTGATGGTAAAAAAATTAGTTCGGGGGTAAAATTATCACAGGTATACCAGTGTAGAGTTTTTTATGGTTAAAAAAATAATTCGGGGTAAAATTGTCATAAGTGTACCAATTTAGGATTTTTTGTGGTAAAAAAATAGTTTGGGGTAAATTTATTACATGCGTACTAATTTAGGGTTTTTCATGGTATTAACACAAAGAAAATTGGGCCGAAAATTGGATCCCAAGTAAAATTCGAGGCAATTAGGCCAATTTTTCACGATAAATTTTAGCCAATCTTGAATTAATAGGGCATGAAATAATCATTTTCCCAAACGAGGGGTGCGTACGTCGCTTTAGAAACTTTTTCCGAGACTGCTTCTCGCCTTCTTCACCGCGTACGCGGAACTGGAAGTTTTCTTCCGTCGTGGACGCATTCCTGCTCGAACAAGAACGAAACAGGGACCATCCTCCCCTTCATCGCCGCGTTCAGCTTGCACATTCGCTTCATCGATCGATTTGGACCGACCAACGATCGCCCGCCATGAAGACCCTCTTCAACCGGAAACCCAACCCCAAAGGTCTCTTCTCCAAACTCTTTTAGATTCTGCGTTTCGTTCAAGAATTGCCCCCGATTGCGATTAGTTCTCGTGTGAATTTTCCGGTGCTTTGCTCTGGCGGCTTCGATTCGTCGCCAGCGGAGAAAAGGGTCGTCGTCTTTTTGATTGATCTTTGTGTGCCGCCGTTGTTTTTTTCGATTTGCAGAGGCTCTTCGAGAGAGCAAGAGGGAGATGAATCAGGCCACCAGAGGTACGGTTGTTGTTATGGAGGACTGCCCTTTTTTTCTTTTGGTAGTTTCTGCTTAGTTTTTTTGGTCTGCTATGGTCATTGGAGTTGGTGTTGCTAATGGTGATGTTTGTTTTCCTTTTGTTGAAGTTCATCTGCTATTCTGGGGTTTTAAGATTTGGTTTCAGATTAATTGATGGGTGCTGTGGATTTGTATTGCTTTATGATCTTCGGGTTAACATCGGATTTTGATAATTGCAGCAGGTTTCTTCTAAGTTGTGTGCTTACATGACTGTCACTTGGAGCAGCTTTACATATCATGTTGGGATATCCGAAATTCTACTGGGAATATGTTGAAAAGTGAAAAGTTGTCCGGTTTTTTTTCGGGGCTGATAGTTGTCACTGAGAGCCAGCATGCATGCTTTCTGGGATAAACCTTGGTTTGATCTTTTCAATAGTTTCATCCAGTGGTACATGAATGGAGAATGTGAATAATGTCAGACCATGTATTTGTTAGTTGAACTAGGTGACGAGAAAATTATAGTTGTCCTCACAACTTCTTTGTTGTTCTCGTTCTCCAAAAATATGTTTTGCGAACAAGTTGTGGAGACACTTATGGACAGCTATTATAGCCTATGAACTGGAGTAAACTGCCACTCTAGATTCATATCAACTTGTAAAAGCTATAGAAGAAGTAGCATTAAACCAGCTAATTTTGTTGTTGCTTCTTATTTGGGAGAGATGCTCAGAGTATTCAACTTCCTTGGATGATGAAGTTAGGTCTATATTTGTTGATACTCTCAACTTTCTATGAAGAATTGGTAAAAAAACATTCTGTTTCTTAGGATTTTGAGTGACTCGTCTTTCTCCTTTAGCATGCAATTGGAAATATTTGATATCAGCCATTATGTACTTTTGAAGATGTGTCTGGATTACTTTGCAAGTTCAAGCAGATCATTAAACCCAATTTCCTGATCCTGATATCTGAAATTGTTGATCCTCCAACAGACTTTAGAATTTTTTAGAAGCCACTTGGATCATGTTTTCTTGTTGTTGGTTACTCACATCTTGTCTTGTTGGTAAAGCTCAGTCAGACTCGAAAGCTGAAATTTTGTCCACATAGTTAGGTATTGTGAAATCCTTGACATTTTCTCCATCCAGTAAGGGTAGTGACTTTTGTACTGACTACTTTGTGTTGTAATTGCCACTCACCCTAGATGGATCTTCTTGGCGCTCCTAAGTCCTTTTTTTTGGATAAGTAAACTGCTTATTACAATTAGCCAATTAGCTAACTTTTAATCAGTTTTGACTTCAATTTTCGTGTAAAGTGGCATGTCTAACAAACATGAGGATTGTTCCTGCATCAAAGGCTTAATTTTCTTTTTGGACTTTAAATACAATTTCTGCTTTAAAAGTTATTGGTTTGTACATGCTTAATCTAATCGGTTCACTTAAAGTAGCTGTTTATTGAGAAACTTCCTGGATCACTAAACTAAAAGCTTAGGTAAAGAGCATCATGCCTTCTCTGATAACTGAATATATTGATATGCTTTTACAGCGGGAGGTATGAATCTGTTCTTGTCTCTATAGAGATACAGACATAAGATCGATTCACACTGAGATGATTGAAGGATTTACATGTAGAGCCATTATGAATTCAAATCCATGATCATCATTGTACTCTTGCAGACTTTGTATCTTTGAAAGGAAACTTTTGGCTATTATAGCTAAACTTTGCTTGTTTGCTGGCTTTTGTCAGGGCTCTTTCTTGCTCAAATTCTTTTAGCACAGTTGGTTATCTCTTGATATTATGCATTATCCCCTCTGTGAATGAACTGGATGACCTTGCTCACCCCGTTTCTGAAGGTTAACTGAGAAAAGTATAAAGTATCCTTTTAATAATAGGCGATATTCTTGTGAGAATCAGGTTTGTGCTGCTGGGTATGAATCATGATATGATAAGGCCCTGCAGCTGCTTCAACAATTTTTAGTCATCTTCATTAGTGGTTTCATGCTTGGTTTATAGTGAAAATATAGTTCACCTGTTGGAAGGTGGAAAATTTTTGCCACTCTCTTGTGGTTCGTAATGCTAAACATCCTTCTTTCAGATCTTTTCAAAGCTTAAATTATGTTTGTAGATTATACAATTGTATTGGAGTATTCAATATTTTCATACAATGAAACTTTTTTCACTGTACTTTTGAATTTGTCCAGGCTTAGAGAAGGAGATTGGAGCACTTCAGCTAGAAGTATGTTGTGAGCTTCCAAATAGTTTCCTTTATATAAATTATGTGATATAGGATCTTGATATTATTCTTTTTTCAGGAGAAAAAACTAGTTGCTGAGATAAAGAGAACTGCTAAAACAGGAAATGAGGTATCTAATACATTGAGTTCACTAGTGTAGCTTGAATCGTCATAATGTTACAAGTTAAGTTGTTTGAATTCATACTCACAACATTTCGTACACTTTTGACGTTTAAACTGTAGGCAGCTACTAAAATTCTAGCCCGCCAGCTAGTTAGGCTAAGACAACAAATAGCAAACTTGCAGGGTAGTCGAGCTCAAATGAGAGGCATTGCAACTCACACACAGGTCAACTGGCCAATCCTTCTCTCTCTCTCTCTCCTTGGAGCGTGCTCTCAAGAATGTTTGTCTTGTCTGCAGGCAATGTATGCTCAGTCTTCGATTGCTGTCGGCATGCAAGGTGCTAGTAAGGCAATGTCAGCTATAAATAAGGTGAGGTTTGCTAGCGAGTTTTGCGCATATGGCATGCTTTTTTTGGGGGAGGATTTTTTTTAGATTTTTGGTAAAATTTAAGTGTCTCTACAAGCATTGACACTCTCTTGTCCGTCCTCTTGCTCCTTGACTAATTGGCATGGTTTCTTTTTAGCAAATGGCCCCAGCAAAGCAAGCAAAGGTTATTCAGGAATTTCAGAAGCAGTCGGCTCAAATGAATATGACTGTAAGATCTTGCACTTTGCTCTAAGTCTCATCTGAAAATTTACCTTTTGGGCTTGTAGTCTCGAAATTCAGATCTCAGCCCTCTATATTTTCTTCTGCAGACCGAAATGATGTCAGATGCCATTGACGATGCATTGGATGATGATGAGGCTGAAGAGGAAACTGAAGAGTTGACAAATCAGGTAGATTTTTAATCTCCTTTGTTTACGTGAACTGAGACTAGGATTGCTTTTCTTGATAATCTGGCTTATGCGGAATGTTTATGTTAGAAGTCTTTGAAGAGTGAATTGATTCAGCCATTGTAATGTGATCGCTACTAGTTACCTAAAAGTAGGAAAGAACTTTGGTAGAGATTTTGTATATTCAAATCGAGAATACTTCTTCTCTACATGTCATTCGTCTGTTGAGTTTACAAGGAGCATATGATCTTCATTCAGCTTATAAATATCCTGTGACGGCCATTCTTTGTTCACCTTTCATTAGATATGTGTTTTCACGACTTTTCTCAAGATGATCATTGTTTTTTTTCTAATTCCCAAACTGTTTCCAGGTTTTGGATGAGATTGGTGTTGATGTTGCCTCGCAGGTTAGTTTTTTTGTTGAACTTATATTGTCACTTTAAATTTAGTTGTTGTAACATATTTGGCTGACTTCTGTTGCATTGGAACTTTTCACAGTTGTCAACTGCTCCAAAAGGAAGAATTGCAACAAAGCAAAGTGAGGATGTTGGCAGGTATGTCACTGAGTTTTTGCTCCTGTTGCATCTTGGGTATTATGACGTTGAGTTTAGTCGAGCCATGCTTCCAAGACATGTTCTACTTGATTATATAGGGAGTTTAGGCCTACAGTTTTGGATGGTTAAGAATGTCTTAATTTGATTTTCTCTTCCAATGGAGACGAGGTGTAGATTTTGCTACTATCTCCAATTTTTCATGGCTATAGGGATCATTGGACTCCTGAGGAAGAGATTGGTTGTTCTAAATTTTGATTCAATTGAATAATTAAATAAGACTGCCTTGATCCCATCACAGCTCAAACAATTAATACATTCATATCAAGATATAATGTTTTAAAATCTACTTTAAGGGCTTGTTTGGTTTTTGAGAATTTCCGGGTTGTTATTTTCACTCAATTAAATTCATAGACTAGTTCAGTGACCAACTTTCTCTCCTAGATAAATATTGTTCTGGAAACTGGATAGAAATAAATAGTCTTCAAAGTTGTCCCCTTGTAATGAGACAAAAATAGGGGTTTTTTTTTTAAGGAATATAGCGATTTCCAACTAAAATGAAGTAAATTATGGAGAGGGTGAATTACATAAAGTCAAACAATTTATGAACTATTTTTCCTAAAAAAGTAAAAATATGATCTGGTTTCCGTTTATTTGATACACGTCTAGTCATATATCTATGATTTTCTTTAGAAACTTGAAATTCACCTGTTATGGAAGATTCTCATTCTTCAAGAACAGGAGGTTAATATGGTTATGTAGTTTTTTTAAAATGTTTGTCCTGGACGTATTATTTCATTCTCGCTTTTTTGTTTTGTTTGTCGGGTAATAACTGCTGAAGCACAAGGGGTGTTAAATAAGAGCAAAAACAAGCGACGAGCTGATTGTTTCCCCAGAAAGATATTAAATTGTGGATCAATTAACTCAACATTGTAGTCAGATAATATTATTTGCTTGTAAATAATTGATCATATTTTGTTTGCTGAGAAAATAAGGTCTCATTTCTATCTTTGGTTGGAACAATTGTTGTATCCCGAGTTTCTATTATTGCATGCTTTATGTTGTATTTGTTCTTGCAAGGTGAGAGTAATGAGCTCATGTATTTGTGAATGATTGTTTTGGTCGACCTGACTTGCAATGATTGCCAGCATTCTAGCCGATTACTTAGTTATCCTTAAAGCCTTAAGGAAAAGTTCTTCAAATTGTTGGTTGATTTCATTTGGATACTTATTATGCTGCAGTTCGGGCATTGATGAGCTCGAAAAGCGGTTGGCGGCACTAAAGAATCCATGAGCTGAAGATCGAGAAACAAAAATTTGTTGAATTGATGAATAGAGGATCATTCGTATTTGTTCCAAATTGTACACTGTAAATATCCTCCTTTTTTCATTTTTGTGGTCATCTTTTCCGTCATATCCATCTCAGAATTAGGAATTCCCTGTATGACTGAATGATCTACTTATTTTGGGAAATTCCTGTGCAAGTTCAATTGCTGTATGCTTTTTGTCACCAATGGTCCTTCTATTTTGTCCGAAATTCAAAATCGTCTTCTGCTCTTTTTTGTCCAAAATCGTCCCTGTACTTCCTAAAACATTCTACGTCAGCGGTTCCATTAATTTATTTCTTTTGCCGGTGAAATTTTGCTAATATGGTTAGTTGGATTGTTGATGTGGACGATGGAGTACACGTATGGTGTTAGGATTCACTCAAAACTACTATGTCAAAACAACATGAAACCTAAAAAAAACAGTTACTTAAGAGAGAGAGAGAAGTGGCCCAGAAGAAGCCATATCGCGGCCATGGCTTGCTCGAGCTTGAGGCTCACGGCCGCCGCCTTTGCATAATCATTCGAGCTTTAAAGCCTATGGCTGACATGGCCAGATCTTCCGGACAATGAATATGTGTTGATTATAATAGGAAGCTTTTCACATGGAAGGAAATAGAAGCAGGGAAGGGGTATTAGATTACAGTAAGTTGTACGGTGACTGAAAGCATAGATCAGGCTTTCCTTAGTGAGGTAGCTGCAGAAGAGATAAGGCTAGCTAATTTTCAACAGGGCCCCCCTAAATTCTCCTAGGCCAGATGAATTCTCGGGATTCTTTAATCAAAGTATTGGGATGTTCTAGGACCTTCCATTGTCACAGCTGTTTAATTCTTTTTCGTTTAAGGTCAGCTTCCTCTGTCTCTCCAAACTCTACAACTAATATTGCTTTGGTGTTCCAAAAAACTCCAAATCCAAAGGAAGTCTCTTAGTTTAAGCCAAGAACTTTGTGTAACTTTGTCTAGAAGACAATCTCTAAGGTGTTAATGAAATTCCTCTCACAGGCTGGTAGTGAAGTTTTGCTCAAAGCAGTGGCTTGTGCAATACCTCCATATTCGATAGATTGTTTCAAGTGGCCCAAGATGTGATGAAGCACATGGACTTATGGCTCGATTTAGGCGGTGACGTAGAGAATAAGAAGGAAGAATGCCCTGGAAAAGGTGGCATGCTCTCATAAAGTCAAAAATGTAGGAGGAATGGTCTTCATGGATCTTAAGCTCTTCAATATTGTCGTGCTCACTAAGCAAGCCTGGAGGCTTTTGCAGAATCCTCAAGCTCTATGGGCCAGGGAATTTGGAGGTTCGTTTTTCCCAAATTGTGGCTTCTTGGGAAGATAGGAAAGGGGCTCGGAGATCATGGGGATGGAATAGCATTTTCGAAGGAAGAGATAGTCTTAGAAATGGTGCTTGCTGGCAGATTGGCTATGGAGAAAGTATTAAAGTGTTGGCTGATCCAAGGGTGGCGGGTGCTGAAAATTTTAAGATACTTCCAAAGGATCGTGAGAACATTGATGAGGAGTAGAACGTCTCAGAAATTATTAATAAATAAGCAAGTTGTTGGGATCTCTCCATATTGGGAATCAGGTGTCCCAAGTTGATATGGATGCCTCTTGAAGATCTACATCCCATGCAGAGGTTAGCAAGACAAACTGGTCCGGCCTGCTGATGGAAGAGGAGTAGTTTTGGTTAAGTCAGCCTATTATGTTTTGAAGAATGCAGGAGGGAAAGTTGCACACAGCGGGCCACCTACTTCTCGTGTGGTTGAGGGGAGCTTTTGGAAGATGTTGTGGAGCCTGGATCGTGTATAAAGAAGTAAACAGTCTCCGGAGAGCCTGCACAAAAGCCATTGTCACTACTGATAATATGTGGAAAAGGAAAACAAGAGCTGGTAAGGAGTGTTCCTTTTGCCACGAGGATGAGACTATTGAACATGCTCCTTCTTATGTGAACGGAATAGAGGAGTTGGTTTTGAGAGGTTTCACGGTTGAAATCCATAACAAATCAATCTCTACCATTGATGATTTGGTGTCTAAGTTAGCCAGCAGTATTAACAGAGAAGCATGCTAAGAAGGGGGTGTTGGCCAATTAGCTTCTAACCATTTGTTGGTATACTGGGAACCTTTGGCCATCACTCACCTGATACTAAAAGTTTGCTTAAGAAGAAGGTTGGCCAACATACCAACGCTCAACAGGACGTTGTAGAGGAACGGCTGAAGCCTGATAGAGATGTTATGAAACTAAGTTGCGGTGGTGCTTTCTCTCTAAGTTCAAAAGAGGCAGGTAGAGGTATTCTAGCTCGAGACCGGAAAGGTAGAGTTTGGGAGGTATTAGCAAGGCGATAAATGCAGATTGTGCTGAGGTTACTGAAGCAGCAGCTCTCGGGGAAGGGGTCTTGTTGGCTAAAAGGAAACAATGGAAGGTGGTATTCGAAAATCGACTCATAATTGGTGTCTACAAGACTGTAGGCTGGGAAATTCAGCACTAGCTGGAAGATATCTCCTCTAATTGCAGACATTCACTCTGTCTTCTGTTTTTGAGGGTTTTTCTTTTAATGTGATTATAGGTGGTGGTAAAGAAAGTGCAAATTGGTCAGCACAAGGAGATAAAAAGAGGATGTGCTTAGGTGATTAGGTAACGACAAGCCCCATCTTCTTTGTTAGAATTGCTTTTAAAAGATATAATTGATCGGGTTCGTTTTAACGAAGCATTGTGATGTTTCTCCGACAAAAAACCACTCAGGCGGTAGTATCTTATTGTATGCTGAGTCCGAATTTTGATGGGCATGAATTATGGAATAAACATTTAAAACTCGCTAATACATTAGAATGAACCTGCATTCGGTAGAACCAATTCTCAATGGTCTAAATTCAATTTAGGAGAACCAATTTTAAATGGTTTAAATTCAATTCGGTACATGTATTAGAATTATAGAACAAATTTTCAGGAACGCTAATGGAGCATTCGGCGAATGCACAATTTTTGAGGTTACCAATGCGGGAACAATGATAATGATGATGACATGAGGGTAATGAAATTATCCGTGAGGTGACCGTGATGATAGTGTACTTGAGGATTAGAAGGATGTAGACAGACTTTACTAGGTGATGATCTATTTAAATGGATGGAATAAATGGGCAAAGAAGAACTGTTATCCTAAACATAAGAGTTATCACACATTTATCTAAATTTTTTTTTTCAATACCAAAAAACTTCAACTTGTACTTACGTGACACATTTCTCTTCTGTCAAAGTTTCATCAATGAGGACTGTTAAAATTCTACCTACATTAAAGTGAACGTTGTTGAAATGGCATTGACGTGGCTTAAGTGAAATAAAAACGACATTTTAACTGAAAAATCATACGATGGAATATTAATGAAAGTTAAATGTGTCATAGGTTTTTGGATTTTTTATGTTGCAAATTTAGGGTAAATATGTCACAATAGACAGTTTGGGGTTTTTGATGTCACAAAAAAAATTGAGAGTAAATATGTCATAATTGAGTCATAATTCCCCAAAAAACCCCCAACTTTAGGTTCAGTTTCAAATTTGCCCCAAAATTTTTTTAAAAAAAAAACCCTAGCTGTAAGTCCAATCCCAAATTCGTCCTGAATTTTGTTTTATCCAAAAAAATTACCAAATTTCAATCTATCTCAAAATGTACACCCGTGATTTAGTTCCAACTTGACGTGATATTTTCACGTTGATAATAAATCCACATTAGCAAAGTAATAGGGCTTTTTTTTAAGACAAAGAAATGTTCGATGGAAATTTGGACTGAACCTAAAGTTAAAGTTTTTTTTAGATAAAAAAAGTTTTTTTGGGGTGGATTTATTATCATCCCTAATTTTCATATTTTAGAACGGTTTTTTTTTAGAGAATTTCAACAATTTTTATTGGATCGGATTTGTTATCGAAGTGGAAATGTAATATCGGTCCATACTTATTACCCCATTACTTTGCTGATTTGGATTGTTATCGACGTGAAAATGATACATCAAGTTGGGCATTAATTAAGGGGTAAAACTGAAAATAGATTGAAATTTGGTGATTTTTTTAGACAAAAAAATTCGAAGCAAATTTGATACTGGACTTAAAGTTTGAGGTTTTTTCCAAGATAAAAAAAAGTTCGAGGCAGATTTGAGATTGAACCTAAAGTCTGGGGTTTTTTCCAAGACAAAAATAAGTTGTGGAGCAGATTTGAGACTTGACCTATTTTTTTTTTGGGAGTTAGGCCTCACAGTTGGTATAGTTTAAAAATTTTTGCGGCTTTTTCCCTTTGAAAAAGAGAGGAAAAATGACTCAAAGAGTTCCTAACTTTGGCCTAATATTTAATTTGGTCCATAAACTTTTAATTTCTTCAATACAATTTATAAACTTTAACCTAATGTTAGTAGACATTGAATATTTTCATATAGTTCAGGAACTAAATTAAGCATGTACCAAAAATTGAAAGATTATATTAAATAAATTAAAAATTCAAAAATCATATTATATATTAAACTAAATTTCAGAATTTATATTAAATAAATTAAAAATTCATGAATTAAATTGCGTATCGTAAAAATTAAGCGCTTCGCGAGTCATTTTCCAAAAAACAGAAGCGGAAGCGGAACCTTGGATGGGAGAGGATCGTTCACTCTGTTGTCTGCGGACGCAAAAGCGGAGTAGCCATACATACGCAGACGAGAGAGCGACGATTCGCGGTGACTCCCTCGAGCCCTAAAAGCTCGAACACTCCTCGTCAATGGCCTCTCCCTTCACAGCTCGTCGAACCCTAGCTTCGCTCCTCGCTCGAGCCCTCGCTTCCCCATCTCCATCCTCCTCCTCTCGCTCTCGCCTTCGCCTCTCCATTCCTCTCCTCCACGCCTCGCCCTTCCCCGGGCCCGACCCGCTCGGCGTCCCGACCCGCCCCAAGACCTCCGGGTCGGGCTACTCGCCCCTGAACGACCCGTCGCCGAACTGGAGCAACCGGCCTCCCAAAGAGACCATCCTCCTCGACGGCTGCGACTACGAGCACTGGCTCATCGTCATGGAGTTCCCCGCCGACCCCAAGCCCTCCGAGGAGGAGATGGTCAACGCTTACGTCAAAACCCTAGCCTCCGTCGTCGGAAGGTAACCAATTTCGACGCTCTGTGTGTTTTTTTTTTCCTTCCATTTAATTTCTTTTCCTAGTTCAAGCTGGTGATTCGCATGTGTTCGAGTTTCCAGTGAGGAGGAGGCGAAGAAGAAGATTTACTCGGTTTGCACGACCACTTATACCGGATTCGGGTGCTTGATCTCCGAGGAGCTCTCCTATAAAGTTAAAGGTGATTCATTTTGATCTGGGTTTAGGATTTAAGGATGTTCAAATTGGTTTTTGGATGCTAGTGTCTTCAATTAGCTTGGAAACTGTTGGAGATTCCACTCAATTCGATGATTGAGGATTGGTGTCGGATCGTGTTGGCTTGAGTTTTTGATTAAATTGCTTCATCTTGGTTGAATAGGACTACCTGGTGTTCTCTGGGTTTTGCCGGATTCGTATCTTGATGTGCCGAACAAAGATTATGGAGGTTTGTGTTTAGAGCATTTCGCCATATTACTGCCAGTTATGAGCATGTTACTTCCGTTCATTTGTGTGTCCCCCTTGCTAACTGCAAACAATGTTGGCTTCCGAATTCTCGGAGCACGTTATCAGGTGATTTGTTTGTTGATGGTAAAGTCATTCACCGGCCGCAATATTGGTATAACGAGAGGCAGCCAACAAGGCGGCCTCGCCCACGGTATGATAGGCGCCGTGAAACAATGCATGTTGAAAGGAGAGATCCTGGAAACAGAGTGAACTGGGCGCAGAGCCAGCCACAGGCTGTCCAGCAGCAAATGAAGATGGAGTCCCAGGGTTCCGCTCAGGTTGGAGGGGCAGGTGTTAACATGGGAGAATCAAATACTGGAAGGACATAAGATGTTGTCGGCTCTAATATATAAGTGTCTTGATGAAGCCCTCGCGCAGAATTTATGAGAGTGGCGCGGAGGTTTGCCGTTGCAGACATGGCCTTGTCTTATCGGAATTTTTCGCTTTTCGAGAGGTTAGCTGTTTTGCATTAGTAGCTATTCTTCCTATTTAGAATTATGCCGAAGGGAAAACAGATTGGTGGACCTATTCTCTGCTAAATCGACAAAATTGGTGGATAATGTATAAACATCTACTGAAGTTGCATATGTAATTGTTACTCTTGTTTCGGACATCTGCTGCTACTGGTGAAGTCATTTACAATATTAAGGTCCATCGCTAGTTCTTTTCGTGGCAATGATGGTGTAAGATCTTGGAACTAGATGAGAGAGTACAAACTTTTACTGCACAAAATGAATATCAAATGCATTGTGAAACCAGCTGTTTCTTGTCCCTCTAGATTTTTGCTTCCACAATGGGCATTCTAATTCCTGCACAGAACATTTCAAAAAGGTTTCCTGACTTTCATGAGGATGTTGAATGAAGCTGCTCTGCAAGGCAGACTTGGTTATCATCCAAATTGAGAAAAACTTCTTCAACTCATCTTTTCCGGATTGTAGTATAAAATGAGGAAGTTTTATCAAATTTTTAATAGCTTTTTTGCAGTGGCAAGATCTGTTTGTGGCCGGAGTAGAGGGTCACGCGCTGCAGGAAATCTTGGTTTGAGTCATTTTCAAGCAGCGACACCACCTCTTCGATATCGTAGGTTGCCTTTGGTTTGTGTGGAGCTCTTTGTAAAGGACCGCCAGCCTTTAACGGGGTAGTAGCCATAGGGTGTCACGGTCCGGGCTGATTTCAGCATCTCGAAATCAATATCATGTGTAAGATGTCCGAAAGCAGGCAAGGCATGCATCTTGACTCAATATAACAATTGATTTCGATATGCTGTGACTATCATTAGAAGAGCGGCATCAACTCCTGACCATAAAGTGTATGGTGGACAAGCTTGATTTCGAACATCTTACGCGTGATATTCCTTTGATTAGTAGAATTTTAGTAGTATTGTATTCTAATAATGGCTAAGTAGAATTGACACCAACACACGACATGAAATGTCGACACATTATTTCTCAAAAGATCGAGAATTTCGATGCATTGGGACACGTATATTAAATGTATATTTTTATATATACATGATAAATTGTCATTTTTATGATTATTTCAATCAAATTACTTTAATTCAATTCCACAAAAAAATAAATAATAAAAAAAATATCGGACGTGTTTGACATCAACACGGAGGCCCCTAGAAAGTGTCCGTGCTTTTTAGAATACCGCTCTCACGAACCATTTGTATCATCTATCTTGCATTGCTCATGCTTCTTTCGATATTGTGCCGATCATTTCCATGCCTTCATGGAATGAAAAAATGTCAGACAATGACATTCTCTCCCAATTGATTTCTGCAATGCCCTTGTAACGGAATCATCTGTCGTGTCCTTGCATTCGTTTACTTACTACCTACGTAGCACCAACACGCTTGAGAGGCGTCTAAGTCGGTGTCAGACACGTGTCGCGTGTCAGACACGCTTGAACACGCGGTCAACGCATCGGACACGTCGGCGACATGTGTTCGGCACCGAGGGTCGTGGGTCACGGAGGAGTTAGTGGAGTTGTAGGAAGGAGACGAGGATAGAGGCGGGGCCAACGAGCGGGGCCTCTTCGACGAGGCGGAGGTTGATGCCGCTGCCACCGACTTGCGAGAGCCGCCACCGACGGGGACGTTGCGGAGGGCGCCGCCCTGGGTCCAGTAGCGGCAACGGGACTTACAGAAGTGGTGGGGGTGGGAGAGGTTGTAGTTGTTGTAGCAGTAGAACTTGGTATTGGTGGAGTCGCAGTGCTGGTAGGGCAGCGCCTCCGCCTACGGTGGTGGAGGCGGATGGTGTAGGCTGGCTTCTACCCCCGCGGCTACAGTGGAGACCTGAGGCCGGGCCGGCCCGCGCTCGCTCGTGTCCAAAGGCATGTCTTCTCCTTCGCGGGCGTCGAGGAGCGTGCAGAAAAAGAGTGTTAAAAGCGGAGGCTTTGGAGGAGAGAGAGAGAGAGAGAGAGAGAGAGAGAGAGAGAGAATGGGGTGGAGACGTGAAGGAGAAGCCTAGAAGGCAGCATTTGTACTTTCCTTTTTTTTTAATTTTGATTATTTATTTTTAGTTTCTTAACTAATATATTTATTTATACATAATTATTTTTTAAAAACTTATGTGTATAATTTTTTTAGGGTAAATTCATTCTAGGATTTTTATTATTATTTATTTACTTATTTGAATCAAATTTAAAAATAATAATTTATTATGTATATACAAATATATATATTTAATATATAATGTGTCCTAATGTGTTGAAATTCTCAATTTTTTTTAAAAATAACGTGTCGCGTATCGCGTCGCGTGTCGCGTGTCGGTGCTACTTAGCTTACTATTGCCTCTCCCTAGGTCTTAGATCACAAAGGTGAATGCTCGCGCAACAGAAATGCGTCACTCACTATCACTTCCTTGCGTATCGCACTATCAATGTCTACATGTATGTTGCTTGCCCAATTAAAACACATTTTCTTTCTATTCCATTGCTCATGTTTGAAATGGTAATCGATGGCCTGCGCATAATACAATTTGGAAACCTACTTTAATACCATTTGTCAAGGTCCAGGTAGATTTGCCTCGATTATGGGACATGGAAAGGTTGGCGAGCCAATTCACTATGCCGGCCTTTCTTTTCGAAGATCGTTCTCGTGGATTATGTTGTAGAATGCCTTATTACGATCGATCGTACTGTTGGGAGTGCACAGCAAAAGCCCGAGACATTTATCTGGGGAGAAATTGTCAAGAGAGAGCCCAAGTTCAAGCCCGTCAACATATCCAGTTAGACCTACCTTTACTCAAAAGCTTAAACCAATGAGTTATGAGCCAAAGTAGATATATTAGCTGTTCCACACCACACCACATCATAGCACACCACTTATCAAATGTGAGACTTTTTTAACACAACTCATACATGCACTTTAACAATCTCTCCCCTCACGTATGAGCTTAGTATTTTGGGTTTTGGTTAGCTCCCCTTAATTCAGATATCCTTATACATCAACATATCTCAACTTGAATCTCCAAGTCATTGCAACTATGCACAACAACCAGGGTCATGGTCTCTATCTCGCGTCACTTATCAAATGTGAGACTTTTTTAACACAACTCACACATGCACTTTAACAATCTCTCCCCTCACGTATGAGCTTAGTATTTTGGGTTTTGGTTAGCTCCCCTTAATTTAGATATCCTTATACATCAACATATCTCAACTTGAATCTCCAAGTCATTGCAACTATGCACAACAACCAGGGTCATGGTCTCTATCTCGCGTCACCAGACCATATCCTTATACATCAACATATCTCAACTTGAATCTCCAAGTCATTGCAACTATGCACAACAACCAGGGTCATGGTCTCTATCTCGCGTCACCAGACCAACTGTCCTGATTCCATTTGTCGGGAGTGCACAGCAGACACCCGATACCTTTACTTGGAGAGATCGCCAAGAGAGAGCCTGAGTCCGAGACCATCAACATATCTAGTTGGACCCATATTCACTCAAAAGCTTAAACCAATGAGTTATGAGCCAATTTGAATATATTAACTACTCCACACCACAACACTTATCCAATGTGGGACTTTTCTAACACAACTCACACGTACACTTCAACAAGTACCACCACTCCCTTCAATTATGGCATCTCATGTCCCAAGCAATGCATGCATCTCGGTTCAAAATAACTAGTTTCGTCCCACCGTGGTCTTTATAGGAAGAGCGGCATTAGCTCTCAACCAATTTATATACGAATACCCAATCCCGCCTTTGGACATCTTCCACGTGATATTCCTTTCACGAGTACATCTCTAACGCAAGCTTTTAACATCACTCTCACAACCTATTTGCAAATTACTAACACAAGTTTTTAACGTCACTCTCATTCTCACAACCCATTTGTATCATTCATCTCTCATCCCATGCGATCCCTTGTTTGAAGTTTACTTCATGCCTTCATGAAATGGGAAATGTTGGACCGTGACACCGGGTTAGCGACCCCCCTTAGAAATGGGAAGGGTTGGACCACTGCACCCAATCCCTCAATCTCTCTCTTTTTACTATAATTAACGTATAGTTTTAGATCATGATTCTAATTAGAACATGATTCTATTCCCATAAGAATAAATTAAAAAATTTATTCCCAGTATTTACATCTCTTAACTCCTTACACTATAGATTGATTAAAAATTCATGAACTCTATGAACCTTTATATTTGATTATGAGAGAGTTGGGGAAAGAAGTGGTCCAGTAGAGAGACCGAGTTTAATTTTGTGACAACATATTTATGGATTAGCTGACAAATTTAAATTGTGATTTTGTCCTTCTTACTATAATACATATCTTAATGAAGGTCACGCATGTTTCATGAAATTTTGGGAAAAATGTTTGAAGCTCAAACCCCCCCTTGAATTGGCTTTTACATAGTAGAGATTACGTTGCAGTTATCTAGTGTGCGCACAAGTGAATTTTTATTATACTTTCTTTAAAGGATGATTTTTCAAACTCTTTTTGTCATCTGGTCATATTTCGAGCAAAACTTCTCGAATTATTATAATTTTGCACTTTTCAATTTTGACAGAATGATAATAGCTCCTGTTACAATAATAATTTTGAATGTTATATATTTTTTGTTGTTTTATTGCTTTGTAATGCACAGTTCTATTAATTGTTGTATGACGAACAATGAAAAGAACAACAGAATAGATGCCTCCAAGAAATTGATGGGTCAGGATGGATGGCTATCCATGTGTTGTTAAAGGCTCAAGTGCACCGTGGACACATATAAGTTTAGTTGTTGTTTTTAAAAAACATATGAGTTGAGTTCACTTACATCTACATCGGATAAAATTTGCTCCCCTCCAAAGGGTGCCAAATAATATGATAACTCAAGCAAAGTTTGTCCTTATCCATATCATACTTAAAATTTGGGATAATGATATTAATGGTCCATAAACTTTGACCCAATATATAATGTGATCCATGAACTTTTGATTTGTTCAATGTGATCTTTGAACTTCAGCCCGGTGTGTAATATAGTTCGTGAACTTTCAATTTATTCAATGTGATCTATAGACTTTTTATACATGTTCAATTTAGTCTTTGCACTATATAAAAAAGTTCAATATTGTCCTTCCATCAATTTAAGTTTAGAGATAACTTTGAACATTTTCATTAGACCTGTTAAATGGGTTTTAAAGATCGTATATGACCCATTTATTTTTTAAATGGATCATAAATAGGTTAATACAACTTTGAAGAGTCCATCTTAAATGGGTATTAAAGTTTTAAGCCTATCATAAATGGATCTTAATGAGTTGAGTGTGGAACCCATTTCCAACCCACCCATTAAGCCTACTCCCTTTTTATAAAAAAATATATTTTTTAAATCGAAATTATTTTTATTTTTATTATTTTTCTCTCTTTTCTTTTCTTTTCTTTCTTTTTTCCTTATTTTCAGCCGGTGGTCGGCCACGACGACAGCCGGCGACCGGCAACTGGCCAAAAATAAAGGAAATTTTTTTTAAAAAAGTAAAATATGGATTTAAAAAATAAAGATATATTAAATTTAATAAAATTATTAAAATGAATACATGAAGTAAATTCAAATCGGATTTTATATACCAAACGTCGAAAAATAATTTCTAGTTCATTTTTAGGTTTCAGCCAAACACTAGAAATTTTTTTATTTTCTTGGATAATAACTTCATGAAAAATATTTTATGAAAATGTTGCATTTTTTGCGAAACAAACAAAACCTCAATTTAAAAAAAATTATAAAAATTGTTCACTAGCTTTGTATTGTATGAAAATGTTTTAGTAGTATAATTTTTAAAGAAAAGTCATAAGAAACAAGTTTTCTATATTGAGTTAAATATATAAATATTTTAGCAATATGGGTCGGGTCGGATATAGGTTGGAATATTTACATTATAAATAAATAGGTCATAAACGGGTTAATGGGTCAATTTGGGTCGAACCACATGTGATTCGACCCAAACCTAACCTGACCCACCCGTTTAACAGGTTTAATTTTCATATAGTTCATGGACTAAATTAAATAAATTGAAAGTTCATAGACCACATTGTACATTTAACTAAAGTTTAGGAACAACATTGAATAAATTAAAAATTCACAGACTATTTGTATCATTTTCCTAGATCGGATCCATCCTATTCATATGAGTCCAAGTCATGTGTTGTTAGTGTCATGCCCCGAGGCAAGTCCATGGCACTTGGTCCCGGCTCGGCCGTGATTCATGTTGGTGTCGGGGACTTATAATGTGACGTCCCGTTATTATTTTCTTCAATTAAGCACAGGCTAAAGCAATTAATAAATAATAACGAGAGCATAACATGAGCCAAGCAACATATTACATAAGCACGCATATTTTACATGATAGACAAATATATTACAAGCCCTCTTTTACTACGGGCCTTCCTGTCTACTTATTTACATCCGGATCAAGTCAGGCTCTTTACGTGCTATCCGCTCACATATTATCCGCTTGGTTGGGTTAAACCTAGCTTCGCTACCGTCCCTTCTCCAAAAAGAAAAAAAGGTTAGCTTCTTCCCGAGCTTGGTCGTCTCACTATGGTCCGCCCCCACTCCTGTTGGGCACGCCATCACTAGTGGCCCCAGGTGGTCCACTAAGTCCCGAAAGAGGCCTGATCACATCTCCATCCATTAAAACGAACCATGCCTCGTATTGATGGGGAACCATCTCGTTCGCACCCTCTTGAACCCAAATGGTAGTACTACACTTACGGTAGGTAATTTCGGTATCATGCGGACATGCATTTCAATCGAGAGACCGAAGCAAATGGGAGGTGGTAGGGCTATACCTACAAAGCTAAAAATATAAAGAGTGAGTTACACAACTCAGCAAGTAAAATTCACTATATTTCGGCTAACAAATAGCCTCGCTATTGAACAAGAGAAAACAACCATTATTATTGGCTTGTCGATGATAGATCAATAGCAATGCCTCTTACCTTACCTAAGTAGTAAGCATGGCATGTTCAACTAACAAGAGAACCTCAAGCATGGTTTTCAATGTCGCATGCAAAGATCAACACACGGGATTCATTATTCCTCAATCCAAATCCATCAGTTCCTCTGGTTTTCATCGAGCATCTGAGCCTCCCTCAGGCATCGCCTTGAAATCCATTGATAACAGCATCGTCTCAAAATCCATCAATGACTACATCGCCCCAAAATCTATCGGCGGCGGCAACGTCCCGAAATCCATCGGTGATGGCCTTAGTCTCTCGTGTGATCATACAACATACATCAAACAACTTGATTTTTGTGTTGATAACATTAGCCCATGCAATCGTGCAATGCTTGTGTAATCCATGCTTTATAGGGCGAATTGCCTAACATGCAATGCGCGATCGAGGGCACGTGGCTCGGTTTGCCCAAGCGCCGACTTGGAGCCGGACATGGCCCTGGTCTACATGCCTCAATGAAAACCCACATCAAGCCAAGCTCATCTCGTAATGCCACAACGTGAGTACGAGACCATATGACACCCCGTTTCGTGACCCGTACGTGCCATGACTCACAATTATGATGCATAAGAACAAGCACACAACAAGCATCAAACATGGTTGCCACCCAAGCCCAAACGCGCAACACCACGTCCTAACCAAAACATAGGGAATTCACTTACTACTCGGGGTCCTAGGGTGTTACGGTGTTGGTGTGTGGCCGAGAGAGATGGCTGAGAATGGTGTTGGGACAATTGCCGAGAGGATGGCCAAGAATGAGAGGGAGACCGAGAGGAAGAGAGGCTAAGAAAGACAGGAGAGAGAGAGAGAGAGAGAGAGAGAGAGAGAGAGAGAGAGAGAGAGAGAGAGAGAGAGAGAGAGAGAGAGAGAGAGAGAGAGTGGCTGTTCGGTTTGGGGAAAGGATGAAATGCTATGGAGACTCATCTATTTATAGCTAGAGTTCTCTTGATTAACTTGCCAAATGGACCAATGATCTACTCTAAAGTGGCGCCTGCAATATAGGGGAGATCTTATCCAATCTAAGGCTTAATAATTTGATGGTTCAATTAGCTCACAAATGTCTCATTAAGGTCATTATACCCTAGCTTAGGATGCATGAGTCATCTTATGCATTAAATTCTATAAGGACACCTAAACTTCTATTATTGGTTCTTCATTAATGTTCTTGTCTTGGCTCTCATTATTGTCTTCTAATCTCCTTGGGCGTGAGGCTTCCCCTAGAATATTCAAAGATACTCAATAATTGAAGATCTTATAAGATAGGATCTTCCTAATGATTAGTCTTTAGTTATTGGGTCAAAGTTGACTTGGTCAAATTTTGCTTCTTGCTTCACAAGGCTTGGCTGAAATGTGCTGGTTCTTGCCCTTCTAGGATGCTTAATTATACACTAAAGACAATCGGCTTATAATTCTCCAAAAATCAATAAATATTTTTAGCAAAGTGCCTAAGTAAATGGAGAATTTCCGAGTTTATAATGATTGACCATCCCATTCATATTAAGATTTGGTGTATAAATCCCTTCAAATATGACCAATCATAACCAAGTTAAAGTCCAAGTCCAAATGTGCAAGCTTGGGCCAGTAGGACTGACCAGGCGTGTGGCCTATGTAATCGGGTCTGACTGGGCGCAGGGCCTGGCACACTGCTGGGCCACATGGGCACATGGTCGGGCTGGCCGAGTGCACAGGCTCGATGCCGGGTTGTACGAGCGGTGTGCCAAGCACAATACCAAGCCATACGAGCAAGGGGCCGAATCATGAGCCAAACACATGCATGACTCATGAATGGGCACAATGCATGGTTTATGGCCAAGTCCATTGGGCACGGGACTAGGTCGGAGCCAGATCTGATGAGCATAATGCCTGACACAAGGGTCAGATACAATGACTGGCACATGGCCAAGCACATGGCTGGCCCATGGCCTCTCTGACGGGCATAATGGTCGGTTCATGACCAGGCACAAGGCCTTGGCTGACGCAGCCAGCACATAGCCTAATGCACGACCAAGCCACTAGGCTTGTGGCTTGGCATATGACTCATCTATGGCCTACTCGACTCAACGTGACAATCCATGATCGATTCACAACCGGTCCACGTTCGAGTATTAACGACTCATGGTCGATCCTCAGTTGTCATGTAACCACGTGGAATTCAGTACCACGGAATTATTCCATGGTTATCCTCGATCGATGCATGGCTGTGCGGACTCACTTACAACTGACACATGCTAACACTGCACTAATCCATGGTCGTCCTGGACCTTTCCACTAACGGCCCTTATGATCGAAAGGTCAATCCACAGTAGCATTACTCTAATCGAATTACGTGATCGGAGAGTCATTCCACTATCAATCCCTACATCAATTCATGAATAATCTTTCGATCGAACCATGACCAACCCTCAGTACACTTATTTCGACTATACTATCCATCCCATTACCAATCCTTGGATCGGACTGCTTGCTCAATCTACTATCATTTACCTTTGGTCATCTAGATCTAATTTCGGGGATGTCATAGTTAGAGCCTATTGAGGCCCACGTTATCTAATGGTGGATGTTTGACCCTTTTTCCATCTTACCTTCCTTATGCCAAACTAGTCTTTACGCGCATGCCACATCACATGAAAATTTGAAAAATAAGCAAGGAAAAATGACACAAATAGTCCTCAAACTTTGGCCAAATGTGCAATGTGGTTTATAAACTTTTAATTTGTTTAATATGATCATTTAATTTTAATCCAATGTGTAATATGATCCTTGAACTTTCGATTTGTTTAATATGATCATTGAACTTTAATCCAATATGTAATGTAATCCTTGAACTTTAAATTTGTTCAATGCGGTTCCTAAACTTATGATACAAGTTCCATTTAATCCCAAAATTAGATGAAAATATTCAATGATGTCCCTAATTTTGAATTAATGAAAATGCAACATTAAACAATTTTACATAATTCAGGGATTATATTGAATATGTACCAAAAGTCCAGAAATTACATTGAATAAATTAAAAATTTAGGGACCAGATTGCATATTGGATAAAAGTTAAGAGACCGTATTGAATAAATTAAAAGTTTATGGATTATATTGCACATTGAAACAAAGTTGTTCATAGATTATTGTGTCACTATCCCAATAAGCAATACACGCAGAAATAGACGGCGAAGGAAGGAGAGGTCAGGTAAAGATGGAGATCGAAACACCACGCAAACGAGGGCTTTATTTTCAAGCTTCCAACTATGAACAATAATACAATACGTGAAACAGACTTTCAAACATCCCAAATCCAAGTTTAGATCTTTCCAACGTTTGTATCAATGTTTGTATCTCCAGTACTTATGGTGCAACTCACACTATTGTTACACTGAAATGTTACAACAAGATGAGAAAAGAAAAAACATCTGGAATTTGATATGTTGGGGGGAAGTTTCAGATGCCTTCCTCAATAGTTTCTCTTCTGAGACTGGCTTCGGAGTCCTCTGCGAACATCTCAGACCAAATCGAACCCTGAAATGAGATCCTATGCACCCAGCCCCTTCACCTACAGTAGGAAAAAGAAGATCCATTCGATTCCCCAGGAGTAAGAGGGATTGGAACTAGAGCAAGTATCATATCCACTATAAGTGTGATCATCGCCCAGTACTTAATTTCTTTCCTAGCTAAATTAGCTTGTGATGTGATCTCGGACTCTGCAAGCATGCTTGGTTTCACACCTATGTGAAATCACAACTCCTATGTATTCAGCTGTAATCGCTTCCTCGACCAGGTCAATCATCAATGCTGGTACCCAAAGACTTTGACTCTTCTTCCTCTGCCAAAGTTCCAAGACCGAGAGGAAAAATGAGTCATAAAGGAGTCTCCAGTTGCACTTGAAATAAATTACAAAAGATGAAGCATAAAAAAAAGGAGTGTGTTTTCTACTTGCTACTATACAATTACCACAGATGAGGATGACTTACCGAAAAGTGTCCTCACGGATGGCCTTGTCGATCTGCTGTTTTTCTTCTTTAACTCGGCTGAGATGAAAATCAAAATAAATTACCTCATCTTTCTCATCACTAGAGCAATGTGCCAAGGGGAAATAAACGGGGCAAAGAGAAAGAGAAGAAGACGACGATTTCGTTCTAGGGACTGGATTGTTTTGATGCACCCAACTGGGGTACATCAAAAATCCATGTATCGCGAGAACCTCTCTACTTAAAAAACCATGAATTAGAAAAACTTCCATCGAATATGTCAATGAAATTTCAAACCTTCCATGGTCCTCCATTGGTAACGAAGAAAAAGTTCAAACCTAAGGCTATACATGATGCTATGAAACCACATAAGGCTATTGATCAAAATAGCTTAGTAATTCTGGACTATAATGAAGTTTAGCACTTCCCAAATATCCAAGCTCCTTGGTGGGAACTTCTATTTACGTCACAATTACAAAAAGGAGTGGAACACTCATTGCCTATATGACATGATAAAGAAATTTCATTGGATCATTGTCCTTCAAAAATAAAATGAAATTAACCCTTGAAACTTTCCTAACCACAATCTTATCAAAATTTCGATGTGACATAAAATACTGTTCTTATATAATCAGTGCAGTTCATCTATCAGGTAGAGAGAGATTACTTACCCATCCCAGGGACTGGGTAATCATTGACAATTTCAAAGTTCTTGTATGTGTATCCAACAAAATTGATGTCTTTAGAAGAAAGCATCTGCAAGACAAAAGAAAAATTTTAGGAAATGAGGTAAGTTAAATTAGACTTTTCTTGTTTGTCATTAGCAGTTCTCAAACTGGAAGGCCAACCACAAAGCGAGAGGCGATCAGCATGAAATCTCAACAATGAACACTAAGTGGAGTAATTACGATCAACAAGGGACAGACTGGCAGCTACAAGATTGTGATATGCTTGCTCTGGTAGCAGGGAAGATGTCTCTTATTTCTAGATCTACACTAACAAACCGCAATAAAGTACAAGAACAACAAAAGCTTAACTAGGAAATTAATATATCATTCTGAGAGCATAACAATAATTGCTAAATAAGGGTAACCACACCACTTTTTGAATGTGCCAATGGCAAACACAAAACAAAATTTCTAAAGGATCGATATGCTACGCCACTACTGCTCGACCACCCATATGTTAGCGGATCAGTATTGCAAAGAATTGTCTTAACCACAATAACAGTAATTTTGCATGATGTTGGAACAGCACTGGAGATCCACAGCTATTTAAGCTGTCTCTAACACCCATGGCAGACATGCTCTGTTGGCAAGAGAGAGAGAGAGAGAGAGAGAGAGAGAGAGATGCATGTGCCTGTATTTAAACAAACTTCTACCAAACTTGACATTGAGAGAGAACAGGCAGAGACATAAAAGCAGACTCACTCTAAGACTAGAATAAGGGAATTCGTATATTTTTAGACATGGGGAGTTGGAGTTGAACTGTGACAAGTCTTCATTTTCAACTATGATGCAAAACATTCCTAAACAGAATTCAAGATTAAGCTCAAACCAATATTGGCAAACTATTCAATTTGTATGTCCTTGCCTTCATGCAAATCTAATATTACAAGGATGACATGACTTGAAAACTAATTTTTTTAGGTCCCACTAATGGCTCGTCTATATATCTGAAGAACAGGAACATTAAGCTATGTTCAAGTTGGAAGTTCAAATAAATTCAGACATTGTTTGCATTATCGTTTTATCTCAAAAGATTGTCAATCATCATAGTATGAGTGAGAAACTGAAGGCAAAAAGGGTGCATCAGGACATATAATATTAATATGCAAAAGATATGAGACGATATGCGTTGATTAAACACCAATCAAACCTCCAACACCAATCTTGACATTGCTATAGAGTTCGACTCACCTTTCTCCATGGACCTGCTTTGCTTGATGAGTGCTCAAGAGTATCAGACTGCTGCCAAAATGAAAAAGGCAGAAGATCTCATAAGCGATATGAGAAGCCAATGAAGTAGGTAATCCAGGAAACATTACTATAAGTATGCAAATAAAGTGAAAATGAAGTACAATTTTACCTCTTCAAATTTTTCAAAATTTTGAGTATCCAACTCATCTTTAACCTCAGGAATAAATGCAGCTTCCATTTGATAAAGTTTATCCCATTCAGTACCCGCAAACCATGGATGAGCCTGGAAAATAGAGAACCAGCTGGATGAATCTCTTACTTATAATTCATTCCGCGGAAAGGGTGTGAGAACATAGAATCGAACACACTGTACAACACCTTTATTTCATGTGCTCCTTTTGAACCCAATCTCTGATTCACATTACACAGAAGTTTGCCAATCAAGTCTTTTGCTTCTGAAGAAAGCTTTGCTTCTTCAGGAAACTTCAAATGAGTTCTCCAGTTCACAATCTGCTTGAATAGAACATACAAAAAAGAAACTGTAAGGCAAGCAAACAAAAGCCCGATGCAGGCAGCCAGACCCAAACGAAGCAATAAATAAAAAACACACAAACAGACGAAAAAGCATTTGTATTGGAAGTATCACCTAAATAAACTAACTGAACAAATGACAAGAGAAACAACTCCCCGCTACCTTTCACCTATTTTTCTTTTTCTATAATTTTCATGTGTCAACTATATAGTGGGATCGATTGCCATGTTCAATTTAAATGTTATACTTATACCTTTTGTTAAGATCTTGGATGTTCAAGATGCTTTACCAGTGAAACAATTCACCTAAAAAAAATACTCATATTGCCAACTGATAATATTATCCATACAACTTATTCAAATGCAATATGTCTACCAAGACAGATCCAAAACGTCCCTCAACAATTTCATAAAACACCAATTCCAAAGTTGTTGACGGTAGGCCTTTCTCACCGCCAATTCCACATAGATAAGAGTAAAGCAATGGAAGAATTGAAAGTTGCCCGAAACAATCCTTCCTACTGTTTAATCTTTTAAATAGGCAAAAAACAGCCAATGCATGATCTCAAGTTGATTTACTCCTAGTTCTTCTTCATTTACTACTCTACGGTTTGTAATCCAATCCCAATTCTTTTTCTTCCAACCTCCAGTACACATACCGGAAAATCTTCCAAAACCTGAGGTAGTTTAAGAGAGCCTAACTAGCTCATGCAAGCGAATTCAAAGCTTGACTTGAAAGCCTTTCTAATGAACTAATTCAATTCTTAAATACTTCTTCACAAGGGTCCAAAAAAGTAATAACTTATATCTTGTGCAAAGTAAGTTCATACCGGACCATATTATTAATTGTTGATCTCACAGCCTGCATGTAAATTACAAAATGGAGTGAATTTGTGATGGCCAAGAAACAAAATAGAGAGATTCCACCACAATCTTGAAACATAAGTTCCACTACCACTAAGGGCATGGACACTATAGCAAAAGCGTATCAGTAGCCAGTCATCAAAATCACATTAGTAGCACAAGGATATGTAGCCAACTAGACAAGCAACTTGATGTTGCAGATTCAGAGCATTACAGGCTGATATCAAAAGGATTTAAAGTAGCAACTTCGTTGTGCAGAGAAACAAAAAGCTAAAAGAATCGTAAATACTTACAAACATATGTATTTATTGGTAGACAATTTATACCTAAAATAAGTGAAAGCATAGAAACATTCTTCCACAGAACTTGTGATAGACGCATAAAAATGAAAGAAACAAAACTAGGACTAAGTAAATGGCATTTAACAATAAAATAAAATTTGAATGGCTCCAGGGCTTACCTTCCTACAGGTAGACATTGGGTCATCAGAGTAAAATGGCGGATACCCCACAAGCATTTCATACATGATGGCACCAAGAGACCACCTTCAAAAGAATAGTGAACACAGAAAGGTAACTCTATAAAAGATCCAGCAAAATGAAAACCAAGAGTGAAAGTAATATTCTCCAAATGCCAAATGCATTATTAGATTATCCAAAGCATGCTGCAGAAAATCAATTGGATCTCCATGAATTAGATGACAATGTCCAACAAGAAAGAAACTTCATTAATCTCGTATAGTGAATTGGAATACTCACCAATCGCATTCCATCCCATAACCTTTCTTTAACAAAACCTCTGGAGCAATATAGTCAGGTGTACCCACAGTCGAATAAGCCTACAGTATTAGACAATTTAAGCTTATAAGCCAAATTACACAACTTCATACCAAGACTGTGAATTAGAGCTACTATTAAAAAAGGCCAAAGGCAAATCATCAAGATTAGTGCTCAGAATTCTTGTTATGCTGGAATCATACACCCTTCCATTTCCATATAAGAAAGTATAAAAGAGACTACTGCAACAGCGATCCTGAAGTGAGAAGGAAACCCCTACTACTGTCGTTCAAAGAACAGAGCTGCATCAAATTATATTGAGCAATTATGGCATCTTACAAGCATTCTCCTGTTCTTCTGCCAGTGTTGTAATTGCTCTTGTTGTGTACGTCTTGGAGCTGCAGGACGATCATTAATTTGATTTGATCCGTTAAAGTTGTTTCCTACTGAGAAATCCTTTTCTTCCAGAGTACTGCAGTCTAATGGTTTGCATAATCCAAAATCTGACAGCCTGAGGTGCCCAAATCTATCTAGTAGTAAATTATCAGGCTTGATGTCTCTGGAACATAGAACATGAAGGTGGTAAATCCACAAGTTTGTGCCACATAAAAGGATATTTTCTTTCACGTATAACATCAGCAGAAACGCAAAATAAGACATCTCACACCAACCTGTGTATATAGTTGTGCTTATGAATTGATTCAATAGCTAAAACTGTTTCCCCAACGTAAAATTTGGCTTCATCTTCGGTCAAGGTATCCTTTCGCATAAGTAAAGTCATCATGTCCCCACCCGGTAAATATTCCATTATAAGATAAAGAAACTCATCATCTTGGAAGGAGCAATAGAGTTTGACGATGCAATTGCTGTCAACCTCTGCAAGCAGATTTCTTTCGGCTTTCACATGCTCAACCTAGGATAACAAAATTGAACAACAATAAGCACGAAAATACAAGCTAAACCAAGAGTAGGACATAGGTTCCAATATTACTTGGCCTCTACGAAGCATCTCTGATTTCTTGAGCTTCTTCATTGCATATACTTGACCTGTTGTCTTCTCCCTGCAAACTCTAACCTGAAGTCCAAAGCAGAAAATACTGTTGTCTATTATCCCTCCAAAGCTAAGAATGACATACAAGGTCAAGGAATACGGTAAAAAGAAAAAATTACAAGTAATAGCTGTATATTAAATATATTAACTTCTTTCTAATATGAATAGTAAAAGTCAATAAAGTTTAATGTAGTTTACCAGTAAAATTTACCCTAATGTTGATAATTACGGGATTCACGTAGAGTGATAAACTATCATAACCTATTATATCCAAGTTGATTATATAACTATTTGGCAGCGCCCTTATCTGCTTTAGCTTTCACAAATCTACAGTAACTCCAGAAGCAAATGAAAGATGGAGGGGCTTAAAAACTGATTTTCAAGCAGCAAGTCAGTGCAGCTTTTGCAATTCCACCTTTTCTTCATTATGATAAATTCTTAACAGTACATAATATTCTAATAAAAGTAGCAAATTCACTAATTTATTATCCACGGTCAATTGAGTTTTTAACTTTTTGTTATTGCTTGTTAATTCCATACAATGCCATTGAATATATGTCAATAATTGATAACTAAAGCATGATTACAATTTGTAACTTCAGACTAACAGGAATTTGAACACATTCAGTTGACCAGAATACTTTCAAATCAGATAATTTCTGTGCAAGTTTAAAGCTGTTCATTCAAACTCCATTTTTGTCGGAAATTCTTTATGATTGGGAGCTTGATTCTATTTGCTCAATTTTTTTATTTCTCTATAATGCTAACTGGTATAAGCTTTCTGTGCCAAATCTCATAACTTACCTTTTGGGGCATTCTTTATATGATCATCCATTCATATCCCTGGTAATGCCATTTGGCTCTCTAAATTGCTCAATCTCTGTCGAAATGCCGCTGGTATCAGAATCTCACCATTGAGCATATCAGAGCGGAGTTTCATCCATATTGACCAAGCAGCTTGGGTAAATTCATCCAGGAAATTCACCAATCATTTGTTTCTTTTTGCTAGGTTCATCAATCGTTTGGTGTTCGTTATTTCTAATATTTCATTCTTGCCTCTTGTCAAGGAACTTGAGGTACATCTTATTTTATCCTATTCTTTCTAGAAAACAATTCCAGACTACCAAACACATCCTAAAAAGTTTTCTAGCCATAATGTTCCTATTATGAAGAATTAAATTTATGAACTTAATGCTACTACTCCGTTTGTCCTTCAGAAACAGATTTTATTCAATTTGTTTCCTAAGTTGCACACTCAATACACATTAGTAAGTAAAAAGTGAAATCATGAGAATTATCACAAGAACATTCATGCAACGGTAACTAACCGCATGCTTGATTTAGGGAGAAGCAAAGCTATAAAGCATCCATAAATGATCTCTTGTTAGTCAATGAAATTAGCATGTTTGATTGAAAATATATATATGGGGGAAAAGTTGCCAAAAACATTGAGAAAGGAAATGGTTGAAGGAAACATCACAATCCATAAATAGGAACAGAAGAACAGAAAAATCACCTCTCCAAATGCACCTTTTCCAATCATTGTCAATAATTCGAAATCATCAACACCCATTTTATGTCTTTGAAGACGCATGTACTCTGTTTCTTTCTTCTCCAAGTATTTAAGGAGGTTGTTTTGATCTTCTACGGAGACATCAGCATCTGCCAACTTCTTTTCCAAAAAAATTCGTCTAGAGGAAAAAGTGAAGATTACTAATAGGCAACTTGAAGGAGAGTCGAGAGTAAAGCAAGAATCAGACTACTCTCAAGTATCGGAACCCTCTCAATGACTTGATCAGTAAACTCCTCAAGAGATACTATTCATATATAATGATTTTAGATACCAAGCAAGAAAAACTAGAATATATGTGAAAAAATCTGTTCTTGGTAATGAATTAAGTGGTTGCTAAACTAAATGACACTACTCCGAAGACTTGAGAAACACCAGTATTGCCAATTCAAGAAATCTACAATGAAAAGTGAACAATGTCCAGACAAGCTCCATAGTTCAGGTCATGCATAGCTTCACCCCCGGAAAAAAAATTTCTTTTCAGAGATGGACAAACCCTAAGTCTATTAGCTATTAGGTTTCGAATCAATAAGCTGACCCCCTTATACTTTGGGTAAAAAACGAAATAATTCCTTATAATGTGGAGAAATTGAAAGTCAACATTTGTACTTCAAAAGCCCTTGGAAAGAGGCCCCATATACATTTGAGTGAAATGGCTGGAACATAACAAGATACGGATAAAGCAGGAATTGACCTTTCCTGAGACGGATATTGTTACAGACTATGAATAAAGGACCACTGCACCTTAAAGGTGAAATATAGAGAGGGGAACCCATTCATCTGTTCTAACAATTCCAAAAATTCAGAAAGAAAGAGCATTATGTTCAATCTCTGAGCAAAGAACTTATCTCTATTTCTATTTGAGGTTCGGTCCATACCTTTCCCTCCTCTCCTGCAGATTCTTCATTTGCTCCTTGTAATGGTTCTCGATGTACTGCTTGGCAGCTGTGACCCTCTGCTTGGTGACATTAGAGGGCGCTTTATCTCCCGACACCGAGGGCACGCTCGAATCCTCTCTCCCGGAACCACCCGGGTCCTTCTTCTTCGTATTCGATCTCAACTTATCCCTGGGCTGGAATTTCTGGAGCCAACTCCTGGCCGAATCCATTCCTCGACTTCAATCCGCCCCCACCAAAAAAGAAATTCAGTTTATTTATCACGCAACCTACCAACCATCCGTCACGATACCCCCAATGCGCAAATGCATATTATAAGATGTCCCTGGAGACTGCCAAATTACATGAGCCGGCCTGCCACAACATCTAAATTAACTCGGTAAAATTGAACTTGGTACACCTCGTAAAGAAACACGGCCAGAAATTTGATAAGCCCATATGCATCGAGGACCCAACAAAGCAGAAGAAAATCACATATTACACAGAAGCAGCATCTGCCGATCAAGGAGGAGGCAATTCAGCCATCATGGTCATCGTGGTCTCTCGACAAAACGAGGAACCGGACACGGAGGGACCAGACCCACGATCTAAAACCAAGCGAAACCAACAGGGGTCAATCATGCATCAACGAACAGACAGCGATTGAAATCGAAGGAGCGAGAAAGGAGGGGCAACTTACCGGAGTCCAGAGAAGAGCGAGACGGATCAGACCCAAGAATTCTGGGATTGATTCGAACCAGACAGAGAAGCGTGGGAAGGAGGACAACGACGAATTTGGTGGATTGGGAGGAGGTAGAGAGAGAGAGAGAGAGAGAGAGAGAGAGAGAGAAAGGAGCTCCGATGACGACGATGACGACTATTCGCTTTTCCCTCTTCTTTTCCTTCTCTTCCCGCGAGAATCTCTCTCCTTCTCTCCCTCTCTATCTCTCTCTCTAACTTGCGTGCACGTCGCGTTTATAGGTTCTCCATGTTCTCGCTCTAAATTCTTCCATTTATTTATTGAAGGGTTCATACCACGAAAAATACATCTACCATAAATTTATCATAAATTAATTTTTTGACTATTAAAAATCCAAATTGATACGCCTGTGACGAATTTACCATCCGTTACTTTCCGTTAAATTTTTCTGTCAAATTCTTGAGTTTAATGGCACATGACAGTTGACGGATATATCAATTTAGGTCATTTGTTACAGGTATATCAGTTTGTGATTTTTTATGATATTAATCTAATTTAAAGGAAACTAACGGATGGTAAATTTATCACAAATATAATAATTTAGGATTTTTTATTATCAAGAAATTAATTTTGGATAAATTTGTTGCATGTGTACTAATTTCAGGTTTTTGATAGTAAAAAAATTCATTTGGAGTAAATTTATTACAAGTATCCCATATTAAGGTTTTTCGTGGTATTAAACCTTTCTTTAACGACTTGCTTTTCTTTTCGGGCAGAATTAATTTGTCTTGTTAGTCATGGTGGATTTATGGATAAGGAGTCATTTCTTTTGCTTATTTATATAGATTGTGGATAGGCAAAGTTTGCTTATCGGAGGAAAATATATCGGCATGGACTATAATCATATAGTCGAGGTGTACATATGAATTGGTCTTTTAATAAGATCTACCTTTGCCTTTAAAAACTATTAGGGTTAATATTACGAAAAACTTTAAATTAGTATGTCTCTAATAAATTTACCAAAAATTAATTTTTTAACCACTAAAAACCCCAATATGATACATTTATGATAAATTTACCATCCGTTAAATTGAATTAATATAACGAAAAATCATTAATTGGTATACACGTGACAGATGGAGGATAAAACTCCAAATCGGTATACCCGTCAATAGTCACATGTCATCCAACTTAGAAATTTGACGGTAAAATTTAATGGAAACTAATAGAAGGTAAAATTATTATAAATATATCAGCTTGGATTTTTTGTGGTCAAAAAATTAGTTTTTGGTAAATTTATTATAAGTGTATCAGTTTGGGGTTTTTTGTGGTATTAATAAAAAGTTGAAATCATTTGCTTAATTATGTACTTTAACGAAACTTGTTGAGAGGGATGGGGAAGGGTTCTAAAGTCGCAATCGTGTTTCAAGAAAAAGAGGTGAAGAAAGGATTGGCAGGGATGGGGAGAGATCGTGTTAGTATTTTTTAGTGATTGTCATCCCCAAACTTCTATCGCCTACTCAATTTGAATTTACAATGGACAAAAAAATCTTCAAATATATTCTTGAATCATTTGAAATGAACTTCCGTTATCCTTCTCAAACAGTTATGTCATTAATTTTATTTTGAAGAAAGGTTCGAATATAAGATAATAAGTTCATGAGTTTTAATTTGCTAGTTTATTATTCGGCAATTAATTAATTACATTAGTTAAATTGACAGTTATCCAAGTTATATTTGCAAAAAATATGACCTTTTTTTTGAAAAAAAAATAGATTGGATATTTGTTAGAATCCAAAATTATGGATAGGAAAAACTTGAATCAGTCTATCATGTACAAGTACGAGCATCAAAGGCTCCCCCCTTTATTTCGCCACTCTTGATTGACAGGGACGTTCTGAAAGTCTACGGAGTTGGGAGTTATTTTCTGGAAGACTAAAACTTTTTTGGGTTAATACTACGAAAATTTTCAAATTGATTTATTTATGACAAATTTACCCCAAATAATTTTTTGACAACAAAAAATCTCAAACTGGTATACCCGTGACAAATTTACCTTCTGTTAAATTGAATTAATACTACGAAAAATCACAAATCAGTAAACGTTACAAACGAAAGGGAAAAATCCAAACCAGTATACCTGTTAATTGTCACGTGTCATCCAACTTAGAAATTTAACAGTAAAAGTTAATGAAAATTAACGGTGGGTAAAAATTATCATAAGTGCACCAATTTGGGGTTTTCGGTAATTAAAAAATTAGTTTGAGATAAATTTGTTATAAATATATCAGTTTAGGGTTTTTCATAGTATTAACCCAACTTTTTTCAAAAACACGTAAGCCTACCATATTCATTCGCTGAACCAGAAAAATCCACTTACTCCGGAATATGATAGAGTTTGTGAAGAAGCTAATAACATTTATACTTTTTTTTTTCAAATTATATATTAAAGAGATGAACTAGGGCACTAAGAGGGCTTCAGTGAGGTATTGGCGTCCCATTTATGCTCCCATAGATCGCCCTCCCTCCAATAGGAGCGGCAATTTCACCCCGTCTAAGTCAGTAATCACACCGCATCGCCAATAGTTGTGTAATCGCAAACATATTTATATTGTTAGAACGTTTAACCCAAAATGTTCAACTAACAGGTTGAGGGAGACTATAAAATCATAAACTCAGTAGGCAAGTGATGTGAGATACTTTAACATGTATATAATGATTAACGATTTTCTACAAACTAAAAATGCTTGTCAAGAACATAATCCAACCGATAAAATCGCTATTTAACATTAGCGATGGAGATGATAATTATCCTTGGTGAATAACCTAAAATTATTATCATTTTTTAAGGAGTAAATCTCCCCATCCTTTCCTCACCTCGTATGGATCAAACCGAGTTTTTTTTTCCCAAAACCCCCATTCTTTGCAAACCTTTTCTCCCCAATATGGCACTTTCAACCTTTTTTACCTATCAAAAGCATTTTGTGTTTTAAAAATCCAAGAATCACATAATGGAAATTCGATATTTATGGCATGCTACATGCAAGGACTATCCTCAAGAATACTTTCCGCCCTTCAGTGAGTGGAGAAGGAAAAACACGACTACTTTTCAGGTAGACCTCTCAATGTCTTAACTCATATTTAATGAGCTGGGTTGGGTTGTTATATAAGTTGGTTATATTTAGTAAATGGGTCATAAATAGATTGAGACCCAACTTTATATATCATAAATATATGTTAAATGGGTTCACAACTTATTTATACTTAACCCACCTCTACGACTTTCTTTTCGCTCTTTCTCGCATTCACTCGATCTTGCGCTCGCTCACTTTGTGCTTTCACCTTAATTTAGGCATGATTTTTTTTTAAATTGGGTTAAATATAGAAGTATTTTAATAATATGGGTCAGGTCGAGTATTGGTCACTAGATTTGTATTGCACAGAAATGAGTTAAAACGGGTCAAATAAATCAATTTGAGTCGAACCATTTTTATCCGATCCATCCATTTAACAGGTCTTGAGATGCAATGGACATTCCAAATAGTTTGCACTTGACTATTTACAAAACAGTGACAACTAAATTGTAAGAATGCAGTAGAGAGGGGAAGTAGAGGAAATATTTCCTAAACAATACTAGTGCGCACAACTATATACGAGATCATTTGAATTTAGACAAAAATGTCTTGAAATACATTTTTAAAAGTATGAATCGGCTTGAAAAGAAAAAAAAACTCATTATAATTGTCAATTTAATTTGAAAATTTTATCTCTTTGGTTTGAACTAAAAAAACAATATATGAAGATAAAATATCTTAAAATAATTTTATTAAATAATATATATTAGGGGTGTGCAGAACAGACCAGGAATCGCTCGGACCAACCGGTTTGGTCCGGTTCCCGAGAGTGTCGGTTCGGTTTTCAATTCCTAAAAGTGAAATTGGTGTCCAAGCAGTCCAATTCCTTGTTTCAAGGAGGAATCAGACTAGATCGACTACATATTTTTTAATTTTTTTAAAAAAATTAGTAAAATTTGAACTAAACCCGAAGTAAACTTCATCGACATAAATTCATTGACAAAAATTAGTAAAATGTGAACTAAATCCTAGGTGAACTTCATTGATATAAATTCATTGACAAAAATTAATAAAATGTGAACTAAATCCTAAGTCTTTGATTGAAAAAAAAAAACTAAACCTTAAGTCACCAGTTCCATCGAACTGGTCCGGTCCGATTCCCGGTTCCCAATTTTGGGAATTGGGAACCAATCACCTCTAATATATATTACTTTGTATATACGAATTATTAGAATCCATTTAGTTTAATGTTGAAGTAAGTTGAGAAAAATTACTCATAATGTAAATAACATAAATTTAAACTATTTGGAATATAATTGATGATATAAAACTATATATAATGGTTGAAAAATGAAAATAAATCATATATTTATTGCTCCTAATTTTAAATATTGATTCTATCATAACATGATTTAACTTCCTTTGATATTGATTATACTGTACTATTACGATGAAATTAGCTAAAGAAAAATTAAAAAGCTATACTTAGAAAACGGAAACTAAACAAATAACAATACTTCTTATCAAATTATTTCAAACTCAAAATATATCTTATTTCATTACATGATTAAATCTAGTACCCAATAAACTCACATTGTTTAAAGATGATAATAAAGTTAATTAACTTTTAAAGGTAAAATAATAATATACAAAAATAAAATATTGAATATTGAGTATAGTTTGCAAAAGGATGGAGAGTTTTTTTTTTGGTCGAAAAAAAGGATGGAGGATTGAATAGTCCGCTTTTTTATGGTAACTGATATACTAGTAATTAATAGACCCGTAAAACAAGTTGGTTGGTTAGGGTAAAAAATGATCCGATCCAAGTTGATCAATTTTCATGCCATACAATCTAATCATCCGATCCGATCCGACCCGACCCGTACCCCACCCATACCTGACCCATATTGCTAAAACAATTTTATATTTAATCCAATCTAGAAAATTCATACACAAACTAAGATGAAAGAGCAAAGTGAGTGAACAAGTGAAGGCGAGAGAGCTGGAAGGGGAAGAGAGAGTCATATAGATGGATTGAGACTAAATTAATTGTAAACTCATTTAATACCTATATTATTTTGGATTTTACCATTCTAAAGCCATTTATAACCCATTTACTGAGTATAACTAACTCATATAATAACCTAGCCCATTAGATGTGGATTAAGAATTGGATGTATGACCTATTTTGACAAATCTTAATTAGTAGTTGCAAATGGCTCATCCCCGGCAATGGCGTTTGCAACACACATTCGATTCTCTTTAAGCCTCCGATCAGTCCGTTTTAGAGCATTCCATCGTATTATTACTATTGGAAGAAGCTAACATATTGTTATTCCACTTTTTAGCCAGTTGGGTAATGCGCTTCCACTTTTGTTCTCATCGATGAGAAGGAGCTGCTTTAATTTCGTCTTATTTAACTTGCAAGCTGAATCGCCAACTTACAGTTCAATCAACGCAAAAAACATTGAGTTTCACCTATCCAATCATGTCCAGACGAACCTCAGTGAATGGTACCGGCAACTGGGACTAGTAGCAATTGGCAAGTGTTCTCCATGTTCAGCGATGACGATAAATGTAAATGTATCAAGATGTGAACACGGAAAAATTAGCATTTTTTGAACTGTCAACACACAATTTCTATGGAGCTGGGATATGCTTCCTGATGTTGAGCCGGGATATAGAAGAATAGCAACAATCACAACCTGTGTCACCAAGACAGCAACCTTTTTGACACATACCTAAATAAAGATAATCGGTCAACCTTTTTGACAACTTTGCGCGCAGACCAAAAAAGGCTGGGTGAGAGCTCCTGTTACCACCATTCTTCAAGAATAAGGCGACAGCCCCAGCAATGCCTCCAAGCCAGCTAATTGATGCTTCAGGAATTGATAAACTGATTCGGTTGTCAAGGAAGCTATTCGAACAATGATCCCTCCTCCCTGTACAAAAAGTATCATCAGGCTTTAAACATTAATTATCAAAGGCACCTTGAAAAAACATCTAAGCTAGTGGTGTCTGTCTACAAATTTGGTTCACACTTGTTGCTTTTACCATATGATATCAAAGCAACTAATTGGGAAATGATCGAGCCACCAAGACATTGACACAGTTTTACTTGTTAAGGACCAGTAAAGGCAACAAAAACCATTATAACTTGGCTATAGAAGATAAAGACGGCAAAGAATAACCTGTACAAAAAGCTTATTAATTCTCTTGGACTAATGACCTAAGAGCGGGAGTAAGAACTGAAAACTGAACAAGCTGAAGATTGAAATATCTCAGACAAGATACTGAAAAGCAAGATGAGCAACTAAAACAAATATTATATGTCAATCAAACCAACTGAGACAGCATTGCAGAATGCAGCTCGCCAGGGTGACATCTATAATCTTTTCCGGAAGTTCAGACTCAGACACCCGCTCAAGGGTTCAATGATCACATACCTACTGCCAAGCTTTTATAATCTCAAAAATCGATTTCAGGAAAACAGCAAGAACCTCATATTATTTTAGTGCAGAACTACATTACTTTTTTCATATGCAGGAAATAGAAACGGAAATTCCCTACTTCAGTGGTCTATAATGACCAACATGTAAAATAAAAATTCATTGAAAGGTTTGCAAGATGGTTCAGGTTTCGAAAGCATTAGGTTTCTGTCAGGAACAATTTTGAAAAACTTGGGTCCAAAACAACCTAACAAATGGATTAGCAGTGTATAGCTCCCAAAACCTTATCCCATGAAGCACCCTGATTTTGTGCTTGTCAATTAAAAAAAAGGGTACCTTATGGCCAAAGGCACCGCAAGACGCTATTAAGGATGGTTTTTTGGCAAAATCACGTGTATTGGAAGTTATCTGGCGATCCCATCGAACAGGAGAACCTTGTAGTTGCTCGGCCATCATCCTCTTTACATCTTCTTGAACTTGGCCTTGAATATGCCTCAACATTGGCCTGCAAAGAAGCAAACGTTCAACGGTATATATGGAAATAAGTTTCTCATGCAGTCAATAACCCTGATATCAGCAGTACAACTGAAAAGACTGTGCAATGGGAACTTCGAAAGCCCGCTATATTTACCCTAAAAGCACAACCATTGCAATGACTTGATAATCCTGCATGCGTTCTGCCAGAGGAACAATACTTCCCTGCTCTAGCAATACCTGTTCATATATTTGATTAGTCAAACGAAGTCACAGAAGAGCAATCTTCATAAGCGTAAGCCGAAAAGGGAGGCCGTAAACTCATATTGCTTCTTTCTCAACCTATCCATAACACAAATTGCAATTATCGGAACATCATTCATTGGAATTCACACGTTTCTATCCTCCTTTTTATTTTTGCATTCTCACAGGATAGGGCCAAAAGTATTAGAAACAGCAGGTACTCTTAATACTAAAATTCTGAAACAGATCCGGAACTATGGAAAAAACAAAACCATTACCGTGTCGAGAAATAAAGGCTGATCACCCTCTAAGAAAATGTTGTTGGTGCTCTTATAAAGCGTGAAATCCCATTTTTCTCCGCTTTCATGCCGTCCGCTTGTAATCCAGTCAACTAGGACCAAGTTTGAATCTGAACGCACCCTAAAAACCTGCTTTTGGAAGTACCTCGCAGTGGAAAAACAAGTCACTGGATCCGGAATGAGAACCAACATTGAGTCGCTCCCAATTTCTGCCTACTGCATTGCAATAATATAGCTGCGCTGTCACATAGGAATGTAATACCATTCGAAAGTTACACTTAATTTAACAAATTCGCCATGACTTCAGCTAACAAAAAAAGAGGATAAAATCGCACTGCCATGCAACAACCGGGAAACCAAGATAGTAATAACAAGAAAGCCTCAAAAAAGGAGTACGGAATACCAAAAAGCGTGAAATCATAATTACCTCAAGGTACTGTTCAGAGCATTTTGATCCCAGAGACTTATAAACCTGCAATACCCTTAACTTTCAAGCATCGGAAGCAAATTCACATCACCGAAATCCACAGAGACTGCACTACTACATCCTAAAGCTGCATCGCTTGCAGATTCCAACAACATATATTATTGCCCAATCAACAGAAGCTGGAAGAACCAACCTTAGTCGAAGATTGAGTTGTTAAGACAGCTGTGCAACCATCTCCAATCTCAAGCTTACAAGAAATAGCATCTCCCTAAATCAACAACAGATCAATTCCCATTAAACATGCAGTTCTGAACCATTTCCCCTCCATCGAATATTCATCATGAGACCGCCACACGGACCCATCGAAAAAACACCAAACACGACACGACCCGACACAACGGACTAAAACCTCACACTAACCAACATGCCTTCACAAATTTCTAGTAAAGATTTCAAATTCTTGAATTGCCAGTTCAAAAATACTATGAAATTTGGGAAGTGAAAACGCACGGAGACGATGCCACCGCCATAGGTGAGGGCATAAATCCAAACGGCATCGACCCAGGAAGGACCCACCTGGAGAGACAAGCGATTCAGACTTTTAAGTTTTGGCCGATAGAAGAAAGAAATGAAAAGGGCATGAACAAGACCGAGGAAAAAACAAGACTGAGCAACCTTGCGAGGGACGATGAACTTGAGGGGATACTTGGAGAATGATTTGGTGACTGTCGACTTGCCCCTCACTTTCTCTATCACTATCTTCCCCGTTTCCATCTCCTCCTCCTCCTTGTTCATACCCTCCCACTTCCCCAGACGAAATGAAAATGAAGCAAAGATCCAACATATCAAGGGTCTAATTCCCGACCGACCAAAAAAAACAAAAGTCTAATTCCCTAAAAAATCCCCAACTTTAACCTTTGTATCAATTATATTTCAATTTTTTTATCTTATAAAAAACCCCAAATTTTTACTTTTGTCTCAAATCCACCAAGTTAACTTTTTGTCTATTTTTTTAATATTATTTTTTATTTTTTCAATTTTTTTATTTTTTCTTTTCTTTTCTTTTTCCTTTCCTTTTTTTTTTCACCTTCAACCTCCGGCCGGCAAGGTCGGTGCTGCCGGTGACTGGCGAGGTTCAGCCTTGGCCGACCTCACTGTTGTTGGGCGAGGCCGACCTCACTAGTTGCCGACGGGGCCTAGCCTCGCCATATCTGGCGAGGCTTGGCCACATCGGCCGCTGGTGAGGCTTCGCCTCGCCGTTGCTGGGCGAGGCCAACCTCGCCAGTCGCCGGCAGGGCCAAGCCTCGACGTTGCCGAGCGACGGCGAGGCTTGGCCTAGCCGACCGCTGGCAAGGTCGGCCTCGCCCAGCAACGGCGAGGCTCGGCCCCACCGACCGCTGGCGAGGCTTGGCCCCACCGTTGCTGGGCGAGGCCGACCTCGCCAGTAGCTGGCGAGGCCAAGCCTCACCAGATCGGCCCCCACCTCTGGCCAGTCGTCGGATCGGCAACCGGCTGGAGGTTGAAGGTGAAACAAAAAAAAAAGAAAAGGAAAGGAAAAAGAGAAGAAAAGAAAAAATAAAAAAAATAATATTAAAAAATTGGACAAAAAGTTAACCGGGTAGATTTGGGACAAAAGTAAAAGTTTGGAATTTTTTATGAGACAAAAAAAAATTTGGGATATAATTGGGACAAAGGCTAAAGTTGGGGGTTTTTTAGGAAATTGGGCCACATATCAAGTGGGTAACGATGCGTTTTACTTTTTGTTATTTAATTTATCAAAAGTGCAGAGATCCTCCTTGTTAGTCAATTTTGGGCTCATTATTCTTTTTATAAGAAAAAATATCTAAAAAAATCCTAGATTTATTACATTTTTTTATCGATTAAATCCTAAACATTTCAATTGAGTCCTAAATTATTTCATTTCTTGTCAATAGATTGGCTGAAAACTACTGACGTGGACGTTGGCTGATCTACGTGACGCTGACATGGATAATTTTTAATATTTTACGATTTTATTTTTATTTTTCCTTTTTTTATTTTTATTTTTTTTTTCTCCCCTTAAACCTCCACTAGCCAGTCGTTGGGCCTCAGCAACCGACTAGAGGTGAGGGCTGGGGAGGTTGCCCTTGCCCTCGCCGGCCATTGGTGAGGGCGAGCCTTGTCTGTCACGCCCCGTACCCCACGAAGCATGAACATCCGCATAGGTTGAAATAAGATGCGACGCTCCCAGGTTATGTCACCGACCCGAAAACCCAAATCAGAGAGAACAAGCCACATGCGAAAACGACGTATATATAATATATATATACACCCAGACAATTTAAAAGCAACTATGAGTAGCACAAGCTAACAAATTTCAAACGATTAAAAACAACATATACATTCACTATAACACTTATATACAATATCCATTATAAACAAGATACAACAAAAGAGCCACTAAAACAAAAAGGGACTAGTGGCCTAGGGAGATCGGACTAACCACTAGAGGCTACGGTCAAAAAGGGGTTGGCCTCTACTCTTAACATTGAGACCTAATCTAAGACTCTCAGTATGGATCGAATGACTCTGAAGACTCCTCGGAAGAATCCTCCTGAACCTCAGACTCCTCTGAATCCATGGCATCTGCTGCCATCCTCTCATCTTCTGATTCGAGCTCTAATTCCAGATCCAGGTAAAGACCTAACTCGCCATCTTCCTCATCTCCTATCTCCACGTCTGATCCTATCTCAGCAACTTCCCCAGCTGCCTCGCCATCTACGTCCATTGCCTCCAGATCAAATTCTTCGTTGTCCACCTGACCTATGTCTACAGCTATTACTTGCTGCTCTTCCTCTTCCTCATCCATAGCTGCCGGTCCATCCACGGTCTTGTCCTGGAAGCTCACACTGAGTGAAGATGGAGGGTCCGATACTTCACCACTTGCCATATGAGGAATCATAACATCGTTTACATCCACCGGGACGTCAAAAGTTCTGATCGGGGGTCCGGTTACGCCATCCGCTCCCCTATAACACCAAGCTACATACTCTTGGGTGTGGTAGTAATCTTCTCCCACGTTCACAAATAAAACCGAATAGTATCTGATATACGCCGCTCCATCCCCGCAGGGGTGTACACTAGACGACCATTCGATCTGCTGTGGGATTCCAAAAAGAGGAGCTGTCCTCAGCATTCTATGGACGGGGGTCTGAAAATGTCGATTTTACCACAACCATGAGAAACCTCAGTAAATACAAACCACTAATCCTAAACTAGGCTAATATGCACCTCTAGAAGGGTAAATAAAACACATCAAGCGAAGAACCAATATAACATTAATACATTCCCGGCTTACAGCCCAATATATTATTTCAGCCCTGCAGGTTAGGCATTTGATATTAACTCAATTAACGTGCAATTATATCGATCCAAAGGCCCACAATTGAATATAACGACCCGTAGGCTCGACCCAAAGGCCAATAGTTTGATAAATCGACCCGTAGGCCCGACCCGAAGGCCAAAAGTTTGATAAATCGATCCGTAGGCCCGACCCGAAGGCCAATAATTTTATAACGACCCTTAGGTCCGAATTTGAATCACTCAAACATGTACATCAATGCGTCCAATACTAATCAATCAATGTCACGAGAGATGAATACAAGCTAAGGCACTCAAGGTCAATCTCTCACACTAATATACCAAGCATACTCATTCTCGATTTAGACGCATTCAACTCATCCTCAAGACAATCAATTTATTTTCGTTCTCACCCAATCCATTCAACATTGATTCCGCACATTTATTACAATTCAATGTAACGCGCCTAAGGCCCGCCTTGGGCAAATCATACTTAGTACTCATTCTCATTGGTACGGGGTCACTAGATAGGATTTATATACGTCCTAAATAACCCCTAAAAATGCCTAATTCCTTACCAACAACTAATGACTCAACTAAGTATTCAATTTGGACAAATTGCACAAATTCGGTACTCAACGAACAGTACCAGGGCAGGACACATTTTGTCCATTAAGCCATAATTAAACACCCTCATTAGGCTTTAGTCTAAAACCCTAATCACCCAACAACCAAATACACTTAATTAGGCCTCAATTAAGTCCAAATAACACTTGAATTGCTTAATTTCAAGTCTTGAATCATTGAACTTAATTAGTGCAACACTTAGATAAATTTGTGCAATTTCGGTACTGATGAATAGTACCAGGGCAGATTATGCCTTAGTCACTAATTCACACTTAAACAATCACATTAAGGCCTAATCATATACCCTAATCATCCAACTAACAAATATACTTAATTAAGCTTCAAATAAGCCTAATTAACCCCTAAAATATCAAATTCCAAGTCATTAACACTTAAATTCAATTAGTGAAACACTTAGGCAAAAATACACATTTTCGGTACTCAGTGAACAGTACCAGAACTGAGCTTCATTTGGCCATTAAACCACACCTAAACAACCTCATTAAGCTCTAATGACCTATCCAAATCATCCTACACTCAAATAAACATCATTAGGTCCTAAATGAGCTTAATTAACCCCTAATTACCCTCTAAGAAACACAATTAGACTAATTAAGGGTTTAGGGGTTTATACTCGCCTATTGATGATTCGGGACAACGAGAACGGGCGGTCGATCACCGACGCGTGGTAAGGATCGACGGCGGCATTCCGGTTGCAAGTCGGCGGTCATGGCGACGACGAGAATGACGATTCGCGGCTGTTCTTCACTGTTTGAGGCTGGAAATGGGACTGTGGGTGGCTGCCAAGAGGCGAAAGTGGCTGATGATGGTGGCGGGTGGTGGCCAGCAGCTCCGGCTGGTACTGTTCCGGCATGAACAGTACCAGAATGGACAGAATGTCCACGGTAGAAACTGAAATGGCGATGAAGAGAGGAAATAGGAGGGAGCTCTCAGCAGATCAGTAGAATGGGAGAGAGAGAGAGAGAGAGAGAGAGAGAGAGAGAGAGAGAGAGAGAGAGAGAGAGAGAGAGAGAGAGATTTCTGGTCAAATATTAGTCAAATTTGGTCTTAGTGGAGTCCAAGTGTCAAGATCTAGGCCAATTGGACAATTTTGCCCTTGATCCAATGGCCAAGATTAATCCATATCCAATAATTTATGGGTAAAATGGTCATTTGTCACTAACAAGGCTGACCAGACCTGGTTAGTCCCACTTAACCTTGGTTAAGCCCCTAATTAAATCTAATTTTCGGAATTGTCCAAAAATGGCCTAGGGGCATTTTCGCAATTTTCCGATCCCAAATCAAAATTCTAATTTTTGTCCATACTGGTTCTATATATTCATGGTAGACATAATCTGGTGTCAGATCCTTAAAATTCATCCTTTAAGCCCTCGAAAACCAGTCCGAAAGTTTGGAGGGGCAAAATCGTAATTTTTTGTTCTGGGGTCGAAATTCCAATTTTTGACCATAGGCACTCCAGACGTGCGTGGCCACCCCAAAATGGCATCGATTCCGAAAAATAATTTCGTTTGGCCTCGGAAATAGACATCGAGGTCCCTAGGGACAAAATTATAATTTTCCCCAATTTCTGTCGATATTTCTATTTTCAGCCGTATTACTCCCAAACGTGTGTGGCCACTATAAAATAACGTCTGTATTGTAAAATAGTCGTAATTACCCTTGAAATTTTGATATCGAAGTTCGGGCTCAATATCGCAATCAAAATAGCTCATTTTGAAGTATTAGGGCCTCTCACTAACAAGCGGCTGTTTAGGTGTTACGCGTATTGACCTAGGATTGTCCGAGTCATGGTGGTCTTGAATTTCGAGAGAACGAGAGGAATTATCACTAGCACCGGGGTCGCGATTGTTCGGATTAAAATCGGGATTCATTTGTCAGGCGTACTTTCGGTCGTGCGGAATCACCCGCGATCCGATCGTACGTTACTAGACCTGTTAAACGGGTGGGTCGGATCGGGTTTGGGTCGGGACATAAATGGTCCAACCTAAATTGACCCATTAACCCGTTTATGACCCATTTATTCATAGTGTAAATATCTCGACCCATACCCGACCCGACCCATACCCAACCCATACCCGACCCGACCCATATTGTTAAAACACTTTTATATTTAACCTATCTAGGAATAAATATTTCTTATGATTAAATATTTCTTATGATTTTTTTAAATTATACTGTTAAAACATTTTATGCAATACAAAGCTAGTGAAAAATTTTTATAAATTTTTTTTAAAAATTGAGGTTCTGTTTGTTTTACGAAAAATGCAACATTTTTAGAAAATATTTTCCATAAAGTAATTATCCAAGAAAAGAAAAAAAATTAATATTTTTCATTTTTTTAAATCGAATTTTTAATTATTTTTATTTTTATTTTCACGAAGTTTGATCATGCCACTTTGCAAGCGACGACCATGTTCCTCTAACCAAAGTAGCATGGCATCGTGCTGCAGATTAGCGTTTCTATCATGCACCGAACTTATCAATGCATTTGGAACACATGGCATCATTTCTCCATTAATGGGAAGATTCCTAGTGCCAACACGAAGTTGACCATCTATACAGTTGAGGAAAAACAGCTTCTCTCCAGATGTGCAAGAAGCGGCCACGACTATGCAGTTGGATCTACTCGAAAATCCAATGTGCCGTATGATATGATTCGTCTCTAGAATCACCAGTTTTAAAGGTAACAAGTGCACATTTACCAAGTGATTATAAAAAGAATATCCGCCAATGATGCCCAGGGAACTGCCAAGCGTACTACTTGTGAAATCGTTGTTGACAAAATCTTGATCATCATGAAAACGATAGAGTATCCTCGTCGGGAGAGGTAACTTTACTCTTAACACGCTCTCCAACTCTTGAATATCAGCTTTGAACGCGCCCTTACTAAGAGTGGCTGCAGCCTCAGGGAAATTCGTCAACAACCTCGAGGTCGCCGGAATTGCGCGAGCTCGAGGCTCGCCAGATCGGCGAGGCTCGAGCCTCGCCCGAGGCCGGGGAGCTTGAGCTTCGCCGGCCTTCGGCGAGGTTATCCCGCCTCGGTGGCCAGTTGCCATGGTTGACCATCGGCCGGAATAAAAAAAAAGAAAAAGAAAGAAGAGAAAATAAAAAATAAAAAATAAAAGAAAAAGAGAAAAAATAATTAAATTTCGATTTTTTAAAACATTTTTGTAAAGAGGGAGAGAGTGCGTGGATGGGTCTAGTAGGTGGGTTGGACATGGGTTCCAAACTCAACCCATTTAGACCAATTTATCTTTAAACTTTAAAATGTAAAACCCATTTAAGGTTAACTCTTTAAAATTAAAGTGACCCATATATGATCCATTTATTTTTAAATGGGCCATATATGGGTTTAAGACCCATTTTGACACCTCTATACGTTACTGACGATATCAACCCGTCATTTTCCTAAGATCGGCCTATATTGGTTCAAAATATTTCCTTGGCGTTTCTCGAACTCGACACTCAATCGTGATCGGGTCCTCGGTCCACATACCTATTCCTATTTAGCTTTTCCCAATTGGTTAGTATTCCGTGATTGATCAGGTCCGGGCGAGACTTACTAAAATCAAACGATAATTAATGTACATTTTATTGGTCCTGGGAACGGGTCAAAATTTAGGATGTTACATCGTCGGCCCTCTGGCGAGGCTACTGGGCAAGGCTTGACCTCGCTGGCCTAGCGATGGCAAACTTCACCATGGCTGGGCGAGGTCGGTCTCACCAGCCCTCACCTCTGGCCGACTGCTAAAACTCGACAACCGGCTAGAGGAGGAAGAAATGGAGAAAAAATAGGAAAAAAAAAGGAAAAAAAAAGGGCAAAGAATTTTAAAAAAATTAAAAATTTTGAAAAATATTAAACTACTATTAAAAATTGTCCATATCAGTGCTACGTAGGCCAGCTGGCGTCCATGTCAACAATTTCCATCTAAAATTAGCTTAATTGGCAAGAAGTGAAAAAGATTTAAGACTCAATTAGCAAAATTAAAAAGTTTACTATTGAATTGATAAAAGTGTAATATGATTATGACTTTTTGAACAATTTTCCTTGATAAGTGTCCCCACTAATGCTAATGAACAAGACTATGTTTCTCTTCTTTCTGCGGACTTTTGCTTCTACCGAAAAGAAAAAAAGTCGATTCACTATGCATGACAAACACTTGCGAAAGATTTTATACGTGATAATATCATATCGACCAGGAAATAATACATAATTTTAGAAGGGTCATGCTTTTTAAAAATAATTCTAGAGATACTAAGATAGGTCAATTTGTAAAATGACATGCCAAACTGTAATTGGTTATTTAAATTTATGGGCTCATTGAACCTTCCAACATAAAAACTTCGGGAAAAGAACACTACAAGTGTCAAAAGTTGTGTAAAACGCTCACTTTGATGCCAAAAGTTTTCGCCGGCTCATTTAAGTGCCAAATCGAAGTAAAAATAATCACTTAAGTGTCATCGGTGAGAAATTCTAACTAAATTATTTACATGATTTTTATAATTAAAAAAAATTGACGTGCCATATTTTTTAAAACGTAGTCCACGTGAACATCATAAACGATGTCGTTTTTCCATCCTACGTGGTTTGAACAAAAGAAATGACGTCACATAGCCTTTACCCAAAACGACATCGCACAAGATGGATCAAAATTGGGGCATCGAGTTCCTATTACTACATACGAACTACTCTCCTTGTTGATTGACTGTCGCTCGCTCACTTGCCTGCCGTCGTTCACTCGCCTACCGTCTCTATAACTCTCACTTGCTCAAGTTTGTCATATTCTCTCCCGTACTCAATTGGATGGAAAATTTAGGGCTTTGACGACAAAATTAGGGCGCGGAGGGCAAAATTAGGGCTCGGTCCACATGCAAAAAGGGTTTTTCATGCTAGAGAAGGAATCGCGAAATAGGGAAGTTGTGATTGTGGGAACCTCACATTGTTTAATCAATTCAATGCTATTGTGGGGACCAAATTGATTAAATCAACTTCATTAGTTTCTTTCCACAAAACTACAACTACGGAGTTAATTCTTTAATCAATTAGTTACGATTGTGGGGACCTACATGTGAAGTTGTTGTCCTTTATACTATGTGGTCCCAAAAGGCTAATGACTTTAGGAACTTTTGCGATAACAGTCAACTATGAGTTTGGAACAGCAAAGAATCCTTGAGTCATGGCAGAAGCACGATAGTATAGCCCATATTGGACGGTGTTTTACAAAGAATGGAGTGAAGAACTATTGGATGAGGAAATCAACCTTGAGACCCCAAACCCGTCTACTCAGATTGTGCCTTTCGCAAGAAGTACTGAGGCTAACATGCAGGATGCTAGCAGCAAAGAGCAAGTCTAATGGGAAGGAAAAGATAACAGGGAAAGACAGTTGTCAGTTGGAATGTAAATCAGCAAGAAGAGCTCCATTCAATCACCATTTTCAGAACCTATGCAGTGCAGGGAACTTACCCTATATCCTGAGGAGGTGCAAAGGAAGAAATTTAAAGAGGGTAAATTTCCTGCAAGGAAAACACAGGAGATATTGTCCTTCTGTACCCCAAGTGGGTTAGTCTGCTGGTTCTAGATGAAACGCGGTTCTTGGACACTCGCGTCCAAATGATAACGGAATCCTCGGGTCAATCCGACCCACTAATTTGACGACACCAGCAAAAAAAACTCAAAGTTAAATTAGAGACGTCTTAATGGGTTTTTGGAGTACCCATTATGGACCCATTATTTATGCCCACAACCAAGAAGGCCCATAGCTCATGCTTTAAAGTAATCGCGTTTTCGACTGGCTGATGGGGAAGCGATTTCAAGCCACATGGAGTAACAGAAAAGGCTTTGATGTTATATACCAACTATTATATGATTTATTTTTAGATTTGGGTTGTTAATACTAAATCCATATCAAGTTACTATTTGTTATATTTGGTTGTTAAAAAAATGAACAAAGCATTCTTATTTTAATTTAAAAATAAATCCTGATTATTGGCACGATTTTTTGTATGAAAATAGAAATTCTTTTTTTTCTCATGTGCTATTTTTTCATGTTTAATTTATTTTTTTTTAGTTTTTTTTCATTATGCTAGTTTTCATATTTAAGGAAAAACTGCTAAAAATTGGAGTGCGAGTCGGATATGGGTCTATAAATCTTATATTGCACATAAATTGATCAATTTGGATCGGATTATTTATTGACCCGACCAACCGTTTGACAAGCATAGACCATAGGGAGCTAAGTGTAAAAGTTCTCTAGCAAAACCGAGACTAATGTGCAATTTTACCATAGAACCGAGCCTTCACTTCTCATTTGTTTTCGGGAAAATGTCATTAATTGTCAAACTTTTAATTTATTTAATGTGATCCCTTAATTATTGCCTAATATATAATGTGACCTTTGAACTTTCACTTTATTTAATATAGTTATAGGATTTTTGTTATATGTTTAACTTAGTCCTTGGACAATGTTATCTTGAAGTTAAATTAATGGAAGGACAATATTGAACATTTTTATTTAATTCGGAGATAAAATTGAACATGTATCAAATTTTCATAGAAAATAAATTAAAAATTTATAGATCATATTATATCGAACTAAAGTTTAAAAATCACATTAAATAAATTAAAAATTTAGGGATCACATTATACTTTGAGTCAAAATTCAAGACCTATTTGAGTCATTATACTTTTCGCGTCGTGCACAATTTAGCGCGAACCCCCAGTCCGCGAGACTCCGATGAATTCGACTGAATAGGTAGCGAGCAAGCTCCGGAAGCCGAACACCAAAACCGCATGTCGGTGCAAGAACCATCATCTTCGTCGCCATCGAAGGGAACGAAACGGCGGCGGGACGAAGAGGATGCGGCGGCGGCGGCTGATGACGCCGAAACCGCCGCATCTGAATCTCTAGGTGAGCTGCAATCTCCGATCATCCTGCGCTGTTGTTTCGCTTTTTGTCCCGTTCCATTCGCCGGACGATGGTGTTGTTTGATTGACGATGCTTAGGGGATTTGATCGGCAGAGCAGAGTCTGACTTTTAGCGACACGCTGGTGGCGCTTCGCATGATGCGAGCTCAATTCCCTCGCATCGACAAGGTTGGGGATTCGTTCTGATTGTGTTGCGTGTGCAAGTATTGGCAATCATGTTAGCTCTCCGTTACTTCTTCTTTTTAGCAATTTTGGTTGCGTTTTCAGGTCTCGGTTCGGCCTTTTGTATTGCGGTCGCAGTTATATAGCAGCGTCGTGGACAGAACTCAGGTGGATAGAGAGTTAGAGGTACACTTGCATCTGTGTGTGTGTGTGTGTGACCGGTGAAGGGTCAATTCAGAAAATGGCTAGCTGGAGAAAAATACTTTTGATTAGTATGGGGTCACTTGCAGTGGTAATGATATGTGAAAGCAAGAAAGAGAACAACGGCTCTTTAGTTACAGCGATCTGCTTGATGGAAGAAACATCAGTCAGATTCTTTTACATTGGAAAGCTCCTTCACGATGAGTACTCTTCACAGATGTTAGTTCTTTTAGGTCGGCGAGGGTTGAATTGAAACTGAAAATGTCAAATAGTGCAATACATCATGCTAATTTGATAATCACAAATAAGATCGTTACACAATTATGTAGGACAGAAACAGAGGCTTTCCGGGATTGACCTTCCCTCCTATCTTGATTATAAACATATTGATATTCAGTAATTAAGATTTTGACCCAGACACATTTGAAGGTGCCGTAGTCTGTATTAATGGGAACATGGACATATTATTTTTGGACTCTTTATTATTCTTGCCCCAGCCACATTTCCATCCTCACATTGTTATCTAGAATGAGGTAATGTTTGTTGATCTCTTCATTTAATAACCACATCTTCGGTGGCATAATAGATGGCAATCATGCTAAGGCAAATATATGATTTTTATTATGGAAAAAGAAAAAGTCGCAAAGAACCAATCACTTGCTTCAATATTGTGGAACTGTGCTTAGAGACTGCCAAGAAGTTTACTGGCTTCATCATTTATAAAATAGTCACTTTTTTTAAGACTGCACGTGTGGGTGGATTTTGTTAATAACTTTCCTTTAAGACACTTGCCAACCAACCAATAGAAGAAATTTTTAATTATCAAAGCACTCACTTATCTTGTGATGTGTGTAATCAATGCCTTGACCAATTTGTACTTTGCATTCATTATGTCCGTTGACTTTAATCATCCTCTGTCTGTTACCCCTGTTCTGCTTTCCAAAGTTTCGTTGAACTGATGTTTGATATGAATTACTTCTTGCAGTCTCTGAGAAGGACAAAGGTTTTGCGCATATTCAAACTGAATACTGGACAAGATGATCATGCCATAATGTTCTTAGATGATTATTTAAATCAGGTGAGTCTCATAGGATTTTACTTGTACTCATATAACTCAAAATGGACACTCTCTGTCATCTATGTTGTTGAAAGCGCCTAGCTGGAGGATTTGAATTATGCAGGTGGAGTTTGAGCATGATGCACTTTGAATTTATTCACATGTAAGCTACATATTAATATATTCTCTTCGATTTTGGTTTTTTATCTTTGGCTTCCTATAGATAGAAAGAGTTGTGAAAAGAATGGAGGAAAAGAATGTACATGATCTTGAAGTTTTCGAGTGGTTCAAGATACATGTAATTGACACGAGGCTGGAACCAAACATTTCACACCAAGACCTTGTGAGTCACTCAATCTTCAGTCATTTCATTTCTGGTTTTAGATCTTTTAATCTTGGGAGTTGTTGAATTGGACATGGACCATTGTGTACTTATGATGAGCCTGAACAAGAAGTTGGGAGGGAGACCTGGCAATTTTAGCTTTAGCTTATTTGAGTTGTCTCGTGCACATCAGTGCGTAGCTTCTCTTCTTCCATGCTCATCCTTTTACCTCTTCTTTATGGAATTACTTTCATGTATATCTCTTCAGGAATATATAAGAGGTATATCTGTCACCTTTAGTTTTTTCGGAAATGTGAACAAAATATTAGTGAAACCAAATGCTAGTTGTTTTTTACTGTCGATCTCCACATTACATATCCTGTTGAAACCTGACCCAGCTTCCATTGTTGATCCTAATGTTAGAGAATTTGTCAAATTTCCATAATGGATTTAAGGACCAGTTCCATTAGGTCCACCGATCTTTCTAGTGTTTTTAGTTTGTCATCAAAATGGATTGAAAAGTTTTTTGAAAAAGGATGGTAGCTGCAGTCTCTGGCTTTGATCTCCGCACCAGGTGTTGTGTTGAAACTGGACCCAACTTCCATCTTGGTTGTCATTTTAGAGACCTCATCTCGTTTCTTTGATGGATTCCAAGACTGCCGCGAGTTCCACCAATTTTTCAAATGTATTATGTACTAAGTATTCCATGTCGTCCTCTATGATGATTTATATCCATGAAAGGAGTTCTATGATGATTCTGTAACGGAGCACTTTATAAGGTGGGAACTTCTACGCCCGAACTTATATTTCTCTACTGGACTAATAGGGTGCTCCTTTGCCACAAGTCCTATGCGAGTGCCTTGGTTCAATTCACACGTCAACATAGGGTAGGGTTATTTTAGACTTTTCATATTTTTCTTATCTTTCATAATTTTTGGATGGTGCCATCTCTAGCACTTGTAACATTTACTCTGGCTAGAATAGATGATGCCTGAAGTTCTTTAGGGAGTTCAACTACTCAAACTCTCCTACCCAATAATCACTACTGTTGACTAATACAACTGAGTAGAACTGTTTCTCACAACTCGCTTTCATTTTTGCTCATTTTAAATGATCCTGTAAACTGTGTGCGCGCCTCAGCATCGAGGCATTATGCGCTTGAGTTGCCTGGTCTATTGCTTGTGGCTGAGGATCATAAATGTTGCACTCCTTGGAACTGGGCCAACATCCCAGACAGTGACACCCTTGTAATCAAATGGCTTCCAAAGTCCAAACACAGCTGGAAACTGGTCAACATCGTACTTGATTCTCCACAGTTTATTTGTGCAACTTTAATGAACAGAAGTGCCATGAGCATGTGAAACCTCTTTTAAAGTGGTGCTTATAAATAAATATCATGCTTTATTAGCATGATAAGTTTGATTCTTTAATGATAGGAAAATTTCCCCCTCTGTTATCCATAAATGAAGGGATATGGCTAGCTAGGTATGATGCATGGCAGCAGACTGAATCTTTTGCCTCAGTTGGCTGCCTGGTGTGAAGTTGCTGTGGTTCTTATTTTGCTTGAATTTTATTTAACTCTGGTGCTTGGTAAGACATGTGAGTCCAACTGTATACATGCATTAGCATTGTTTCGTTGTGAAAAGATATATTGGCGAGATGGCTTAGTCTGTTGAAACTAAGATTACGATGGCCCTGACCAAGCTGTCGTAACCCCAATGTTCGTCAAATTTTGGCTTACTTCATGCTTTCTGCACACATGATCATAATAATAAACTTACTTGTGGCAGTGTTCTCTTCTGTCACTTGGAGGGAAGGTGAAAGACGAACATATCTCTGTTCTCATTAATGGAGGAGTTATTGTAAGTGGATATGTGGTGATTATTTCGTCATCATTACCTTTTGTCTTATAAATGCCTTTAAAGTTCTTTTAAAGTCTTGTCATAAAAAAGTAATGTTTGTAATGTTGATGGTTTCACGTCAGCGATATGCTAATACTTGCTTTTTTCAGATTGTGATCACCTCTCTACAATTGCTAAATCTTTTGTTGGTCTATGTTAAAACAACGTGAAGCTAAGTGAAGTGATAGGTAAACAGAACCAACCTAACTAAAAATGCTATGTATCCTCCTCAATCATTTCTCTGTGTTTTATCCCTTTTCGATTTTTTGAAGGTCCTTGGTCATATGGCTGTAAACCTTGAGGAGGGAGACCATTTTGAATGTACAAGTTAGGAACAATTAAGAACACTGTAAGCTATTTAGGAAGCTGAGGGTAGCTTATGCTGCACGAACAACGTCTGAGTATTCTCTATGTATGTCTTGTTCACAAATTCTGGTAATCAACTAGTTCTCTTTTTGACACATTCTAAACAAAAGGAAAAAAAGTAAAGGAAGAAGCACAGTTTCTTGTACTTCTTGTTTTCTTTAATTGCATTATTATTGCATGCCAAACCATAAGGCATTACATTGGGTAATCTTTGGGAAGAAACTGTCAAGCAAAATTGACTTCATTTTTGGGATAAATTTACTTTAATATTACACTTTATTAGATTTAGATATATGAGGTCCCTTGTAAATAATGACTTTGTTGAGCATAAATGTCTTGTTGTTCCTACCACCCGCCTGGGTGGCGCTGCTGGAGCGCGCACTTTTCCTCTCGCAAAAGGTTGAGTGTTCGAATCCCGGGCACCGCAGGGTGACTTAACTGGTGGCACGTGTGTGGTGGCTAGCACGTGTCGCCCCCAGGGTTTACTCCCCGACTGTCGGCCGTGCGGGGTTCCCTGGGTTACCAAAAAAAAAAAAATGTCTTGCTGTTCCTTGTACATATCTCCATAGTGAATGCATCATGCATGTAACACTGCCAAATTCAGCAAAATTTGAAAAGATTTACTGATCCACCGTCTAGATTTATTTTTTTAATCTCGAACAATGTTCGACTTTCTTGAGTATGTTTCTTTCTGACACTATTGGTCACTTTCAGATTCGCCAACTTATTGATCCAAGCATGTACTGGTTTGCAATTCCAAATGTGGGTTCATTACTTAAAGGGCTCTCCCAGGTACACAGAAAAAGCATGTCATTCCTTCATTGTTGGCATCTTTAAAGTTTAATTAATAGCCTAATAGGAAAGGCTAAAAATTTTTAAAAGCTCCAATAACCAAACTATCGCAATTACATAAATTGATAATTAAATGTAAAAAATCGGAAAGGATTGTGCTTTTATTTTCCTGAAGTTAACAATCACACTCTTATAAGAACAACAAGCTCCATCCATGCAATCTAAGAATCTCCATTGCTAGTACCCTCTAAATACAAATCTACAGTTTCATCAAGTATTTCCCACTAAATTTGGGTTGCTACGTGGATTTTTTTATGCCGTTCTGCTTTGCCCTGATCTATAGCCTACATAACATTCAAGTAGTTTAGATCTTTTTTCCAGATACTTCCCATGTCTCGATCCCGCACTTTACCTTCTTTTGGCCCAATCCCTGCTCTTTACCTTAAAGCTTCATCATACGTCACGTCTTCTCAATTCCTCTGCTAGTTTTTCACTTCACAGCTGGTCCCAATTGGCGGACATAGGTGCATTAGGTAGTTGACAGGCGACGCTTATATTTTGTCGAGACTCTTGGACATGGATCCTATATGAATATAATTAATCTGTAATGCTATATGTGGGCTTGCTTCATCAGTGGAGTGAGCAGATTATAGCCTCAAATTGCAAAAATACATTGTAGAAAGTAATGGAATAAACAGCACTATTCTGTTCCATTACACATGTCTTATATTTTTCCTGTGCCTCAATCCCAACATAGCATATGAGCATTCTGGTGCCAACACATTGCAACACTAATCATTTCTCTACTATATTGGTAAATTAAGTGTTGTCAGTAAACTAATCTAAGGATATCTAGCATTACTCTTTTCCGATTTAATAGAATAGTTAGTGATTTTTCTCCTTTGGGTTGAGATAGGTAGACAATTAACAATATACATAATGACCATATCTTATTCTGAATTCTTCCAGGTAACTAGAGCACGAAGTGTATTCAATACATGGTTTCTCCATGGTCAACTAATGCTGAAATTGTTTGAGTGTATAGGCTGCTTTCTCTCTTTCACTCGTCTGTGAGTAATTTCCATCAGTTAGATGAACATAATGGCTATCCTCTAGGTAACTGGTGACCCAGATTCCTCAATCTCAAATTGACTTAAGTATTTCTCCCAGCTAGGTCGAACTAGGTGTTTTAGCCTTGGTGGTATCCAGTAGAGCATTAATGTCAGTTTGACCATTAAAATTGTTATTGGATTTGCCCTAGCTTGGAAATGTTGGAGAACTTAAAAATGGAAGATTAAAATCTCTAATTTCAATATAATTTTAATGTTCAAACAGGTGAAAAGAGCTTCTGAACATTTACAAAGAAATCCATCTAAGAGATTGCGACCTAGATAAACTGTTGCTAACTATTTTTCTTTTCTTTTCTTTCCTGAACTAGGGGAGGAAGGAACTCCTTTCTCTATTAAGCCGTAGGAGGTACAAAGAAATGATGTTGGCACCTTTAGAGAAAAAGAGACTTCGACTGTCTCCCCTCGATATGAGATTTCATCTTCGCGATCTGATTGGCTCAGGTCACCTGAAAACTGTTAAGACACCGACTGGCTTAGTTGTCCGGATTTCAAAGGAATGAGATCTGTAGCAGCATGTTATCTGCTTTTATTCCATCTGGCAAACTTCATGCTTCACATTCAGTTGTAGGATTTGGAAAGAGGTTTGGTTTCTCAAACTGTTGTAGTTTATCTTATATGACTAAATGAAAGTTGCTCTTATATTTGTTCTTTCTGCTTATGACTGGATCAAAGCAAGTCCTAAGGTCCACTGATCTGACAATAGGCCAAAGATTCAGAGAGTTGCATGTCCCAGTAAAAAGGCTGTGACAATGTGAGTGTATCCTCTTGTAGGTGTTATGTCACATTTTTCTTTGTACTGAGGGTCCAGGACTGTTGCAAGAAATTGATTTCTTCTTACTGCATTATTATAAATGCCTCTCTTTTCTCAGAGGATTGCTACTCAAACGTGTCAACTTGAAAAATTTCTCTGATATCCTCCTCAACAATTTTGTTTTTAATGGATTTACCATACGGTTTATTTGATGTTGGCACACATCATAAACTTAGTTTTTTTATTTCCAACATGCATCCTACCATTCGTGTCAAAGTCACCCCCTATGGTATTACAGTTCCGTTGAGGATAATGATTTTCAATGCAGAAGAGAGCATTATATTCTGTAATTACCCAACGAAGATCTATGCAGTGCAATTTCAAATTACTTTGCCCCAGTAATTTTTTCATAATTTTTCTTTCTGATTTCTGATGCTTTCAATGGGAGGACGAGTTAGATGCTTATGTGGTAGCAGGATTAGCAGAAAGCAGGTCATTTGTATATGCTTTTGAGAAATCTTGAAATGCTCTTAGGCTCTCTCTGCTTTCCCTGGACATAGCCACTAGGTGAGGATACCTGCAGATGGTGATTGACGAGGTCAAGAGTAGGGACCAGCTTATGCAGTTGGTCGGTTGTTTGGGGAACTTCTTACTGCTCTACTAACAATCATGAAGAGGTGAGAGCAGTAAGTTTCTGATGGAAAAGTTTGACAGGTCAAGAGCTTCAAGTCTTGATTGCTCACAAGAAGTGTCAATTGTCTCTTCCTCATTGTCTGAGAGATTTTAAGTTGCTATTGGATTGATCCTCGTCCACCAACTCAATCACTGTGGGCCAAGTCTTATGAACTTTCTTCTTCTTATCATTATAATTTTCTCAATATGTTAAGAAGTACTTGGTTTGGGGGGATAGAAATGTGCTCCAGGAAAATATCTTTATTGGGGGGAGGATAAAGCATGAGTCACCCCCAGCATGTAGAGACTAATATTCTACTGATTTGGAATCCGGAATCTCTCTTCTGGTGATATGCGTCCTGTTCTCATGGTAGGTAGGTAAGGATCATTTGAGTCACACGTCTCTAGTTGACGTTGGGATGTCCCTGTAAACTCGTGTCTTGTGGATGCGAGGGCATCTGCCTCGACTGTGTTCTCAATGTAAAAAAGCGTACTTCTGAACCATTAATCGATTTTCCCTCTTTCCAATTACAAATTTATGTCATCGATTTGCAAAGATGAAACAAGTGACTAGTATAGTGGGCTGTGCCATTTTGCTAATCAAACCAGATGACAGAGTGGGCATGCTTCTTAATGCCCAATTCAGCTGTATCTCATGGTTTGTGATGTGACTAATTGCTCGGTGCACTGAATCTGCATCTTTTTTCACCTCACCACTGTTCTTTTGTGTGTATGTTCTCTGTTTTTACAACTGGTTCTTCTGGCGCCATCTTTATGGTGCAACTGTTAAGCAAGTTCATATCACTCGCACACATTATAAACTTCACGCGTATGTTAACTTGTTAGGTTTGCTGTCTTATTATCAGAAACAAGAAAAGACATGGTTAATAAGCCTAACAAATTTGAATTTCTATCGGTTGGTAGGCTCCACAGCTGAGGATGTTCATAGTAATTTATGTCTTTTGATGATCCTTTGCATTAAGTCCGCATTGATTTTACTGGTCACCTTTTCCAAATTCGAAAAGGGGTTATTGTGTGAAGTTGCAATCCTCTCTCTCTCTCTCTCTCTCCATTTGTTTGAAGAAACTATTGTGCTGTAGCATGTTCAGTTTCAGATGTTATAACGTGGGACATGTACAGGTGACGTCATGTTTTTGTGGAATCATTAAAGCAGCTTCATTCTTTGCCGGATGATGACAATCCAATATGCTTAGACCGAAAATATTAATGTATTGACTCAAGGGAAAGAGAGAAATTTAGAGTTAGCTGACATGTCCGTTATTTTCATTCCTGATTGTGTCTCTTTAAGAATATTATCCGGTACTGTATAGATGGGGGCAGAGGATCTTTGAGCTAGATATTCAAGAAAGCACCCGAAGGAATATGCTCATATGATTTGGTGACATCACGTCCGGCGCTTCTTTGTAATAAGAGAAATCAATTTTAATTAGTCGGAAACGCCAATCTTTAACATCAGCTGCATGATTCGTGGATCCCCTCCAATGGCACTGATGCTGAGGTTCTTTTCGAGTATTGAAAAGGATTGAATTGGGTTGCGATCAATCACAACTTGGGACGGACTAATTGCGAGTTAGACATTTTTCGCGAGTCTTGACGAGGACGCATTGCTGTTGTGTGCACCCATGTGATCTGTAAATCTCAGTGTTTATTTAATTGTGCGAGTCTGTTGTACAACCAAAATCTATAGGTCGTGTACGAAATCTTATCATGTCGAAACTTTGGAAAAGAATTATTTGATTAATCTTACTTATTGGAGGAGCCTTGCACTATTATAATGAAGAATGAATAGTTCATTGAATTGAAAATTGTCCAAATATGTATTGAATAAGAGCAAGTTCTAAGACAATTCTTTTGGAAAGGACCGGACTTAGGTGTTGGGGGTGCCAAAGTCCCTTGGAATGTAGTGTGCCTTCCGAGGGAAGAAGGCGGTCTGGGTATTCGTAGATTGGCTGAATGTAACCGAGCAGCAATGCTTAAACACATATGGTTGCTATTCACAGATAAAGAATCCCTATGGTACAAATGGATTCACTCCAATTTCCTCAAGCGTAAAAATTTTTGGGTTGTATCCAAACTGACATTTTACTTGTGGGTATGGAAGAAGATCCTGGACTTATGCCAAGTAGCCCAACAATTATTCAAATGGAATATTGGAAATGGAGCCACTTCATCTTTCTGGTATGACTATTGGCATCAGAAAGGCTCTTTTTACAAGCTCTTCACGGACAGGGATATCTATCGCTCGGGTATTCCACGAAACTCTTCCGTTAGGGATTTCCATACATTCGTCTGGCAAGAATCTAATGTCCTCAATACTATAAACTCCTGGCCTGAAGCTAGTATATTGCTGGACACGGTAAGTGTAGATAGATTCTTATGGCTAGGCCACCCATCTGGTAATTTTTCTATCCGTTCAGCTTGGGAGATTACCAGGTCTAGGGGTTATGATGTGCCATGGCACTCTTTTGTATGGGATAGTAGCATTGCACCAAGATATGGCTTTTTGCTGTGGCTGATATGCTTTAATAGACTCTCCGCACAGGTGGTACTCTTGGCTTACCATAGGATCTCTGATGGATCTTGTGCCTTCTGCCGTCGCAGACCGGACTCAATTAACTACCTATTTTTCGGGTGTATAATCACGGGTACTCTTCCACGATTCTGGGCACGAAAAAGCAATATTCCATGGAGAAATGGTACATGGTAGGAAAATCTCGAGTGGGCCATTAGATGTATTGGGGGCTGCAATTTCCACCAACGTATCGCGAGAGCTTCCTTTGGAGCGTTGTGCCACTGCATTTGGATGGAAAGAAACCATATCCATTTTAGGGATCGTATTCTCTTTGTTCTAGCCCTTCGGACTCACCTTGTCAAGATTGTGAGGGATACTGCAATATCCTTCAAGCCTGTTCAAGATACCCCTCGGAATAGAAGAATCCAAGTTAATTGGGCATTTCCACTTCTATATTTCAGTGATGCCTTTGCTATCCTTTTGTAGTTCTTGGCTGTTGTTTTGGCCTTGGTTTGTGCTGCGCACGAGTTGCTTATAAGCTTTAGCTAGTTGTAACACCTTTGTACCTGTCGGGACATTCTTTGTGTCGCCTCAGGTATGGGATTTTTGTGTTTCGGCTTATCTCCTTGTAAGTTGCGCGTGACTAGTCAATACATTTATTACCTTACCAAAAAAAGAGGAAGTGTAATTTGTTTTACTTGCATTGTCAGGACCTTGCTTAACATTGATGGGTTACCCATTCTAGCAAGAATTGTACCTCTCTATTAGTCACCCTCCTAGTAGATTGCTTTCATCTATGGGAAGAAGAGTTCCATATTATTAAGTGTTGGAGAGGAAGTTGGTGGCTGGGTTACGTTCCATATCTTAACTCAAATTTATTATTGTGGGTCACCTTAAATTTGAAATTTGAGACATAATGGGTTCCAAAGAAGAAAAACCCAAAAGAGACGAGTTTTAGTAGGTCTATTATAAATCCATTTTCAACCCAAAATACTTCAGCTAAGAAAACAGGTCTCACGATCTTCGCTCCTCTCTCTTTTAAGTTCTCTCTTTCCCTCTTTGATTCCATTGACCCCAACTCGCCCATTTACGTCCTTGGTGAGCACTCTCCCTCCTCTTTGATCCTTACGGATCGATGTCACCGCTGTCCCCACCGCCGACGTTGGAGGAGTTTATGAAGGTCGGGCTCTCACGGCAGCCGTTGCTGTCTTCGCAAGCAGCCATGAACACCAATTCTTTCGTAACAGGAGAAACGAAGGCTATTTGGTTAATGTCACAATGTGACAACTTTGGTCTTGATATTTTATTCTTTCAACGTGCGCAAGAAGCATCGACTCAGAATTTGCAATGGAATATGTTTCGGTCGGCAATCTCATTGAGGACCATCTTACGGCCGAACTAGTGAACGAATTTGTCCAGAGCTGCGGCAAAGATGAAGGGGAAATGAGGGGGAGAGAGAGCGGAGAGCCTGTAGCGGGTGTGATATATGTGTGGAGAGCGAGTGTGCACATGTAGTGTTTGACAAAAAGGCAAAGGCCAATGCTAAAAGACAGCTTTGGGATTCTACGCTTTTTTTTTTTCTCACTCTCGCTTGCTCGCTCGGTGTGGCAAGCCCGAAGAGAGCCGACACAGCCTTCAAGAACCCTTTTTGCGGTTATCGCAAGCAATCATCACAAGCACTCTAGTTGCCTAATTTGATAGTGTTTATGTGGTTATTGGAAGTTTAATTGAAGATAGAAAATATCATTAATTAAAGTGTACTGCATAAAGATTCCAAATTTTGCATGATATACTGGAAATTCAATGAAAGAGTATAATAGGATTTGATAATACGTTTTAAAACTGCAATGTATAGTTCGATCTGTCAAGTTCCTATGATAGAAATATGAGGAATAGCAGCGGCACTAGCTTTAAAACTTAGACGTCTTATTGAATACTGTCCCCCGCCTCACCGCCATCTTTGCACCCCAGTCTAGAACCCAACCTCCGAGCTCCCTCACTGACTTGGCAAGGTGGTCCATGGAGTTGCCCAATCTTTAGCGAAAACAATTTAAGGAGAAAATTTGATAAATATGGAGTTCAAGTTGAGTTGGGTCCAAGTTGGATTGGTTATAGGTCGACTAAATTATATTGCATACAAATAGGTTAATTTAGATATGACCATTTTTCACTCAATCCAAACCTGACCAGACACATCTATTTGACGGACCTAGTTACATTATTGTACTCTACCATGTTTGTCTGCAAGGAGTCTCTGTTAAGTCAATGAAATTGATTATTGTGTTGATAATTCCTGATAGAAAGAAATCAACCAGAGTGAATTGCAGTAGGCTGTGTGAACACAAGAATGAAGATCTCTCGGTGCATATCTTATCAAATGCTTGCAGCGCATGATGAAGAATGAAGACAAAAAGCTACAATCATTTAATGAAGACAAAGGTCATTGAAGAGTCCTCCGCAGATTTCTACGTTTGTTATCAAATGCATTTATCGTTTGTGTGCTTTTTCTTAAGCTTGTGGACTTTTTGTTGCTTCATTTAATGTGTCTACATTTTGTCCTTAGGATAGCAAGTGTGTGAAATGTTTGTCCGATGGATCGTAGTTGTCCTGTTATTATATAAGGACTAGAGGGTGAGTGTTGTAAAAAAGCCTCGGAAAGTATTACAAGAACAATTTCTCCATCCAATTTTATGCACTCGTTCCAAAGTTATCACTATTCCTTTTGGTTTCAACAGTATTAACCTTGTCGACGAGGGACGTTCAGGCAGGGAAGTGAGTTGCTTGGCATTCTTTGTCTAGGCATGGATTGATAGATAGCTGGTCACTCAGAGTTTGATGTAGCAAATATCTTCCTATTTTGACATGCTGATCGCTAAGTGTCGTGTCTAACGGATAGTTTTTGCCATGTGTGGCCGTCTAGAACAGGAACGGGATCAACGCTCGCTCAATGCATTGGTACACGACTGCGAACCCAGCACGACTCCAGCCAACTCCACCACGGCACTTTTCACTAGACTTTCGAGTACAAGCTCAGGCATGCCCAAAGACCAGGTCACGCGCACAAGCCTGGAGACCTAGGGAGTTACTGACATCCCACAATCAAAGAGACACAAGCGCACACGAGATGTTTGATAGAATGCACTAGTGACTAGAATTCTTATTGGAATATTATTCTCCAAGCAGTATAATGAGTACAATGCCTGCCTCGTGAAAGTTATTCAAATAAATATATATAAGATGCGGGCTACATGAATGGGGTGTTCATATCTCAAATTTTCCATAAGATTTGGAATCATTAATCATTTGATCTAGGGTAGACAAAAATTTGACCCATGTTTGATTAATGAGCTACAAGGTCCAAAACAAATTCTCAACATAAAAAATGGATTCCACTCGTCGAAACAAGTCTTTTGAATCCCATATTACCACCTAAATATGATAGTTTTTCGACCAAAATTTTTTTTTGATAGTCAATACTTATATTTCAAGGACCGGTCACTGTTTTTCACAATGTCAAGAAGTTCTTTGATTTTGAACGCACATCTCGACAACATGACTTCTTTATACCCACTCATTTTTCGAGAGTAGATTTATGCACTTGCGATACCAACACAAAAAAAAAAAAAAACAAAAACATAGTGTCGATTGGATGTCAAATGAGGGAGTAATCATCAGTCAAACATCGGTCAAACTTTCCTCATACCTGAAACAAGTCTCGGAGCCTAAAACCATACCTAGAGGTCTTGAAATCAAACCAAACTTTCCGAACCTCTTAGTCATGCAATAAAGTTGAAAATTTTATATCCTATCTTATCCATTGTTTGGTATCAATGGTATATCAATAAAAATGAACTTGAAAATGCACAAACAATGATGATAAGAATCTCTCATGATTCACTGCTAAATTCACTGCTAAAGAAACCACATATGCACAATTTACACATGGGGATAAGCTCCATCAATCAATCCATGATTAATGTATGATGTAAATCTTAAATAGCAAAGGTATGATATCCGGAAATTCCTAGATCAATTAATAATATGTATGAAATGAAGAAGATAAATGTCACAAGCGAAAATTCAAGTTGGATTATTAACGTTGTAGTAAGTGGAATATCCGAGATGTATTTTTCGTGTTTGTGGTTCTTGAAAAGTGCTTCCATTAGGATTAAATTGATAAATATTTGTGCATAGGTGGATTATATAAACTGGCGATGAATCACATATTGCCATAGTAATTATGGATGCAGACTAATTTGCTGCATAGTGTGTATTGGATAATATTTGAGTTAGAAGTTTATTGAGTTATCAATCTCCTAATGCTGGGTAACTTTGCCTAATGTTTTTCTAAGTTCAAAATATTTTTTGGTGTTGTCAATGTTTAAAACAGACACTAATTTCCTTGTTTGTATAATGAGATAATAGATATCTTAGCGACTTACCAAAATATTTTTGTTTCCACCATCCAAATTTAGTCATGAACACCTGTCTCTCAATCTCCACCTAGTGTTTTCAACCCATTGTGATCATTACTTTTAACCTTAGTTAATCTATCTTATCCCTTTGTATCTCGTGTAGTTTGAAAGATACATTCCCCTTCTTTGATCGTATTAAACCACCACAAGTATCCAACTTTAAAGAGAGAGAATTCTAACTTGTTCTTGCAAAGAAAATGAAATCTCCTAATGCTTTCTTCCTCTATTTTCATTGTTTAACCTTCTGAGTAAAAGCGATGGTCCCACTCTTGCTATACTAGAGCTTCTAATTCCATCTTTCGAGTCTCCACAAGGTGAATTATTGGACTTCACTACCTTTTACCAAATGCTTTTTGTTGTTTAAAAGACTGAAAAATGTTAATTCCTGTTATTGTTTATGTTACTTGAAGGTGATTAAAGTTTTAAGTTGCACAAGCCTTTTATTCAAGGTAAGTGAAACTTTAGGGACTAAGGTAGATTGATCTACTTGATATTTTTGACTTGGTGTTTGATGGATGTTAATTTTATTTTGAAATTTGATGTTAAGTGTGAGAATGTTTCGATGATAGTTTGTTGAATCATTGTGTTCATTTGACTTGAATTGATGAGTCTCCTCATGCCAAGGTTGTGATTACTCGACTTTCATAAGATTTAGTGGCATGTTAGGTTAAAAATGTGGAAATGGTAAAATTATACTTGAAAGCGATATTTTTGTAATTTGACTAAGTTACCGATTTACTAGATGAGTGTGGCTAGTATATCATGTTGTTGATTCTTTGGGTTGTCGATGGTCACGTCATCAAATCTTTGAATTGGTGGTGTTCACGTTGTCAATTCTTTGGTTGTTGATGTTCACGTTGTCAATTCTTTGAGTTGTTGAACATATTACTTGTCAATTTCCATATGAATTTACAAATCTCTAACTATTTTTCACTGTTTACATGGGAAGTGCAAAGTGGCTACTGTGTTATGCCTACTTACGTAAGTAACAAATGGAAAAAGCATGGCAATTGTATTTCGATAATGAATTATATATGATAATGTCATGTGCCGAATGTTGATTTTTTGATAATGGCTAAACAAGAAGTAATAGATGGGAGTCAATTTCATTGTTGATATTAGGAAGATCACGAATTTTAGTGTGATTATGTGCACTAATCTTATAGGATTGTATATGGAGAGTATTATGTTATATTTTCGCTGCTCACATGTTAGTGGTGATGATGCCCGGTGTATTGGGATGCCTTGTGAGTTGGGATGTCCCGTGAGTCGAAATGCTTTGTGTGTTGGGATGCCTTGGGAGTGTTCGCAATGCCTCGAATTTGAGATGCCTTGTGTGTCGCAATACCCCATGTGTTGGGATACCCTAGGAGCGTTCAGAATGCCTTGTTAATCGAGATGATTTGCTAGTAACAAGTATCATATATGTGTGCACATGTTTATATATATGTACGTATGTATGTTCATATATAAGTATGCATATCCACACGTGTATATCGATGAATTATTGTGGGGTAGCTATGCATCACAATAGGTCCAATCATTTGTTTGCATTAGAATAAATGTTATTATGCAACATTATACATCGGTTTTCATCGGCATACCATGACAGGAAAGTTAGTGCATGTGCCCCTTCAATTTCCATACTTAGTCATTTTGTGCTTAATTTGAATTCACGTTGTTTAGTTGATACTAGGTTAAGTGGTAAGATGATCTTCTACCTTAGAGTTAGAGATTTTATCCATTGAGCATTGGCTTACTCCTTCAATTTTTTAGATCTGTAAGATGGATCTCCCACTACCATTGGTTTTTGGAGGTCCTGAATATTTTGGTTGTGAATATCAGAACGTGCTTGTCCTAGAATCAGTGGTTATTTGTACTAATTGTAGCTCTATCGTATGGATTGATGTAGGATTGCAAGAGCGGATTCTCCATCATCAATTTGTCGCTTGGTACTTTAACATCGGTAGGGAGTTAATTGGACCATTGAGGGCTTCATGGTCCTCCTGGCTTCGATGGCAATGGCGATTTGTCGATGGGCGAAGTTGTCAATCCATAGTGTAAAGAGTTGACTTTTTGTATAGGCAAGTTTTTGGAACAAGAGTTTCGGGGCAGTGACAGACAATCGACCCACCTTCTTCTTAGGATTAATGCATCATAATATGTTTATTTTGGTGCACCATCAACAAAGTAATTTTGGGTCGCCAGATGGGTAGAGCTAAAGCAGGTGGCCTAGTTTTCAAGTTCGGTGACACGTGCCAAACGGCCTGAGCAAGTATTTTCCTCATTTTTTAATTAAGGGTGCAATTTGCAGTTAAAATCTTAATAATAAAGAATTCGAGCTGTGAGACGTTAGATTGGATTTTCTATTATTTGATTTCTTGTTTTAGTTCGTGATGAATATATTGATTATACAGGCTCATTAAATTGCATTCTTCAACATAAGAAGCAATCATTACTTTTTAAATATAAAAATTTGCATTGGATGATAGGATAGTTTGCATTTATATTTATTTCTTAGTTTAGAATTTTATATTTAGGAACCATGTAGTTAATTAGAAAATTACCTAATTTATAATAGGATTTAATATAAATTATTAATTAGGTAATCACATATTTTAAGTTATTTCATATTTTAAAAATTAAAGAAAATCACGAAAATAGCATAAATATGTCATATAAGATTAGTTGTATCAATTCCATGTCCACTGTCACGTCCCAACCCGGAATCACGATCGATGCTTAATGATCGAACATGACCCGAACGGAACTGTGACTCGTGGAAATAAATTAGTGCGTCCGGTTCATTTTAATCAATGCGCACGCGGAAGCAAATATAAACGGAACATCACAATATCAACATAAGCAAACTTCGCACGTTATATTTATATGATACGTGCTTATTTTCATAAGCCTTACTCTCGGGCCATGCAAACCATACACATATATTTTACATGCCCGTTTCACGGGCGATTTCGAAAAACAAGCCAACTATCGAATAAACAAAACTTTGGCTTGGGGTCCCTAACTTCACTACTGCTTCTCTCGCCCCTCGCTTCTCGGTCCTCCTGTTCCCCATTCGTCCGGTTGCCTCACGCCCCAATTGCGGCTTGCCCCAGAGCTGGCTCGCCCATACCGTTAAATGGACTGTTGAACCCTCGTAGGGGTCCAATCCAATCTCTGTTAGCCAAGCGGTACCATGCCATGTACGTATGAGAGACCAATTTCTTGGACCCTCATCCACTATCACGTACGTGGTGATTCTACGATAGGTGCGGCCTTCACGGGCATCAATTATGGTGAGCAACTCCGCTCTTATCTTGATGGGGTTACCAAACTGAGTTGGGGGAGACGCCACACTACGGACCTGAAAAGAGAAAAAACAATGGGGAGTGAGTCGGGGAGACTCAATAAGTGAAAACACTAATATCAAGCGAGGATGAAACAATTGCCACTCACATAAGTTGGCTCTTACCGTACTGGCATTAATGGCATTTCAATAGGAAAGTTCGTGCTACGAAACAACAAAAGAACATCAAATATGATTGTCACGCATGGACATTACTTGTTAAAGAAAAAACAAGCTATAATCGACCAAATAACCGAGAAACAGCCAAAGTAAACCATTTTACACCATATCGCAACTTCTTTTCTCGATATTAGGGAATTCACTTACTCAAACAAACAAAACAAGAACTAGAAAGTGAGAGGCATGTGGTGAACACGGGAGCCTCGGGCGGGTTTCTAACGTGGCTTCCTAGTTGGCCGAACAAAAGGAAAGGTTAGTGGGGCTTCTTTGGGCGTGAATCAAGGAAGCAAGAAAGCAAACAGAGAAGATGATGGCTGGTTGGTGGAAGTTTGTGTGTGTGAGGTATGTGGGGGGCTCCTTCAAATGAGCTTCTTGCTCCATTTATAGAAAAGACAAGCTTGAAGAAGAAGCAAGGCAATAATGGTAGGGCTTCCAAGTCAAAGAAGTCTTAATGGCATTAATGAACTATGGCTAAGTGATAAGATGTAGTGCCATTAAGAGACTTTAATGTGGCATTATCTCTTCTTGCTCTCTCTCTCTCTCTCTACTTCTTTCTCTCTTCCTTGACCAACTCCCTCTCTTGGCTCCCTCTTCCTTGGCCGACTCCCTCTTTGTTTTATGTGTATTATTAGTGACCATGAGTCACCTTGTAGCTTTAATAAGGCTGAACAACTTAGCTGTTCAACAATAAAGAGGGGAGACAACTAAGCAAGTCCAATAATGGTGGCCTTAAATGGCTTTTAATGGGTATTTGGCTTCAACTATTTTGTTCTTCTCACTAGTTGAATCGTGAGCCTTGTCTGGACCGCCTAACATGCTAGTTTCACTCACAAATTACTCGGGCCAATCGATTTACACAAAACCGATTAATCAATACTCAATTCGCAATCCCGCATCATACTTGTTCCGTTAGTTTTTCGAGGGTTTTCCATGCTTGGTATACCCGTTCGATCTGAGGTTTGGGGTAGAAAGACCTTTACATATGGCTAAGTATGACCAATCAAATGTTTAAGTCCATTGGTGTCCAATTTGAGCCAACCAGGTTGCCTAGACGCGTGGTCTGTCTGATTGGGCCTGATTGGGTGCATGGCCTGGCATGCTGCCAGGCCGTGCGGGCGCATGGCCGAGCGCACAGGCGTGGTGCCAGGCTGCACGAGCAGCGTGCCGAGCACGATACCAATTGCACGAGCAATGTACCAAGCACAATGCCGTCCCGCACGAGCAAGGGGCCGGTTCATGGGTCTAACACATGCATTGGCTCATGCATGGGCATAAGGCATGGCTCATGGCCAAGTTCATTAGGCACAGGACTAGATCAGAACCGGATCTAACGGGCACGTTGCTTGGCATAAGGGTCAAGCACAATGACTGGCACACAACCGGACACGTAGCCGGTTCGTGGCCTAGTTGATGAGTACGATGGTTGGTCATGTCCGGGCATGAACTTGGCTGGCGCGGCTAGCACATAGCCGAGCCCTCGGCCTAGCCATTAGGCTCGTGGCTTGGCACATGGTTCGTCCATGGCCTATCCAACTCGACGCAATGATCCGTGGCCAACTCGCGACCGGTCTACGCTCGAGTATCAGTGACTCATGATTGACCCTCAATTGTCATGTAGCCTTGTGGAATTCAATATCTCGAAATTAACTCATGGTCATCCATGATCGATGCATGGTTGTACGGTATCACCCGCGACGACATATGCTGACACCGGACTGATCTATAGTTATCCTGGATCGTCCCACTAACGGCCCTTATGGTTGAAGGGTCACTTCATGGTCATATCACTGAATCATATAGCGTGAGCAGGGAGTCATTCCATTGTCAATCCCTAGGTCAATCATGGATAATCTTTCGATTGAACCATGACCAACCCTTAGTATACTCATTCCGACCTTAGTGTCTATTCCATTACCGACCCTCGGCTCGGACTACTTGCTCAGTCTTTTACCATATATACATACCTCTGGCTTTCTAGGCCCGAATTCGATAATGTCACAATTTTCCCCTTCTAATAAAATTTCGTCATCGAAATTTAAACACGTATTTGGTTTCTTGAATAAATGCGAATACTGACACTTTATGATTTTCTCACCTTCCCAGGTCGCTTCTTCTATGACATGGTGTTGCTATAGGACCTTTACTACGGGAACAATTTTATTTCTCAAAACTTGCTCTTTACGATCCACAATCTGCACAGGCTCCTCAACATAAGACACTCTGCTATCTAATTTGACCTCATCAAAATTCAGCACATGTGGTGGATCGAGCTCATACTTTCTCAACATGGAGACATGAAATACGTCATGCACCTGAGCAAGTTTCGATGGCAATGCCAACCGATAAGCTAAATTCCCTATTCTTTTTAAAATTTCAAAATCTGGGGCTGAGTTTACCTTTCTTTCCAAATTCCGACACACTCGTAATGGGTGACACTTTAAGAAATACATGGTCGCCTACTTGAAATTCTAGAAGTTTCCTATATTTGTCAGCATAATTCTTCTATCGGTTTTGGGCAGTTCTCAACTTATCTATAATCACTTGCACAATCTCGTTGGTGAGTTGGACTAGCTTTGGACCTGTGACCTTCTTTTCCCCAACCTCATCCCAATATACTAGAGTTCTGCAAGCTTGACCGTATAATGCCTTGAATGGTGCCATCCCGATATTCTGCTGGTAATTGTTGTTGTATACAAATTCAATGAGATGCAAATGTTCATCCCAACTCCCTTTAAAATCAACGATGCATGCTGGCAACATATCCTTGAGGGTTTAGATAGTTCTCTCCATTTGATCATCGGTTTGTGGATGATAAGCATTGCTGTATTGCAACTTTGTTCCTATAGCGGTTTGAAGACTTTGCCAGAAAGTCGCAGTAAACTTCGGATCTCGATCAGATGTAATCGTTACTAAAACTCCATGTAGTTGTATAACATAGCAGACATATAGCTCGGCATAACCTTCCAATGGAAGGTCCTTTCTTACTAGAAGAAAATGGGCTGATTTTGTCAATCGATCGACAATTACTCATATGGAATCATTTTCTCTCTGACTTCTTGGCAATCCCATTACGAAGTCCATGGTGATGTGCTCCCATTGTAACAGCCCGAATTTTGGTGTAATTTCGGGATTAATAAAATTGATATTACTTCGTATTTTATTTCCGTAAGTTTCACCCAGAACTGATCACTCTTGGGATACTAACCAGTGGGGTATGGCTAACTGAGAAACTGGTATGTGGATTAGGAACCCGATTGTGAATTGGACACCGATCACGAGAAATGATAAGGGAATATTTTCGGCCGACGTGGGCCGATCTTTGGAAAAGTGATGGATTTGGTTTGGCCAAGGCCAACGATGTATAATCGGATCGCAGGTGATTCTACATGACCGAAAGTACACGTGGCCAACCATTCTTGAACTGGAATCGAACCATCGCGACCTTTGGGACTAGTGATAATTTCTCATTCTCTTAATGATCGGGACAGTCATGACTTGGATAACCCTAGGTCGGTCGGTACGCGTATGCCCTAAATAGTCTTTCGTTAGTGAGAGATCCTAAAATTTGAAATTTAGAGAGTTTTGGTCACGAAATTGGACTCGAATTTTGGTGCTGGTTTTGGAGGGCTTGTACAACTATTTTTGCGAATCCGACGTCGTATTATGTTGGTCACGCATATTTGGAATAGTTACGGTTGAAAAATGGAATTTTAGCCCGAAAGTGAAAAATGACGATTTTGTCCCTATGGACCCCGACGTCGATTTCTGAGGGCGTAAGTGACTATTTTGCATGGCTGACACCATTTTTGAGTGGCCACACACATTTGGGGTTGGTACGGGCGAAAAATGGAATTTCGATCCTGAACCGGAAAAATGACCATTTTACCCTTAGGCCATTTTTGGTTCCGAATTTTGGGGAAATTAAGGAAATTAATTAATTTTGGTCTTATCTCAATTATTGGCCCTATTTGCCACTTTACCCCTCAATTATTGGATAAGGATAAATCAAGACCGTTAGATTAGGAGTATTTTAGTCAATCGCTCGGATCGGCGACACTTGGCACCACCAACCCCCAATATTTGACTAGCTTATGCAAGCTCATGAAAGGGCCACAGCTTATGCCCAGGCTGCAGAGGCTGCACCGATTGCTGGTATAGAAGGAAATCAAGCTCAGAAAGGGTAGGCTCAACTAGCAGGGGTTAGGCAGATGCCCCAATTAGTGGAACAATTTATGAAGTTAAAGCCGCCTAAATTTCATGGCTGTGGTGACCCCAAGATTGCGCCGAGATGGGTGGAAGAATTGGAGAAAACCTTCAAGGTTTTGGGGTGCACCGATGAGGAGAAGGTAACATTGGCAGTTTATTAGCTACAAGATGGTGCAAATGATTGGTGGAATGCCACGGAAGGTAGAGTATTTCCTGAAGGAACAGTCCCAACTTGGGTGGTATTTGTGGAGAATTTTTATGAGAAGTATTTCTCGGAGAATTCCCAGGAAAAGAAATTGATGGAATTTATGCAATTGCGCCAAGGCCAGATGACTGTTGACCAGTATGAAGTGGAATTTGCAAGGTTGGCAAAGTTTGCACTAACTATCGTAGAAAATACGTGAGATAGAGCTCGAAGATTCCGGGATGGATTGAAACCGAATCTTCGGAGCCTGATCTTGTCTCATGATATCAAGGATTACGGGGAGATGCATAGACGGGCTCAGATTATGGAGCAGGATCAACAGGAAAGGGCAGCCGCTTCGGGACCGCGGTTTGCCCAGAATATAGATAACCGTCGTCTTGGGAAGAAGCCAATGGTTGGCAATCAACGATTTGTTCTGCCAGTTAGGCGAAATATAGGGAAGCCGAGCCCCCAGCCGAGTAGATTTGGGGCATGTTTCAGGTGTGGGAGTCTAGAACATTAGATTCGATATTGCCCACAACAACAACCCTCATGATCGCCCAGGTTGCCGCCTTCACGAGTTGGAAATCAAGCTGGAGCTCCCTCACCGGCTAATCAGGGATGACCGCCAGCTCAAGAAAGGGTATATGCCATGGCGCATAAGGAAGCTAAGAATGCACCGGGCGTGGTCACAAGTACGATTTCCTTATGTGATCATGCCGCTTATGTATTGTTTGATCCAGGGGTGACCCATTCTTTTATTTTTGAGCAGTTTGTTAAGTTGATTGGTATGGAATCAGTGTTGCTTGAAAATGTGCTTTGTGTGTCGATGTCTATGAATGATAGGGTGCTAGTCTCTTTTGGATGCCCTGATTATAAGATAATTATTGGGGGTAAGGAGAAGAGTATTGACTTGGCAGTATTGGCCATGTTCAATTTTGATGTGATCATTGGTATGGACAGGTTAGTTTGACAGAAAGCTGTATTGGATTGTAACGATAGGACGATCCTATTTAACCTGGATGGACGCCCTAGTTTTGTATTTCAGGGAAACTGAGGAGAAACCTTGATCCCTTGGATTTCCTCACTAGAAGTGACTAAGTTGTTAGATGAGGGGTGTGAAGGATATCTTGTGAATGTCGTGGATTCGACAGTGGCGGAGCCCAAGTTGGAGAATAAACCTGTAGTATGTGATTTCCCTGAAGTGTTCCCTCAAGAATTGCCAGGCTTATTGCCTGAACGAGAAGTGGAATTTGTGATTGAACTAGCTCTTGGGACAGAACCAATTTCGTAGGCATCATATCGGATGTCCCTATCAGAATTGAAGGAGATGAAAGTACAAATACATGAATTCCTGGACAAGGGTTTCATTCGTCTTAGTGCGTCTCCATGGGGAGCGCCAATCCTATTTGTGAGGAAGAAAGATGGAACTTTGAGGCTGTATATAGATTACCGGCAGTTGAACCAAGTGACAGTGGAGAACAAGTATCCGCTGCTGAGGATTGACGATCTATTTGACCAATTACACAGAACCTCAGTGTTTTCCAAAATAGATTTGAAGACTGGGTATCATCAGCTGAGAATCAGAAAAGAGGATATCCCTAAGACTGCTTGCAGGACTAGATACGGGTATTATGAATTTACCGTTATGCCCTTTGGATTAACAAATGCCCCGACTACTTTTATGGATTTGATGAATCGGGTGTTCAAAGAATTCTTGGATCAGTTTGTGATAGTTTTTATTGATGATATTTTGGTGTACTTTAAGAGCCCCGAGGAGCATGAGGTACACTTGGCTGTAGTGCTATGGACCTTAAAAGAACATGCTTTGTATGCCAAGTTTAGCAAGTGTGAATTTTGGCTTAGTCGAGTGGCATTTCTTGGGCACATAGTTTCTGGAGATGGAATTTCTGTAGACCTAACTAAGATTGAGGCAGTAACGAAATGGCCAAGACCGACATCCGTGACGGAGATCAGGAGTTTCCTAGGCTTGGCTGGCTATTATAGATGATTTGTAGAAGGATTTTCATCGATAGCTATGCCATTGACAATGTTGCTTAAGAAGGAGACTAAGTTTGTGTGAGATGATAAATGTGAGAGAAGTTTTCAAGAGTTGAAGTATAGGCTAACAACTGCTCTAGTGTTGACCATTTCGTTTGGATCTAGAGGATTCGAGATCTACAATGATGCGTCTTTGAAAGGGCTCGGATGTGTTTTGATGGAGCATGGAAAAGTGGTAGTATATGCGTCGCGCTAGTTGAGACCGCATGAGATGAATTATCCGACGCATGATTTAGAACTAGCTGCTATCGTTTTTGCCCTCAAAATCTGGAGACATTATTTGTGTGGAGAGAAATTCCAGATTTATATCGATCATCAAAGCGTCAAGTATCTATTTTCGCAGAAAGAGTTAAACATGGGGCAACGCCGATGGATGGAGCTTCTAAAGGACTATGATTGTGACATTTTGTATTACCCGGGTAAGGCAAATTGAGTTGTTGATGCCTTAAGTCGCAAATCTAGTATGGCGCATCTAATGGTTGGGGAGTGGACATTATTGGAAAGGCTCAGAGATTCAGAGTTTAAGTTTGAAGTGAGTCGAATATCTAACCTGTTAGCTGCATTATGAATTGAGTCGGAGGTCCAAACTAAAATCAAGGAATTACAGTCTACGGACCAAGAAATTCAAAGAATCGTTGAGTTGGATCCTACTAAGAGGAAGTCAGATTTTCAAGTGAATGAAAATGGAATTTTGAAGTTCTGAGGAAGGGTGTGTGTGCTTGATGATGTTAAGCTCAAGGAAGAAATTTTATCGGAAGTTTATAGGAGCAATTACAGTATCAACCCAGGCAATACGAAAATGTATCAGAATCTATGGCAACATTATTGGTGGAGCGGAATGAAGGAAGATGTGGCCAAGTGTTTGACGTGCCAACAAGTGAAGGCATAGCACTGCAAGCCAGGTGGCTTATTGAGACCATTAGAAATTCTTGAGTGTATGTGGGAACACATCACGATGGATTTCATATCGGGATTGCCGCGAAGCCAGAGAGGACATGATTCAATATAGGTCACAGTGATCGTTTAACCAAGTTAGCACATTTTCTGATAGTGCGAAAGGACTTTGAGTTGGAAAGATATGCCGAATTGTATGTGTGGCAAATAGTATGTCTCCATGGAGTACCAGTGACAATCACGTCGGATCGAGATCCAAGGTTTACCGTAAATTTTTGGAAAAGTTTGCAAGTGGCTTTAGGAACCAAGTTACAATTCAGTACAGCCTATCACCCGCAGACAGATGGCCAGTCTGAAAGGACGATTCAGATTTTAGAGGACATGTTGAGAGCCTGTGTGTTGGACTTCCAAGGCAAATAGGAAGAACAGCTGCATTTAGTGGAATTTACTTATAATAACAGCTATCAGCAAAGTATTCAGATGGCACCGTTCGAAGCCTTATATGGTAGGGCATGTAGGACGCCTTTATGTTGGGATGAAGTAGGTGAACGAAATATCACAGGCCTAGAATTAGTGTAGTAATCAGTGGAAGCTGTAGAAATCATTCGGGATAGACTGAGGACAGCACAAAGATGCCAAAAGAGTTATGCCGATAGGAGATGACGACCTTTGGAGTTCCAAGTTAGAGACCATGTATTTCTTAAGGTATTGCCTATGAAAGGATTATCCCGATTCGACTAGAAAGGAAAACTCAGTCCAAGGTATATCGGACCGTTTGAGATATTGGAAAAGATCGGCGATATGGCTTACCGACTTGCCTTGCCTCCCAACCTGTCCTAAGTGCATAATGTTTTCTATGTATTGATGTTAAGAAAGTATGAATCAGATCCGACTCATGTTCTAAGATATGAGGAGATAGATGAGGACGACAAAGTGTCGTACCTGGAAAGACCAGTAAGGATCGAAGATAGAAAAGATCGAGTGCTGAGGAACAAAACGATCTCGATGGTCAAAGTTGTCCGGGAGCACCACGGGACTGAAGGTGCCACTTGGGAAAGCGAAGAAGCCATGAATCGTCAACACCCCCAGTTATTTGAGTAGATAATGGTAGATTATAAATTTTGAGGACAAAATTTTTGTAAGGGGGGAAAGGTTGTAACAGCCCGAATTTCGGTGTAATTTCGGAATCAATAAAATCGATATTACTTTGCATTTCATTTCCGTAAGTCTCGCCCAGAGCTGATCACTCTCGGGATACTAACCAATGGGGTATAGCTAACTGGGAAACTGATATGTGGACCAGAGATCCGATCGTGAATCGGACACCGATCACGAGAAATGATGAGGGAATATTTTGGATCGACTTGGGCCGATCTTTGGAAAAGTGATGGATTTGGTTTGGTCAAGGCCAACGATGTGCAATCGGATTACAGGTGATTCTGCACGACCGAAAGTGCACGTGGCCAACCATTGCTGAACTGGAACCGAACGATCGCGATCTCTGGGACTAGTGATAATTTTTCATTCTCTCAATGATTGAGACCATCATGACTCGGATAACCCTAGGTCGATACGCCTGTGCCCTAAACAGCCGCCCATTAGTGAGAGACTCTAAAATTTGAAATTTAGCGAGTTTTGATCACGAAATTGGACCTGGATTTCGGTGTCGATTTTCGAGGGCTTATACAACTATTTTTGTGAATCCGACATCGTATTATGTTGGCCACGCACATTTGGAATAGCTGCGGTCGAAAAATGGAATTTCGGCCCGGAAGTGAAAAATGACGATTTTGTCTCTTTGGACCCGACGTCGATTTCTGAGGGCGTAAGTGACTATTTTACATGGCCAACACCATTTTTGAGTGGCCACACACATTTTGGGTTGGTACAGACGAAAAATAGAATTTCGATCCGGGACTGGAAAAATGACCATTTTGCCTTTAGGCCATTTTTTATTCCGAATTTTAGGGAAATTAAGGAAATTAATTAATTTTGGTCTTATCTCAATTATTGGCCCTATTTACCACTTTACCCCTCAATTATTGGGTAAGGATAAATCAAGACCATTAGATTAGGGGTATTTTAGTCAATTGCTCGGATCGACGACACTTGGCACCACCAGCCTCCAATATTTGACTAGCTTGGACCATCCTCTCTCTCTCCTCCTCCCTCATTCGGCCAAGCCCCCATCGATCAGCCCCTCCTTCGCTGGTTTCTCTCTCTCCTTCGGCCATTCACGTCGAAGCAAGCCACCAGTCGCCGGAGCGCCGCCACCGTCCACCGTGCCGCGCCATCATCTGCCTCAGCCCCAGCCTCAGTCTCACCCTCGTCCGACCATCTTCTCTCTCTCTCTCTCTCTCTCTCTCTCTCTCTCTGTCGTTTCCTTTTCCTCTCGACCACGCAAAACCGCCGTTTGCTGGAGCTTCACTGCCGCCGCGTTGGCACTCGAACAGCTGAGCTGCTGCTGCTGTGACGCTTCAGCCGTCCGTACATCGCTGTCTGTACGACCGTCCAAAAGACCTTTCGTACGCCGTCCGTACGGGTTCGTACGCCACCGATTGTACGTCACCGTCGGAACGCCGCCGCCGGTTCCACCGTTCACCGGTGATCGGTCGCCGTTCCTCGTCATCGTGAAGTTGGATAAAGTGAGTGTACCTCCTAAATCTGGATTAGGACTGATAGTGCATTTTTCTAGACTGGTTTGGGTACTGTTAGTGAATATTGGGAGGAATTGGTAAACCGATTGGTGGAGGTTATTGATACGTGGATTGGGACAGATTTATAGGCTGAAATGAAGGTGATTTTAAGGCTGAGGACATGCCAAATAGTGGCTGTTCACGTGGGATTGTCAGCGGACCAAAATTGATCAATTGTATTATATGTTGCTGTATTGCCGGGAATTGCCGGACTGATTGATTGATAGCTGATTTATGCTCAATTGTGTTATGACATGCCGTGTGTTTGCATGACCGAACCGTATGGAGTGTGATTGGCCAATTGATGGCTTGTACTGAGAATTTAATTGTGAAGTGTGTATTGGGCCGCTCGATAATAGTTGGCCAAGTGAGCATGTCGTTTGTGAATTGGGCATCGTGTGGTGATGCTGATTTGACTAAGTGCCTGAATTGTGTTTGATGCTCATGGTGCATTGTGATGCATTACATGATCACGCATTGTGTATGCCGAGAATGAGGCGTGTGATGAGATTGTGCGAGAATGCGTGTTTGCCATGAGCATGTGATCACCAAATTATGCCCTAATGCGTTTTACATGGGGTTCAGATAATAACCAGTTGTGTGTATGTGTGATCACATTTCGCCCTAATGCGTGTTACGTGGGGTATGCCGTCCTTATGCACTTTATAGTAGGACGATGCCCGGTACGTCTGGAAGACGACCAACCTGATGCGTTTTATGCAGGCTCTGGTTCGTAAGGAGATCAATGTTGCGCTTGATGCGTTTTGACGCGGGCTAAAGACACTGGGCCCGGAGCGTTTTTACACTGGCCATAGAGTGTTGTGTTTAAGAAAGAAACCTGATGCGTTTTTACGCGGATCGAATTAAATGATAAATCGAGCATTTGCTAGTATGTTAGTGTGGGCTAGTAAGCCGAAACGTGAGTATGGCATGATAATAGCATATGCATGCATAAGAATGCACGGACCAGCGTGCGAAAGTGCGAGACTCGGTGAATGGCATGTGAACCAAACACTGATTAGTGTGAGCATGTGTATGGCGTACGTATGAATAGCGTGTTCGTGTATGTGAATTGATCAGTGTATTGAAATGCTTAACCTAAGCTGCAGGGTCAGCCAAGTAAGTGATCGGGGCTCGAGGGCCCAGGTCAAAGGATGATTGTGATTTTTAGTGCTATGATTTTTGTGATATACCTGTCAGGAGATTGCATGTTAGCCTAGCCTAGGTTTAAGGGTTATATTCATTGAGATTCGTCTCATGATTTAATAACCCAACATTTCAGACCCCCGTCCCTGAGCATGCCTAAGGTACATACACTTTTTGGGATCCCAACACAGATCCAGCAGTCGACCAGTGTATTTCCGTCTAGTAATGGGAAAGTTTACATAAGATATCGATTAGTAGTTTTTGTGAACACGAAGGAATATTTCTATCATACATAAGAGTACGTGGCGTGGTGTCTTCGAGATGTTGATGGGAATATAGGCCAGCCCCTCAGATCTTTTGATGCCCCGCTTGATGAGAATGGACTGATGGAACCCATACACACAGATGGTGAAGTGATCAATCCTCAGGACATCTATAATGTAGATGGCGTTGATGAGCCCATGGATGGGGAGCCACTAAAGCCATAGGTGATAGCCGAAGATCTAGACCAATCCGCAGAGGAAGAAGATGAAGTAGAAGACATGGACCTGAATTCTGATGAAGACCATGGGGAAGTTGTGGAAATAGGCTCAGATGAAGAGATCGGACTTTACCTTGACTCGGAGTTGGAGCCGGATTCTGAGGACGAATGGGCTGAAGCACAAGATATGAATTCAGAAGATTCTGAGCCATCCGAAAATTCTGCATGGGAGCCGTCGGATGATTCCTCGGAGTCGTCAGACCCTAACTGGGAACCCTAGGACGGTCTTAGCCCTTATAGGGAAGCTCGTTCCTTTTTAATAGTGACTTCCCTGTAGTTAGCTTAACCTTCTCCTAGCCACTTACCCTTTTTGACCTAGTTGCTGTTGACTGCTTGGGTTGCTTGTTTTGTTGTACAAGTGGATTTTGTAAAAAGGCCTTCTATAGTAATATCAAAATATATATTTGTAATTATGTCTCCGTTGTGTTCGCTGTGCTATCTTTGGTCTCATATTATTATTGTACGGGTGTTTAATTCAGTTGCTTTTCGCATGTGCCTTATCTCTGTTTATTTGTCGGGTCGGTGACCCGTTCCTGGGAGTGTTGCACCATAATCGACCAAGCGAGATGTTATCACTTCGTGGGTACGGGGCGTGACACCCATTTTCATTCAAAGATTTCCAACGGTTGTAGTAATCCTTCATGCTTGCAATGTTGAGCCTTGATTTCCTGACACGTTAAACATTTCGCAACATGTTTGGCTATGTCCGTCTTCATGCCATTCCACCAGAAATGTTGTCGCAAATTTTGATACATTTTGATATTGCTCGGATGAATACTATAATTGTTCTTATGGGCTTCCGTCAAGATTTCTTCTTTATGTTGCTCATCATTAGGCACGTATAAATGTCCATTGAACTTCAAGATTCCGTCGTCAGTCATATGAAAATTGGATTTCTTCTTTTTTGGGAGTCCTTTCCAAATCTTTTGCATCTTGGGGTCTGTCTGTTGTAATGCCTTGACCTTCAATATAATTTCTGGTTCAATTCTAAGAGCAACTAATAGACTTTGATGTTGTCCAACTTCAAGTTTAAAATCTAAGTCTTGAGCTTCTTCAAGCAATGCCCATTCTTTGACCATTAACTGAGTAATGGCCGATTTTCAACTAAAAGCGTCGCCAACTTTGTTTGCTTTGCCAGGATGGTACAATATTTTACAATCGTAGTCCTTGATAAGTCCCATCCAACGTCTTTGCTTCATATTTAGCTCCCTATAGGAGAATAGATATTTCAAATTTTGATGATCCGTATAGATGGCAAATTGCTCCCTATAGAAATAATGCTGCTAAATTTTCAAGGCAAACATGATCGCAGCAAACTCCAAATCATGGGTTGGATTATTCAATTCGTATGGCCTCAATTGTCTCGAGGCATAAGCCACCACTTTGCCATCCTGCATCAATACACAGCCTAGCCCTTTGTGAGAGGTGTCACTATATATTTCAAATCCTCTTGGTCCTTTAGGTATGGTCAAAATAGAGGCAGTCATCAATCTTTGTTTCAATTCTTGGAAACTCCGCTCACACTTGTCAGTCTATTCAAATTCCATTTCTTTCTTTAACAATCGCGTTAAAGGGATAGCGATGCTAGAAAATCATTCCACAAACCTTTTGTAGTAACCTGCCAAGCCCAAGAAACTTCTAACTTCTATGATGGTTGTTGGTCTTGGTCAGTTAATGACTGCTTCTATTTTGGATGGATCCACTGATATGCCTTCTCCCAAAATTACGTGGCCTAGAAATACTATGTGAGATAGCCAGAACTCGCACTTGCTGAGTTTTGCATAAAGTGTGTGTTCCCTGAGCGTTTGAAGCGCGAATCTTAGATATTGGTCTTCGAGTATACCAGGATGTCATCAATAAAGACTATGACGAAATGATCCAAGTGTAGCTTGAACACTCGGTTCATCAGGTCCATAAAAGTAGCTGGCGCATTTGTTAAGCCGAATGGCATAACAGTGAATTCATAATAGCCGTATCGAGTTCTGAACGCCGTCTTCGGAATATCTTCTTTCTTGATCCTTAGTTGATGATATCCCGACCTCAAGTCGATTTTGGAAAACAAGGATGCTCCTTGGAGTTGATAAAATAAATCGTCGATTCTCAGCAATGGATATTTATTTTTGATAGTGACCTTATTTAACTGTCGATAGCGACCCGTCTTTCTTTTTCACAAACAATATTGGTGCACCCTAGGGAGATGCACTTGGACAGATAAATCCCTTGTCAAGTAACTCTTGTAGTTGCACTTTGAATTCTTTCAACTCGATCAAAGCCATCCTGTAGGAAGCTTTGGAAATAGGCTCCGTTTCAAGGGTACTTCAATAGCAAATTCTATTACTCGTTCCGGAGGTAAACCTAGTAATTCCTTTGGAAAAACATCCGAAAATTCTCGTACCACCAATATATCTTCCAATTTTGTTTTTTTTTCCTTTGACTTATTTTTTATTGTTGCCAGAAATCCTTGACAACCTTTTTCTAAGAGTCAACATACTTTTAATGCAGAGATTAGAGGAGTAGAAGGTCCTCCTCTATTTTCCACAAATGTATAGCAGGGACGATTAGGTGGATAAATTGGATCACTTTGCTATAGCAGTCTATAATGGCTCGCTATCTACTGAGCTAGGCTATGCCTATGATTACGTCAAAATCATACATGACCAGAACCGCTAGATTTATACTATCCTCCATCCTGCCTATAATAATCTTACACCCTTGGCATCCTAGGGTGATCTGTACTTTATCTTTCATAGGAGTAGAAACACTAAGTGCATTTTCTAACAGTTTTGTCTCATATTTGGCCAGACGCACAAATTATTTAGATATGAACAAATGTGTAGCTTCAGTATCAAATAATGCATATGCAGCACAGTTGTTGAGGAAAACCGTACCTGTAATTACTGTTTTGGAGTTCTCAGCATTTTCTTGAGTAAGTGCATATATTTGTCCTTTTGCTAGGGGATATTTGCCATTATTATCATGAGGTTGAACTCCAGTTGATGCCGTTGCCTGCCTTTGTTGTGAAGGCATTCCCTGTCGCCTTTGTGGACAGTCTTTGACCATGTGACCCTATTGGCCACACCTCAAGCATGCTCTCGTGCGAAGTGGGCACAAAGCATCACCATGTCGCCTCCCGTAATTAGAATAGGCATTAGTAGTTACCTTTGGGAAATTTTGCTTCTTATTTGGAAGGAACGCTTTCCTCCTGCCAAAGGTCTATTGCTCGAGTGCTGATTTGCTCGATGAGGAAAATAAGGGGGCTTTGCCAGAGTCACCCTTTCCAGCAAATCTTTCTCGATCAGTTGGGCTCGTTCATATAACTCATTATAGTCTTTCAAGTTCAATGGTACTAGATGACTCTAGATGTCAGGTTTGAGACCATCACGGAATTGTTTTGCCCTGTCAGCTGGATTTTCAATAAGTCTAGGGGCATACCTTGACAATTGGGCAAATTTTGCCTCATATTGGTTCACCGTCAAGTTGTTCTACTGGAGTTGTAAGAATTCCTTCACCTTTCGATCATGAGTACATTCGGAGAAATATTTTCCATTGAATGCCTCAACGAAGGCATTCCAATTGACTGCAGCAGTCTTAGGAAACACGATCTCTTTGGTTGCTTTCCACCAATGATTGGCATTTCCATGCAATTAGTATGTCGCCAAGATCACTTTCTCTTCCTCGGAACATCTTAGAAGTTCAAATGCTTTTTGTAACTCATCTATCTAGGATTTCGCCTCCTCAGGATCTCTTGTTCCAACAAATTTCGGAGGTCGCAGTTTAAGGAATTGCTCGACTAACCCGTGCATCGTACGGTCACCATTCCCATTTCCGTTTGCCGCTGCATTATCAACATTAGGCAGCCATTGTTGTCCTAGCAAATCTCCAACGGTCGCAAGAGCCTGCAAAATTCCGTTTATTCGGGGATCTTGCTTTGACTTTCTTTTCGAGGTCGTGGCCAGGTCCTGAGCACTCATACTGCCGTTAGTATTCTACTAAGGCTTTCTACAACGCAAAAATAGGTCAGTGATCAAAATATTATCAACCAAAGGCCTATTTACCAACCAATTAGGTACACAAGCACACAATCACATGCGCAGAGTGTTTCCTGGCTAACTACCTCAATTTTAGCGCACCTTATCACTCCAGGTCTTTATTTTTGCTTGGCTTTCAGAATCGTTTTCCATAATTCAGTGTACATTTCGGTGATTCTCGTTCTTTAGCCATCCTAGAAGCCTGCCAAGAGCCATTCAATTTCAGGCCCTTCACCCTAGCACCACGTCTATTCAGAAGCCGCTCAATGATTAGGTGGTATATACCCCCAGCGCCACTTCTTCCTAGAGGTTGCACAATGATCAGGCTTTTTGCCTCGGTGCCACTTCATTTCAGAAGCCGCACAATAATCAGGCATTCATGACCCCGACGCCACCTTTTTAGAGGCTACTTAATGTTCAGGTCGTATGGCCCTAGCACCACTCCCCACCCTCGTCGGATCGTCCAATCGCAAGTTGCCTCGAACTGCACCTACTAGAGGGAAAACCTGCTTTGATACCAAAAACGATCCCACTATCACGTCCAATCACGACCCGAAGATGACCCAAGTGGAACCATGGCTTGTGAAAATAAATTAGTGTGTCCTGTTTATTTTAATCAATGCGCACGCAGAAGCAAATACAAACAAAACATCACAATACCAATATAAGCAAACTTCGCACATTATATTTACATGATATGTGCTTATTTTCACAAGCCTTACTCTCGGGCCATGCAAACCGCACACATATATTTTACATGCCCATTTCTAGGGCGATTCCAAAAAACAAGCCAACTATCGAACAAACAAAACTTTGGCTTGGGGTCCCTAACTTCACTACGGCTTCTCTTGCCCCTCTCTTCTCGGTTATCCTGTCCTCCTATTCCCCGTTCATTTGGCCGTCTCACGCCCCAATCGCAGCTTGCCCCGGAGCTGGCCCGCCTATGCCGTTGAATGGACTATTGAACCCATGTAGGGGTCCATCCCAATCTTTGTTAGCCAAACGGTACTATGTCACGTACGTATGAAGGACCAATTCCTTGCAACCCTCATCCACCATCACGTGCGTGATGAACCTATGATAGGCGTAGCCTCCACGGGCATCAATTACGTTGAGCAACTCCACTCTCATCTTGATGGAGTTATCAAACCGGGTTGAGGGAGATGCCATACTACGGACTTGAAAAGAGGAAAAACAACAGGGAGTGAGTCAGGGAGACTCAATAAGTGAAAACACTAATATCAAGCAAGGATGAAACAATTGCCGTTCACATAAGTTGGTTTTTACCGTACCGGCATTGATGGCAAATCAATAGTAAAGTTTGTGCTATGAAACAACAAAAAAACATCGAACATGATTGTCACACATGAACATCACTTGTCAAAGAAAGAACAAGCTATAATCGACCAAATAACCGAGAAAAGGCCCAAATAAACCATGTTACAATGTATCGCAACTTCCTTTCCCAATATTAGGGAATTCACTTACTCAAACAAATAAAACAAGAATTAGAAAGTGAGAGGCATGTGGTGAACACGGGAGCCTAGGGCAGGTTTCTAACGTGGCTTCCTAGTTGGCTGAACAAAAGGAAAGGTTGGTGGGGCTTCTTTGGGCGTGAATCAAGGAAGCAAGAAACCAAACGGAGAAGATGATGGCTGGTTGGTGGAAGTGTGTGCATGAGGTATGTGGGGGGCTCCTTCGCGTGAGCTTCTTGCTCTTTTTATAGAAAAGCCAAGCTTGAAGAAGAAGCAAGGCAATAATGGTAGGGCTTCCAAGTCAAAGAAGTTTTAATGGCATTAATGAACTATGACCAAAGGATAAGATGAAGTGACATTAAGAGACTTTAATGTGGCATTATCTCTTCTTGGTCTCTTTCTCTCTCTCTCTCTCTCTCTCTCTCTCTCTCTCTCTCTCGGCTTCTTTCTCTCTTCCTTGACCGACTCCCTCTCTTGGCTCCTTCTTCCTTGGTCGACTCCCTCTTTGTTTTATGTGTATTATTGGTGACCATGAGTCACCTTGCAGCCTTAATAAGGATGAACAACTCAGCTGCTCAGCAATAAAGGAGGGGGACACCTATACAAGTCCAATAATGGTGGCCTTAAATGGCTTTTAATGGGCATTTGACTTGGTCAACTATTTTGTTCTTCTCACTAGCTGAACCGTTGGCCTTGTCTGGACTGCCTGATATGCTGGTTTCACTCACAAATTATTTGGGCCAATCGGTTTATATAAAACCGATTAATCAATACTCAATTCGTAATCCCATATCATACTTGTTCTGCTAGTTTTTCGAGGGTTTTTCATGCTTGGTATACCCGTTAGATCTGAGGTTTGGGGTCGAAAGACCTCTACATATGGCTAAATATGACCAATCAAATGTTTAAGTCCATTGGTGTCCAATTTGGGCCAACCAGGTTGCCCAAGCGCATGGCCTGTCTGACCGGGCTTGACTGGGCACATGACTTGGTACATTGCCGGGCCGCACAAGCGCATGGCTGAACACATGGCCAGGCACGTGGCCAAGCACACGGGCGTGGTACTGGGTTGCATGAGCAGCATGCCGAGCACAACACCAGCTACATGAGCAATGTACCGAGCACAATGTTGACCCGCACGAGCAAGGGGCCGGTTCATGGGTTTAACACATTCATTGGTTCATGCATGGGCATAAGGCTTGGCTCATGGCCAAGTTCATTGGGCACGAGACTAGATTAAAATCGGATTTGACGGGCACGTTGCCCGCCATAAGGGTTAGGCACAATGACTGGCACACGACCGGGTACGTAGCTGGTTCGTGGCCTAGCTGATGGGCACGATGGTCGGTCATGTCCGAGCACGAGACTTGGCCGGCACATGGCTCATCCATGGCTTATCCAACTCGACGCAACGATATGTGGCCGACTCGCGACCGGTCCACGCTCGAGTATCAACGACTCATGGTTGACCCTTAATTGTCAGGTAGCCTTATGAAATCCAATATCCCGGAATTAACTCATGGTCATCTATGACTGATGCATGGTCGTGCGGTATCACCCGCGACGACACATGCCAACACCGGACTGATCCATAGTTATCCCGGACTATCCCACTAATGGCCCTTATGGTCGAAGGGTCACTACATGGTCATATCACTTTAATTGTCTTGCGTGAGTAGGGAGTCATTCCAATGTCGATCCTTAGGCCAATTCATGGATAATCTTTCAATCGAACCATGACCAACCCTTAGTACATTCGTTCCGACCTTAGTGTTTGTTCCATTACTGACCTCGGCTTGACTACTTGCTCAATCTTTTACCACATACCTTCAGCTTGCTAGGCCTGAATTTGGGGATTTCACATCGTCACTTGCCACGTCATCATTGTTTCCATGTCATCTTGTGCCATGTCAATTGTGACGTGTCATCGTTGCCACGTCATTACTTCCATGTTATCATATTTTCATGTCTAATTTTCACGTCATTAGATATTGCATGTTTAGGGACATTTGAATCAGATTGCATATCATGTTAGATTAGTTCATAATTTTCGTCCTTCATTATATTAGGTCATGTCACATGTCATTAATTTAATGATTCATGCATATTAAAATTAGATCAAAATTGCATACAATTTCCCAAAAAGATAAAATAAAACTGCATATTCATTTAGATCATGTTTAGGTTAGACATGCATTTTATTTAAATTAACACTTTGCAGGTTTGGGAAATTAATCACAGTAAGGTTATGCTTTGCTTGCTTGAGGTATTTAAGTTCTTGCCCTATTCTAGCAATTTACTTATTGTTTTGATTTCTTGAGTGTTACTTTCTTGATTGTGCGCACACACGAAAATCCATCACACGTTGGTGATTCAGGATTAAAATTAATCAAGACTACTTTCAAATATATTTGAAATATAAGAGCGTTAGATCAATCTAGCGTAGTCAAATTTCCGTATCCATGAATATTCGACTGGTGAAAGTAAGTGCTCTCCCACACTTTATGTAGGTGTCTAATCGACCTACTAATAATTGATTAGTGGTGACTCCTAATTAAATTGATTTACATATTAAATTGAGTATCAAGTTGCGATTGGTAGGGTTTGAGAGAGTCCGTGCTAAACACGAACAATTGCCTTGTGAGAGGAACTTCGTTCCGTTTGGTAGTCCATTGGCTTTTTCTTGAGTGCTCCACCTATGAGAAAGTTGCGACAATGTGTTTATGCATCGTATGCGTTCATATTCATGATTATATGCTTTGATGAACACTACAAAAAAACAAGGGATTAGCAACGAATTTTGCAACGAAAAATTTGGCAAAATTCGTCGTAAATCGAATTTGCGACGAAATTAGCGACGGAATTTTGCTAATAGGGCATTGCAAAATTTTGCGACGGAAAAAAATTCATTGCAAATTAGCCATGAACACTATCCGTCGCAAAATTCATCGCAAATAATTTATCGCAAATTAGCCACGAACTTTATTTGTCTCAAAATTCGTCGAAAATTTTGTTACAAAATTCATTGCAAATTTCTTTGCAAAATTCATTGAAAATTTCGTTGCAAATTTAGTCGCAAAATTCGTTGCAAATTAGCCACGAACTTTATCCGTCGCAAAATTTGTCACAAATAATTCATCGCAAATTAACCATGAACTTTATTCGTCACAAAATTTGTCACAAAATTCGTCGCAAATTAGCCACGAACTTGATTCGTCGCTACTTATTCGTCGCAAGTTAGCCATGAACTGTAATGGTCGCAAAATTCGTCTCTAAATATTCATCGCAAATTTTACATTATTTGGGCCATCAAATCTTGTCCATAGCAATAGCTACGCATTAATGAACACTATGTAATACATTCAAAACAATCAAAGGACACGAGACAACCATAGATTTTGCTTCAGAAACAGAAAACGAACAAACCAGACACAATGCCATATAATTGAAAAATATAACTGAAGAAAAGATGCTAGTTCGCAAAAAATAATGATATATGCAAAGTTGCAAAGTCTGACATGATGTTATTTGGTATCCAATCTTATGATACATTCAAAACATTCATAGGAGGCGGGACAACCATAAATTCTGCTTAAAAAACAAAAAATCGACAAACCAGACACAAGACTGGGCAGCTTTGGTACTTGGCAGAATACCAAAAGCAGTCACTTTTGTCGACACCTGATGAGATGTGGATACATAAATAAATATATTCAATTAGTCCAGAATATAAAAGAAGCAATTATGCATGGATGTGGAACTAGGTATAAAAAAACAAGAGGGTTAACAAAAAAATGTTTCAAGATGAACATCAATGTTCTTACACATGAATATGAGTCAACTTTGACATCCACTGTAGTTTTTTTACCCTTGTAAATCGTATTTCTCTCACCTAGGAAAAATTAGATCCTTGTCCAAACAACATTCAACAGTTTAATGACTTAGAGAGGTGAATTACTAATGTCAATTCCCAGGAAGAGAGGATTCAAAGTCAATTAAGGCATGTATTTCTACAATGTTCAAATATCATGATTTTTTGTAACAAGCATGTCATCCTGGGATCTCTAAATTTTCAGTTTTTCGCAAGTAAATAACCTAGTTGTAAGAAAGTTGTGCACAAAAAGTAATTATAGGATAGGAACATATTGGGTGAAACTGCACTTATGTCACAAAAGATTGTGAAGCAAGTTTACACCCGATTTTGAGAATTTTAACTAGAAAGGACCGAGAAAATCATCATCATCATCAGTAATCTCAGCATCATCGTGTCGCTGATCATTGTGCCCATCACCTATAGGATTGGCGGGAGGTATAGGAGGAACCTCATCATGATTGAGGTTGAGGTGTCATATAACGATTTGCATTTATTGTTTCAAGTCAATTATTTCTTCGTCCTTCTCTATAAGTATATTTTTCAATTGGTTCAATTCTTGGGTTAATTGCTCGTCATGTCGTGTCCTCCTTCGAACAGCCGCATTGGATGATGAAGTTGCAGTATGATTCGTCATGTATACCCTTGACAAGGATCCCATCCCAAATATTTTTCCTTTTTTCATCCCACCTATTGCCTCTATCCATAATGCTGTACTATCAATTGATGGCTCAGACGCAGCAACACCATCACCATCACTAGCATTGCTCATTAAAAGTTCATCATATTTTTCCTACATTAACCATATAGATGAAATTAAAATAACTTCATATATATAACTATCATAAATATTAAAAACATTCACGGTTTTCATTCTAGTTTCCATAAAGTCCAAAGTATAACTTATATATCTTAATAGCTTTTGCTCGAGCGCTAGTCCATGTCTTATCTTTTTTTTGAAATGTGCATTCAAATGTAGTTGCTAATGTCGGTTCCATCCCCAATTCACGTGCCTACAAAATGTAAACATGAGTAATTGAATTAAATTAACTGATAACTTATTTAACAGACTTATCATTCGTTTTCGATGCTCCCCAATGTTGATAGAGCCCCCAGCATATGTGGCAAACTCTTCACTAGAACTAGAAGATCGATTCTTTTTATTATACTCACTGATTTTCTAACTCTTTTCAGTTACCCAAATTTTGTTAATTTTCGTCCAATTGTCAGCTGTAATGAAAGCCGGCTTCACTTGCTTGATCTTCGCTTTATTCATCACATTTTGTATGTGATTACTGACTTTCTTCTGAAAAATTCTTTTCACTTCATTCTTTTCCTCTTTATCCCATCTAAACTTCCGCTGCAATCAACTTTACCCAAAAAAAAAACTTCCGCTGCAATCAATACAACAAAAACTAAAAGTTATTATGATGGTCATATATCCATTACCATGCACCAGACAATTCGGCGATAGATTTTGTAAAGTTCATCTCGAGGAAAATATCTGGTCCCTTTAGTACCTAAAACTAAAGAGTTGTTCTAGTCCATTTACATCATTCTTCACTATTAATATACTACACCAAACTTAGTTGGTGAGAAAATAGAATATCTAAAACTTACTTTGAACTCATTCTACCACAAATTTTTACTTCTTGCGGAGCACTTCTGTAATTAATATACTACCCCATCCAATAGTTTTTGACTATTTTATTCATTTCCCTCACAACAAATGTAGCATCCGTGAATCTGCAAATATACGAATATTGTGCAATATTGATAATTCAGTTGACATTCATATCTAAAATCATAAATATTACATATACTTAAAAAAATGAAGTACTTACGAATATCCAAATGGGCATATCATGAATTGGTTATCTTCTTCACTTGTGTTTCCCTCATTATTCGATTGTTGCGCTGAATAATAAGGTGGCACGGAAGGAGATGGAGTGGTAGGAGATGGAACTGGAGGAGATTTAGTTCACATGGGGCTAAGTCCCCTAACATTTTCTTGAGTGTTGGAGGGAGGGCCAACATGTCCATATTGTCCATAAGCACATAGTGATTGAGGGTTATATGAAAGGACAAGGAAAGAGGAAAGGGACGGGGACGAGGACAAGAAAGGGGCTGGTCTTTTATGCATGTGACCTCCATGTTTATACTGACAAGTAGGAAGGTTAGATAAATATGTAAAAAAATATGAACATGTATTACGGATACATAATGACGTACATGACGAACCTTACCATTTTGTTTCAGAAGCAGAAAATGTTTTCTCTTAATTAGCCAATGCCGAGTATTTATGATGTGCAATTTCCTACGAATAAATATACTATGAATCGCACTCATTTTGATATCAAACATCAATATATGAGCACGATTTGCCATGCTAAGCCGACAATAGCTATAATTAACCACACAATCCACTTTCAAACCACACAATAATTCATCAAGTACAAGATCAACCATGAAACATCAATTTCAGCCACATGATCTTCGTTCTCGGCCACACGATCATCAATCAACCCACAGGATCGGGCCATAGTTAACCAATCAGCTACAATTGAGCAAATCAACCAGACGATTAACCTAATTAACCATACGATTGGCATTAAACAACTAAGTGTGCGAATGGTAACCATTTTGCTCCAGAAATCAAATTGTTGCCACAAATTGATTTTTTGCATTTTTGCCAGAAATTGACTTCTGAAGGAGAAATCTGTTTGGTAAAATATGACTAATTCTGCTCCCGAAATTGATTTCTAGAATAAAACTCTGTTTTGATTTGTTGAATTTTTTGCACTTTAAAAAATTTAAATTTTACTCAAATTTGGTGGCCACGATTATTATAAGCCATTCGGTAAAGTTTTGAAATTTTGGATTTTTTCAATTTTTCTTTGGGCACCTAAAAAAAATTTCTGCCTAAAAATGGGTGGCCACAAGTATTCTAAGCCATTCTGTGAAGTTTTAAAATTTTTGAATTTTTTTTGGGTACCTAAAAAAAATTTAAATTTCACTCAAAGTGGGTGGCCACAAGCATTGTAAGCCATTTTGTGAAGTTTTGAAATTTTATATATTTTTATTTTTTAACTTTTTTGGGCACCTAAAAAAATTTAAATTTCACTCAAAGTGGGTGGCCACAGGTATTCTAAGCCATTTTATGAAGTTTTGAAACTTTTTAATTTTTTAATTTTTTTGGGCACCTACAAAAATTTAAATTTCACTCAAAATGGGTGGCCACAGGTATTCTAAGCCATTATGTGAAGTTTTGAAATTTTTTATTTTTTAAATTTTTTTGGGCACCCAAAAAGATTTAAATTTCACTCAAAGTGGGTGGCCACAGGTATTCTAAAGCCATTCTGTCAAGTTTTGAACTTTTTTATTTCATTATTATTTTTTAATTTTTTTGTGCACCTAAAAAAATTTAAATTTCACTCAAAGTGGATGGCCATAGGTATTTTAAGCCATTTTATAAAGTTTTGAATGGTTCATATTTCATATACCTTTTCTTGTGATTTATTTCAACCAAATTAAACTTCGTATGCACCTTCATTCCTTTGATGGGGTTGAACCACTTACACTTAAATAACATAACACACATCATTAATGGTCCAGGGTACTCTATCTCTATGATTTCATCCAATAGTCATAAAAATCATCTTTTGAACTGCCACCATTGAATGACCGAACAGACACACCACTATTCATTGTGGCTTTTCCCATTTCATATTTTTGAGTGTGAAAATTATATCCATTTATGAAATATGCTGGCCAACTTTGTACTCTTAACTGTGGACCCCATGACAAATGATATAGCAATCCTTGCTCTCCAAGTTCATCATGATTACTGTGAACCTAAGGTTATATACGCAAAGTCAATAATATATATTTGAATAAATGATGTATAAAATTTTAATAACTTAGTTTTGGTCCATAGCTAACTTACAAATGTTTTGAACCATGCTGCAAAATGTTTATCGCACAAACGGTCAAACTCATTTGGTGGTAGTCTATACATTGAAATTTGGAAAATCCTAGTAATAAATACCATTTATATATTATCAAATATTTGACACATAATACATATATTTGCAAATTTACACTTACTCAAAGTATGGCTCGACTTCTGGGCAGTTCAGTAAAATATATGTATGGGCTGCATGAAATTCTTCGCCTGTTAAGTAACGAAATGTACAGGCGCCACTTGGTCGACCCAGATAATTGAAAATAGACAATGATTTGCAATTGGGATCAATGGGGCCCTCATTATTTCTGCCTGCTCTCCTCCTCTTACACTGCACATGCGGCTCAAAATAGTATGATGCAAATATTGTCACTTCTTCCACAATATATGCATTACAAATTAAAGCTTCAACACATGCCTTATTCTTTACTTTTTTCTTCAAATAATATAAGAATTTAGTTACAATAGAAAGAAATTTATCGGAACATAATATATAATAAAGTAATTTGAACTTTATTTGAAAAAAGAATTACCTCTTAAATGGATACATCCATCAAAATTGGACGGGACCTGCAACTTTGGCCTCATAAGACAAGTGAACTAAGAGATACTCCATCGAATCAAAAAACGATGGAGGAAATATCTTTTCTAAATTGTAAAGAATAATTGGAATAACTTTCTCTAGTTTCTCCACGTGTGATGCTTTTAATACTGTCGAGCAAATATCATGTAGAAAATTGCTTAACTCTGTAATGACACCTCATACAAAGTTTGGTAGAACTTCCTTGAAAGCTATTTGAATTAGTCTTTCCATTAATATGTGACAATCAGGACTCTTCAAACCTGTCAACTTGCATTCATTCAAATTAACACATCTCTCGAGGTTCGAAGCATATCCATTAAGAAATCACACGAATTTCAACCATTGACAAACAACTCACCTCTACTCCTTATCCAATGTATAAACTGCTTTTGGTTTTGGTCCCCTGCTGCTTGCATCCACATCTAGTGTTGGCCGATCACAAATATCTCTCATATTTTTTCTTGCGTTCAAGTTGTCTTTTGTTTTTTTGGTGACATCCATCATAGTATTTATGACATTGTCGAAAACATTCTTTTCTATATGCATGACGTTAAGATTATGATGAATAAGATGGGCCTTCCAATATGGTAGATCTCAAAATATATTGCGTTTTGTCCATTTATGTGTACTTATGTACGCAAAAGTCGTGCCATGATGGTTTTGAACAATAGTTGGAAAGTCTTGCATCGGCTCCCAAATTTGATCGCCGGTTAACCTCAATGGTGGAGGTATTCTTTCAGTTCTATTCTTGATGAACTCTTTTTTATTCCTTCTAAATGTATGATTTATCGGTAAAAATTATATGTGACAATCAAAATAGCTGGGCTTATTTTCATGTTTTAATCTAAATGACTTTGATCTCTCCAAACATATTGGATATCCTAAGATCCCAGCTATACTCCATCCAGATAACATTCCGTAAGTTGGAAAGTCATTTATCGTCCAAAGAAGAGCAGCCTTCATTACAAATATTTGATCGGTAGAAACATCATATGTAAGGACACCTTCTTCCCACAGCCGTTGTAACTCTTCAATCAATGGTTGTATATAAATATCTATTAACTTTTTCGGATTTTGCGGGCAAATCACGATCAATGTAAAAAACATATAATGTGTCTTTATGCACATACCAAGTGGAAGATTGTACGGCGTTAAGATAACTGGCCAATATGAATAACTTTTTCCTGATTTCCCTAATGGGGCAAATCCATCAGCACAGAGACCTGGCATGATGTTTCGAGGCTTTATCGCAAATTCATGGTATGTTCTATCAAAATATTTCCATGCCTCTACATCTGAAGGATAACACATTAGACCTTCTTCTGTTTCATGATTTGCATGCCTAGTTTAGGTTTAGGGAATTACTCGCTGAGATTTATTCTCACGGTTGTTGAAAACCGATTTTTCAGATCCCCGGCCTTGAGGATGACAGGTGTACTGATGCATTTTTGGGAGAAACCCCCGGCTAGTTGTAGTGCCTGAGCCCCGAGCCACTTATCCCTTTTTGTTAGTAGTGGCCTTGAACCGCTTTTGATTTTTGGTATTCAGGCTGTACTTGGATATTGTAAAGGATTTCCAGTATTAGTATAAGTATCAATTTCAGTGGTTACCCTTGGTTATACGTTTATCTATGTACGGGTAGTTTTAATTGCTTCCGCATGTGCTTTAAATCTCTGTGTTGGGTTTGGGTCGGCGACGCGTCCTGGGACGTCGCACACGAATCGACCTCTTCGAGGGATGTGGCGCACCGAGAAGTGCGAGGCGTGACATAAATTGTCTCAGACCCAAAGGATCTTCCAAAACTGATGTCTCTCGATATAAGGCAAAACTGATTTAGGCAATTCAAAACACATTTCCTGTTACATTCTGAAATCTAACCCACTTGAGATTTATGAAATGAATAGTTTATAGACGTGCTTGTAGTTAAATCTCGGTCAGAATTGATCACTTCGGGAATACTAACCATTAGAGAAAGGCTAATTAGGGATTTAAATTCGCACGACCAAAGAACTCGATTGTGAACCGATTTTCGACCATGAAAATTTTTTATGTGACATTTTGAGCTAATGAAGGCTGATCCAAGTATAGTCAGGGATAAGTTCGCTGTTGTCATATTAGTGGATTGCGGGTGACTCCGCTTGACCACGAAATGAATTGACGAATAACCCCAAACTTATACTAAACGATCGTACCTATCGGAAATAGAGATCGATCCTCGCAATTAAGTGACAATCGAAGTCGTCTCGCCCCAAGTAAAGTTGTACGTGGTATGATTCAGTATCGGCCACAAGTCAAATGTGTGAATTTCCCCCAAAAGCCACCCGTTAGTTCAAGATATACTCAAGTTACGTTAATTAGATTTATTCGTTTATTAATGATCGAGACTAGGCCTCGGAAATTATGAATGTCACGACAGGATAATTGGACGATGTTGTCATTGGCTTAGTTAGCCTCGAATTTGCCCGAATCCTTCAGAAAAATTTAATTTCGACGGAAATGGAAAGTGACCATTTTACCCTTGAAAATTTGTTAAGGCCAATGTAATTTGGGAAGGGCATTTTAGTCATTTTGCCCTAACCTTAGAAATAGAGATTTTTGGACAATTTTGCCCTTAGACTTTTTGTGAAATTCCCAAATTACCCTTGGATATTTTGGAAAAGATTTGATCTCGACTGTCGATCTCAAGATAAGAACAAATCTCGGCCGTCGATTGGAATTATGAGAGAAGGGCAAGATGGTCACTTTGCAAGATGGGACACCAATAATTGGCTTTGCATTATTTAAAGCCAATTTTCTCTCTCTCTCTCCTCATTCTCTCTCCCTCTCTCATTCGGCTCTCCCTCTCCCTCACCGGTCGACCGCCTCTCCCCTCAGCTGTGCCGCTATTGTCCAGCCGCCGTCCGCCCAAGTCGAACCCTCACCACCCTCACACCACCGTCCCTCTCTCTCTCCCTCTCGCCAATCTCTCTCTCTCTCCCCTCCCGTGGTCGTGAGTGACCGCGGCCAAGGAAGCCGCTCGCCGTCGCCGTCGCCGCCGTCGCCATCGAGCCTCTCGCCACCATTGCACGCCGCTGCCCCCCTTCCACTCTAGCCGAGCTAGTCTAGAGTTCGTGTAAGTTGCCCCCTAAACCCTATTTAGGATGTCAGGTATCGATAGATGCGATTAGGGGTTGAATCAGGTTTGTTAGGGGCTGTTTTAGGGTTTAATCGGGACTGTTTAGGGCTATTCGGTTTGGATTAATTAGGGCCTAATATTGGCTGAATTGGGGGTGAATTTGTGATGTTTTGGGACTAATTTGATGTGGAATTAGATGCTAGAAATTGTGGCTCGAATTGACGAGCATACGACTTGATTTGAGGACTAAATGGTGTCGGGTTGGCGAGCCGTGTGTGTGGCTGATCTGTGGTAGTAATTAGGGCGGAAAATTGACTTGGAAATGTCGAATTTGATGCCATGATTGTGGCTGTGTTTGTGGGCCCATTAGAGGCTTTGTACGTTGGTTGAATTGTGATTTGATTGATTGAAATGTGAGTCGTTATATGCACGATTAGGCTGAATTGAATTTGATTGTCAATTAGCCGTGTTGGATGCTTATTAAACATGAGAAATGTGTGTGATTTGGTGCATGCATGGGCCAAGTGTGATCGGCCAGTTTATTGGCATGTGGGTGTCGAGCAAGTGAACGAGTGAAAAATTGTGTGTGGTGCGATATGTGTTGTCATGAAAATCCCTCAGGCGGTACCATTACGCGGGGAATTGATCCGTCCTGAGGCGGTACGACTACAATGGACGATGCCAGGTATTACCGGAGGACGGCCAACCTGAGGCGATACCATTACGTAGGTTATGTCGTAGGTGGTGGGTGCTGAGCTTAAGGCAGTACCATTACGCGGGCAAGATACACGACCTAAGGCGATACCATTACGCAGGCCATGAAGTGATGTTATGATTTGGTCACAGTGAACCTGAGGCGGTACTACTACACGGGTCACTGGCGAGTTGAATGGAAATATGAGATGGTCGCAGTGAACCTGAGGCGGTACACTACGCGGGTCACTGGCGAGTTGGGTGAAATGAATTTGATGAGGTAGGAACGAATGCGTGAATTGTAATTAGAATGTGCATGTGGTTGGAAATTGTACTATTGTGGCTAACGTGCAGGTTGCACGCAGAAAAAGCCCATGTAAGTTTAAATTGTGTGCCTGTTACGTGATGTCTGAGTGTGATTGTGTTTGTGATTATCTGGAGGTATATAATAGTCTAGGTGGGGTTTAGGGTGTATGCTTACTGAGATGTGATCTCATGATTATTTCAACCAACAATTTCAAAACTCCGGCCCGAGTAATGAATCTCCTACCACCGCCACCTAAGCGTTTTGGAGTACCGATGCACACCGACCATAATGTTGTAGAGTACCTGATAAACGATAATATGACCTAAATCAAGCATACTACTGTAGTTTGGGTAGATGTAGGGTTACCCATTTGGCAGGCCCATAACTATACCGTCTGGTACTTTAGAGACGGGGTAAATGAGTTTGGCCCTGTCCGTGGCTTCGATGTCCCCTTTGATGGAGTTGGGGATTGGGATCAATCAGCCATACCCCCTCCTGATGGTGAGATGACTAGTTTGGAGACTAGTCTAGCGTAGTTTGGACATCAGGCTGCTCCTACAGTACCTGAACCTCACATGGCCGAGCTTGATCCGGAGTCGAAGGAGTCCCAGGCAGGGTACGACCCCATGGACGTGGACCTCGAGGTAATACCAGATGAGAAATTAGAAGAAGAATAAGACCCTGAGGACGAACCTAAAGAGGCACCAGAAGAAGAATCCGAGGAGGAGCCCGAAGAAGACCCAGAGATAAGACTAGAGGTCATACCCGAGTATGATCCCGAGTTCATGCCAGAGGACGAGTTAGATGATGAGCCAGTTGAGGCGGAGCGAGTCGAGGTTCCAGCAAAGTCGGGTGATATAATCAACCCAATTGAGATCGAGGCCAAACCGGATTCCTCAGAGGAGCAGACAGTTCAGGGGGACTCAGATTTAGATGCTTAGGAGTCGGATTCAGAGTGGACGCCGCCTCAAGGGTGTAGGGGTTAGAGTAGGGGCTAAGTATAGGCTTTTTGAAGGGTATCATTTTTGGAGATAGGGTATGCCCAGGCTGCTGAACCTTTTTAATGTTGGTGGTTTATAGTGTAGAAGTTCGTTGTGCTTGTATATATTGTGGTTTTGCAAATTGTGGATATTATATAAGTTTGAATCATTAATTGATGTGTTTATCTCCTCTTCTTACCCCAGTTGTTATTGTCCGGGTATTTGTGGCTTTCGCTTATTGATATAAATCTCGGATAAGTTGAATTGGGTCGGCGATTTTATGGGACGTTGCATCATTTGACTGGAGAAGTGTGTCACGTGTTCGATGGGGTTCGGAGCATGACATTTTCCATTTCTTTGTCCCATTTGATAATTCTTCAAATGTACAAAACTATCAAGAAGAGTAAAGGTCAACTCCCTTATGGAGCTCTAATCACTACTATCTTTGAGTACTTAAAAATCTTTATTCCTACAAAACTCAAAGGTAAACCTCTTCAAACAATGACTGTTGGAGAACTCATGATGACTAAGATGGGATACAGATTTGATAGAGAAAATTGGAAAGATAAGAAGGGTAAGATTATTCTAACCGAGCTGATAAGTGAACAGAACAAGGGTTCTATTAATATCCCTCATGAATCTAATGAGGAGGAATCAATCGAACCTTTAATGAGAAAGAGGAAAGTACAGTTGATCACCTCCAGAACAGATAGACCAACCAAAAGAAAATTAGCTATAGCCAGTGGTTCTAATGAGATGGAGATATCCACTGAACAATCTACTAAATAATCACATGCTAATGATAGAAGCCTTGAAGAAACAAGGTTTGTGCAATGGCTACTTCATCAAGAAGCCAAGCATAAAGCTCATGCAGACAGGTATGCTGTCACTCAGCTTGAAATTCAAAGACTAAAAGATGAGGATGAAAGTTTGTTGCAATCCCTTAGTGACCTCATCAACCAAATAGTGATGGAGAATCAGCAAGACAACATGGCTACTATAGAAAAAGAACCTGAGGAAGGACCTTCTAGGAGACAGGGGGACCCTGAGAATGAACATATCATAGAAGATGATATGTAGGAGGAATTTGAGCAAGATAATGCTCAAGATATTGAGAACAACAGCTTTGATCTGGCTCACATACAGGAGGAACACAATCATAATGCATAAGAGACAGCTCCTTCAGCGGCAATATCTGTAGATTTTCCTCTTGAAGGAGATGATCATGAAAATATTCCATTTGAAGCTGAACAGAGAGGTAAAGGGAAGGAAGCAGCATCTGTTGATATTCAAACCACACACACTTCTTCTGGATACAATATCTCCTCATATATGTCAAATCACACAGCCATCACCGATCTAAGGTAGAGACAAGCTACAGTTTAGAATGAAGTCAGGGAACTCTGCAATGAACTTAAAAAGGGAATCTAGGAGATTAAGGACTTGATGGAAGTAAGGATCAACAATATGAAGATTCAAGTTAGAACTAATGTACAAATTGCAGCAATTAACACTGCACGCCAGCTTCATCAGCTCTCATCACATATTGAGCAACGATTAAACCAACTTTCTAGCTTCAGTCTTGTCCAAGTGCCTTTCCTATCTGCGCCCCTTAAAACCTCTTCATCTGAACCCTCAGGACCCTCAGCCCCTCTAGCAAATCAGCCAAACTGATCACTTATCTTCCTACTTTTTCATTCATAGGTTATTTGTTTTAACATTCAATATTGATTTCAGTTATGTGTTTGAACTTTGGATTTTCACTTATGATTCGACACTGGTTGTTCAATGGTGAACTCTTACTATTATTATTATTACTTATGCTTCAACACTCGGTGTGAACTTTATTGCTATTTATCCTTTCTACTGATGTCAAAAAGGAGGAGAAGGTTTATATAAATTATGAATGCAAATGTTGACGTAAGCGGGCAGAATGAGAATTGACATACTTAAAAGGGATAAGTGCATTCAAAGTCCTAATATTTACCACGAAAGTGCAATTGAGTCCTAAAACTTTCAAAAAGTGAAAATAAGTCCTAAAACTTGTCATGAAAGTGCATTTGAGTCCTAAAACTTTAAAAAAGTGCAAATAAGTCCTAAAACTTGTTATGAAAGTACAAACAAGTCCTAAAACTTGTCAAATTGATTTAATCAAGTCATTCCATTAATTATACTTTTTGAAAGTTTTAAGATTTGTTTGCACTTTCAGGACAAGTTTTAGGACTTATTTGCACATTCGTGACAAGTTTTAGAACTTATTTGCACTTTTTGAAAGTTTTAGGACTCAAGTGCACTTTCGTGATAAGTTTTGGGACTTGTTTGCACTTTTTGAAAGTTTTAGGACTCAAATGCATTTTTGTGACAAGTTTTAGGACTTCTAGTGCACATATCCTTACTTAAAAATATTATGCTGATTTTAGAACTTAACAATATTTTATGCCTTACATGTTATATCCTCTGAATATTTTTCTAATGTTTATGGATAGTTTTGTCATCATAAAAAAGAGGGAGAATGTTGAGCAAAATCCCTAATTAGTTTTAACGAATGACAATACAATCTTTTACTAATCAGAAGTTATTTAATGCAAGTAAATGTTGAGTCATCAGACTTAGTCGATGAAAGGACTTTGTCATCAGACTCAAAATTATTCGTCAGATTTAATAAGTGTTATTTTTGGTAAGTTTATGCAAGATAATTAAACTGATATCTCAAGAAATCCTTATTAGCAATCACAAGATCGTTTATAGAAACCTTGATTTGATTGTATGGGTGATCAAATCACCTGGAGATAATGATTTTTTTTCTAACAGTTATGCATTTTCTTTTGGGAAGTTTTCTCCAACAATTTGATTTGGAGATCAATCCTCTGAAGATTATCCAACAGATAGATTGGAAATGGAGGAGTATAAAAAGAATGCAAATGTCGTACAAGAAGAATAACCAGAAATAAGAATTCTAAAGTTTGAATAGAGTTTCGATCTTACACACTTGTGATTACTGTATTCCACATTGTGATTTTAGAAAGAAAATTACTTGAGTGAAGAGTGTGCGTGATAGTGCAGTCTATCATCTGAGAAGCATTGCGCTTGTAATCTTCTGGTGATTCAATGGTGAAAAACAGCCAATAGGCTACCAGCGTGGAGAATGGACGTAGGCTTGATAAAGCCGAACCATTATAAAGATCTATGTACCGTATTCTCTATCCCTAAACTTTCTTTTATTATTGCTAACATTATACTGCATACACATCTGTCAAACAAGTTCGTCAGAACAACATATTAGTCAGCAGACGCAATCATTTGACGACAACTTACATGCAAATTTGTAATTTGCATCTATCTGATATTATATATTTGAGTTGTTGATCTTGATTATATTCATTCCACATGTTTAAATCATACAATTTTATAAAATCACCTATTCACCCCCCTCTAAGTGATAACACTAGTCGTAACAGTACTCAAGTGGTATTTTTGAAGACTCCTTAGTTTAGGGATTAAAAAGGGGTTTTAACCCCCAAAAGGGGTCTTTTCTCCTAAAAAACTCTAAAACCCTAAGATAACATAATTCTTTGAATGAATGAGCCTTTAGGACTTTACTAGTGTTTTGGTGTTTTGATTGATTTCCATTTTGAGAGACCATTTTAGGATTACTTTGTTTGATTGAAATTGTTTGTGCATTCCCTTATTGATTGATTGATTTTCTTGATTAGAATGGTTAGAATTAGTGGATAGGCTTTGCAAACTCGCATGACATGTTTAGTAGAGGTGTCAAAAGTACCCGCTGGAACATGACCTGACTCGACCCGACCCGACCCAAACATGAAATTTTTGTATTGGGTCGGGTTGGACCTTAACTTGTTTGGGTAACAGAAGAAACAAGGCTTTAGCTTATTTTGGATCTACCCGTGCGTACCCGAAACAAGCCCATCAGAAACAAACAAGAACCATTTGATCTTTTTGCTCCCAAGCCCACCCGAAACCTATCATCTTCTTCCAGAGCTCTGCTTTCTCTCTCTAGCAGATCTTGTGTCCTCCCCAGTTTGACTTGCGCCACCTCCCTCAATCCACCGTCGTCGTCATCCCCTTCCAGGCATCGAGGTCAAACTAGGTCAGTCCCCGCAAACTGTAACTCCCTTCCAATTTCGTGAATGAAAGCAGGTCCATCGTGCGTCGCCAACCGCTACGTCAGGTAGCGGATTATGAATTGTGGGTCTTTCGAACCATTTTATTGCGGGTCCATCATTCTTGTTGTGTTTCGGAGATTTCTTGTCTGGTTTTTTTGTTTTTTCCTTGCGCGGTCGTGGATCACGTTAACCCACTTGAATCTTTTTGAGTTTGATCGTGGATAGGCTTCGAAATCTCTACTGGGTAGATGCGCTTGATTTGATTTCGGCTCTTTCTCTGTTCCTGTTTCTGTCTTCTTGTTTTTGTGGTGATAACTCTGCTGAAAGAATTCACCCACGATGCTTTCGACAAATCTAGTCCGACTATTATCTCGTTGAAAAATGGGAACTTGGGCTGGAATTCCGAATTGATTTGGTTAAATTTCATTCGAGCAAATTGCATCACCACCCATGGTGAAGATTAGATTTTTTTTTATTTTTGTTTTTTACTTTCCCAATAGTTCTCTGAATGATTTCGTAGTAAAAGACATGTTTATATTGGTATGAAGTATTGAAGTGTCATTTTCAATTCGAATTTGCTATTGCTGGGTAATTTGAGTGGAATACTTTCTGCTTAGTGTCCGATTCCTGTTGGTTTGCTTGGATCACAGCGAAAGAACACAATTGTTGACTTTCCCTCCGCTTCCTTAGGCCGCGAAGGCGAGATGGCCCGGGATCTTCAACAGCATCGATCCCGCCACCGAGGATTGGATTGATGACCAGATGGGCATCGTAAATCTTGCTCCCGATTAACTGAATCCCATAGCTCATCGTTTTGTTTTCGCTTCGTGTTAAGTTTGGTGAGATCGAATCGGTGACGGCTTGAATTAAGTGGTTAATCAGTTCCTTTGCACTCTAATTATGGAATTTCGGATGGGTTTAAGTGCGCATGTCATGGGGAGTTCAAACCTGCTCTTCTGTATCAGCTTCTGGCACTTTGAGTGCAGCATAATATTTTCTGTTTCAAAGTATCTGCACAAGCACTAACGAAGCTATGGGACAGCATGAAGATTTTGAGCAAAACAAGGTGCTGATAAAGCTATTGAGAAAATGAATCGACCGCAAGAAATGATTAGTAAACCTCTAAACACAAACCCGACCCGAACCGACCCGACCCGAACACGACCCAATTGTGTGGCTATATCATGTTCGGGTCTTATTTCAGGTCGGGCCAAGCACATATATTCATTGTTTCGGGTCAAGTCAGGTATCATGAAAATCCAACCTGACCCATTGACACCCCTAACGTTTAGACACTCCAAATTGTTTTAGGTATCGAAAATGCATTAGGGATCTCAATTTGGGATTGTTAGCGTAATCAAGTCGCCTTACCCATGTAATCTCTGGTTCACAAAAATCGGGATGGTTCTTCCCTGTCTCAATTAGGTTTCTAGTCAACCATTAAGGACTAGTGGTGACTCCAAAACAAAACACATACCAAATAGACTTTATTAAAAAGAAGGCAAATACCCGTTGTTTCATGAGGTATGGTCTGGGAGAGACTCTCGTGCGTCTAGTGATGGGATGTCTGTGAGATGTTTGAGCAAAATATCTATTTTGGACCTTAATAGCTCATTCGGGGACAGCTTTCTCATTCATGACAAACGAAAATACCTCCAAAAGCGCGCGAAAAGCGTGGCGCGACAACTACGACCTATTAACATGCCTAATTTCTAGTGACCTTTTAGGATCACAACCACATATCATGAAACTCGAGATCTGATTTCAACATTATGACGAGCTAAGAATATGTGTCTTTTGACTATTTAAACGGATAGCACGATAACATATCTTAAGTCATCGAGTTTTTGTTTTGGCTTTATGATGGCCGAAGAACTTGCGCTTTTTTACCACTTAGACGTATTCCAGATTCCATGATTCTTAATAGACATTACAACATCTTAACATGCATTTATAAGAATTGAACATAACGAAGTTGAGATTTACCTGAAAAGCATGAGAATTTTGATACCTACGCAGATAGAAAAGCAAATGAAAACAAGAGAAAAGGGAGAACCAAGCTCAGTTTGAGAGAATTTCAAGAGTAAAAGGGAAAGAAAGAGACTCATCATGTCTGAAAATGAAGGGGGGAGTGGGTTTTATAGGCAAAGGCTATATCTTCTCCATCGTTGTCTGATTCACGTGATTTCTACGTCATCGAATTGCTCATGTCCGGAGCTTTCTAACGAGCTCAATATTGCTCAATAAAATCGCCAAATCATGAACCCGAGATTTCAACCCATGTGGGGGCCTAAGGCTCAGGTCTATGAATTGTGCATCATTTCAGTGACTTGTCATTTTTAAAATTCATCAGCTATCATAACTTAGATGTCCAGAAAGTTTCGTCAATTCTGAGACATCTAGGTACGATTTTAAGCTCTGGGACCTTTCTTTCAAGTATTATAAAGTTTTATCGATGTTTAATGGATGGTTACTTTCTCACCCGGCAACTGTTCGGCCCAATTTTTGTTGCATCAAAATGCTTGCCATCCCTAGTTTTGGGATGTGCAAGCACTGCAAAAAATGGGCAACTACTCCTAAAAGATAAAAGATCTGCAGTTGGATTCGAGTTGCAATATCATCAAAAGACTCGTTTTGACAAGTAAAAGCCCTCCTTGAGTGTTAAGATGTGTTTCAGGCCTTTATCTCGCTGGTCAACGTTTGCTCAACTCGCGACCAACTTTAGATCAAACTTAATGTTTTCTGTAGGCTAAAAGTTTGACTGAGAACTGATTTAAATTAGGGTAAAAGGGTTTTTGGTACTTATAATTTGTTGTTGTCCTACATGTCCATAAATATCTAGGAAATAATTTCAGATTGGATTGAATGTAGCGGCCCATCACCAACCAAATCCAAGATCACTTTTTTTTATATTAATTTTTTTGACTTAAGGTCCGCAGAAAACCAATTAGATTGAAATCTAGCGTAAAGAAGTAACATTAGGGAAACCAGACTGATTTGGATCTTTTTTAGGTTGTTTGAGAGAGCTCAAAAGGAGTCATTGATTGATGTTCGTTGTCCAGAAACATCCCTGTTCCAACCATGCGGCATATGACACGTGTCCTCCCCAGAAGGAATTGTCAAAACTGGGACCAAAGAGAAAAAGTAAAAGAAAAAGAGAACGTCTCTGAAACAACTGATCAAATACGACACAATTGTCTCTTCAGTGAGGCGCAAGCTGAAGTGATCTTTTGCGTTATAAAGTAGTGGAGCTTGACAAATGTTGACTTGTGGATCAAAGATTCTCATGTATCACCAATATTGACAGCAACTGTTGCTAGCAGCCTCCCTTGCATTATTGTTTTGAAATGAATCCCTCAGCAATTTAGAGAGAAAAATACAAAATCAAGTACAGCTCGAAAGCCTAAATAGCAGGGGATGAAAACAACATTTTGCTTATGATGGGAAATGGGAATTGTCTAGGTGGGAAATAGCTTTCAAGAGTTAGAACTTACTCCTAAGGGCTAGGGTTTGAAGGGGATTAGACTTTGCTTGATGAAACACCAAGAAGAATCAATTCCAAAAAATTTGTTCCAAAATCAAGAAGTTACTTTTTTTTATTCTTAATTCTGTTCCAAAACTAATTCTGGGCACAATTTTTTGCAAAATTGTGCCCGGACACAAAAAATTTAACAAATAAATTTCTGTTCCCAAACTGATTCTGGAAACAAAATAACAGAATCAGTTACTATTTGGCAAGTTATCAAACATGCCCTAAGTTTACTGTACAGTGGCCAATTCAGTCCTAAACTTTCACTTTCACCAATTAAGTCCTAAATCTCTTGATGATTTGCTACGCTTTGCTAGCATAACAGTCTTTGGGCCACTATGAGAATAACATTATGTTTCAAGCCACAAATTCTTGAAGGAGTGGACCCCATAACAATTTATAATTATTTATTTTTTAAATTTTTTGTGGTCGAGAATATTATTTTAATCTCACAGTAGATTAAGGACTACCACTTAATTATTTCTCATTTGCAAATGTAGTCCTTCCAACCAAAATTCTCTGGAATACCTAATGTGGCCACTAGCCAACCTACGTGGCATAGCCGATGCTAACGTATATCTTTTTACCATTTTTCTTTTAAATTTTCTGATATTTTTCTTTTTTCAATATTCATCTTCTTGGAAGGGTCGGTGGGGTTCATCGGGGCCTCGACAATCGCCGGCCACAAGCGAGGCCCTGCGCTCCCTTGTTGGCCCTGAGTGAGGGCCGCGAAGTCCTCTTTGGCAGCAACCAAATTTGGCCCACGAGGGTCACCAACCATGATCCAAGGCCCTAGCTACCCCAAATTTGCAAAAATCATTTTCGTTAGCGCCAGTCGTGCCACGTAGAACAACCGGTGGCTATATCAACAATTTCCAACCAATTTTGGCCAAAAGGATTACTTAGGCATATTGTCAAAGGTAAATGAATCAAATTGAAATGCTTAGGATTGAATTGGCCGCCATATAATAGTTTTAAGACTTTTTGGACAATTATCCCCAATAAAGAACACTAATTGGAGACAAAATAAGAACACTAGGAGTACTAAAGCTACTAATATTTATTACATTAACCTATTGAGTTACCTTGTATTAAAGTATTACCTCACATATTTCCTCCGAAATAACTCATTTCATTATCCACCGCTACTGATTGTTGTGATCGAACCATTCATGTGTACCTCTAAGTCTGGTCGAAAGTTTCTTGTTCACTTGAGCTCAGTATAGTGAAATCCAAGTGGTACCTGATCAATTCATTAACAAATGGAATGAAGTGTGGAGAAAGGAACTTGAAATCTTTTTAATCATGTTAGGAGGCATAGCAGGATTTCTAAATCTTATCACGGAGAGATCTTATGAGAGACCTCAAGCCTTGACTTTTACCGGGATCTATATTATCAATCAAAAGGGAAATCGGGCCACAGATGAAACCTAAAGGTGCAATCGAGTCTTAAATCTTTTAAATTATTCAATTAAGTCCTAAAATTTAATTGAAAAAAGAATGCAACCAATAAAGTTTGTGTTGAAATGTACAATTTAATAAAACCATTTAGGCAATTTTTAAGTTACTTGTTTTAGGTATTGTTCTTTGAAATGACTTAACTACACTTTTCGAGAAAAGGTTTAGGATTTAATTAAGGCAATTTATGACTTGATTATATTCCGTACATAAGTTTTAGGAATTCTAGTGTTTTTTTACCTCAATTTAAAGTTTAAACTGTCAAGTAATGAGCTAGAGAAGCATGTTAATTGCTCACTTCAACTCCAAATATATAATGTTTGACACCATCCAAATACAAAGCATAAAACTTGCATTGGCAGTACATTACTAAAGTATTAAAAAGAGCCCTAAAAACTAGGGGTGAGCGGTTCCCGGTCTGGTCCGGTCCCACCCAAGAATCGGGAACCGGATCGGGAGGATCGGTTCCCATTTTCTAGGATCGAGGATCAAATCGGCTAGTCCTAGGAATGTGGACTGGACCGGACATGGTCCGGTCCGGTTCCATTGGAACCGATCATGTACTTTTAAATTAGACTTTCTATTTTAAATAAATAAATGTATTTATTTTTTTATTTTCAAATGAAACCAATCACGTTCCAATGAAACCAATTCCATTTTCCAATGGAACCAATGGAACCAATCCTTAAAAAAATTGATAAAGGCAAGAGGGAATAGATTAGATTTTCTTTTTTTCTTCAAAAAATTTAAAAAGTAAATATATATTTATCGGTCCGCTCCGGTTCCCACCCTAGAGTCGGGAACCGGACCGCTAGGAAATCGATTCCACTTTTAGGAACTGGAAACCGGACCGATACTCTCGAGAACCATATCAAATTGGCTGGTCCGATTCGGTCCTAGTTCGGGCAGTCCATTATGCTCACCTCTACTAAAAACCAATCGTAACTCTTTCTCCCTCTCCCTCTCCCTCTCCCTCTCCCTCTCTCTCTCCCTCTCTCCCTCCCTCCCTCCCTTCCTCCCTCTCTCTCTCTCTATGTCTATGCGGGCGTGCCACCCAGATTCAAGCCATGGCAGGCCAGATTTGGCTCCACCATCGCTAATAAAGTCAAATCCGTCTCTGTTGCCTTTGGCAAAGCCAAATCTGACTGAAAAGCAGCAAATCTCAACATTTCATGAACAAAGATAGAGCCAACTAGCTATGTAGAGAGAGAGACTGCGTGTGTGTGTTTTCAAGGGGAGAAAGGAGAGAGTACAAGGTAAGCGTCTAGTAGAGAGAGACATTAGTGGTGCAATGACATTGAGTGACAATAGTGATGACTAGGGTCTGTTTTATAATGTTTCTGTTTCTAGAAACAACTTATGTTTAGAAATGGTTTTTTCTATTTCTATTTTCTAAACGAGTTTCTAAATAGAAGAACGCGTTTGGTAAATACATAAAATTCTATTCTTAGAGTAGAAAAGGAACAAAAATGTGTTTGGTACGACCCTAAAAATTTCTACTCCCAATTTTTTCATTTAATTATAAGAATGTCAGTGAAGAATTAACAATTCATGTTTGGATAAAATTGGACTAGAAATAGAATAAAAATATATTATGATATAAAATTGGATGACTTTAATATAATCATAAAGAAAATTACTCCTTATAGAGAAAAAAAATACCGAGTGATGGTCAAAGAAATTGCAGTTTAGGATTTATGATTTTAGGATTTGGAGTTAGGGGCTAGGGTTTTAAGATTTCGATTTTGGGGTTTAGGGTTTGGGGTTTTAGGTTTTAAGGTTTAGGATTGGGGTTTATTGTTTTAGGGTTTAGTTTTAGAGTTTCAAGTTTTGGGTATAGTGTTTCGAGTTTGGGTTTAGTGGTTTAAGGTTTTAGGGATTCGGGTATTGGGATTTGGGATTTGGGGTATAGGGTTTATAGTTTAGGATTTGGGGTTTATGGTTTAGAATTCGGGATATTACAATTTAGCATTTTAGGGCTTAGGGTTTGGAATTACAGTTTTAGGGTTTCAAGTTTGGAGTTTTGGGGTTTTAGGGTTTGGGTTATGGGGTTTAAGGTTTCGAGTTTTTAATTTTAGTGTTATGGTTTTAGGGTTTGGGTATTGAGGTTTAGGATTTTGGGATTTAGGGCCTAAGGATTAAGGTTTAGTGTTTGGGGTTTAGTACAGGAATATCTTGTGAAAAAGATAGAGTTGATATTATTTTTCTATTATTTTTCTTTTTGTTCTGGAAACAGGAAAGTATATATTTTTTTATTTTTTATTTCCGTTCTAAATCTATTCCTTGATAACTTTTCTATTCCGAGGAAAATTAACTAACGTTACCAAACGGATTTCTGTTCTTTTTTCTATTTTGAAAAACAAAAGAATTAGAAAATAGAGAAATATAAACGTTATCAAACAAGCCCATACAAACAATGGGAGAGGAGAGAGAAATGAGTTTGGATTAGCGATGAGTTATTCAAATTGCATAATAAGGTTTTTTAGATGAATTTTACGTGAGGATAAATTAAAATTATCATCATTCTAGCCATATATCCGAGCAGCAGCATACATGCTAGTAAATTATCAAAAAAGAAATTGAGCAATTTTGATATTCTTTATATATTTTGAGATAAATACACTGAAAGTCCTAAACTTGTCAGAATCCTAAAACTTTCAAAAAGTGCAATAAAGTCCAAAAACTTATAATCAAAATGAAATTGAGTTCTAAATTTTCAAAAGTATAATCAAGTATTGATAAGTTTCAGGACTTTTTGAAAATTTTATAAATCAATTATACTTTCGTACCAAATTTTAGAGCAATTATCCTATACCTATAATTTTTATAGGGAAACCAAACGTTTCCTAATTTTCCACCTCCCTCTTGTCCCTATCTGATGCATAGGTGGGGTCAAATTGCAATTGCGGCGCGATTGAATCAGCTTGGCATGCAACACCTTACTCCCCAAACTCGCACCCCCTGCCATACACGCTTTCTCCCTCCTTTCTCCCCCCCTTCTCCCATCACTTTCACGCCACCCCCAGCCCAGAGCCTAGGAACGTCACACATGATTGCCCACGTGTCACATCCCACCCCGCCCTTCATTATTGTACCGTCTCTCTCTCTCTCTCCATTCATTTGCCACATTCCTAATTTTCTTTTCCCAAAATCATATTCTTTAATCCCCGCTAATCATTCACCAACCCTTCTTTCCCCCCGCCACTGTACATATCGTCTGCCTTTCAGCTTCGGCCGACATATAAAAAACAGAGAAAAACTGTAACTTCCTCTCTCTTTCTCTCTCTTTCTCTTCCTCTGTTCCTCCGTTATTGGATCGAAAAGCAGAGAGGAGAAAGCTGCAGATGTTGCAGTAACATTTTCCAGGGAAAATTCTCTGCCTTTTTCCCAGGAAAATCCGGGTCGTCCGATGGGATTTGCTTCAATTCAATGATGGTTCCCCCAATCAACATCCGCACCTCCGTGTCCAATGATGCTTGTGCTTGTAGGACACCATTTCCATGCTCGCAAGTTATTCAAACGAATCTTCTGATATGGAAACTTTTCCTCCCGAAATTTATTACTTTGACAGGGACATAAAGTTAACTATTATTATTTTTCTTCTATGAATACGTCTGTCTAACCGATCATTTATTCGTTATGATTGCTATTATTATGCAGATCCGCTTTGCCTGTGCTGTAATGCGAGATATTCCTTCTAGACGTGAAGGCTTGCTATACGCATTAGAGATAAAGATGACACAAATATTATAAGTTTCGTATGGCGCTCACTTAAATGCTGTAATTTTTAAAAATGAAATGTTTTTTAAAAATGGTTAACTAGAGTGTCTTTAATTTTAATCGATCACTTGAATATTATAAATTTTAACAAGCGTTTATCACAAATGTTATGGCATGTCGGATTTCTAACACATATGGTGAACATTTTTTTAAAAAATTATAGTACTCAAGCGAATGTTGTCCAAAAGTTATAGCGCTCAAATGATTCAATGAATATTTTTTGCACTCAAGTGTGTACAGTAAGAAAATCATGACATTTGTGATGTCCCTTTCCTCATTGCACTGTCATGCTTTGTATTACGTGACGTGTTGAAATATTCTCCATCCAATCAAATTGTCTTATTTCCTTAATTTCTTTTTCGTTTTAGAGGCAATATGAACGCAGAGTAACAAATTTCTCGCTTTTTGTGGCTAATTACTGCCCACCCACATCATCATTACAATCGTTCTCGAGGCTTCACCACTACGACTTGCTAACTTTGTTAGCAAAAGTGGAAGCACGATCCAAATCGAAGTGAGGAAGATCTTCGAGACACGTGTATACATACACATTGTGAAATTGGTGACTTGCGAGTCCAAAAGTTCAAATGCGTTCTGAGTCACGCTGAGTTGGTAGGGGGCCATATGAATAACATTAAGTGCACCGCGTAATTAAGATAGACATTCCAAAAACATGCGTCCGTGTTTTCACCATCATTCTTGCCCCTTATGTTTGGAACCCGCGATAATTGCATTATTGTCGTTGATTTTTTAGGGGTTTCCAAAATTGGTATCCTATTCCTATGCACTCTTCTCTCGCATGCTATGTCAATCTCAAATGCATAAAGCTCACTTTTCTTCAACAAAATTAGGTAGTCGGAATTTGTCGCGCACCTAATATTCTTCTCTAGATGTGATAGACTGATAGTCCCTCGATATTTCAAGAGCTACCCCTAGTTCTATTTTTTCTTCGTAATTCATTGGTTAGTTCGTGAATTTAGAGCGAATACGGGAATAGAACGAGAGCTGATTGAAGAGAGGAAAAGATTATTGGTTCCGCATACCTGAATTATATTGATCATATTTGAAACCCTTTTTGATGAATGCTTGAAAGAACCAATTTAATAATGAATATAATTCAGAGTCTGAACCAAAAGAACTACTTTTGTTCTCCTTTTATAAAAAAACAATTCGAAAAGAATTGGCCGACTACCCATAGATGTATTCCAAGAAAAATGGAGAGAAGCATACAAAGATTATTGCGGAAAAGTACCAAAAATGTCATAAAGCTATTGCATTGGATCAATCTTAAACATTTCAATAGGACCAACTTAGTCCTAAATCTTTTCACATTGGTACCAATTCAATCTATCTGGCCAATTTAGGCCGGAAATTGCTGACATGGATGCAAGTCATCCTACGTGGCACAGTCGGCGCTAACGTAAACAATTTTCTATTCTTTTAATTTCTTTTTCTTTTTCTTCTTTTCTATTTTTTTTCTTTCCTTTCTTTTTTTCCCCAATTGTGGGATGGCGGCCTCGCCCAAACCTTACTTGTTGCCCAACGAGGGCCACGATGCCCTCTCCTAGACAAGGTGAGGGTCACTGGTCCTTGTCTGCGGCCGGCGATGGTTGGTGGCCCAAAGTGAAAAAGAAGAAAATATTGAAAAATTCTTAAAACATATTTAAAATTTTGTAATATTTGTCTACATCAACGCAGTAGTGCATATAAGATGGTTGGCGTCCACGTCGTCAATCTCAGGTCTAAATTGATCGGATAAACTAAATTGGTACTAATGTGAAAATGTTTATGACTAAATAAGTCCAATTGAAAGGTTTAGCATTGTATTGGTATCAATACAATAGGTTTAGGACTTTTATGATACTTTTCCCAAGAACATTGTGATATAATGATCACAAATTAAATAATTTAATGTAAAAAAGCGAGTGGCAAAACAAAAGGCATAATACCCTTAAAAAATGCCAACTATAGATCCAGTCCCAATTTCACCCTAATTTTTTTTGTCCCTTAAAAAATATCCAACTTTAGATGTAGTCTCAATTCTACTCTAAACTTCTTTTTGTCCCATAAAAAAACCTCCAACTTTAGGTTCAGTCTTAATTTTACCCTGAACTTTTTTTGTTTCGTAAAAAATCATCAACTTTTACTTACGTCCCAAATATGCCATCGTTAACCCTCGGTCCACAATTTCTTGATCGAGAGATGGAAAACTCCTGAGCGCAAGCTTTTCAAGGTCCTGAGTGCAAGCTCTCTAACTATGAGAGATGGAAGACTCTCAAGCACTAGAGATTGACTACTGATCACAAAATCGAAGATCCCTGAGCAAGATGGAAGGAATACTCTCATAAAAGTGAGAGCATACAAGGATGGCCAACCATAATTGCTCTAATTTTTACCTAAATTTCATATCCAAAAAGATATTGTTTGGGTTGACATGAAAATTCATCTGAAATTCATCTCCAAAAGACATCTTCTTGAATCTGAAATTTGGAGAAAAACTAGAACAATGACGTGGAAATGTCACATCACTAAAGGCAATTTTGAACGAAGTGTTAACGGGGGCAGATATGGGACTCAAGTAAAAGTTGGTGAGTATTTACGAAACAAAAAAAATTATAATAGAATTGGAATTGAACTTAAAGTTGGTCATTTTTTATTAGACATAAAAAAAAGTTTAGAATGGAATTGAGACTAGACTTAGGCTCCGTTAGTCATGGCCACGGTTCAGGAACCGCCGGTTCCGAACCGGAACCGGCGGTTCCTGTTCGTGGCCACGAATGAACCGGAACCGAAACCGCAAGGGGGCGGTTCCGGGCCAATTCTGGTTCCGACCGGTTCCTTATTTAAAAATTAATAAAATAATTATAAAATAAAAATTGCAGGCCTGGTCCTTCGTTGTTCGTCGCTCGGGCTTCGCGGCCTTGGCCACAGTGGCGGAGGCGGGGTTCAAGGTGGCGAGGAGATGAAGTGGGAGATGGGGGCGGCGGCGAGGGGGAGAAGGAGGGGGCCGGGAGGGGGACGGGGACGGGGACGGGGAGGAGGAGCGGGGGGTCCTCCTCCTCTGGGGTCGGGAGGAGGGGAGGAGAAGGGGGCGTCGGCGTCGACAGTTGCGGCCATGGGGGGCGGTGGCGGCGGCGGCGAGGGTCAGATCTGGGGAGACGGGGGGCGGGCGGAGGAGAAAAGAGGAGGAGGAGCAGGGTAGCGAGGGGGAAGGAGGAGTGGGCGTCGGCGTCGGCGGCTGTAACCATGGGCGAGGGCGACGGCGGCGAAGGCGGCGGGGGTTAGATCTGGGAAGACAGGGGCCAGGGGTGGGCGAAGGAGAAGAAGAAAGAGGAAAAGGAGAAGGAGAAGATGCACTGATGCAGAGAGAGAGAGAGAGAGAGAGAGAGAGAGAGAGAGAGAGAGGGAGGGAGGGAGGGGGACCCGGCCTACAGGGGCCTGCAGGCTATGCTGCAGCGCTGCCTGCAACTTCTTCTTCTGTATTTTTTTTTTGAAGAATCGGCCCGGAACAGCCTATTCCGGGCTGGTTCAAATTTTTCTGAAACCGGAACCGGGCTCGTATGCCATGGGCAGGCCCGGTCAACGGGCCGAGCCCGGGTTTGACCGGGACGGTTCCGGGCCAAAACTGGCCCGTGGCCATCACTTGGCTCCGTTCATTTGGCAGAAAATATTCTCCTGAAAAATATTTTCCGGGTTTTCCAGTGTTCGGGGAGCGGAAAACGTTTTCCGTGGGAAAATATTTTCCTTTCCCCCCTCACAAAATAGCCTAAGTCTATGGAAAATGACTGCCGCTTCTTCAAAAGCGGAAATCATTTTCCGGAACTTCTTCTTCTTCTTCTTCTTCTTCTTCACTAAGGTCGCCGGCCGCCGCAGGTCGCTCGCCGCCACCGAACACCGGTCGCCGCCGTTGGCCACCGGCGAAAAATATTTTCCGAAACTTTTTCATATTGATCGCCGAACACCGAAAAATTATATTCTAGGAAAACATTTTCCAGGAAAATGACTTCCGGAAAAATATTTTCCAAAAGGAAAATATTTTCCGCCAAACGAACAGAGCCTTAAAGTTGAGAGTTTTTTCATAAAATGAAAAAAGTTTAGGATAAAATTGGGATCAGAGTTAAAGTTGAGGGTTTTTTAGGGTGTTAGGCCCAAAACAAAATAAAAAGTTATCTTTGGATGTTTGCCTTCAATTATTGAGAAACACAAAACAAAAGAAAAAAAATAAAAGCTAGAAAGGTCGATTGAAAAAAATAAAAAAAAGAGAGAATTTACAAGATATCATATCTAACCTATCAATCCATAAATCATTGGTGAATTTCAAATAAGGACCCGAAGTGCTCTCATTTTCTCAAATAAAGGCCTGAAGCGAACCTTATGTCAAATAAGACCTGAAATGCCTTCATTATCTTAAATAAAGATCTGAAGTGAACCTTGTCTCAAATAAGGGTTTGAAGTGACTATCTCAGTCTCAAAAAAGGGCCTAACCTTACCAAAAATGAGGGCATGTTCGTCTTTTAATTTTTTTTCTTTCTTTTCTTTTGTGTTTTTTCCATAAAAAAAACAACTAAAAAAATTTAAAAAAAAAACAGGGGAATGGCTAGCCCTCCCCCTATTTTTTTTCTTTTTCTAAATTTAATTTAACTAAAATTTATATTTAAAAAAAATTTGACAAAAATACCCTTGATCGACTGGAAAATTTGGCCGGCTGACAAGCCGGCGGGGTGAGGCCTTTATTTGAAACTATTATAACTACTTTAAACCCTTATTTGAGAAAAAGATAGGACTTCTTGTCCTTATTTGATATAATGTCCATTTTAAGCTATTATTTGAAAAAATGAGAGAACTTCAAATCCTTATTTGGAATTTTCCCTAAATCATTGTTCAATGCATGACTCTTCATGACTCTAAAAAAAACTCAAGCCGTTGATTATGAGTTAATTAAAAGAAGGAAAAATTTTGCTTTCATCTTTGAATTTACGCACTTTTTCCAATCAAATTCTTGACCTTCAATTTTTCTAATCAAAGTTTTGAACTTGCATAAATTTTCTAGTGAACCATGTCAAGGTATAATGTGGGGAAGATTTTTCCTCGCTAGACAAACGATCATGCAAAATAAACCGTAATTTTGGCCTCTGTGGACAAGCCACGCCATGGAAAATCTATTTCCCACGTCATCCTCTAACATGGCGTGACCGTTGCATAGGCTTGAAGTAGCTGGAATCAAAGCAGGCTCAACTTGATTAAAAAATTACGCAAGTGTAAGGATTTTTAAAGATTGAGTTAATACCACAAAAAATTTCAAACTGGTACATTTATTAAAAAATACAAAAAATTAATTTTTTGGACTACCAAAAACTCCAAACTAATATACTTGTGACAAATTTACCCTCCGTTAAATTAGATTAATACCATGAAAAATCACAAATTGGTAAATTTATGAAAAACAAATGGGTAAAACTCTAAACTAGCACATTTGTCAATTGCCACATGTCATCTAACTTAGCAATTTGACGGTAAAATTTAATGAAAATTAACAGAGAGTAAATTTATCACAAGTGTACCAGTTTGGGATTTTTTTGTGATATTAATCCTAAAAGATTTGATCAGGAAATGTGTGTAAGTTCAAGGACGATAGTAGAATCTCTCCTTTGAAAAACTAATTGATCTAGCTATGATTAATTATTATGTAATGCGGATTACTTCCGTTGTTAACTTAGACACATATACACGTTAATAGTTATTTTATTCCCGATAATTTCATTGAAGATAGAGATACTCAAATATTAAGAGTCTAAGTTACATCTTAAATTTATTCTCTTTAAATAGTTTGAGTAAAGGAATCAAGGATCTAGATTAAACCATATCACTGAAGTGCCCTTATACGTTGTAAGAATCATACACACTCTCTATTCTTCGCATCGTTGCTTGTCGCCGGAACCTTGGGCGAAGTCGCCATCATCACCGATTGATGAGACTGCAGAAACCCTCTCGCGTCACCTTGCTCCCCCTCTTCTCTCTTGGGTGTGTGAAACGTGAGATCAGCGAAACGGAGGTCGCAAACTTTTGATCACCTGCACATACGTGCGTGGGGAGAGAGAGAGAGAGAGCGCGAACTGGTGGTAACTGCGCACCAGTGAGGGGTTGGGGCGACGGTAGCAGGTGGCCGTGGTGAGCTTCAGCAGGTTATGGTTGGGAAGAAGAGAGTAAAGGAACGGGGAAAAAGGGGAAAGAACAGATCAATTTACAGCACTTAATTAAAGGCACAATAACAGTTTTAGGAAATTTCGTGCGCTTGAATCTTAAAACTATTTTGTTTATTTTAAGCTTTATTTGTTTCGCGAAAAACATTTTTCTTATTTTTTCAGCATTTGGTTCGCCTAGAAAATGAGTTAACGGAAAACCTATACTTAAATCCAAGAAAATAATTTCCCTTATGCAAAATCGAAAATCATTTTTCGAATTATGATTAGGTATTGGCGTTTGTACTCGAAACTCTATGCTTGTCCACATAAATGCCAATGCTAGTTCTGAATCCGATTGTCCAAGACTAGGTCTCCAGCACCCGAGCCCGGGCTCGGGACCTCGGTGCTCGTGCCCATAAACCTGGGCCTGGGTCGGGTCCATCGAGGCCGAGCTTGAGACCTTGAAGTCCAGGCTCGAGCCCTCAACGCCTATACCCAGGTCCATCAAGGCCGGGCCCAAACCCTGATGCCTATGCTCAGGTCCATTAAGGCTGCGCCCAAGACCTAGGTGCCCGTGCCTCGATCCTCGACACCCAAGTTTGGGTCCAACTGGACCCAGGACTTTAGTGCCCGTGCCCACTTCCCCAACTGCCCATGTGCAAATTACTAGCTCCTGAATAGTATATGTCTAGATAGGAAAATCAAATTAGTTTTTCCATACCAAACAATAGTAAATATTTTACAGTTCATTTTCAGGTTTCAACCAAATATCGGATGGTATTTTTCTTCTTGGAAAATATTTTCCAAGAATGTCACATTTTCTGCAAAACAAACCAAACTTTGGTTATAAAACTTGCAGTTTTGATTCACTTGAGTCCTCCCCCAATTAAAATGAGCAAAGTTAATAAAAGGAGTCAAATATATTGAAATTGCAAGTTTTAAACTTAAATTCATGATATGGAAGTTTCATAATTCGGGTGCGTGAAAGCTATAAAAAATCGTCTCGAATTTAGTATTTGAATCCGCCCCTAAAACTTTTCATGAACCCAATTTGTTTTTATTGATTCATAGGTAAGTAAAATGTTGTCTTTCTAGGAAACCGTTACTTTATAAAAGATATGTTAAACAATATGGGTTGATTAAACGGATTATGTTGATGATGCACGCCTTCATCTTATCTTGCATAAAGCAATAGACAGAAATTTCCTTCAAAAGTGAGATTCGCTCAGCAATGAGACATGGCACCCATCTCAGCTTAGATTGCCACATTTTCCCGAAAGGAATCTGAAAGTGAATGGCATACTTTTCTTGAAAAGTAATAGAGGCGTCCACATGGGTTTCAGGCTAAACACATGACGAAAAAAATTAAAATCAGTTACCATCTTAATTTAACGGAATTGAAAGGCTGTCTCCTTGAATGCGGTAACACCCGGATTGAGACTCTCTCTCTCTCTCTCTCTCTCTCTCTCTCTCTCTCTCTCTCTCTCTCTCTCTCTCTCTCTCTCTCTCTCTCTCTCTCTCTCTCATTTGTATCTGGGAATGAGTAACTCTATATATTACATTACCCATAACGTGAATCTTAGTGGTGAGCATAGAGGACTGCCCGAACCAGGAATGGCCTGGACCGGACCGGTTCTAGACAGTGCTAGAGGATGCCAGTCCGATTCCCGATGGAATCCGGTCTGATTCTAGATTTCGTGATGGGAACCAGACCAAACTAATTATATATTTTTATTTTTTAAAATTTCTTAAAGAACATAATCTAAAGTTTAGATCTTTTCCTTCCCTCTCTAGTCATCTCCTCTCACACCTTGCTTATTCCAGATGATGAAGCAAATCTTTGTTTCTTTCATATTGCTGCACCTATTCATCCAACTTGCTTCTTTTGTCTCTTGCTTCTTTCTTTATTTTACTTTCTTTCTTTTCCTGCAAAGATTCACAGATTTTACCACCCTCACTTACTCGCACCTTCCTTAAATTTGTGAGTCCGTCGTTTATAGAAAAGAATCCACCGGATTCTCCTCCTTTTTTCGAGCTTGCCCCTACAATCACGGCCCCATCATCTCTCAGCCTTCTTCGCAAATCTTAGACAAAATCCCAGTTTCGAATTGTGTGACATGAATTGACAATTCAATTAATCCAAAACTTTCGGTCAAGATATGTGAATCCACTGATTCCATTAGACCGCTCGAGAGCCGGACCAGATAGGTCGGTTAGGTCCCGTACCGTCCCGTCCCCGGTTCAGGTGGTCCATTTCCCGGTTCTTGAGTGGAATCAAACCGGACCAGGAATCGATCATCTCTAGTGAATCTATTTAATGTTTTGAAATTGATTTGTTTCCAGATGTAATAGGTTAGGGGTCTGTCAAGAAGAAGTGAGAGGAGGAGAAAATCTTATTAACGGTGATATAAATTAAGGCAATTTTGTTAATTAACTGAAATCCCAACAAAGAAACAACATAAAACACTTTAAAAAACATTCTTGTCAACATGCTGTGACGTTTTAGGATATAATCCTCGACACGATCTATCTTTTTGTACATCTTTCCCGCAATTATTACTTATGTTGTCATCGCATCGCATGCTACTCTCAAGCTCTTAATATACCAAGCGGACTATAGGTGGACTCCACGTACCTGGCTCCATTTGTACAGTCTATGCTCTCTTGGGGGATGCAATTGGCGCACTCTAGAAGTACTTGATAATTTGAGATGATACACGATCCATTGTTTCGCGAAAAATATGACATTTTTTAAAAATATTTTCTAGGAAACTGACTAATTTTCGGTGTTTGACTAAAAGATGAAAATGAACTGAAAATTATTTTTTGTCGTTTGATAAAGAAAATTTGATTTGATTTTCCTAAATAGACATACGCTATTCGGGTATAGAGAACCAACGTCCTGCCTCGATGGACCTCGACCTGGGTGTTAGGGATCCAAGCATGAGCACCGAGGTCTCAGGTCTAGCCTCTGTAGACTTAGGCTGAGGTGCAAGGGAGTCGAGCAAGGGTAATGGGTCCTAGGCTGGCCTCTGTGAACCCGGGTCAGGGCACCGAGGTCCTAAGCATGAGCTTTGGTGTCTCAAGCCTAACCTCTATGTGGACCTAAGCTTGAGCCCGGGCACAAGGGTTCATAGGCCAACCTCTTTTGACTTGGGCTTGGCCTCAATGGAACCCCAATGGACTCGACCCCAGCCTCTAGACTTAGGTTCGTGGCCAAGAGCCCGGAAACGAGCTTTGGGGTTCTCTTGCCCAAACGCAAAGTTTTTGGTCCAAGTGCCAATATCCAGTCATTTTTGGAAAATAATTTCCAATTTTTTAAAGAGGAAGTTATTTTCCTGAATTTAAGTATAGGTTTTCCGTTGACTCATTTTCCTATTTTCTTAACCGATCCAAACATCAGAAAGTGAGGAAAATGTTTTCTTAAAAAAAGTTTTTCGCGAAACAAATGGAGCTTTAGAGTTTTATGATGTGCAGATACGATCACATGATAAACCCTAGCTCATTGCTTAATCACAAAAACATTAATTACTCACAAATGAGTAATGCTGAGTTGTTTAGATGACATATATACTTTTAACCAGCCTAAAATGGTGCTTGCATATAACAACACCTATATGAATAAGCCTCTTTGCATATGTTTTAATTGTTAGGGAACCGACGTATATCGATTTAACATGCAATTTCACTCTCTCCAATTCGCCTAACTAAGGTGATAATTTTTTCTCATCATAGAAAAACCAATCCTCGCTGAAAATTGAATTTGCATTGACAATGTGGAGATCGTGTAAATCTCATTGCAATAGTCAAATAGATAAAGCGACTAAGTTTGTACCTCAACAACGGTAAGATCTCATAAGTGATCTAATGACAGAAAGTTTTAAGGCTGATATCATTCCTAGAGGATATTAAGTTGCGGTACTACCTTCAATCAAGTCGAGGAGGTGGACCAAGTCAAATATAATATAAAATAGCTTCTCAAAATAGAATCAAGGGTGTTCTCTAGGCAGTTGTTAAGCATATTCATTAGGAGTGTTTAAATTTTTAAAGTGTTATTGTCTACGCCACGAGAATCAATGTATTGATAGTTGAGGTGTCTTTCTATGATTGCTTAACAATTGCTCCGGTAGCATTCATCCATTAATAGAATTCTCCATAATTCCTCTTAGAATAGAATTGGATGCAGGCATAATTTGAAAGATAATGTTCAATAATTATTAAAACTCGGCACTAAAATCATGCGATAGCCATCTATACATCAAGGCCCATAACTTATGGAAGTGATCAAATAACAAAAACGACACCAGAGAGAGAGAGAGAGAGAGAGAGAGAGAGAAGAATATCAAGCCGTCACTCATTCTCCAACATCATCCACGGCAGCTGATAACGGCAAAATAAATAAATAAATAAACAATTAAATAAATGAAAGAAAAGAAAAGAAAATGAACCCTAACCCTTTCAAACCATCAATCATTATGAAGAAAATTCGCTTTCATGGGATTGGGCTGTACGTTAATCATTTCATTTCGTTTCATTCTTTTTTCTCGATTATTATCGCATTCGTCACCTTCCGATTACGTGTAGCCTTGCTCACATTGCCATAGCTGGTCTTCCGGCGCGTTAAACTCCCGCGTATGATGGGTTAACTTTTTCCATCGCTATCTTGCAGAAAAAATTTTATTCTCATCATCAATTTTTCATGGTAAGAACCGACTCATTTCTCTCCCTCTCTCTCTCGCTCTCTTGTTTGTATGTGTGTGTAAGTGTGAATCTTGATCTATATGTAATACAGTGTCAACTTGATCAAGAACCATTCAAGACTCAAACCCAGGCCAAACGAAATCATGATCTCTAGTTCCTTAATTAAAAACTTGGATAAACCAGAGCAGAGCTCAAAGTAAAATGCACAAATTTAATTCATCTCAACCCTAATCTCAGTGATTTTGAAGCTCTCCCTCCCTCCCTCGCTCTCTCTCTCTCTCTCTCTCTCTCTCTCTCTCTCTCTCTCTCTCTCTCTCTCTGAATCTTGATCTATAGGTAGTATAGTGTCAACTTGATCAAGAACCATCCAAGACTCAAACCCCAAGCCAAACGAAAGAAAACTGAAAGAATCTTGACTCATACATGCAGGTACCGTATGCTGCTTCTGTTATTAAGTAATTGTTTTCAACTTGACGTATTGTTATTATTATTTAGTTTATACGCGTGACACAGAAAGAAAAAAGGAAGGCCACTGCAACTTTTGTTAGGTCCCTTTAGCACTATCAGATTCATGACATCCATTCGTGCAAAATATACTAATTGATCATCAGCTACAGCATATACTATATCCTTATATCCATGTCATTCCCAGAAATAAAGGCAGAATCTAAGAGAAGAAGGCATACTGTTCTAGCGACTGCGTACGATAGCTACATGTTTCCAAATTCCATAATGCACATCTGTCTACAAAACGATGTGAAAAGGATACGACGTCCGCAGGGGCCACCAACCTAGCAGCTATATAGCTCCGTGTCGATCCTCCTTGAAATAGAAAGAATACGTAATTGGCTCCTTAATTATTTAGAGCAAAGTTAGATCATGTGGCTATTTCTGTCGCGCTCATATACACTGAAGGACTCAGCTCCAATTATTTCCCCGACTATGTATTGTTCTGATTATAGAGACCCCAGTCGGGTCATCATCCTTAGTATATGTGTCCTAATTATTATCATGAGATGATACATAGGGTGACAACCATACTTTTGTCCATATTTCCATTATTATTGCATCCGAGACAGTAGTCACTACCAATGAAACTGAACACCCTAGAGAGAGAGAGAGAGAGAGAGAGAGTATAGATCATGAGGTGGACCCGGAGATGGGTGATCGAAGAGGATGGTTGCGCCTTAACATCAGACTGATTCGATTATCCTTGTGTGATTGAAAAATCGAGCTGACGTGGGGTTATTCTAATTCCATCATATTATAATCGCTTCTATTTTTACAGCTTACAAGATGATTTGTTTCCGTTAATGGTCGTTCATGTCGCAGCTCAGATCCAATGGTTCACGTGCCTCAGGTCCATATTCTTTTGGACGAACGTGTTGTCGAAGAGAGGATGGACCCCCACTAAACCCCGACCCCGACCCCCCCCCCCCCCCCCTCCTTCCCCCCATCATAAGAATGGCCCAACAAATTTGATTATCAAATCCACGTATTGCGATGTATGTTTCATCACGGACTTACTTAGAAACTAATAACCAATTTTTTAATTCTGATTTGGCTTAATAAAGACACCAAACTTCATATACGTACGACAACAATGTAAATGTGCTAGCAGATTTTCCTCCAATAGAATAAGAAGCAGCCACTTCAATCCCTTACAAGATTCAAGTGTTGGCCAACTTTTTTCTATTATTTTTCTTGTTTTCAGCTGGGGACGCTATCCAAAAGATTGATTATATCTTGCTTGATAAAGATAAAAATGGAAAAATAAAATAGTACTGAGGACCACTAAGGTTTAACATGTGAGATCCAATAGGTGCTATTGGATTTTTCCTTGCTCAAGCATGTGATTCTTTGAGAGAATATGTTAGGAAGCGGCACATCATCGGTTTGAGCACTTCTAGTGTTTTTGGTGGGTTTTGGACGCGTTTAAACGTAGCAACAAACATTCATGTACATGCTCTTTCATTTGTACATTGATTTTCTTGCATGGATATAAGTTAACAACAGCAAAAACCATAAGAGGGTTGAAAAGAAGAACCTGATCCAACACTCGAACTTATCTAAGTACGTATAGAGAAGCTAATCGCATACATTATTACAAACTTATTTGCTGATCAGAGAAGGGGAAAGAAAGAACAGCAAAATCATGCAAGATATTTTGGAATTTTGCATGCTGCCAGCGAATTATCGTCCACAGAAAATCAATGTTATTTTATGGCACCTGAAAAGATATTGAAATCATAATCTTTTTGGGATAATATAACCGATAATCAACTACGTAGATGAAAAGGAGTATTTTGGAAGGTTTCTCGATAAAAATTGGGCTTGGCTTTTGTACATTGGTTGCATCAATTGCACCACTGAACAGTGCCCTCTCTGTCTCTGTCTCTCTCTCTCTCTAGAGAGAGATTTCTTGTGACTTTGGTTTTTCTTGTGACTTCATGCCCCAATTAAAAATAAATAAAGAAATGCTCTCTCGATAGAATAATGTGCAAATTTTCTTATAGGCAAAGGGATGCACCGTCGGCCTTGCAGTATAAAAAGGCCATCGCTTTGTGGTCTTTAGAATATTTCCAAATCCCAAGAACCAAAAGAAGGAGAAACTTCCCCTCCCTCATAGCTTCCTTATTATTTTTACGATCATCATCCCCGTCCTCCTCATCATCATCTCCAATCACCAAATTCGTACCCACAAAAGAAAAGTGAGGATTTAGTCGGAAGAAATGGGATTGAGAGACATTGGAGCAACACTGCCTCCTGGGTTTAGGTTTTATCCAAGTGATGAGGAGTTGGTGTGTCATTATCTGTTCAAGAAGATCGCCAATGAGCAGAGCTTGAAGGGCACTTTGGTCGAGATTGACTTGCACACTTGTGAGCCATGGCAGCTTCCCGGTACTTCTTTCTTATCTTGTTTTTCATATTAGTTCCTTCTCTTATTTCTTTCTATTGTCGTTTTTTGTTTCCTTAGACGGGATAAGCTCGAGACATGCATGCATGTGCTTGGTTTCATGGCCTCTGAAATTTTAAGCCCAACATGTCTGTGTTTCTTGGTTTTTGCGCTGACACACACACAACCTCACCCCAGAGAGAGAGAGAGAGAGAGAGAGAGAGAGAGAGAGAGAGAGAGAGAGATTGTTTTGTTTCTGAGGATGGTTGGATTTGGACCCATAAATATTATTGGTCACTATAGCAATTCAACCTGTTTTGCTGCTTTCATTATTAACTTTCTGTTCTCGGATGCGAAGGAACCATTGAATTGCGTATCTCTTTTTTGTTTGCCAGAACCACACACACACACACACACGCACGCACGCACGCACGCACGCACACACACACACACACACAACATACTTGAACGCAAACAGAGAAGAAGAAAAGAAACATGTACGCTAGACAGTATGTATGTCTTAGTATTCTCTCTTTTTGCTAGGGTATACATCTTAGTATCTTTACTCCTATGGCAAATCGTTTTTCTTACTGTCATCTTTCTTTAGCATCTTTAGGCACTGCCTTTTAGAGGGCTAATTGGAGAGATACGCATATACACAACATATCTATATCGATATACTTGTATATTATTACCGTAATCATGAACTATAATATGTTATTCGACACGAAACACTAAGAAAATGTCAAAAGTATCTGGAAATATCGACATGTAGAAGAATAATTGGTTGCTTCCTGATTTTTTTCGAACTTACTATGAAATCACCGTAAGACACGGTAGTTATGGTACTACACGTCTGAAAGACCTGCTTGGTTTTCTTCTTTCTTTTTTCTTTTTCTTACGTCTCATTTATTCAGCCCAAGCTTCTGGTTTACAAAACAGAGAAAAAGGAGCCACAAAGGTCAACAACTTTTAGAAAAGTTGTCGAGAAAAAGTAATTCTTTCTAAAGCATCAACAGGCCACTTGAACTTGTAACCCAAGATTCATCTCCTGCCTAGTGTTAATTAACATCTTCCAAAACAGTTGCCACCTTATTATAGAGCTTTAAAAGTTCAATTATATAGAAAGAGCTTGTCTCTTGAGTATATTGTTTATCAATTTTTCACATATGGAGCATATTTTCGTCTTTAATATGGTCCTAAATTAACCTACACTTAATAAATCATATGCAAAATGGAGACATGGGGTTACCGATATTGACTATGATCAAAGCATGATTACTATGAGTTTACGCAAATCCAATCTTAATATCGTGGCTAATTATATTATATGATTGCATTAGGTAATAACCTTGATTATATAGGATGGAAAGGATAGAAATTCGGTAAGATCAATTTAAAGCTTTTCGATTTTGGTTCTTGTATTAGTAATTTGTACAAAATTACGGTTTCATTTTGAGAGCACCCATTTCTTTGTGGATGATGTGTTACTGTGTACTTGTGATGTGGCCCAACAGATGTGGCCAAGCTCAATGCCAGCGAGTGGTACTTCTTCAGCTTTCGCGACCGCAAGTATGCGACCGGGTTCCGAACCAATCGTGCCACGACATCAGGATACTGGAAAGCTACAGGGAAGGATCGAACGGTGCACGATCCGGCAACACGCAAAATCGTGGGGATGAGGAAGACTTTGGTGTTCTACAGGAACCGAGCTCCGAATGGGATCAAAACGGGGTGGATCATGCATGAGTTCCGCTTGGAGACTCCACACATGCCTCCTAAGGTGCAAAAGACTCTCCTTTGTTTTTTCTTCTTTGATTGTTGGACTTTTACTGTTATGCCTGCTTGAGCGAATGAAAATGTTTTACACCAGCACCGCTCATAAGATTCGATTTCATTTTCAATTCGTCGTACATAAATCCTAAAATCAAGGGTGTGTGTTGGAAATTTCTAGTGGTCATCCATTGGCCTAATACAAAAACATTTTCGTTTCCTTATTTCCATTGTTCTCATTGTGGTTCCGGTGCTTTCAAGTTACGCATATAAGAGAGAGAGAGAGAAGACAAGATTGAGGTTGACAATTCGAGAAATGAAAACATCGTGTTCTCTAAACAGGAAACTAACCTTAGACATTCTCTCATTGATTCCCCACTTACGTTGTTACACACGAGAGAGAGAGAGAGAGAGAGAGTTATTCCCAGGAAAGTAGCAGGAAATTGCCCCTCTTGTCCATCTTTTTGGTCTCCCTACTGGTCACATGATCATGTCTCAGGGAAGTTATTGCTTGAATCTACCTTAGAGGGATAACCGTAGTTGATAATAGTCAAAACATTTGGACAGTGCGATCGATGCATCCAGAACTAGTCGAACCGAATAAAATTCGAATTCCTTTTTGTTCTTGAAAAAAATGTAAGTTTCTCTTTCCTTATCAAGTAATGATTGTCTATATATGCCTATGACATAGCGACATAAATCAATAACTCTTGTTAAGATTTGTGTCACTCCTGTTCCAAATGAGAATCCTCACATATCTTCTGATATATATGATACACAGGAGGATTGGGTACTGTGCAGAGTGTTTCACAGAAGCAAGGCAGAGGGCAGCGACAAACTAAGCCCACCCTACATGTTTGAGGCACCTTCCACCACCGCAATCAATATTGCACCCTCTCTCAAATCTCCTCCAAATGACCCAACCACAACCATGCCTTATCATCATCATCATCATCACTCTTATCACGCAACACTCACCTCATCACTATCCTCAAGCTCAACCCACCACCATGACCATCACCACAACCACAATTCAAATTCTCTCCTACATCTTCTTCACTACCCAAATAACGTTCAAGAAAGAAACATGCCCCCGGCCTCCAATACGATGTCGGACATCGACTCCAAGTTTGTCGACGATGACTACGGCTTCCTTTGGGACGCCAACCTAGAAGAGAGTAGCATCTGCGATGGGGTTTCCTCGAACCTAGGCAGAGAGGACGTGAGATTTGAGATGGATAATAGTGTGGTTTTCCTATAATTTAGGCTACAAAAAAAAAATTAAGAAAAAGTGTACACCCATTTCTCGCGTGTGATGTTATGGTCTTAATCGTGCTTGTTTAATTACACATTAGGAGAGAGAGAGAGAGAGAGAGAGAGAGAGAGAGAGAGAGAGAGAGAGAGAGAGAGAGAGAGCGCTTGTGCTAGGTTTGGTAGGTTTGTTTGTTCTCCCTTGCATATAAAATACACAGCATATGGAATATTATAAATAAATTATGTAAAGTCAAATTCTTTATGAGAGATGGACAAAATTTCCCTGTTCTTTACTTGTTGATCACGGGATTTGACGCGACTCTTTGAACTTTACCTTGGAAACGATAAGGGTCACCCTATAAACTTCTGTGCGCCAAACATTCATTACTTATTAATTAGCCGGTGCTTTAAGCGCACATGTCTACGCACATATGTTTGAATTGTTAGCAATCCAGTAATATAAAAGCTGATGCAAGAGATATGATTAGATTTATATTATGGTAAATTCATATTCGTGAACTTCATATTCGCCTGGAGGGAGAATCGTCAAGATCCTAAACCTATTCTATGACAGTCAATAAAGTTATAAACTTTTCAATTTTATCAATTTAATCGTGAACTTTTTGATGGTTTTCCAATATAATCCATTCAATCAACTTTGGATAAAAAAATGATGACATTGATGATTTTTGCAATTTTTTTAAAATTTTCTAAAGTTTTCTTCTTTTTTGTCATTTGTTTTTCTTTCTTTTTATCTTTTTTCTTGTTTTTCCACATATTGCCGGCCATAAGCAACAACTGCGTGGCAAAGGCATTGCGGTCCTCACCAAATGGCCTTGCCTAGATCTGGTGAGGGCATTGCAGCCCTCGCTTGTGGCCAGTGATCGATAAAGAAATAAGAAAAAAGAAGAAAAAATTCATAAAATTTAAAAAAATTTGTAAAAATCATCCACATTAGCATCGATCGTGCCACATGGATAGCTGATGCTGACTAGACCACCATATCAACGATCTCCAACCAGAATTGGCCGAATGGGCTGTATTGAAAAATCATCAAAAGTTATTGAAAAGTTTACAACTGAATTGGCTGCTGTACAATAGATTTATGACTTTTTAAATTATTATATGTTTACTTGGAGTTCGCTCCAAGAAACATAGCCATCCCTATCCCCTAACGTCAATTTCACAAGTATTTTATCCATTATTGAGATAGAAATAGGAGAAAAAGAAGCATTGATTTAGGGTAGAGATGTTAAAAGAAATTGATGTGGTTTTCTACTTTTATACTATGTAGATCATTAGAGTTAAAGAGAGAATAATGACAAAATGTCTGTGGTGACTTGACCCTAATTAGGATTAGATGATATGTATTTATAGGAGTTATTAATTACGGTCAAGATATAGATAAAAGCCTAACAATAGAAAGATTGCACAATACAAATCAATAACATATCAATAATTTTGCATACCAACTCACAATTACTAATATATACTTTATCCTTCGGGCAAAATTAGATGTCTCTTACTACTTGGAATTTATTGTGTTTTAAGGTCAACCACTTCGAATATATTGTGTCGGATGATTGAGAGGAAGCATTTTAACTGCATAATATTGTTTCGTTTGACATTACTTTATCTCTTTCGCCGGGCCACGGAAAATGTCGCCAGTGACGCATTGTACGAGAATTTAAAAGTTTTCGTTCTCGGCAAAACCATTTGTCTGTTTAACTGTTTTTTTTTTTTTGCTTTACTTAAACAAATTTATTGGAGCAATATAAATATTTCGTTTATGAAAAACTTTGTGCTATTTTAATCTTATGGCTTTTGGGGTGAATGTACAAACATTTCTCCTTTTTTACGAAATACACTAAGCATTAAATTAAATAACAATCGACATTGTCTAGTGAATTGTGCGCGCGCATAATGCTTGCAAGGAGGCTAGTTATTTGTAAAGTGTCAAAAAAAATTTGTTGCAGTAACATTCTCTATTGTATCGTAAATTAAAAATTGCAGTTTGTAAATTACCTTTCGAATTCTTAAAATGCCTATGGATTCGTAAGTTACCTCTTGGTTTGGTAAATCTTTATAAATGCAAAGATTGTAAATTACCTTCATCTTCACCTTCTCTCTCTCTCTGTCTCATATCTATATTCTTGGCTGAGACATTGTGAACCAGGAGTGGTCGCACTCCCTTGGAGACCGCGGTCACTATTGAAACAATACCTTCTAACGCCCTGTCTCTTTCGATCGCGATGGAACCACTGACATAGGGCTACCAATGTGGAAGTGGTCAATGTTTTGATAGCAGATCCAGGGTTTTCCTTTTTTCAAATATAATTTATATAAATTTGTTTTATTTTTTATCTAACCATATTCTAAGTTCGCCAAACACTTCAGAGGATCAAAGTCAATAATATTCATCGTAATATCGGGTGTTTTACCAAACGAACTTTGCCTAACTTCATATCTCAAGATTTTATATCCTATTCGATCCATATCAAAGCCACCCAACGTAGCTTAGATAGATGTCGTCGTATACGTTGCCAAATAACAATGTGACATTTTATCCAACATTATTCGGTCTAATGTTCTTCCCCCTCCACTCATCTAACTTTATTCTATCAAGATTTTATATCCTATTCGATCCATACCAAAACCACCCAATGCAACTTAGTAGATATTGTCGTATACGTTGCCAAATAACAATGTGACATTTTATCCAATGTTGTTCTGTATAGCCTGTCTAACATTCACGCCCCCCCCCCCCCCCCCCCCCCCCCAATCTCTCCTGCACGGTCATTAATTTTTATACTCCCACAGTGGTCAAGCTCCCTTGGCGACCACTCCTCATTGAACCTAGGGATGAACATGATCTAGGTCAATGGTTCTCACCCTGAAATCAGAAACTACCCACTAAAGACTGATTCTGAAAAATTAGAACCGGGACCACCCATTGGTTCCATCGGGAACTAGACTACTAGTCCGATTCGGTTCTCAGGTGAGTCCATGAAACCAATCCTCAATCCCTACCAAATTGCATTCATCAATCAATACCATGGTAAACCTAGTTTCTATGTGGATACTTTTTCGATTTCATCATGTAATTAATAAAAAAAATACTAATTATAAGCGAACACATTGAGACAAAGTTATTCTCAAGGGAAGCAAACCAGAAGCTATATTCGGAAGAAATATTTCATCACTTCATCTAATAAGAGTTTTACTTGTTAGCTTTTAGAATCATCGGACTTTGTGCAAGCATGTTACTTCTTGTGAAATTGAATAAGCAAATTTCACAATATAACTACAGCATGGATTTTTTTTTAAAATATATATCCGGTCTGAGTGAGCGGTTTCACATCTAGAACCTAGAACTCAATTGATATTCTCTAGTTCCAACAGGAATCGAACTGGTCCCCATGGGAACCGCCGATCCAGTCCGGTTTCGGGTGGTTCCCGGTTCATTTGCACACCTCTAATTGAACCAACCCCTCATGCATCTAACCTTTTCTATCTCTATGGATTTCAATTGCAATTCGACATAGGGGCAACCGTAGATCTAGGGTTTTTCTTTTTTCTTTTTAAGTAATTTATCTAAATTTTTATTATCTTTTATGTAATCATTTTCTGAGTTCACCAAACACTTTAGAAGACTAGAATCAACCATATGCATCGTAATATTTGTGCTTTACCAAACGAAATAATAGCTAACTTCATATCTCAAGGATTTGAGATTATATTCAATCCACATCCAAGCGACCCAACGCAGCTTAGATAGATAGAGTCATATCTAGACCCGTTAAATGGGTGGGTCGGGTCGGGTTTGGGTCGGGTCATAAATGGTCTGACCCAAATTGACCTATTAACCCATTTATGACCTATTTATTCACAGTGTAAATATCTTGACCCATACCCGACCCGACCCATACCCAACCCATACCTGACCCTACCCATATTGCTAAAACACTTTTATATTTAATCTAATCTAGGAATACTTGCTTCTTATGATTTTTTTTTAAAATTATACTGCTAAAATATTTTATACAATACAAAGCTAGTGAAAAATTTTATAATTTTTTTAAAAATTGAGGTTCTGTTTGTTTTACGAAAAATGTGAAATTTCTAGAAAATATTTTCCATAAAGTCATTATCCAAGAAAATAAAAAAAATTAATATATAATTTTTTTTTAAAATCGAATTTTTTTAAATTTTTTTTCTTTTTCCTTTTCCTTTATTTTTTGCCGATCGGCGGCCGCCGTGTCCGGTGACCGACCACAAGCAAGAACAAGCTCGCCGGAGGCCGGCAAAGCTCGTTCTCTCTGATCTGGCGAGGCTCCAGCCTTGTCGATCTGGCGAGACTCGAGCTCGTCAGCCTCGCCCGAGGCCGACGAAGCTTGAGCTCGCCGGCCTCGGGAGAGGTCGAGCTCGCCCGAGGTCGGCGAGCTCGAGCTTCGCCGGCCTCGGGCGAGGCTCCACCTCGCCAAATCCGGCGAGGTCGAGCTCGCCCGAGGTCGATGAGGTCGTTCCGCCCCGGTGGCTGGTCACCATGGCCAACCGCCGGTCATCGTGGCCAACCAACGGTTGGAATAAAAAAAAAATAAAAAGAAAGAAGAGAAAAGAAAAAATAAAAAATAAAAGAAAAAGAGAAAAAAATAAAAATAATTAAATTTTGATTTTTTCAAGATATTTTTGTAAAGAGGGAGAGAGTGTGTGGATGGATCTAGTAGGTGGGTTGGACATGGGTTCCAAATCAACCCATTTAGACCCATTTATCTTTAAGTTTTAAAATTTAAAACCCATTTAAACTTGACTTTTTAAAATTAAAGTGACCCATATATGACCCATTTATTTTTAAATGGGTCATATATGGGTTTATGACCCATTTTGATATCTCTAGTCATATCTATCTCTATGTCCGGTTATATTGCCAAATAAAAATGTGACATCTTTATCCATGTTACTCTATCTATTCTGTTCGATTGTATTCCCCCTCCTCCCCAAGGGCCCAAACCAACGTGGTGGTCACACTCCCTCCATTGGTGGTCACCATTGAACCGACATGGATTTCGATCATGCCGAACCACCAACATAGAGGCGACCATTATGGAAGTGGTCATTGTTTTGATAGTAGATTTAGGGTTTTTGTTTTGTCTTTTTTAAAAGTAATTTGTGTAACTTTTTATTATTATATCAATCATATTCTCAATTCATTTCAAACACTTCAAAGAATCAGAATCGTCAAGTTCGTCTTAAAATTAGTACTTTACCAAACATAATATTAGCTAACCTCATATCCCAAGGATTTTATATCATATTCAATTCCTATCAAAATGACTCAACGCAGGTTAGATAGATAGAGTCGTTCCTACCTCTATTTCCAGTCATATTGCCAAATAAAAATGTGATAATCTTATCCAACTCTATGTCTATCTTGTCGGGCTTTATCCTTCTGTATCTAAAGAGGCCGAAGAACATAAATATGTACATGGAAATTGAATTTTAGACAGCAACCTCTGTTCCGTCGAAAACTACACTAATCTCTCCCTCTCTTGTGTATTCACGTAAAGAATGCTTCATTCCTTCGTTTGCATAAAGTTCCTTTCAAATCACAACACACGAGAAATTCCAAATGCTCGCGAATTGCTGAACACATCGCGCATCCTCATCATCTCATTCTTTACTCCCCAGGTTAGATTGGCTCGTTGAACGCGTCGATAAATTCTACTCAGAATGATGTCGGGATTGAATCTGCAGTTTCCCCTCTCTTTTCTGTTCTTTGTTGTCCCTTCTCGTTGATGGGCATTCGCAGGTGGTGAGAGATAGTATTAGGTTGTTGGATTGAGGGATTCGAATGTTCGGTTGTGGGATGATTCTGAAGAGATCTGATGGGGTTGATTTGAACGCATTCTACCCAGTCAGACCGGAGTGCAATGATGATGCTCGCAAGACCCGTTTTAAGGTTAAGGTAGATTTTGCCCACGTATTTGCTCTTTGTGGTTTGTGTGTTTTCATGGGGAAGACCATGATTGTGAATTACTTTGAGGAAGGATTGTGATCAGTCTAATTCTTGTTTTTGGCAGCCTGGGAAGACGCTGAGCGCGAGGAAATGGCATGCTGCGTTTTCGGAGAACGGTCACATGGACATTGCCAAAGTGCTCCGTCGCATCCAACGGGGGGTAATGCTTCCCCTTGTCTTCTTTCTCCGTTTCCGTTATGGCTAACAATCGTATGACCTAAAGGGAGATTGAGATAAGCCAATCTTTGTCTAGTAGAGAGTCAATTAATTGGAATCGCCAATCTAGGTATGATGTATGTATTTTTATGTGTATCTATATTTGAGCAAAGCTAATGCAACTAAATGAAAAGGTCAATCAAGAATGGACCCAGGACTTTTCATTGAAGGACTTAGACATTTCTTATTCTGTTAACCATCTGTTTGATGCTGGATCTGTTCAAAGCCTAGCTAAAAATGTGCCATCAAAATTATTAGAGTGCAGCTTTAAGTATTTCCTACTTCACAGAGATTTGGTTTTGAAGGAAATGAGCTCCGTTATGGGTCTGATGGCAATCAAGAGTCAATCCTTTTTTTGGGGTTGTCATCCAATATTATGAAAAAGACAATAAAAAGTGGAAAAAAAAGGAATACGAATCAAATTGGTGCCTGTCATCATGAACTGTCTTGCATATGTGCATATCCTAGAATTTATCTTTTGTTACTTATCCGTGACTTCCATCCCTTGAAGGGGATTCTCTAAATTTGACTGGCATTATTTTAATAGAATACTTCTAATGCTAGTAAGGGTGGTACTTAAGCCTATATAGGTGCCTGCCCCAGAGTCAGTTCGTTTGGTTCTTTTTCATCTGCCTAATCAAGTAAAGATTTTATTTTCATCCGGTAACCATATTAGGGGGTCCATCCATCAATTAGAGGAGTTGTGTGGGAGTTCCTACTGGGATGCTTTGATCCCAACAGCACCTTTGATGAGAGAAATCAGCTGAGGCAACAGAGGAGGTAATGTTCTGCTTCTAGTCCTAATTGTGGCTTCACAAGATGTGTAAACTAATACTTTGGATAGTCTCAAATTTAATATGGGTTGAGTAACAATTTCTGATCATTTCTTTTGATAGATCTTTCACTATCACTGGCACAAAGTGCTGCAGTAGTCATGAATTAGTTAAATTCTGGTTTCCAAGAAAGAGAGCAATGGCTCAGTTTGTTCATATCAATCTAATGAGAGAAGTTTCTCTAGATGAATCATGTCCATGGATGAGATGGTGATCAGAGCATTTGATGCTCATCAATGTAATATCTGCATTATTAGTTAGTTTATTGGACATTAATTGGTCCCTAGGTTAGCAGCTAACCTTCTTAAGGGTATGTCATTACACTTCTCATTGTCAGTTTTTGGTAGAAGAGTGTCGCTGTGGCCTCCATATGCAGGAAGGTAATAGAAATAAAACTTAGGAAGTTGGCATTGGAAGCAATAATATCACGGGAGATCAAAGTTTTTTCATGTTGTAGCTTAATGTTTTTGGAAGTTGTAATGTTTAAGTCGTTGTGACTTGTGGTTTTTTAGTGACAAAATATCTTCTGGTTTTTTGAACTTTTTTATTTCTGGGCAGAATATTTTCCATTAGCTGTTGTCCTTTTTACTTAAGAGCCTAAAAGAGCACTTTTATGATTTTGACGGCTTTTCTTACTCTTTCATTTTTACAATTAGTACCTGTATGTTATTTACTTTAAACTGATTTTGCATTATAATCAGGCAAGGAAACCTCTCACATGTGGGTCCTAAGTTGGCTTGAAAAACATACGCATTTAACTTCTAGACTTGTGTTGTTAAGTTTTAACGCGAAGGATAATAACTAGTGCATGCTCACTTATCTCTCTGAGGCTCAGTGTAATTGAATTTGGGAAAGTTAGATCTCAGTCTGCTTTAGTAAAATCTCCTGTTATTTTAACAAACTTGTGTTATTTTATTTTTGGACATAAGAAGTGGAGTATTTGCTTTTGTGCATTCTTTTAGATTTCTTCCTAACCTAGGATGGTATTCGCCCTTTGACTAGGTTCTTTTCTTCTTTTTTTACTCATAATTTAATCTTATTTAGCTTGGTTAGTTATGCACCTTATGTCAATCACAGGGAGCAGTATGGGATATGGAAAGCAGAATGTCAGAAGATGGTTCCACTAATTGGCAGTGGGAGGGTCATCACCTTACCTATAAAAAATGATAATGACCAACAATTGAATGCTGATAAGGATTGCAATGGAGCTGTGTCAACTTCATCTTTAGATCCCTCCATCAGTCATGAAGGGCTCGTAGAAAATACGGACAAAAAGAAAGTGAAAAACTGGAAACTCATTTTGCACCAAATTGGTATGTGCTTCCATGATGTCATCTATTAGTATAAATTAGTGGGTTAGAAACTAATGATCCTTGGGAGCTGTCGTTGTTCTCCTGTTATGGTCTCCATCCTTGGTATATTGTTTTGCTTGCCTCCCCCTGTTCCGTAGCTTTTGGTGCTGTAATGTGGGCTTTAATTTTCTCGTGTTATGTTGTAACTATGGCTATAGAAAGTGTTTGTTAAATGATATAATAATGTGCTATAATTATTAATAGATTCTGAACAAACAATTTAGATATTGAAACTTACTGAAACTAAAAAAAAACTTCAAATTCGATATTTGGAACGACAAACTTAAAAAGCACCTCTGACCTGCTGCTTAAAAATTGGCTTTCAAATATTTCTGCTTTCTCTTTCTTCCACATCTTAAAAACTTTTCACGCGCTTCATTGGAGCTACTGCAACTTTGAAATAGCAGAATCTGTTGCCCCAGAGAATTCCTGGAAGAGTACTCAATTGGTGTGGTTTTGTGGGCACCAATGTGGTAGCTTCAGAATTGTTCACGTAAAGTAATCTCATGCTGGTAGTTACGTGGGCTCAGCCTTGCATCTGTACCATAGAAGAAAGACTCCTTGAGATAGAGCTTGAAGTGATGGTCTTTTCTTAACACTTTTAGAGGTCTTAATTGTCTTTTTCTAAGCTGTTCCCAGTGAGTATTGTGAGTACATAATATTTATAATTCCAATGGCGTTCTTCTTTCCATGGCACTTGACATATGCTATTAAATATGGAGATAGGTTTGGATGTTGTTCGAACTGATCGAGCTCTTTCATTTTATGAAAGTGAAATCAATCAGGCAAAACTTTGGGACATTCTTGCTGTTTATGCTTGGGTAGACAGTGATATCGGATATGTTCAAGGTTGGTAAAGACGCTCCTTTATTTTCATGTTTTGAAGTGAAATGACGAAATTTTACTTCAATGATATCTGAGCAGGAATGAATGACATATGCTCCCCAATGGTAATACTTTTGGAACACGAAGCTGATGCTTTTTGGTGCTTTGAGCGAGCAATGCGAAGACTGGTATGCTTTTTTAGCTTGAAATCTTTATGTCAGTGAACTAGTGCGCTCTTAGCTCTTTGTTGTAGATGATTATTTGGCTTTTGGCATTCCATCTTTGTGAGTTTGATGATCTCCGTTTGGTATCTTGATGTGCCAAGTATGTTGCGCACGTAATATCATTTGTGAAGTTATAAAGATGAAAATAGCTCACTTGCCAGTACAACAAACACTTTTCCGAACAAAATATTTTAATATGATGAGTCACTTTTGCTATTAAAATTACTGAACATATTTTTGGAAATGCCTCTGTCTAGATTGAGAAAGAGAAGACATGATGACATGTAGATTTCGCTATAAGTTTACCATCTCTTTTTCTGCAAATGCACTCGGTGAATGTAGAGTCAGTACAAATTTCTTAAAGAATCATAGACGATTGACAGCTTTATTTACACATTTGTGGTTGCTAGCTTGTTTATATTATTAAAATACTATTGAGTCTCAAGGATAGTGGATATGTGAATGATGTTCATCATTTATGCCTCATTTTCTTTCAGTATTGAGTGGGATCTTTTCTTTGGAATTTGAGTACATCTAATTCATTCTCCTGCTCCTTGGGAAGAGGGAAAACTTTAGGTGCACTACAAGTTCAATCGGAGTACAATCTCAACTCGGTACACTCTCCACAATTATCAAAACTATAGACCCTCAACTGCATCAACATCTTGGTATGTTCGCTTTTTCTTTTATTTCTTCATATGTACATTTTGTATTTGTATTTTTGGGCTTTACTAGAAGATGGTATACTAAAAGAGATGTCATAAAAGTAAAAGGGATGAGAGCTTTTCCATATAAGTACCAAATATCTTCCAAGAAAAGCTGGATCCTGCATTTGCAACTGAATGATAGATTGAAGTGTATTAATCTCAATGCTTGTACTAATGTAGCCACAAGATTCCATAAGTTAGTGATGGTAAAATTGTAAGTCTTATTTTTATGCATCTCTTTCTATATAAACTTGTACATCTTGGCTTCATGCATGCTAAATAGGATGTGTCTGAATGTATTATGTACATGTATGTTCGTGAGAAGAACCGGGCCTATGTCTTTGATATGAACCTTAGGATCCTAAAAGCTAGCTATTGAGGTGGGAGAGGTCCAAGGCCACAGAAACCACACATCAAGATCCCATACTATCGTTGTGGGATCCAAGTTCCATACTTTGCAATTAGGATCATAACAATCCACCATGCTTTGCAGTCTCAATGCCCATGTCGGGTTGGCTTTGCCCTGGCCTTTTGCTAATGCCGAGCAAACACTGCAATATCGGCATCACCACACATGCTGCTAGATTGCAACTGTTTGAGATGGCGGACAGCCTTGATACCAATTGATATGGAGCTTAGGAGAAACTCACCACAAAAGCTAGTAATTGAGGTGGGAGAGCCCAAATATCGAAGTCCCATACCATCAATGTAGGATCCAAGTCCGATACTTTACAATTAGGATCATAACAATCTTTCTATATATTAGTAAAGAAGATATACGAGTTTCCTAGCATTTATTTGCTTGAAAATTGTTTAAGCATGACTTTGCTGAAAACTAAAATTTTGAAGTTTAATTGTCAACATCTTTATTAGCTACAAATGGAAATGAAAAATTATTTTATAGCAAACTGAAATTGAATACTGAATATTATTAATTTCTTACCATACATGGAATGAACAAAAAGTATACAAACTCAGTTAGGCTCAAAATCTGCTAGAGCTTTACCGAATTTAAGCTCAACTAGATTTGACACTTGAGCTAGTCGATTTCAAATGCTTTTGACTCAAAATGAGTTTTGTTATGCACAGGCAGCTGAGCAATCAGCAAGTCAAGCTTTAAGTCGTAAACGAGGAGCATTAGTTAACAAGTTGATTCACTTATTGGCAGCTCTAGTTCCTCTCTGTAATAAGAACAGATGACTTAAGATCAGGCTCCATTGAAGACATGGCATGAAACT